>VDFB02000002.1:197358830-198088939 GCA_007258455.2 Sequoia sempervirens | reverse complement strand
TACCCTCTACCCTCAACCCTCTACCCTCTACCCTCTACCCTCTACCCTCTACCTTTAAACTATAAACCCTGAACCCTAAACCTATAAACCCTTAAACCCTAAAACATAAACCCTAAACCCTCAACCCTTAAACCCTAAAACCCTCAAACCTACCTAAAACCCTCAAACCTACCTCTACCTTTAAACCGTAAACTATAATCTCTAAACCCTAAACCCTCGGGGGGGGAGGGAGTAGGAGGGAGTGAGAGAGAGAGAGAGGGGGTGGGGGAGATACTTGAGAGAGAGGGTGGGAGGGGGTGGGAGGGAGATACCTGAGAGAGAGGGAGAGAGAGAGGGTGTGTGGGAGAGAGGAGATGGAGGGAGGAGGAGAGAGACAAAGCAGAGACTTGATAGAGGGAGAGGGGGTAGGAGGGAGAGACTTGAGAGAGAGAGAGAGGGAGGGAGAGGGGGTGGGAGGGAGAAAACTAAGAGAGAGGGAGAGGGAGAGGGGGTGGGAGGGAGACACCTAAGAGAGAGGGAAAGGGAGAAAAAGTGGGAGAGAGGGGCTGGGAGAGAGAGACGTAAGAGAGTATGAGAGAGAGGGAGTGGGAGATAGAGGGATGGGATAGATACAAGGAGTGAGAGAGAGAGACTTGAGAGAGGGAGAGGGGGTGGGAGGGAGAGGGATTACTCAGGATAAAGGGATGGGAGAGAGATGGAGGGAGTGAGAGAGAGGGGGTGGGTAGAGATGCTTGAGAGAGAGGGAGAGAGAGAGAGTGGGAGGGGGTGGGAGGGAGATACCTGAGAGAGAGGGAGAGAGATAGAGGGAGTGAGTTAGAGATACAAAGAGAGACCTAACAGAGGGAGAGAGATAGAGGGGTGGGAGGGAGATACTTGAGAGAGAGAGGGGGAGGGAGAAGGGGTGGGAGGGAGAGACTTGAGAGAGAGGGAGAGGGAGGAGAGTTGGAGAGAGATAGAGGGCATGAGAGAGAGATGAACTTGAGAGAGAGGGAGAGGTGGTGGGAGGGAGATAATTGAGAGAGAGGGAGATGGAGAGGGAGAGAGATAGAGGGAGTGAGAGAGGAGGGAGTGGAAGAGAGATAGAGGGAGTTACTATGAGAGGGAGATGGGGTAGGAGGGGGAGACTTGACAAAGAGAGAGAGGGAGAGGGGCAGGATAGAGATACTTGAGAGAGAGAGAGGGAGAGGGGTGGAAGGGAGAGACCTAAGAGAGAGGGAGAGAGATAGAGTAGGAGAGAGAGAGAGGGAGAGAGAGAGAGAGAGGGAGATTATTGAGAGAGAGGGGGGAAAGGGGGTGAGAGGGAGAGACCTGAGAGAGGGAGAGAGAGTGTGAGAGAGATAGAGGGAGTGAGATATAGGGAGTGGGAGAGAGAGGGAGTGTCTATGTGAGAGATAGAGGGGGGATGGAGATACCTCAGAGAGAGAGAGTGTGAAAGAGAGAGAGAGGGAGAGAGATAGAGTGATTGAGAGAGAGGGAATGGGAGATAGATAGAGGGAGTGAGTGAGTGACCTAAGAGATGGAAAGGGGGTAGGAGGGAGAGACTTGAGAGAGAGAGACATAGAGAGAAAGATAACAACATAAGAGAGGGAGATGGAGTGAGAGAGAGGGAGAGTGAGAAAGGGAGTTGGAGTGAGAGATTTATTTAGGTACCTAGGTGGGAGGGAAAGAGACCTAAGAGAGGAGATTAGATTGAGAGAGAGTAGTCTAGCTCACATGGGAGGGAGTGAGACCTGAGAGAGAGAGACTTTAGAGGGATAAAGAGTTATCCAGTTAGGGTAACAAGCTAGAGATTGTATGAAAGGTAAAACATCAACTATCCATCTACGATCATAAATTGTGCACTCTAAGCATTATCAAATTTTTCGACCAAAGAGAGGGGAAATTTAGGTTTTGTTCAAAGCAGGTCATTTGGCGAGCACCAAATTTGGCGCTCACCAAATGTGATGTGCCATTTGGAAAGTGCCAAATTTGGCGCTCACCAAATGTGATGTGCCATTTGGAAAGTGCCAAATTTGGCGCTCACCAAATGTGATGTGCCATTTGGAAAGTGCCAAATTTGGTGCTCACCAAATGTGATGTGCCATTTGGAAAGTGCCAAATTTTGCGCTCACCAAATGTGATGTGCCATTTGGAAAGTGCCAAATTTTGCACTCACCAAATGACTTGCTTTGGACGCGTTAATTAACAAGACTTGCCAAATTTCCTCATATTTTCATTTGTGCTCCCCGTCTCATTTGCACATCTTTCAATGCAAGTTTATAGAATTTTTTTTGATAGAATTAACCTCTATCTTAGCTATCTAAAAATATAATTCTTTTTCATTTTGATTTAGTTAAGGTTTTGATTCATGGCTTCTATTGCAAATTCCTCCATTTTTGTTCAAAAATCAACATGTGCTAGTTTTAGGATAGATTTTTACTCGTTCATCGAAATGTGAAACAAATTACATTTTTTGAAACTAGACTCCATTCTACACATGATGAAAAAATCAATTTTTGATTATTTTTCAAAAAAATTAGGGGGGAGCACGCTCAAATTTCAGCTTTTCAAGATGTGTCCACTTTGAATATTCATAAAATATAATATATTCATTAAAAAAATTATCTAAAAGAATGAGGATAAACTACATGGCGTTAGCTAATTTCTCACTGATGGGATTTTTGAAATTCTTAAAAAAAGTTAATCAAAAAGGGGGGAGCCCTCAAGCGCTATGCTATTTTTTTATAAAAAAATGTCCTATTTACCCCCCCATTTTTGAGACCCTTAATATTCATTAATTTCAAAAAAAAATAGTAGCTTAGAAACTAGACTCAGAGCACTTCAACTTTTTTTCTTACTGCATCTTGAAATTTTGAGCGTAACTATCTTCATTTTCTCATGCAAATCAGATTTTGCTGATTTCAGAAAAAAAGTGGCATCTTAAGAGCCAAAATTGTGTCACAAATCCATGCACTTACCCAAATGTCGCATTTTAATTGACTCTCATTTTATCCCACATTCACCAATTTCTCTCATTTCTCAACCCTTGAGTTCTATATATAGAGCCCTCCTCTACATAATATGGATCCACAACTTCAAGCATTCTTACTATAGGAATTTCAACTCTTAGCATTTCATCATTTTAGCTAAGTTTTATCATCATTTGGAGTCAACTCATGCACTTTGTATCATCAACATCATCAAAGATTATCAAATGGATTGGGAAAGGGTTTCTTTCCACATCAAAGGACCACCACTCCCCCTATGGGATGAAGGTTTATCTATTTCAATTTGATTACATGCTATCTTTGTTTGTTATGCTCTCATTTTCATGTTTTCTTCTTGATTTAGCTAGGATAGGTTGTGTACTGTGGGGCCTATGACATTGGAATGGGAGTGATACTTCTCCACATCTGGGCTGATGAGCACATAGTTGTATTTGAGGGCCACCATTGTAGATGTGTAGACAAATCGCGATGATCCAACAATCTATAGATATGGAGGCATGACTACCCTCCACTATACAAGAATTACAAGTGTCCCACACTGGAGACAGGTGATCGATGAGATGATAGTTTTTTGATGGAGACTTTGGCTCCATTTTCATAGATGGCATGATGTTGATGAGTAGTTATTTTACTGTCATTAGACTAGATATATCTAGGGCCGCAAGCACCATATGATCAAGTGATACCTTCCTAATAGGGTTGGTCGGCAGTTTGGGGAGGTGCAAGATGCACCTTACCTTGCACATAGATCCTGAGAGATAGCCCGGGGGTGGATCCAGTCCCAACAGGCTATTGATGACTTTAGATAGTTGGTGATGTAGCCTTAGGTGTACTTCAATGGTCTCGTAGATGTAGGAACTACACAAGCATATGATGCATACTGGTAGGCTCACACTCTGATTAGATTGACATTGTTGATTATGCCAACAGTAGGTAGAGGATGGGTCAGGGGACCCCAGATTGAATAGGTGTCGCAACAGCTGACTTAACAACCCCAGGATGGTCACTGTGGATAGGTACCACCTTTGGTTTAACCAGTTGCACAAAGGGAACCACAACAACCTCAACAACCACATCAACCACAACAATCACAACATCCACAACAACCACAATAACTATTGGAATATTTTCCTCAATCAATACTAACAAGTAACTCCTAGAGGGAAAATTCGTTGTGACATTAATCATGTCTAGCCGACTAGCTATTATGAATCTTGTTGAAATGCCCTAGTCACTGTGACTTGGTTTCGGTCTTGCCGAATAGACCTATCGCTATGACATGGAGACTCGGCAAGATCTCTCGTCGACTATTGTTTCTCTCACCGATTGTTATTCACTCGCAGTTATTGGGGAGACTTAGGTTGTTGGTATGTAGTCTTGCTGATATGAAATGTCTCACCGACAAAGGTTGCTATCAAGTGTCAATGCGGATGTTGGCGTAGCTCAAGGGTCTTAGAGAGAACTCCCAGAGACTGGAGAATGTCTCACCGATAGCATATGGCTATCAGGGTAACACAAGGATCTCGAGGAGATCTCTCAGTGACGGGTGTTTGGTCTCGTCGATGGGAGTATTCACTTGGTGCCTTCGCGGTGACAAAAAGACTTTAGAGAGAAGTCTTGGAGAACGATGAATGTCATGCCGATGGGGATAGAACTGAAGTCATCATAGTAGCTCATGGGTGCTCGATGTAAGGTCTTAGCGAAAGACATAAGTCTTGTCGACTCGGTAAGACTTGGTTGTGCTCGGGGTGAAGTCTTGGCGAAAGATGAATGTCTTTCCAACTATCAGGTGCTTCGATGAAACTTGAGGAGACTCAATGAGAACTCTTGGTGAAGAGTAAAGTCTTATTGATGGAAAAGTTGAAATCGATATGACTTGTGAGCATCGGTAAAACATCTTGCCGATGGAGGAATCTCTTTCCGATAGAAACGAAATGGATTTCAATGGATTCGATATGACTGATGGCGTTTGTTACATCGTCTTGCCAACTGTTGATACTTATGCCGATATCGATATGAAGACTTTGTGGCATCAGGGAGACACTGTTGGTGTCTCACCAATATGCTAACAAAGTTTGAACGCTTTTGACCAGATTGACCATCCTATGTGGAGCCTCTTGGACCAATCAGAGGAAGCGAATTTCAAATGGATAGCAGTTAGATTTTTGCAACAGTGCGCCGCTGGAGCTGAACTGCATGCAAGGAAAAATCAATTGCTCAAAAGGAAATTGTCTATGATTGGTAATGGCAGATAAGGATGAACAGAAGACAAAAATTAGAATGTGGTAATATTTAAAGGATAGCATTCTGAGGTTATGAGTATGTTGTAATCAGATTCTTGAGAGCATTTTCTGTAACTAGATAAATAGTAAATGTAGCTACTATAAACTAATACCAGAGAGTTGTATCTCTGATTTGTATGTAATTTGTTATTACTGAAATACAAAGAGATTCAGCTTGGTGTGGAGGGTTTTTTCCTGATAGGGTTTTCCCACATAAATCTGGTGTTCATTTGTCTTTATGTATTTGTTCTGTTTCTGTAAATCTTCCATGTGTGTCTTAATTGGATTGTAATTAGAAAATTAAAAGTACTATCTACATTCTTCCCTGTGGTTTTGACGTTAGGAAAGTGTTTTCGTACCTCTACTTTCCTTACAACAACCACCACCAGGTCCTGATCCTAGGGATGATCAGATAGCAACACTACAAGCATAGGTACAGGCTCTGCTAGGGTAGATACAACATGAACATGCCAAGATTTAGACCCTGATCTAGGAGAGGTATTGGGCAACATAGGAGGCAACATAGGAGTACCAGTAGAGACAGGATGTCAATCTCATCCTAGCCCAGGAGATAGGATAGAGACAACAACTGGAGGCGGAAACGTAGTAGGTGCAGGGATAGGTGACAGTCCTAGTAGAGATGTATGGTCGAGTGATGCATGAGGCATTGTACTATAGATTTCTTTATTATAGAGCCTTCCCATAGGAGCATTGAGATCCAAAGTTCTCCCACATTAGTCAGGATCTATCGAGTAGGTCTCGCCCAGAGCCATTAGGCATACCGTCAGGGTCTCACCATCAGAGCCTAGGTAGCCACCATAGCGACTGACAGAGCGAGGGGAGCTCAGGGAACCATTAGTTCCTTCTAGAAATTTTTTTGATGTACAACCTGATTTATGATGTGTATACATTCATTGGCTGAGTTTTGATTAGCCTTATGTATATTTTGATGATGAAATTATATATCTCGTTTTGATTGTATCATGACATTCATCCTTTTGATGATGGTTCAATGGGATCTATTGTTTTATGAATGCATATGATATGGATGGATGCTATGATGCTTTGTGTTTCATGATGTGATATGATATTATCAACGTATGATATGAATGCATATGTGATGTATGTTGAATCTATATGGATGTACTTTTATGTGATGGATGTGAATTTATATAATGCTCTAATGGATGATGGATGCAATGCAATGATATGTTTAACTTCTTTTTCAATATCTTTTCTATGTGCGATATGATGATGCAAAATGTAATGATTTTGATGATGTTTATATGGTCATGTGATGGATGATAATGCAAATGTATTGTTTATGAGATGCTTAGAATAACAAATCTATATTATTCTAAACACCTTATATGATAATGCCATGTATGATGGATGATGTTTTCTATTATGATGATATGTATGATATGCAATATGCTAATAGTTTGTGGATGTAGGATGGATGCAAATAGATCTTATTTTGAATGTCATGATACCATGTTAGTATGTGGAGAAGATAGAAGAAAGAGAGATCAACCCTTGACTCCAAGATAATGTAAAAGTCCAACAAGTCAATGAGTCATCAAGACTTTATTAGATATGATTATTAGTGATGATTTGTTTCTTATCATAGATTGGGGACATAAAGAGCATTAATTTCATAATTTTTTATAACAAACATAGATACGATGCATCAAGGTATAGTAAACTAGGATGGTGTTGTACCTAGTGAGATGGATTTTGACTCGACAATTAGATAGGAGTATCCTTGTTCACACCTAACATACAAAACCTTATTAGGATGTACCTCAGACATTTTGAACATCTCAGACGAAAAAACAAAGAGGAAAAACCTCCCAATGTAATAGTCAACAAGATATCCAAAATGTTCTCCCTACAAACCAAACAAAATTTAGCATGACCAAGGTTATGGGATGGATGATATTGCTGTTTTTGAATTTTTTTGGTATTTTTAAATGTTTTGAGGCTATTTTGGGATTTTTGAGATGTTTTACAAATGTTTTAATTTTCAAAATTTCTAATGTTTTGGTGCTTTCCAATATTTTGACCAAGAACCTAACCTAAGGACCTATCCTAAGGGCCTCAGGAGCTGATCAAAGATTATCCTTTCCTACGTTATACACATAGATACTACATAGTTTGACTAACACAAACTCGTTTATTGATGAGATATGAATAAGTGGATTGCCAAGTTATTATGACAGACTCCTAAGGATTGACCTAATGTCTTGGGGATTGATCAATGATTAGAATTTCCTATGTTCAAGCTCAAAGATGACATAGTTCAACATTGTAATAATTGGCTATGAAGGTAACCACCCAAGATCTAGAGGCCTAATAGAAAGCACAAAAGAGAGAGAATAGAATATGACAAGAATAAACTATATTCAATGTCAATAATATGAGATAATTAACAATACAGTAGTACATAGGAGACCCCTTGGTTATATAGCCAAGGTGAGAACATAGGAGGGCATAAGATTATGACAAGTGTCATAATCTTATCACATGTGACAACTAAGAAAAGTTATCACTCCACCTAAAGTGGGAAAGAGATAATGTGATAATCTCCACAAAAGGTGGAGAGATAATCACATGATGTGTCCACAAAAGGTGGAAGTGATGAGGTAATGACATGCCAAGTCCACCAAAAGTGGAAAATCTCCAACAACCTCCTATGTGGTCCCTAAGTAAACTTAACTAAGGTGTAATCATGACCTAGGACAAGGTACAAAACATTTAATTACACCAACACCCCCCCTTAAGTGCAATTTAGGGAGAATGTACACAAATGAAAACAATGCAAGATGGGTCCCGGCTACTAGGCCATGTTAGGTACCCATGTACAAATGCAATGAAATCTCTATGGAGTAAAGATAGAAAAACCCAGTGGGAAAAAACTACCCCCCAAAAGAGAGATGAAATACAAAAGATGAATATGGCATGAGAAGGATAAAACCCCATGTGAGGAAAAAGGCCCCCCCATACAAGAGAAGAAGAGAGACAAGGTAGCCCCCCCTCAATGTATAATGTGCACCCATGGAAGATGCTCGAGAAGGAATGAAGAAACTGCTCCAAAACTGTCGAACAATGTTCCTCCCCTTGGGAAGAAACAATACCAAAGGTGCATGAATGAAGTCTCCCCAATCCACAAGTGAAGAAGGAAGAACCCTCAAAGTGTAAGAAGTCTTTGAAATCTGCTCAAATGTCCCTGTGTTGATGCTAAGAGATGCCTTCCCCAAACTATGTGAAGCTGCAATGTAGTCACCTCCTGGAATCTATGAGAAACCTTTTGCAACAACACTCTGATCCGCTGAAAAAGACAACTCAAGATCTAGCAAGGATGAAGGTAGACCAAACTCCAAAGACGATGTCTCCTCCAGAGAGAAAGTGGCCTCCTCCAACTGCTGTACACATGCATCCACAATCACATCAACCTCGAAAGACTGATCATGTAGAGGAGGGTCAAAGTGTTCCCTCACAACAACTGAAGAAGAATCACCTTCATCAAAGAGAAGATGTAAGTAATCATATGTGTCTCCCAAGTCTGCAATGTAGGATTCCACAAACAAATTGCCAATGTCTGTCAAGTAGTCATCCCATGAAGCTGCTGCTGGAAGACAAGGTATGCACTGGTGCACTGAATCACAAGGCACTGAAACTATTGGAACACAAGTATCATCAGGTACATCAGTCAATGTAGGAGATGGAATATCAACAATAGGTTCAAGAACCTCAGGACTAGTGAGCACTCCAACATTCAAGTAACCATACTCAACCTCCTCAAGTTTGTCCACACTAGGGTGAAACGAATCATCAATAGGAGCAAAATATGAGAAGGTGTAGAACCGAGAATGATCATCAACCTCCCCAACTGCAACAAGAGCCCTGCTATGCAAATCTTGAACAATGACAAAATCTGGTGTGAACTCTACACTCTTTCCTGTACCACTATGTGTAATTTGATAGATGGAAAGGATGTTCCTTGACAAAGTAGGCACACCTAGAACATCATTGAATGCTCCACCTTCAACATCAATAGAACCCTTCCACAAACTGCCAAAGAAGTGATGTTGGCCATCAAAATGGGTGGTGATGAACAAGAATCAAATGAAGAGTACATATCCTTGGACGAAGTCATATGATGCGAAGCTCCTGAATCAAGGATCCACTGATCTGAATTGGAATTTGCAACTACAAGAAATGCTTGCCCCTTATGTTTCTCATGTTGAGATGAAGAAGAAGGAGATGAGCTTGATGTTGTTGCCACGAGAGTTGTACTTTTTACCTTAGAAGAAGTGGAAGGAGATGAGTCCTTCTCTTGATATGTAGCTGGCAAGTTGATTTTGTTCTTCTTAAGGATGTTTTTCAACTCATCAATTTGCTTAACATGACAACGATGCTCATCATGACCAGTCCTTTTGCAATATGCACATGTTGGTTGCTCCCTCTTGCTTGAATAGTTGTACTTCTTTGAAGAAGATGAAGTTGAGCTTTGTTGTGGAGGAGTGGATTGTTTGTTCTCTCCTTGTGGCTTTGGTGAAGATTGCTTTTGGTCCTTCCCTTTGCCTTGCTTATTGTTTCCATGATTGACCACCAATGATTTTGAAGTTGAAGACTTGAGAATTCCCATTTTCATCAACTTAGTTTGCTCAAGAATCAAAAGATCTGTGAGAGCCTCAAAAGATGGTGTTGTGAAGTTACTTATTGTCAATCTTTGAGTCTGAAAACTTGAAACAAAGGTTGCATACTCAACTGGAAGTTTATCCAACAAGTTGAAGACCAATTGATAATCCTCTTTTTCAATACCACAATCTTTTAGTTGTGCTCTTAGTTCATTTGCCTTAGTGACATAATCCTGAATTGTATCAAAATCCTTGGGATCAAGGCTTAGGAGATCATGTTCAAGTTTGTATCCCTTAACCTTATCAACCTTACCATACAAAGTAGCAAGCTTATCCCAAGCTTCCTTAGTTGTAGTACATTTATCAACATGGAAAATTAGATCATCTGAAATGAACTTTCTTAGTGTACCCAATGCCATAGAAGTTTTAGTGAGCCAATCCATAAATGCAATTGGATCTGCCTTAGGATCTGAAGGTGCAGTTATGGTTCCATCAATGTAGTAAATTAAACCTTTTTCCATTAGTTTACTCCATGCACATACTTTCCATATACCATAATTATGTGCAGTTAAGAGTGGAACTTTAGATGAACCCATGATGGAATGAAAGAGCACAAGAGAGAAAATATGAACAATCACACAAGATACACCCCCCCAAATTCACTCAATCAAAGTACCCCCCCACAAATAGATGATTTCGGCACTTTATAATGTAGTATGTGTACAATAGGCCACTTGCAACTTGGCTAAGTGGGCTTATGATTTCTGATTTACAACTTGCCAATAAAGAGGTTGATAACAGACTAGAACAAATAAGCAAAGACCTAAATTCAGATCTATGCAATACAAGTGCCAAATAGGCCAAAAAAGACCATATGCTGAAAGTACAAAATCCACTCAAGATCGCTTCAAACTGATTGCAGATTCAAGAAGTAGATGAAAAATCATGCACTTTCAAAAAAAATGGCACCTAAAAAGGAGTTCATATGAGCTTGAACGAAGCCTCGGAAGTTGCAGAAATGGTGACAAGATAGGTACAGTGTTGAGAAACTATAAATTCTGGAATATCTGTCAACCAAAATCAGAAACCGAGTACACCACTACGAAGTACATGAAAAATTAGCCCAAATCAAAAAAGATTGCTCGAAAAAAGGAGCAAAAATGAGCGAGATATGGCCTTCCAAAGTTGAACTAAAAATTCAAAAAGCTCATTGGAGAGGGGGGCAAAAATTGTTTAGCCAGTGCTGACGTCATCGATGACGCATGATGACATCATCAAACTATAATGTTAAATTTGACGGCCTGTGGCCCGTCAAAAAAGAATATACTCGGTGCCCTAGAATAATTGCTAGTAATGGGCTTCAATTTGATGGCTCATTGCCCGTCTTGCCGGAATTCGACTAACCGGAATATGCTATCGGAATATGCCAAGTGTCGCCGATATATTCCAAAAGAAGATTCTGCCGCTGATTATTTTGTTGTCCGCCATCAGATTTTTGAATGATGCCGCCGGATTTTGAAGTATTGCCGGAGATTTATTTTTCCGCTCAGCTGAGAGTAGAGGGGCCCGCGGGGGCCTGTGAAGCTAGTGGCCTCCTGCCACGTGTAGGGTACAAGTGGGCTGCAGTACAATGGTACATCTGCGGACTTGAAGAGTCTACAGACTGTACAACAATTTTTTTAATTTTTTTTAATTTTTTTAATAATAAAAAACTGAATACAATTCAAAAAATACTGCCGAATTTTTTTATTTTTTTTTATTTTTGATTTTGATTTTCTATATTTTTTTTTACAAAAAGAATTTTTACAAATACAATTATTCTGCGAAATAAAGAAATGATTTTTCTAAAAAATATTCACAGATGATATTTATCAGAAAACCCCAAATATAGATTTTGAGGCTTTTTTAATTTTTCTAAAAAAAATTTCAAAAAATTTCTACTGAATTTTTTTTCAGAAATACTGGAATTTTTCTCAGAAAATATTTTTCCAAAACTATAGAAAAATTCAGAAAATTGAGAAAAATACCCAAATTGGCGAAATTTTCAGATCTGGAGCTCCCAATATCTGATTTGGATGAAACGAAAGGCAATCTTGACTGAAAATAGCCTCCTGAACGCAATGGTGGCCTCAGATTTGGCGTAGGATGCTCCAAAATGCCGCTACAACATAGATCTAAAAATACACCACTCTTCAAATGACTAACCAAAGGCACTCCAGCAGCTCTGATACCATGTAAGAATTGGCTATGAAGGTAGCCACCCAAGATCTAGAGGCCTAATAGAAAGCACAAAAGAGAGAGAATAGAATATGACAAGAATAAACTGTATTCAATGTCAATAATATGAGATAATTAATAGTACAGTAGTACATAGGAGACCCCTTGGTTATATAGCCAAGGTGAGAACATAGGAGGGCATAAGATTATGACAAGTGTCATAATCTTATCACATGTGACAACTAGGAAAAGTTATCACTCCACCTAAAGTGGGAAAGAGATAATGTGATAATCTCCACAAAAGGTGGAGAGATAATCACAT
The DNA here is from genome assembly GCA_007258455.2 of Sequoia sempervirens. Classification (NCBI taxonomy): domain Eukaryota; kingdom Viridiplantae; phylum Streptophyta; class Pinopsida; order Cupressales; family Cupressaceae; genus Sequoia; species Sequoia sempervirens. The sequence goes on along the minus strand of VDFB02000002.1, from coordinate 198,076,488 downwards.
GATGTGTCCACAAAAGGTGGAAGTGATGAGGTAATGACATGTCAAGTCCACCAAAAGTGGAAAATCTCCAACAACCTCCTATGTGGTTCTTAAGTAAACTTAACTAAGGTGTAATCATGACCTAGGACAAGGTACAAAACATTTAATTACACCAACAGACATGATGACTATTTTTTTGACTTTTTATGTTCTTGACCTGTTTTGGGATTTTTTGATATGTTTTGAATATTTGTGGATTTTTTGATTTTATGAATGATTTTGGATTTTCTAACGTTTTAAGGAAGATGTCAAGGATATACATGAATCCGATCCGATGCAGGTATAATAATATTCCCCCAATGTGATGCGATAGACTACTGAGATGGACCATGATATCGACACAGGATCAAGCTATGATGCATACGTGGATGGGTGATGGAAAGATCAATGGAATGTGGGGTGAATGTGATGGAAAGCGATGGTAGGTGATGAAAAAGAATCCAATGAATTGATGGTGGATGGAAAGTTCTTTATTTACACAATGTTCCTGATTTCTAGGTTTCCACCAAGGTACTTTCCCAAAGTGCCAACGAAGTGGTTTTCACTAGAGGATGATATTTTTCCTTTCTATTTTGAATCTTTTTTCTGATTTTTTTTTTGGATTTTTTGTATTTTTGGGTTTATACCTAGAAAGCTTAGGCATAAAATTTTTTGAGATGGGATCTATTGATGGGATCTTACAGAGGGTCCCCTTCGGGTGTGGGGTAAGTGCACCAAGATGGTTCCCAAAAAGGGGGCTTAAGTGGCCACTTTTTTTCTGAAATCAGGAAATGCTGACCTTGGACGTGAAATTGAGGATAGTTACACTCAAAATTTTGAGATGGAACAAAAACAAGGATCGAAGTGCTCTGAGTCTACTTTCTAAACTACTAATTTATTTTGAAAATGGTTGAGATTAAGGGGTTCAAAAGAGGGATGTACAGAAATTGGTGTTGTTTTTGTCAGAAAAACATAACATAGCAACTCTTGTACGACCTAACGGTGAACTTTTTTTAGTATTTTTAAAATTGCTACAGTCAAAAGTTAGCTAATAGCATCTAGTTGGTGCAAAATTTTTTGATAATTTTTTAATGAATATTTGATTTTTACTAATTTTCTAAGTGGAACTTCCTAAAAGCAGAATTTTGGCCGTGCTCCCTACAAATTTTTGAAAATAATTGTTTTTTTTCTTTTTTTTTTAAATTTGTAGAATGGAGTCTAGTTTCTAAAAATTTAATTTATTTGAAATTTTTATGAACGATTAATTTATAACAAAAAAAACACTAAACACTACTTTTTAGAAAAAATCAGACATACAAACAAAAGAAATTATGGATGAAAGCCTTAACATTGTCGAAAAGTGAAAAAAATTACATCATTGGATAGCTAAGAGAGAACCTAACATTACCTATGTTTTCAATTTTGTCAATATTGAACTAGATGCAATCTTGATGGTGAGCATAGACCCAATTATGTGAAAAATTGTAGAATTTGCAAAAACACGTCTTTGGCCTTATTGGGAATGCCCTCCAAGCATTTGGGTTGGTATTCCAAAGAAAATAATTTCACTTTTTTCTTTGTTTTTAACGCGAAATAACGGGTGTGCGTTATAATGCGAGCGTGTTTTTAAAAAAAAATTCACAAGTGGCCAAAAAATTGGTACCCAACTTCATGCACCCGCCCTGTGGACAACTGATATTCCCTTGACTTGTAGCTTAATGTGATGAAAAAAGGTCCCAATGAGTTGGTTTCAGATTTTCCCTTGCTATTTGGATTTGGTACGTTCTTATGATTTTCTTTCAACACAAGCTCTCCGACTTGGAAGGACTGGCTCTTGATCTTCTTATTGTAGCTCCTTTTGAGATGATTTTGATAAACCTACAAATGGTTCAAAGCATCCATGCGTCACTCATCTAATAGTTCTAGCTCATTCAATTGTGACACCTAATACTCCTCATTAGTAATGAGATTCTGCATTGATATTCTTAAGGATGGAAGCTTGATCTCAATGGGAAGGATGGATTATGATCCCTAGACCATGGAGAAGGGTGTTGCACCTGTAGGAATACAGATACTTGTTCGGTAGGACCATAAAGTAGGATTTAGCTGTAGGTGCCAGTCACGACCAACTTCATTGACTATTTTCTTGAAGATTTTAGGATGGTTTTATTAGAAGCTTCAACCTGTCCATTACCTTGGGGGTAGTATGGGGTGGAGAAGTGATGTTGGATATTGAATTTTTGGCATAACTCACGATCATCCTATTTTTTGAAGGATTTCCCATTATCTGAGATAAGGGCTTGTGGGACACCATAACATCAAATGAGATAGTTCAGGATGAATTTTGAGATTTTCTTCCCTATGATATAGGTCATGGGGATGGCTTCTACCCACTTTGTGAAGTATTTTGTGGTAGTGATAATGAACTTGTGTCCATTAGATGAGGTGGGTGTGATTTTTCTGATGAGATCAAGCCCCCATTGTGAAAATATCCAAGGTGTTATAATTAGTTGGAGCTCCTGAGCTGGTGCATGGATGAGGTCCCCATGTTGTTGGAATTGCAAGCATTTTCAAACATAGTCATGAGCTTCCTTCTCCATTGTAGGCCAGTAGTACCCAATACTCAGTAGTTATTGTCCAAGGTCATACCACTAGAGTGTGAACCAAAAATACCATTGTGTACCTTAGTTAAAGTAGTAAAAGCTTCCTTAGGGTTAAGACATTGCAAGAGAGTTCCTTTGATACTCCTATGGTAGAGGGTATCACCTAAGATGACGAAACAGGATGAATTTTTGATAAAGGTTCTCTTGAGGTTTGGGGTGATGTCAGTGGGGAGGACTCCTATTTTTAGGTAGGTGAATATGTCATGGTACCAAGGATCACCGAGACCAACGATTTTGCACAAGAACTTAGAATCTAGTATCTCAAAATCCTGTACAAGAAGCTGCTCTACCAGGAATTTATGTTTATGGAAATTGCATGGGATATCTAACAATGATCTAATTGTAGCCATGGAATCACCTGCTCTATTGTTTACCCTCAGTATTTTCTCAAATGTTATGTCAATGAAGAACTCCTTGAGATCCTCCACCAATTTCTTTTATGGGATAAGTTTGTCATCCTTCATTTGATATTCATCATTGACCTAGTTGAAAATTAGCTGCGAGTCCCCATAAACCTTGAGTGCCATGATTTTCCATTGTACTGCAATCTAGAGTCCTATTACAAGAGCCTTGTACTTGAAAATAAAATTGGTGCATGAGAAAGACAACCTGTATGATTTTGGGATACAACCCCCTTATGGTGTGATGAAGAGGATTCCTAATTGTAATTTGTGTTGTCTATATGATCCATCAAAATATATTGTCCAATGGTCTACTGCACTAAGGTTGAAAATGGACTCATTTGGAAACTTTGATACTAGTGGGTTCTCTAAATATATAGGTGCTTCGACCAGTAAATCTACAATCTCCTATCCCTTGATGGATTTTTGTTCTACTTATTCAATGTCATAGTCTATTAAGATCATGAACCACTTGGCCATTCACCCTATGAGCATTGATTTAGAAAGTAGATATTTGAGGGGATCAATCTTGGCAATGAGCTTTATCTGATGAGCCAACATGTAGTGCCTGAATTTTTGTGAGGAAAACACTACTATGATGCAAGCCTTCTCAATGAATGTGTATTTTTTATCGTGTCCCACCAAAGTTCTACTCATGTAGTAAATAGCTATTTCTTTCCCTACTTCATCATGCAGAACTAGCAGTGCCTCGAGTGCTTCCATCGTAGCTAATATGTAGAGAATCAATGGTTTGTTCTAGATTGGTGGCATGACGATTGGCAGTGTCATCAAGTATTCCTTGATTTGATTGAATTATTGATCACATTTCTCATCCCTTTTGTATGCTACCCCCTTGTGGATTAGATGATAATACGAGATGGTTTAATCTACTAACTATGCTATGAACCTGAAAATGGATTGAAGCCTTCCCTACAAACCCCTTAACTGCTTCAATTTCCGTGGTGCTTCCATTTCTATAATTTCTTTGAATTTTGTAGGGTCTATCTCGACTCCCCTCATTAATAAAATATACCATAGGAGCTTCCCTGATTGTATGCCAAAGATACATTTCTTAGGATTGAGTTGTACCTTCTAGTCTGTCAAAGATTGGGAACAATTTTCATATGTGGTCTTGACGTTTTCTTGATTTTGCTAGTATGTCATCCACATAGTCCTCTAAAAATTTATGAATAATTTCATGGAAAATTAGAGTCATAGCCATTTGGTATGTAGCTCCAACATTTTTCAACCTGAATGGCATCATGTTCCAATAGTAGGTACCCCATGGACAAGTCAAAGTTGTTTTGTGTTGGTCATCCTTCATGATCATGATCTGGTTATATCCTAAAAACCTATCCATCAATGATAACATTTTGTGCCCTACCATTAGATATACAATCATGTCTATGTTGGGAAGAGGGAAATCATCCTTAGGGCATGCTTTGTTTAGGTCCTTGAAGTCAGTGCAGATTCAGATGCCCCCAGTGGGCTTAGAAATAGGTACAAGGTTGGAAACCCATTTAGGATAATCAATGGGCCATATGAAGCCAGCATGTAGGAGTTTATGTAGCTCAAGTTTGACCAATAATGTGATCTTTGGATGCATCTTTCTTAATTTTTGTCTTACTAGATTCACCTTTGGATAGACGACTAGATGATGGAACACAACCTCTGGATCAAGGCCTGGCATGTCAGAATGGGTCGACGCAAAATTCACTTTCCTTTCTTTCATAAATGCAACTACATTTTCTAGTTTCTTGGTCAAAAGTGACTCAACATAGAAATTGATGTACGATGTCTCTTCAATTCCCAAATTGACTGGGTTGTATTTTTTTGCCAGTACTACTGATTTTTCTTGATGGATGTCACTAACAAGAAGATTGAATCCCTCATCCTTTAGTGCCTCAGAGAGGTTTTCACCATCACATACATCCTTTCTTTTTACTATTTTTGGATTAGAAAGTGCCATAGTGTGGTTTTCACTTAGAGATCTAGACGTTACTCTTAGATTTTCTATTTTGTGACTAAGAGATTCAATTGTTTCCCCATAGTACGCATGCATGTCCAAATCTATGTCAAATCCTACTTTATGATCTTCATATAGTAGAGTATCCCTTAGTCCCATGAATTTTTAGTGAGCCTCATCATTTTTTAATGTGTCTAAGATCGATGGTCCTCGTTGATCACAGTGTATTAGTTGGGGGTAAACAAGCTTTAGTTTAGTGGTTTGGTTACTTGACTCGAAAGACATGGTAGTGATCATAAAAAGGGAGGAGTCATCAAAAATCATGGGTAGGTTGGAGAGGGGATCCTCAAAAGGATAACTAATCGATACGAGTACCGACAGGGAAGTTTTGACTATTTTAACTGTAGCATCCTTGCCAAGTAGGGTTAGCTTCGTAGGGGTACATCCAAGGACAAGATTCTTAGGACACTTCTCAAGAATGATGGGTTCAAACAAACCATTGTCATTTTTCATGAGCTTCTCACTTTTTTTATAAGCCCCAACTAAAAATTAATTGAAGACCTTTGTTACTCTCATCCATGGGGAGATCTGGTATAGGTCTTTCAACTTGATATAGTAGGCTTGATGCATCTTTCTCGTCTACCACCTCTTTGCTTAGGTCTCCCCACTTTTTGAAGGTGGTGGCTTTTTCTTTGAAGGTCTAAGATGTTGTATTGATTGGTTGTGGTTTTAGATGAGATAAATGAGATTGAGATAACTCTCCTATCACAAAGGCACTCTTTTTCATTTTGTAGTCCCCACACCCATTATCTTGGATTATAGCTTTGACATATGTGATATTCTGAATGGTAGGTTTCTTTTTCTCACAAGTGGAGGCTAGAGTGGATGGGTCAATATATGGAGATGTGGGTCCCTCATCATTTTTAGGGACTCGAGGGATCTTATAATACTTGGCCTCTATATTTTTGCAATAATAGAACGGTTCAGGATCGCCATGGATTGTGACTTCTTGATTCTGGTAAGGGAATTTAACACAATGGTGTAAAGTGGATGCGGCAGCTTGCATCCCATGGATTGACAGGCACCCTAAGAGGATATTGTATGAGATTTCAAGGTCAAGGACCTGGCAATTAGTCTCGATGATTGTTGGCCCTACTTGGATAGGGAGTTGAATGGTGCCTTGAGACACCCTTTCTTGATCATCATAATCCTTTATGGTGATACCTTTTCCCTTTTTGATGACATATTCTAAGAATCCTAGATGTAGAGTACAAATATTCAAATCCACACCTCCATCCACCAAGACTGATTTGACTTTGTTCTTATGGACTAGGACTTCAAGATGGAGTGCACAATTATGAGATGGTTGGGTTGGAAGATCATGCTTAGAGAATGTGAGGAGGTGTGGTGTGGTGATATGTTTGACCATAGCTTGAAATTGGTTAGCATCAAGGTTGGTGGGAATGGAAGATGTGGCCAATGCCTTCTCTAGGATGTCCCTATGTGTGGGCGATATTTTTAGCAACTCCATGGTGGATATATGGGTAGGGGTCTTTCTCAATTTCTCTAGGACATTGTAACCATTTGGGTTTTATTTTGGATTGGTTTCCGGTGATTTGGGTGGTGGTGAAGGTCCAGGGATGTAAATTTGATTGCTATGTGTGGTGACTCCACACTCGGCTCTAGGTTCTTTGATATTGACAACTATTACCCTTTCATCCAAGGATATGACAAAATGGTCATAAATATGGTTAACATTGTGGTAACTTTTTCCTTTACCATTGTTGTTTCCTTTATTATGATCTGGCATTAGATTCATGTATATTTTGAGGTCTTGATTCCATGATGGTAGTTCAATGGTTATAACATTATCATCAATGAGATCTTGGATCAGATTCTTGAGTCTCATACAACTAGGAGTCATGTGTCCCTTTATTTTGTGAAAGTCATAAAGCTACTTCTCGTTATACCATGGTGGTTTAACTTGAGGGTCTTGGTAACTTTCGTAAACAAGGATTTTAATGAGATTTTCTTGTACTAGCTATTGCATGATAGATTCTATTGTTTCCCCAAGTGGTGTTTATTTTCGTTTAGAGGGATATTTTTTCTTTGTGGGTGGTCCCCCTTAAGCATTTATGTTGTTGATAGTTTGATTTTTGGGTTGTTGTTGTGATGATGGATTGGTTTGTGGGTTGCTTTGTGTGTTGATTTGTGCTTGTTAGTATGTTTTTTGTTGCGTATTCTATCTTGGGGCATTGATAACAACTTTAATTTCAATGACACAATCATTGGTAGCATTCTTGTTTTTGGACCACATGTGATGTTTTTCATTGTAACTTGTTGATGATCAATTATCTTGATACATAGGTGTGCTCCCTTGTGCTATCAACGCTCTTTCAATGTTGAGCACCTTGGGTATCAGTTGGTCGTATGTTGTAATACATTGCATTTTCAAGTGGAAAGACAAGCTCTGTTCAAGGTTGGAGATAATGGTCCCTATTTGTTGTTCTTCAGGCATGGACCATTTGCTATTGCTAGCTCTAGATCTCCATCATTGCAAGAAGGTTGTGAATGTCTCTCCTTTGGCTTGTTTGAGGCCAGATATAGTTCTTCTAGACTTATCTCCATGTCTAGGTTGAAAGAGTAGTTTTCAATGAATAAATATATGATTTCCTAGAACTTTTTGATTATGGGAGGTAAGCAAGAGAACCACTCCATGGTAGGACTAGCTAAGCTTCGAGGGAAAAGCCGCATAAGATAAGAATCATCATAGGCTACCTCCATGCAATGTACATGGGACTCTCTAATATGGTCATCAAGATTTCCCTTCCCATGGTATTTGTCAAATTTTGGAATCTTGAATCCTTGTGGGAATGGAACCATAGCAATTTTTCTATCAAATGGATAGGGGAAAGAATTTCCATATGTGTGTGATCTTTTCACCTTTCCGGATTGGATGTCCTAAATCTGTTGTGAGAGAAATTTGACCCTTGTGGAGAGATCATTTTCCAGATTCGGTGGTGGGATGTTCATGTTTTGAGATGGTATGCTTGGTTGGGTGAAGGGTGGGGTGGCTTGTTATTTTGTGTTCAAGGAATTTGGTTGCATGTTCATGAAAGGTTGCTATAAGTTTTGTTGTGTTAGCAATGCTTGTTGGTATGCCTATAGTTTTTGTTATGCCAAAAATGCTTGTTGTTGTTGTTGTTGTTGAGCCAATAGTGCTTGTTGTTGAGTAGTTTGGTGTGCGGCTTGTTGTTGTTGGGTGATCAATGCATGTTGTTGTGTATGTTTTTGCAAGGCTTGTTGTTGTAACAAGGCTTGGAATTGGGCTTGTTGCATTTTTTATTGAGCTTGTGCTTGGGCTTGCGCTTGTTGTTGTGCCTACTATGCGGCTTGTTTTTGTTGTAGAAATTCTTGTGCTTATGCTTGTTATGCAGCTTGCTCTACCTATGCTTGTTGTGCATCTTGTTTAGCTTGGAATTATTGCAATGCATTTTGGTATGCTTGTTGGGCTGCTTGTAATGTGATATACTGTATTGGTTTTCCATATTTGGATTTGGTGGTGGAGATTGTGGATTTTTTGGGATGGTGTGAGATGGTGTGATGAGATATTGTTGGGTGGTTGTTGAGGTGTTTGTTGTGTGATGACAAGGGGTTGTGTGGTAGATGGTATGATTGATGTGCTTGGTCCTTGGGAGACTAGTTTTTTGGATTTTTGAGGTGTTGTAGATGATGTGATGATTGTTTGAGATGTTTGGATTGGTTCCACTTGGTGTTGTGATATCAGTGGCATGCTTGGAGGATTTGGTATGATATATGTGATGATTTCATTTGTGCTTGGGGGAATGATTTAATTTTATTGGTTTTGGATTGGTGTGTTGGATAAAGGGAGTTTCACTATACCTTGGATTGGTTTGGATGTTGATGTAAAAATAGGGAATGATGGGAAGATTTGAGGTGTGTTCCCTTGTGAGGTGGAAGCATTGAAAGTACCCACTTTTCCAAATAAATCCGATAGTCCTTGTGACATAATGGGGAGAGAGCCTTGTGTATCAAGAGGGTATGTTGGTGTTGTGGAAAAGGTAGAGGGGTTGTTTGTATCATGGAAAATGAGTTGCACATATGGATTTTTTGGATCTTGTGGGACGGTGTTAGGCATACCCAAGATTGTGTTAGCCTCTAAATTCTAGATGTTAACAAGTGGATTCCCTTGAAGGGCTTAGAGTAATGAGCTTCCCTTGGTGATCATGGGTTGACTTGGATCATGAGATGATGTTGGTTGTATGATAGGCTGGATGATGTTTGGGAATGAAGGAATGAATGATGTTTGAGGCATGTTCCCAAAAGGTTATTCAACAATAGTGCTCACATCAAAATCAGAAGGTAGTTTAGCCCCTTCTTTTGCTAATGCCAACATGTATTGTGTGGGATTGAGCCTCATGATTGTGTTGATGATCTTGTCTATTTTGGGATTTTGGACTAGTTCATTTATTTCATCTTGGATCATCCCTTGGAAGTTGTTAGTGAAATCCTCCACTTGGAAACCTCCCTCTTGAAGATCTTGTGGCAGTTGACGAGGGTGTAGTTTAGTAAAATGCATACCCTTGCATTCTCACACTTGTTTTGACTTGCCTTTATTTACTCCTATTTATGTCTTAACTAGTCCTATTTTTCATCCACGGGACCTATGAATCGTATCTTTTTATGGCTAATCCCGAAAAACATCAAACTTAGATAAATGATCATTTAATGTTTCTATTTGTGTGTCCTTGATTTGTGGGATGGGACTAAAACACACCTAGGACGTCTTTGTCCTTCATGGGTCTTGGGACCCCGATTTTGAATATACCTAAAAACGTCCCTTTTTGGAGTCTGTGCCCCGAGATTTGAGCCTTGGGACTAAGACACCACCTAGGGAATCTTAGTCCTCAGCTTATTTTTTGGGATTTAATTTCAAATTCTGGTAGGATTTAGCCTCCTTTATTTAATGAATTCATATGTCGGCTTGGTGTGATGTAATTTTAGGATATTAAGCATGAATACATATAAATACAAGGTTCCTCCACTCATTTTCATATAAGTAAGATAACAAGAATTTAAGTATTCATTCCTAAGGTAAGTTTATGCATTCAAGAGAAATTTGGAGCCATCATCAAGATTCAAGGATAATGTCAAGGGTTTAGTGCATCCATTAATGTTGTTGAGCCAAGATTGTGGATGCAACATTGAAGATCTATTTACAACCATTGTTCACATCATATTCAAGGATCCAAGATCTACATTCTTCATGTCCACTACATGTTAGATTGTAGCTTTGCATTACAAAACATCATCCAAGGTGATATCAATTGCATTATTTCATCTTTCATGCTTCATTCCTTTATTTCATCATTTTGTTTAATTACCTACAAGGGGTTTGACAAAGGCAAACCCCCATTTACTAACAATCAAGAAGTTTGTCCTCTCTTGTGTGTTTGTATTTGCAAATCTAGGTTGAAGACTTGAATATCCTTTAAAGTGAAAAGTTTTCAAAGTTGTATTGCGAAAGTTGTCATCTTCACAAAGAAACTAACCTATAGGTCAAATCTGGAAGTTTCATGACCTTAGATCTGGAGAGAAGCAAGTGAAAACCTTGGAGCTCAGGACCACATTCAAAGTTTTCAAAAATTCAGAATGGGACTAATATGCTACCTTGGGCATCTTAGTCCTCCCAAGCATATATTTAAGAAATTCATTCAAATATGGTTTTCAAATTTGAAGACTCCATATTTGACTCGGAAAATAACGAGACTAATACGCCATCTTGGGTGTCTTTGTCCTCCCTGGCATTTCTAAATAGCTTCTTTGCATTTTTGGAATCCTCACAACATCTCCATACTTCCCATGTACACATATCATATCTCCCTATTACAAAATTTCATCATTTTCATCTCTCATTTAGCTTATTTTAGGTCATTTTGCATATCACATTGTGTTTTCCAACATTTTATTTTCCAAGCATTTGCTTTGTGGTGAACCCCTTAAAGTTGAAAGAACCCTTCCTAGGCCTTGCTCATTGTGAATTGACTCACCTTGTGAGGTTGTTAGTCAATCCAATTAGGATCCCTAGGACATTATTGAATGATAATTGGAGAATAGTGGTGTTCTATGACCTAGGTTATAAAGCACCCATTTTCCCCATTATTCATTTTGGTGAACCCGACTTCTTGAGAATTCATTTTATAATTTGGAGTTCATTCAATTTCTAGATCTAGATTTCATTCATTCTTGCATTGCATATTGCATTAGTGAAATTGCATCTAGGGTTTCTCATATTTAGTGAAAGTGCATCTAGGGTTTCTCCTATTTTCATTAGTGAAAGTGCATATAGGTGGCATTTTTTCTTTCTTGCATCATCTTATCTCATTGAAAAACTAAAAAAGTGCATTTTCAATCATCCTAATTGCATTCAGGAACATTGTTATTGCATTCAAAATTGAAAAAAAAAATACATTCACTTTTGCATCCAAATGCTTCTCATTAGTTACTTTTTCTTGCATTCATTTGCACATTTTTCTATTTTTAAAAATCAGGTCCTTAGGTAGGCAATCTGGGAACATTGTAAACAACTCAGAATTTGTTGTTTTTCTATAAAAAATCTCCCTTGGGACAAAAACGCCCTTCCTAGCATCTTATTCCCTCTATGGGTTTCTAGCTTAGAACCCTGTTTGAGTTGTGTGCTCTCTATTCCACTTTCTGGACCCTCCAAATTCCTTTAGTAGGACTAAAACTCCCTTACTAGCATCTTAGTCCCTGTTGAGTTTGAAGCTACAATTTTTTAGGGTTTAAATCTACTTTTATGTACTTCCTAAGCCTCCTGCTAACATATATATTTTAAGTCTGGAAAGTTTTGGGAACATCTTTTTTATGCATCTAGGTCAAAAACATCAATTTAGGGAACTCATTTTTGAAATCATTTCAATTACAATCATCACTAGATTTGAAAATGTTCACATTTTTGAAACTTTGCATAATATGGATAAAATTACTTTTCACTTTTACATATACAATGTTTGCATTCATAAAAAAATGCATAAGATTGATAAAAGTGCTTTTCATTTTTGTATATACATTATTTGTATTCTTAAAGTTTTGCATGCATTGGATAAAAAAAATTTGCATCTTTGAATACACATTGTTTACATTACTAAAGCATTGCATGTGATGGTTAAAACTGCTTTTCATTTTTGGTCAAACAATGTTAGTACCTTACCTTTCTAGGAAAGCTAAGAAAAAGTTCATATCCCCTCCCTATGAGAGTATTTTAGTGAAAGAGAATACAACCTTGGGAAATCCTAATGATCATATTCGTTCTTCTCCCAATATCTCTCCTATTTGTGAAGAAGATATTTTGGTGTTGGAACAACCAATCAATGAAAGTTTTGATCTAGTCCTAGTTGTTTCTCTCCACTTACCTCTCTTAGTGGACAAGAAATGGATGAAAAAGGAAACACAACCATAGGTAATCATAAAAATAAAATTTGTTCTTCTCCTAGTATCTCTCCTAGTTGTGAAGAAGATACTTTGATGTTAGAAAACACAATCGATGAAGGTCGTGAGAATCTTAGTTTTCCCCCTTCACCTAGAGAAGCCCTTATTGATCAAAACAATTCAACCATTGATCATTCCCCTACTTGTGATGAAGTCATTTTAGAAGAACCTACCTTCTAGATTCATGAACATTTAGTTTGTGGTTCTCCTAAAAACCCTCCTCCTAGGGAGGATATCATGGTGCAAGAAAATTTGAACATTGACACATGTAATGAAGCTTCCTTAGGTGAAGTGACATTAGACTCTTCTTCACTAAGAGATCATAAAGAAAATATTTTTGAGGTTCTAACGACAAAAATTGGATCTCCTTTAATTAGCGAGCTTCCTAAGACACCTCCCACCAGCGAATCACATAAGAAAGTAAGAGATTTATTGAAATATACAATGCAATCTAACAATGTTTTGCAACAACCAAGATATATGTTCACAATTTCTCAAACATGTAGGGGACCAAAAATAGCTCCCACAATATCACCGTCACCTCAACATATTTTTCCTAGTGCTCCTCATTCACCTTTTCATAATATAGTTGAAGATCTTAAGAAGACCCTTGCTAATAAATCCATATGGAAACTTATTCAACTATCACCTGAATACAAGTGCCTATTTCAAGAAATGTTACAAATAAAGTAGGAGGAGATCCAAGCTTCTATGAAATTGAATAATGTAACATCCTCCTTTCATCCCAGACAAGCCACACAATCAGCAATCACATTCCCTAAACATGAATTTCCCTCACTTGAGACTGAAAACAATAATGAACCCTTGATTATAAAGGTTACCATTAATAAATTTGCAATTAGGAACACTCTCATAGACAATGGAGCATAAATTAATGTTTGTAGCATTGACCTCCTAGACAAAATTGGCATGGACAAGAGACTTATTCAACTTAATGATGTTCATATTCATGGCTTTAACAATGTTAATAGGAAACCACTAGGAATGATCACATTACCTATTGAGATCGGACCTGTAGTGTTTCCTACCCCTATCCATATCATGCCAAGACACCTTTCATACAATCTTCTCCTAGGAAGACCATGGATTCATGCTATGAAAGGAGTCCCATATACTCTCCATTGTACAATGAAATTTTAGTACAACAACAAGATATACATGGTTGAAGCAGATGAAAAAAGCTATGAATCACATGATCACAACACTTCCAACTCTCTTAATAATTTCATTCTAAAATAAAAAAATTGAACCTATAGAAGTTGATGCTAATCCTTCGTCTACAACAAACCTCTCTAGTGATAATTGGGGGTTGTTAGATTTTATGCCTCCTTTCAACAAAGAATCTAAAATCTCACCCTCAAATTCCAAAGAGTCATATACCAAAAATTCATTTTTAGATACGATCTCTAATGATGATTGGGGTTTTACACATCCCTTTATAGGAGAATGAAAAATCTCACAATCTAAATCAAAACAACCTTGTGTTTCATTTTCTCAAATTGGTTCTACAACATTACCCCATGGTGGTGATGGGGGCTATTTAACTCCCATCCCTCATGGGGGGATAACAATCTATGTTCTCATGAAGAAACCAATCCTTCTCAAAAGCATAAACCCCCTTCAGCTAACTTGGAAAATTGTTATGGTATTGGATACAATCTCCCTCCTAGACATGGATACAATGAACACACAAAGCAAACCGACATACCATACTCTTTCAAGAAAGATCTAGGTTTATCACCTTTATCTCCACTTTCATCTAAAGCCTTATCATTTAGTGTGTGTATGAAATCTTATGCAAACAAAGGAACACCTTCTACTATTGATCAAGAGAATATCTTGCTGAGACTCCTCCAAGATCATCTGATATCTCTCCCTCCTAGAATGCGAAAGAAATTTTACTACAAGAATTCATTTTGTGCATATCATAGAGTTCATGGTTATTCTACTAATGAATATAAGGATTTGCATAGAAAACTTCAACATCTTAAGGATTGTGGTGCTCTTCCTTGGGTTGAAGCACCTATTTACTCCAACTAATACTCATTTTCATCCTATTTGGCTCATTCTTTCCTTGTACTAAGTGGGGGGGAGGAGTTAGGTATCCTTGTCCTCATATGTCACTTGTCATTGTCTCTTTTGGATAGTTGACCACCTTACATGTACATGTAAGAGCAAGCTTTGGATGTGGACGACATGGCTTAAGTTGGCTTGCATGTGACTTACTAAGTTTTGGGGGGAACCCTTCTTTCCTATTTTAAGATGTAGCTTATCAAAAACATATGACCTGGCATAGGGCTTTCTGAATAATCTCTCATGTATTCTTCTAATTTAAAGCAATTTCTCATAGTAATGGTGTTAGCAACCACTTTAAATTGGGGGAATACATTGAAACTCATGTTTCATTATGTGATTTTATTTTTTCTTGCAATGCATTCCTTTCTTGGTGATGTCATTGTGTTTGATTTCCTCTAAGAGCATGATATTTCCTTGCACTTGTCCTCTCTTGGAAACATTAGGTACAATGTTCTCTGAGCTGAGACCTTGCATTTTTCCTCTCTTGGAGATGTTAAGCACAATGTTCCCTAAGATGAGACCTTGAATTAAATAAGTGAAATCCCTTCAAACATTACTCTTTCTTGTTGCATTGCATTTTCCTTTTTCTACCTTATTAAATTCATGGAGGTATGGATTTGATATGGTCCCTTGGGGATCACCTAGTGAACAACTAGCTTCACTATCCCTTGTGAGTGTGCATTTTTTTTTGTTCTTATTAAATTCATGGATTTATGACTTTGATATGGACTTCCTGGGGCTCACCTAGTGGACACCTAGCTCCCACTATCCCTTATGAGTGTGCATTTTATTTTCATAGTGGACAACATGTTCCACTTGTAAACCTTTTTGGATAAACAACCTAGACCTAGTCCACCATGTTAGATGGCCAGTCAAAGCTTGATATGTAGCATTTTATTTTTTCCTTTTTGTTTTCCTTTTTCTATCCTTTATGGTGTATGCTGATGTGCAATTTGATTATGGCTTCATATATCATCCACGTGTTCCTTTGTGCTTATGTTTCTTTTCCATAGGATCTTGATCCTAGGGGCTTGATCGTCCCTCTTGATTATTTTCATCCTATCTTACTAGCATTTGTACATTTGAACCCCTCTTGATTGTGTGGTTGGCTACTTTAGTGTGAGTTTGAAGCAAGTTCATCCTCTCACTAAAGTGGGGGATAAATTTCATGTCGTAAAATTCATACCCTTGCATTTTCACATTTTTTTGGGCCTACCTTGCTTTATTTATTCCTATTTATGTCTTAATTAGTCCTATTTTGCATCCACAAGCCCTATGAATTATATCTTTTTATGGCTGATCCCAAAAAAAATCAAAAGATAAATGATCATTTAATGTTTCTGTCTATATGTCCCTAATTTGTGGACTAGGACTAAAACACCACCTAGGGCATCTTTGTCCTCCATGGGTCTTGGGACCCTGATTTTGAATATACCTGAAAAGGTCCCTTTTTGGAGTCTATGCCCCGAGATTTGAGCTTTGGGACTAAGATGCCAACTAGGGAATCTTAGTCCTCCTTAGCTTATTTTCAGGATTTAATTTCAAATTATGGCAAGATTTATCCTCCTTTATTTAATGAATTCATATGTCAGCTTGGTGTGTTGTAATTTTGGGATATTAAGCATGAATAAGTATAAATACAAGGTTCCTCCACTCATTTTCATATAAGCAAGATAACAAGCATTTAAGTATTCATTCCTAAGGATAGTTTATGCATTCAAGAGAAATTTGGAGCCACCATCAGGATTCAAGCATCATGTCAAGGGTTTAGTGCATCCATTCATGTTGTTGAGCCAAGATTGTGGATGTAGCATTGAATATCTATTTACAACCATTGTTCACATCATATTCAAGGATCCAAGATCTACATTATTCATGACCACTACATGTTAGATTGAATATTTTCATTACAATACATCATCCAAGGTGATATCAATTGCATTATTTCATGTTTCATGTTTCATTCCTTTATTTCATCATTTGGTTTAATTACTTACAAGAGGTTTGACCGAGGCAAACCCCCATTTACTAACAATCAACAATTTTTTCCTCTTTTGTGTGTTTGTATTTATAGATCTAGGTTGAAGAATTGAAGATCCTTTAAAGTGAAAAGTTGTCAAAGTTGCAAAGTTGCATTTCTAAAGTTGTCATCTTCACGGAAACTCACCTACAGGTCAGATCTAGAAGTTTCGGGACCTTAGATTTGGAGAGAAGCAAGTGCAGACCTTGGAGCTCATGACCACATTCAGAATTTTCAAAAATTTAGAACATGGGGCTAATATACCACCTTGGGTGTCTTAGTCCTCCCAAGCATATTTTTTGAAAAAATTCTTTCAAATCCAGTTCCGACATCTAAAGACTTTGCATTTTCCCCGAAAAATAGTAGTGTGACTAATACACCATCTTGAGGATCTTTTTTCTCCCTAAAATTTTTGAACAACTTCTTTGAATTTCTATAATCCTCACAACATCTCTAGACTTCTCAGGTACGCATATCATATCTCCCTATTACACAATTTCATCATTTGCATCTCGCATTTTGCTTATTTTAGGTCATTTTACATATCACATTGTGTTTTCCAACAATTTCTTTTCCAAGCATATGCTTGGTGGTGAACCCCTTAAAGTCGAAAGATCCCTTCCTAGACCTTCCTCATTGTGAATTGACTCACCTTGTGAGGTTGTTAGTCAATCCAATTAGGATCCCTAGGACATTATTGAATGATAATTGGAGAATAGTGGTGTTCTATGACCTAGGTTATAAAGAACCCATTTTCCCATTATTCAAGGGGTTAAGTGGAGGGTTGATAGATTCCCTAGGGTTGAATTTCAATTTTGTTTGACTTAAATCACTTGAGATAGATGTTTCTTTGTTTTGCTCCATGATCTTCTTGTGTTGTGATCTTATTTGGACCATAAAATAAGAATCAAATTTTAGGAATATGGGAGATAAACCTCTAACTCCTTTGGTTGATCTAAACTTTAGGTACAAAAATAAAAAAACTAGGAGTTTAAGGATCAAATGATTGTGGTATGATAAATGAAGGGTGAATGATGTGGATGTTTGAAATTTTTGAGGACTTTGGAGGAATACTAGACTTTAGGATTTTGGATTTTTATTTGGATTTGGTTTGATTTGGATGATGGACTTATAGATCCCAAGATGTTAGATGTTATCTTGGGGTAAACTTTTCCAAAGGGGGTGATAATTTAACTAAATGTGGAAGGAAGGATTCATCCACACACACGTAGCCAAACAAATTTATTTTGATTTTGATTAAAGGATTTACCAAAAGTCTAACATAAATGATTTTTCCAAGGTTCAAAAAAGTTGTTTGTGAGATGGGATTTGATGGATAATGTGACAAATGAAAGAGTTGGTTTGATCCTAGATGAACCTAGAAAGACTTTCTTTATAGGACCAAGGTGTTGAAGAACATGCTATATCTCCAAAGTGTTTCAACTCCCAAATCTACTTAATGATTATGTGAGAAATTCAAAACATTGGAAAAGACCCAGATTCTGACAGTAATAGAAGGAATACGAGTTTGGATTGTTTCTTGAAGCATGTTTTTAGAATTTCTATACCAATCTATCTCTAGTTTTGTGAAGTGATAAAAGGTGTTTCTTGAGAGCCTTTGGACTAAGATGCTTATGATGATTATTGGACCTTGGTTTTGGAATTTTGACTTTGCGGGAAATCATGGGAACAAACACATATGTGGGTTTCAATTGTCTTTTATCTTGATTAAATGGATTCTTTTTACCACATCAACATCTCTTGCTTAATTTCCAAACTGAGTGTTTGTCTTATCTCCTTTTCATTCCACAAGGTCCATTATGTGAAAGTCAAAGAATCAAGGCCATAGTTTTCCTAGGTTGACTTTGGAGAGAACAAATTGAGATATGGGCCCAAATATTTAGAAGCATCTAAGGATAAAATCCCTATGGACAAGCTGTAATATTTGGACTCTTCAAAGATATTTTCTCTTTCCAAAGGGTTTGAAATTTTGATGACTCATTGAATGTTTATTTCAAAGTTTGAGATCCAAGCAATGTATTTGAATGACTCACAAATTAGACAACCCTAGGTTAGAAATGGCTATACTTGTTGATTCCCCACTCGGATTTCTCTAAACACTAAGACAAAGTGAACAATTAGAGATTTGATGACACTAGCTCCCCTCCACAACACACTTCTCGGAACCAAATCTTGAAGATCCAGAGACCTTAAGGATTTTTTTGTTTCTACTTTGAATAGTATAAATGTGGGGCAGCTTTAAAACGACTGTTCTTGCACCAACAAGTATTAAGGATTTAGGTCTTTAAAAAAAGGGTTGTAGTAAGGACATCCGGTGTAGGGGATATTATGATAAACTCCCTCAAGAGGTCTCCCAACCATTAGAACAAGGGCTTTACATATCATAAATATATTTGGGAAGAGCTATCATGTATCACTTCCCATTGATCACAACTTTCATTGCAACCACACATTTATATAACAGTTCGGAAGAGCTTGGATTTAGCTAGTTATCGCTTGGGTCATTCCCTCCTTTCAAAGAGGGGAAGCAGGCCCTCTAAAGATAAACAAAAGAAAAGAAGTACAATTGTAGTTCAACCGCCTATATTGCGTAAAGCGCTAGGAGGGAACACACATAATGCCTTTCCTTCACACTAGCATGAGGGTTCAATTTTAGATCTAAATTAAAATGTGTGGGTGATTATAGACAACCAATGTTAATGGAATGCTTATGATTCTCAAGATCACTGAGTGGAGTGAGATAAGTGCATACACATTTAGGTGACAAAGATTGCAAAAAAGCACAAAACAAAGAAAACACAAGTTCTTTTTAAACCCAAAGTAAAGATGGATTCATTTTAAAGCACCAAGCTAAATGTGAGTTTGTCTTGTTCAATTTTAGCCAAATGCCACATGATGTAAATGTGAGATGAAATTAGGGAAATAGGATGATGTTAGTGTTAGGTAATGATTAGACATCAAAATATAACTAAAATATATAAAAAATTGAAAACCACCTACACCACTATGAAGAGAAGGAAATTCTAACCCATTTAAAAAAAAGGCACAATTGAAAAATACCACCGTATGACCAAGATATGACCATTTGAAGATGGCATAAAAGAAAAAGGTACCCTATTTTGACAACATGGATTTATGTACAAAGGTTCCCTTTTGTCAGAAGACAAAGGTGTTGGGTTATTGCAAAGGCACCCCTTTGTGTACAAAGGCACCACAGAAGGTACAAAGGCATGCCTCTATAAAAAAAGGCACATGTCTTCTCCAAATGCACTCCCAGGAGCTACAAAAGTGTAGATCTTTGTTGATGGAAGCACAAACCTTTAACAAAGACATTGGGTTGTCCTTGGAACTTGAAAATTTGACCAAAACTCATACAAATGGATTAGATAGGAGCCTAGGGTCCCACTAGGCATGTCATTATGTGAACATGTGAAATCAATTGATCAAATAACATTGAATAAAAGTAAATTAAACAAGATAATGATCAATAAAAGACATATTCTCAATGAAATTCGATTAACACAATAAAGAGATTCAAATCAAAGCAATGAAATTAGAATTAAAGAAAATTGAGCCTTACTATTATGCATACCTCTCAATCCCATTGTGGATTGATGCATAATAAGTGGATGTGGATGTAGATGGCCTAGTTTATGCATTATCCATTTTTGTGCAAAATATTTGTTGATGAATATTGATGAAGTTAATTCACAAGATGCTCTTAAATTACTCCAATGGAGTCATCAATTCGAGATTATAACTGTACTTGAAGTCTTGTGGATGAATTGATGTGAAATAGACCTGATATTTATAGATTTGAGAGATATTGATCAATGATAAAGATGGAAAATAGTGATCAAGGGATGAAATAAAATGAGAGATGAAGGAATGGATCAAGAATAGATCAAGGATTGAAATTACATTATCCGTAGATCAAGGATTAGATCAATTGTCTAAAATCCATGAGAGACTCAACCAATTCCATTAATTTTTGGAAGCCATGTGAAGGATATTTCCATTTAGAGGGAAATATTTGAATTTGAAAAGGGAATATTCCAAGGGAATATTTTTGTGAAATTTGGAGAAGTCAGAGGATTAGAGGGATAATTAGTGAATTAAAAAATTCATAAAAATTATTTAACTGTGCAAGTGGAGAGAATTAGGACATTTAATTTAACAATTAGGGATTATTTAATCAAAGAGAATTATGGTAATTAATTAAACAATTTTCATTGTTTAATCAAATGAGAGGAACATTATCATGAAAATGATGAATTAACCAAATAACTTTAGTTATTCAATTAATAGGAGAATATGGTGAATTTATCTAAATAATTGATATTATTTAGTTAAATAGATGAAATTAGGTGATAATGATAAGAAAATGATGTTAGCAATCAAGCTCAGGATGTGTGATATGATTGGGATTTTTTTAGATGTCTAGACACATCATAAAAAATTTAGCGGTAAATGTATTAATGGAAAAAGTATCCATTTTCCTTAATTTGGGAATGATTAATAATAAATGAACCTAATGTTGTCTTGATTGAGTGTTGTAATGTGTTTTACACATCCACATTAATTCTAGGACCCTTTTAAATAAAATGGACTTAACGATGCCTTATTTAGAGTGTTGTAAAGTGTCTTTATACTTTCACACTAATCTAGGCTTTAATTAATTAATTGAGGTTTAATTTTCCTTAATTGGCCCCTTAAATTCAAATACAATCCTTATTTATTGTATTTTCTAAAAGGATAAATCCTGACACTCACTAATAATGTTTCACAACACTTAATTTTGCAAGGATTGAGTCCTAGGCTAGTGACCTAGGATCTATTAGCCACCTAGTGAATGGGTCCTTCCTAGGTCCTAGGATCCCGTTTTGGCATATTATTTCATCTCCTTGAAACTTTTCCTAGTTGAGTATGTTAGGACCCATTAGCCCTATGGTGAATGGGTACTTCTTAACTTAGGACACCCCTTTCTTTTAACTTATTCTTGGTGGGATTTTAATGATTTTAAATCCTAGATTTAAAGTTAGCTTGTCTTATTTAAATTTTGAGATTAAATCTTAAGATAAGTATAAATATAAGGTTAATTCACATAGTTTCATATAAGCATTCAAGTATTCAACCAATATAGAAAATTTATGATCAATAGGGCACTTCAAGAGTGTTTTCAAAGACATTCAAGGGAAGATTATTAGAGTTTATTACAACAATCAAAGGTCATATCATCATGTCAAAGGAATAGTGCATCATGCATATTTTTGAGCTTATTTGTTGATGTAGTATTGAAGATCCAATTCAAGAATTGTTTCACATCCAAATTCAAGATCAATATTTACATTCCTTAAAGCCACTTCATGCTAGATTGTTGATCTATCATCCAATACGTCATCCAAGATATCATTTTTTCATGTTTCATTGTTTCATTGTTTCATCATAAGGTTTAATTACCAAAACGGGGTTTGACCAAGGAAAACCCCTATTCCCTAACAATCAACAATTTTTATTCTCTCTTGATGTGAGATTGCAGGTTTTAGATTGAGGATCAAGTGGAGAATAAAAGTTGAAAAAGTTTTCAAGATTGCAACTTAGTTGTAAAAGTTGTCATCTTGCAAGATCATGGAAAGTGCTCTACAAGAATTATTTCTGAATTTTAGGAGCTGAGCACCTAGGACCTGGGAGTGTAGACATTGAAGAACGAGATCCCGAAACTAATTTTCCCAAAACCTAACATGGACCCATTAGCCACTAGGATAATGAGTCCTTAGTGAGGCTCGAAACAACACTTTTTCAACAAGGTACACATCATTTTAGCATCTGAAAACCTTCCTTTTTGTTGTTAAAAACAATTAGGTTTGTTTTCTAATTATTATTTATGCATTTTACCTCTCATAATTGAGTGATCTCTAAGAAAAATTAGGTGTACCCATTTGGTTAATCCCATTTGTGGTGCACCTCTTTTTCTATGTTTCAGTAAATTTTCACTAAATAGAAAATTATTGAAAGAAGGCCTCCATTTTCCATGAATAGGGGAAGCTATAGAGGAGACTAAATCACAACATTTTTATGAAAACTTAAATTGATTCTAATTAAATGGACCATGTATTCTCTTATTAAAATTTTAAATTGAATTATTTTTCCATAGTAAGAGATGTATGATTGGAGTCTAATTGTTATAATTTTATAATATAATTACAAATCTTTATCATATTTCATGTCATTAATTTAACATTTATAATTATTTTTGGATTATATAGCCATTAATATTAAATTTATTCTTACTTTTGATGCTAAATTCACTTTGAAATTAACATTTGATTGGATTTACCACTTATAAATTATACAATTCAATTTTTCAAGCACTACATTTTGGACCCTTAGTGTAGGCTAAATTGTAGAAAAAACTCATATTCTTACATGGAAATAACAAGATCTTCAAAAAATGAATCATTTTCTCATTTATTATCATGTACTCTAAAACCCAAGGCACACAAAGCCTCAAATTTGGTCATTACAAATAATACAGGTAGAATAGTATTCATGTATTATTATTTTTATAGTTTACATGGATGAGAAGTTTAGATGTTGCCTAAAACTTGTAATAATTATTTTCTTTTATATAATGTTTGTGATGGCTCTTTTGTTTAGTAAAGTACACTTGAGATGACTATAATGACCTTAATATTTCAAATCTTGTTTTACGAAAATAATAAGTAGGAGTGTCTAAAGCTCTTGTAAGATACAACCTAGATTTTATTAACAAATGAAACTTAGAATTTCTATTTAACCATATGGTCCTATTAGTATCATGAATCAATGAGGCTACTATAGATAATAATAATTTTCTATAGTTTGAATGTGTGAAATAATAGGAAATTCATTTCCAATATAATTAGATGATATTGGTTTCATTTCATGGGTTTATAAGCAGATGTCAAGAAAAATGTCTACACAACCCATAATGTCTTTTTGGTCATATGATTTTGGTTAATGGTTATCATTGATTAATATTTAATCATGCAACCAAAAAGAAATTCTAGGCTGAGTAATTTTTCTTGACATTTGCTTTTAAACATATAAAATGAAATTAGAAATATTTGATCAATAGGGCAATATAAAGTGTAAATTCATTCATATTTTATTTTTATTTTTATGGTGTGACATTTTTAAAAAATTATATGCATGTGCTCCAACACCTTCCCAATAGTGGTTTTTTTTCCTAGTAGATAAGAGTGGTACCCTATCAGCACCCACAAGGGGTATTATCTCTTGACCATATTGGTTGCTCCTTCCCAGGTGCTTTCTTTAGTAGTAAAAAATTACAAGAATACATTGGGGGACTACATTGATCAACCATAAAAATATTGATGGGCCCATAATTTAGATAAATTTAATTTTATGGTTGGTCGAAGTTGCTAATTTTTTTATATTGGAAGATATTTTTTAAATGAGGGTTTCACCATGGTAATTAACACCCTTAGCTTGTTTTCACTAGGACACATAGATTTTATTCAATATATATTAATGTATATAAATTCACAAGAAAAATTTATAATTTTACAAAAAATAAATATTCACCATGAAAATTAATGTAGTTAGCTAAAAGAGTCATCAAGATTTTATAAACACCACTATCTCCCTTCACCTTCTCTCTACCTAACTCTCCCTCTTTTCCTCCCTCCATCCATATCTCTCTACCTCTCTCTCCTTCCCTCCCTCTCTACATCTCTCAATCTCAAATCCATTCCTCTCCCCCTCTCACACTCCCTCTTATCCCTCTCTCTAATCCCTCCAAGGATAACCTATCCCTCTCTCTAATCCCTCCAAATATCCTTGAAATGACATAGAAGTAACAAAGAAATTACACTTGAAAGGTGCAATAATGCTCAGTGTTCGTTGAATATTTCTCCATCTTCCTCTCCCTCTCCCTCTCTCTATCATATCCTTCCAAATATCATCGAAATGACAAGAAGCAACAAAGAAATTGCATTTAAAAGATATAATAATGCATCCTTCCAAATATCGTTGAAGTAACAAAGAAGCAACAAAGAAATTACATTTGAAAGGTATAATAATGCATCCTTCAAAATATCGTCGAAGTGACAAAGAAGGAACAAAGAAATTACATTTGAAAGGTATAATAATGCATCCTTCCAAGTATCGTCGAAGTGACAGAAAAGCAACAAAAAAAATTACATTTGAAAGGTATAATAATGCATCCTCCCAAATATCATCGAAATGACAAAAAAGCAACAAAGAAATTACATTTGAAAGGTATAATAATCCATCTTTCTAAATATCGTCGAAATGACAGAGAAGCAACAAAGAAATCACATTTGAAAGGTGTAATAATGCTCAGACTTCATTGACTGGGTAAACACCACTGTCCACCAAGAAAAGTATGAGCCTACATTGAATTTTCCTTCCTCCACGCCGTGAGATGGCAAGTCAGCAGACTAATTAAATGGATGGAACTCGTTTGCGTATTAGTCTAAGTAGGTGAGTGGTCTCTTTCAATACAGTGACTGAAACAAATAATACCAAGGAAATTGCGTCGCTGAAGACTTGGAAAGGAAGATGCGCCCAGTTGAATTCCCTTCCTCCACAGATACAGATGCGTGAGAGAGTATCTCACTGGTAGTCATGTCGGTGAATTAGACATCTGATAGAGTGGTTAGGTTTTTTCCCCTCCACAAACTGATATGCTTAAATTTGATGTCCGTCAAAAACGGCAATCTTTTTAAGAGAGCGTACGAGAGCAATTGTGAATCATATCACTGAAGAAGAAAGCTCGGTCCCTCTTTATCCCTAATCAAACATTCGAGGTACCTGGAATCAAATATCATATTTCCAGAATTCGATGCCTAAGAACTTAAAATCCCACATCAATCATAAGGCTCATTTTCTGCCTCCCATTTGTCCAATTCAAAGCTATTATTTGATCCCTAAATAGTCTCTTGCATCTAGTGTCCTCCCTCCAAGCACTCAAAGTATATTTATTTCTTAGAAAAAATGTTTTGATTACATATAAATTAGTATAAAATATGTAAGTAGGTTAAATTTCTTTCTTTGTCAATGTTGAAAATGGATCAATTTTATTTTGAGATAACCTATCACAAAATTAAGTCAAAATCTATGCTACTTGAAGTTTCTAGGATGGGGACAATAGGGGATGGGGGGATATATTTCAAAGTTTTCATTTTTTCGAGCCATTTTTGAGGATGGTAGGGTGCGGCAAAGGGGATGGCTATATAAAAAGTAGGGAAAATTTAAAATATATAGAAATTTTTTAAATATTCATATGATAACATTCATAAATCATTTATATATATACATTATAGAACTTTATTACATAACATTTGTGTTAAATTGAGAGTTCACATAAGATTCAAAGTCAAAAAAATTAGTAAATGTCAAACTTAATCAAATCGTTTTCATAATTCATTATCAATATGCATATGATATTAAAAAATGGTATACAAGTTACAACAAAATGTCCAAAGGCTACAAGTTTCACTTTCAATTACAATATGAAAATACAATTAAAGAAAGTATATTGTTGCCCCTAACCTGCATCTCTCATCACTACATCAAAATCAAAGTCCTCCTCTGAGTCAAGTTGCCACTATAAGTCTCTACATCATCCAATGGAATCCCAACCATCTCCTTGGTGCCTCTTCCTCATCAACCTAGATGACATCTTCAGAATCAACATCACACCTTAAATATGGATTTTGTCGATACTATGGAGTTTGATGTTCCTTAAGTCAAAGAGCACTATGCATAACTACTAGCTTCTCTACTCATCTAGATGTAAGTCTATTCCTCTTGATGGAGTAGATAAAGCCATATGTGGACCAATTCCTCTCTGTAGTAGAAGAACTAGCAACCTATGAAAGGAGGTGATGGAAAGCATCATCAAATGTGGTATATCCTTCTCAAGCCATGTCCACCATCTGATAGGGTCAGTTTAAGCTAATGTAACTCTATCTATCTTCGCCTTTGGTTTACTAAATGTTGGACCATGAAGATTTGTGAAGGAAAGCCATTGTGTGAAAAGTATTGTAGACTCCTAAACTAAATACATATTATGAAAGGCTTTCACTAGCCCCTCTTTCACCTCTTTGTCATCACAAGGAGGAAATCTTCCAACCTTTGGTGTGTACCATTTGGGATTAAGAGCAAAGGTTGCTATATGAAGTGGGGTGTTCATTATGTTCCACCTCCTCATCATAATGGGCTTAATATGTTTCTCATATAATCTCAAAGTATGATCCTTAGCCAAAATTTCTCTTGATCTTTGCAAGCATGATGTCAAATGTCTCATATATCTCTCTAAGACTAGGAGAGTCCATATCAAGATATCTAATGACATCTACAATACGTGAGATTGAAGAGAAAATATATCTACAAAATGCAAACAAAAAGTTCAAAAGGATTAATTAACAAGTTAATTAATAAGTTAGAAACTTTGAAAGTTGAAACATTAAAAAATAAAATTAAAATATTAAAATTATAAAATTAATATGAAAATCAATAATTTAATATTTAATAGTTAATAGAATTAGCAATTTAATAATAAAAACAACAATGTCTTACCTCATACTGGACCACCAATTATCATCAAAGATCCTTTGTTTGATGGTTTTTCCTTCAATAGAGCTTGAATTAGCCCATCTACTCCACTATGAATTCACCATCATCAATTGCAAAGGCTCATGCACCTCAATCATCCTATCTAACAAAATGAAGTAATTGACTTATCTTGTCTCAACATGTTTGAGGAATTCCTTCTTTGAAAACATCTTGAAGAGAGCAAGTGGCATGTGGTGGTTGTAAATAAATATTTGAATATCTCTAGCTTTTGCCACCACTTGTTTAATGTATGAACACAACATGGGGTCCAAAAGATCATGAATAACTTTAAGAACCCCCCCCTCAGAAAAGGTGTAAAATCCTAGCGAATCTTGTATACTTCCCAAAAAAAATATTAATTTTATTGGAAAAAAATTTCGTTTTTCAAGAAAAAATAATAATCTCAATTGGTGAATCTTTTGTAATCACTAGAAGTCTGTGGAAAATCCTCGCAAATTGCAATTTTTTTAAAACCAATAAAAAATTTTCATTGGTGATTAAAACCTATTTTCAAACCAATAAAATATTTCCATTGATGAAATAAACCTGTTTTCAAAACAACAAAAAAATATTTTTGTTGGCGATTAAAACTTTTTTTCAAACCAAAAATATATTTTCATTGGCGAATTAAACCTACTTTCAAATGAAAAAAAAAAATTTGGCGAATTAAACATAATCTCAAACTAATAAAAAAAATCACTAGCGAAATAAACTGGTATGCCAATAAAAAATCATAGCGTGGTTGGCGAAAATATCAAATGCTACAATTACATATTGTTCTATTCCGAGATAAATTTTTCGTACATTCAAATTCCTTCATAAAGTGTCTAGAATGGGGACAAGTGTCAACATATTTATTATTTATGAAGCTAGATGTCATTGCAAATTAATATAACCCTGACCATTTGATGAATTTTGATGGACGACTGTAGTTGCATTCTAGAAGCAAATCTCTAAAGCACTAGACTTGTGTATTCAAACCTTCAGAATATCACTAGAATCGTTAGATTTCCAAAAATCAATGGTTGAAATTTTATTACTGATTTTATTAATGATTCGAAAATGTTTTCATCCCAAAAAAATTATTTTCATTGGAAAATTATTTTCATTGGTTCCCCCCTAGCCCATGGGATTAAAATAATAAAATTAAGAAGCTAGAGGGATAGCATGCAAGTGACACATGTTCACCCTTGTGGCGGACCCTACCACTTTTCAAAGGCATCGATGGATAAACGTGATCAAATCAATGGTTGAGATGTGCTGTAACAAAGGAATCTCAGTCGTTCCCCACTAGCCTATAGGGGACTCACTGTCAAATTTGGGCTTGTGGAGGGATAGCAGGCATGATCCACGTGGTATCATCACCATCACCCATAAAACTACATAGGGCATGGGAATATTTGGTGAAATATTTCTCGGCAATTATGAAAAGTTAAACAACGTGCTACTAAAAGGATTTATGAGCATGTGCAAAATTGTTCATCAAGATGTTCTAATCTCAGTCGTTTATCGCTAGAGGATATATGTTATGGTCATTGGCCTATTGGTTAAAGGGGAAGAAAGTTGATAGTCATCAAGTTGATCTAGGTCATTGTCTGCTAGCCCATGACTATTGATCTAAAACTTACAAATCTTAAAGGGGAAGTGGGTTGCTAACACGTGGCTTTTCTTTCAACTTGTAAAGGGTAGTGGGGGGGCCACAAAGCTAATGAAGGAGAAGCATAGGAATGAAGGAAAGCTAAGTGACATCATATTCATTATGTCTAAAGCTAGATGTCAGTGCAAATCAATATAACCCATAACCGTTCAATGAATTTTCGATGGACGGTTGTAGTTGCATTCTAAAAGCAAATGTCTGAAGCTCTAGACTTGCGAATTCAAACCTCCAGAATAACACTAGAATTGTTAGATTTCCAAAAATCAATGGTTGACATCTTATTATTTTTAAATGACTTAAAGTCATGACTCAATTTTTTCGAAATAATATTCACATCAAGTGGTGAATTAAATGTTAAGTGTTTAGTATTTGATGTTATTGTCTTCATTCTAACTTCTATATATACTTCACCAACTTGATGTTCTTCATATCATTTATAATATAGTTAGCTTTGATTTCTTTCTTCTCTATTCTCAATTTAACTATGATATGGAGTCTTCATGGCATGTCATGCTACCTAAATGTTTTTGGGAGAAAAGAAGTGATGATGCATATGATAGACAAAAGTTGGGTATGGTTTTTACAATTGTGTGCAGGTTGAGGATGCTATAAGAATAATTGTGGTAGTGAATGGCTTCAAAATAACCCCCATGCTCTATATTGAGGTAGCTTTGGCTTTCTTGTCCAATTGCATGGAAATTTTGCTCGATAAATATTCAGTGAAGATGTTGGAAATACATTATTTGCATCCTTTCATTTACTTTATTTCTTTGTTGGAGTTGGCACTAGAGCATTACAATTTTGAAAGTGGGTTAGCACTTGTTGGTGGAATCTTCTGAAAAGTCGAGTTGCATGCTTCTACAGTGCAGGCTCTTTCCCTGGTTAATATGAGATGTGGTATGTTGTGTGATACGAAAAATGAATCATTAAAGAGTCTGGAATTTTGGACGAAGGTTTTGGGTGATTCGCTTTTCTTCTTTGTTGTTATTTTGTTAAATTTGATTCACCTTCTACTCAAACACCCAATTGAGGGCCTCAACTATTCTTACAAAAAAATCAAGTAATGAATTGTGTGATGTGTCACATGTCTATATTTTATTGTGTAACATAACAATTCTTGTAATATGTATTTTGTTATTGGTTTTTTTGTCACAATTAGTGGATTTTTGGCTAGGCTGGCTATGTAGTATGTACTTTAGTCTTTAGCTACTTAAATTAAAATACTTTTCATGGCTCTATTCTTGTAAATCATTTTTTCTTTGTTCAATATAAACTGTGGCTTTTAAAACTAATAGTAAAATTATCAATATATAGTTTTGATCATAAGTGAGAAATTTATTGTGACTTATTAGTGGACATTGATAATGATTAAACAAGCCATTTAATTCTCTCTTTTCAATGCCTTGAATTACTCTACCTTTCATTTCATTCTCAATCTTTTTGAAGAGTGGTTGTAGTACCATGAGCGGCGGCATGGATTAATACCATATGTACATCTCAAGCAATTGATTGGATAGCTTGATATTGATAACTGCATGGCATACTATAGATGATGATGGCATTAGTCAAGTGATCAGTTGAAATAAAATTTGTAATGATTTCATATCGTTTGAGTGGCGATTTTTACAAAAGGAGGGAGGGGTTTCCCCTAAAAAATGCATAAGGTATCTATGGATTCAAGGTCAGTATGTCTTTGCTACATTGTTGTTTTAGAGCTGAGAACTATCATCATTCCTCAAATACTCATAGAACTAGAAGAATGACACAAAGCGATTGAAAACAAAGAAAAAGAATTTTGGGTCAACATGGAAGATACCTAAATGTTTCATTAATGCCTTGCATCATACCCAAAAGGAAAACACAAGACAAATGAAAAAGATAAAGGAAAATATTTTGGGTCAACATGGAAGAGACATGGATATCTCAACGCCTTGAATCATCCCCAAAAGGAAAACACAAGACAAATGAAAAGGATAAAAATTTTATGGCATAGAGAAGAATGTAGGTACATATAGAGGAATGCACAAAAAGAGAGATAGATAAATCAAATGAAACATCACGAGGGATCACATTACACACATGCAATCACATAAAGAAATATGAAAAAGAAAAACACTAGTTTAAGGCACAGATGAGTCAACCTAGAGTATGTCGTCTACATCCCAATCTCGGTCAATATAAATGGAAGGCAGACAACTTGCCAAAGGGACAAGAGCAAGTGCCAAACTAGGGGAACCACCAAGTTCAACACTCTTTTTAGGAGATTTGTCATTTAAGTTCATAGAAGAAGAAGAAAAAAATGTGTTCAATTCATCATGCACTTCACCAATCTTTGCAATATCAATGTCATCATCTAGATTAACACAACAAGAGGTCGAATGATAATTTCCATGGATTAGTGTTCTTGTTTATGTTGCGGTGAGGGTATAGGATCATCATGCATTGCTTCAGGTAAGTTTGGATTTTGATTCTCTATGTTGTTCATATCTTCTTGATTTTGTAACCTACAAGCAATAGCATGTTGTCTATGCCTATGCTCTCTAGCACTTCGATTTTGTATTAATCTATTGTCAATTTGTGTTTGTGTAAGAGTGGGTTTTTCAATCATAGGTTCCTTCTCTTCCTTGGGAGGAATAGAAGAAACAACAGGAGGTTGTTCAACCACTTTCTCTTTAACTTTATAAATTTACTTGACTCTAGGAGGGACAGCAGGATTGTTTTGATTATCTCATGGTCTCTTGCAGGAAATAATAGGAGGTTTTGGTATAGGTTGTTCTTGAATGTTTAGAAGGGATTTTGGTTCAATTATTGTTTTGTCAAGGATAGGTAGTTCAGTTATAGGTTGAGGCATGTTTTGAAGAGATAATTATGCTATTTTATTTTCCTTGAAATTTTGATATGATTTGAAAAAGAAATCCTCATGAGGCTTAATAGGTTCCATAGGCTTGGGCCAAAAGAAATCTAATGAAAATTTTCCTCAAGCCGACGTAGGATTAAATCCACTATGATGAATAGTAAAGATATCATTTCCAAATAGAAACTTTAGACATTTATGTAGAATCGAAGGGATGAAATTCATGGAGTGAAGCCATGGATACCCTAGCTTCACACGAAATTGGTTCGATTGCGAGATGATGGTGAATGAGACATTTAATGTTTTTGGTCAGACTTTTAAAGGGAGATCTATCGAGCTAATCGTAGCACAAGCAAAACCATTATGCATCTTGATCCATGCTTTCGGGTTTTCATATGTATCTTTATATAGTTCATGCACATATAAGAATTCTTATGTGATCACATTCTCTCCACAAATGGGATCAATCAGTATCCCATTAGTGGGCTTATCATTGATTCAGCCAGCAATGTAAAGAGGACCATTAGGTGCACATTTTTAAGTATGTCATTTTGTGAGAAAGCAATGTCAAGAGGCTTTTTAATCAAGCCCTTACGAGGTCTGGCTTCAATAAATGCTACCATTTGAATTGGTTGTTCTTCATTTATGTTTTCATCATTCGTGTCAACATTCATCACATCATTCTTCATTTCACTAGCTTTGACAAATGAAATAGTGTGCTTAGGCATGGGATTTGTAAAGATTTGTAAATTTTGGTTAGGAGGGGCTACAAACTTATTACCTTGATCATTCACACCTCCGATTTGAAGTTGATTATTATCAATAAGGTCTTACACAATAAGTTTAAGATGCTTACAATATTTTGTACCATATCCATTTTGTTGATGATAATGATAATAAGCATTTCATAGAAAGCTTTGGGCAACAGTATATTAGGGTCATGCTCTCTAACAAGAGGTAAGGTAAGCATGTTCTTTTCAATAATTTGCAGCATGATATTGTGAAGGGTATCGAGTAAAGGAGTGAACTCTCTATCCCTATCCCCAAAATAATTTGTCATCTTTATAGCAACCATTTGGTTATTAGTTTCTTGAATTTTTTGAAGGGAATTCAGTTTTTAAAATCCCTTATTCTACTTCTTGAAAGGTTGATAACTATTTTGAGTTATGGATTCAGACTTTTCAGGATGACTAGGGGAATTTTTCACATCATGATCGCAAGTTAAATTTTGATAATCATGAAGGGTTGCACATAATTGTGTGAAGGATGGGAATCTCAAAATTTCAAGTTTACTTTGGATTTTTCTTTGTAAGTTGTCGATAAACATTCATTGAAGGTTGGCGTCAGGAATCTTAATGCTTGTGAATAAAGTGTTTGGTATCTTTCTATGAAATTAGTCACTTTCTCATCCTCTTTTTATTTGCATGTCATTAAATTAGCTAGGGTCGTCTTACGACCCATATGGATATGGAAGTGGTTGTAAAAGGTATCAATCAATTCATTCAATGAACTGATTGAATTATTTGGTAAAGAAGAGAACCAATCTAAAGCAATATCCTTCAAGGACCTAGGGAATATCTTAGCCAAGAGTTTATCTTCAAATATGAAATAACTACAAAAGGACATAAAAGCATAAACGTGGATTACATGATCTCATTTTCCACCATATTTCTCAAATCGAGGGACTTCTATACCTTGTGGAATTTGTGCTCTTAATATGTCCAAGGATAGCGAATTAGATTTGATGTATTGAAAAGGTTAAAAAATTGTTGTTTTGTTGTAAGGTTGCAACTTTTTGTTGAAGGAATTTCATGGTTTACAAAAGTGAGTTAAGGAGAGGTTCATTTTGATTGTAAGGTTGAGGGGCATAAGGTGGAGTAGTGTATGTATGTGGAGGGCTAGTGAATTGTAAGTTGGTAAAGGTTGATGACTGAGAGGATATTGTATTCAAATGCACAAAGGTAGAAGGAATTCATGTGGGAATAACTAAGGAAGTGTACACAGTGCTAGTAGGTATGATTGTTGTGGTAGGTTAAAAGGTTGTTGTAGCCCATGAAGGGTTGTTGTAGGTTTAAGGGTTGTTTTAGGTTGAAAGGTTATTGTAGGTTGAAGGGTTGGAGTAGGTTGAGTACTAGTGTATGTAGGAAACAACATTGATAATGTAGAAGATGGAATTGGAATTCCACCTTGGCTTTGAGTAGACCCCAAATCTTGAGTACAAGCGGTGATGGTAGGGATGGTGCTATTAACATTAAACACATTGGTTGTAGGAGGTGAAGTCATTGGAAATGAATTATGCAAACTATGAGCCATCGAGGGTTGATTATCAACACTGTCAGAGAGAGAGTTAGAAAACCCAAGATCCACGACAAGTGAGCTATTGCAGGATGACATGAGCCTTGAACTACGTCTTACAATAGTATTGCTAATAGGACACCAAGTTGTAAAGCTCATACAAGTTTTACAAACCTAGTGTGCAAACCCTAAATAGAAACAAGCCATACAATGACTTAAAATGAAATGCAATTTTTTGATTCTACACAATGCAATTTATTGATTACATAATGCAATAAATTGAAAATGAAATTTTGTAAATGCAAATTTTGAATTTTGGCAATGCACTAAAAGTAAGCAAATTAAGCTAGATGTAATGAATTTGATGAAACAACAAATCAAAAAACTAAAACAGGAAAGTAACAGTAGCAAATAGGAGCCTAAAATTGATATTTCAATTTCCAAAAAATGCAAATCAAGATCTAATAGGGACTCATTCACCAGTAAGGGAAAATGGGTCTTAGTTAAGGATTTTTGAAATGTTTTTGCTGATTTTTGGGTGACTTTTAATGCTTTTCAAATGCAAGAAAGTACAAGCCTAGCCTGATCATGGACTCATTCACTAGTAAAGAAGAATGGGTTCTTGATTAGGGTTTTGTAATTATTTTTGAATATTTTCAAGCTTTTTTACAATGTCTTTCAGTTCCAGTTCTGAGATAGTAACTTTCAATTTCATTTTTTCTAGAAATGCAATGTGAATATGCAATGAAATGATGAATGAAAAGGTCTAAGTTGAAATGCAATGTTATTTTGATTTTCAAATGCAAATTTATGAGATCTACATGATATGTAAAATGATTGATTTTTTTTTGTATCTTTTAGATTTAGAGAATGCAAAACAATGCAATTCTAAACCCTAAATGAGATGCAAGTTTGAATGCAAAGTAAGAAACCCTAAATGAGATCTAATTCAATATGAATTAAATGCAAATGAATGCAATATCTAACCTAGGATGCAATGAAAGACTTCAAAATTAGAAAATTGCAATATTCAATAGACCAAGTTCACCAAAATGAAACATAGAAAAAGAGGTTCACATCAGGTTCACCATTAATGATTGGGGGGAAATAGGGTTTACCAAAATCAAGATGATAGACCACTAATTCTCTCCCTAAATCATGTGATTTTGTGTGTGATATGATGCAAACAACAATCAAAAACTAATCCTAACTATTATAGAAACTATGAGGGAAGTTTTGAGAGGCTAGAATGGTGTGTAGCTCGCTGCAAGAATCCTATTTTTAGGTCACAAAGGACTCATTCGCCTTTAGTGGCGAATGGGTCCCTATTTGAGTTTCTAAAACTAAGATCTGGGTTTTGTTCCTTAATTCCTTCACTCTTAGATCCTCGATTGTTAGCTCTTGAAAACTTGTAACAAATTTTATATCCTTCTTTTTGTGTTCTTGCACTATGAATAACAACTTTGCAACTTGACAACTTTGACAATTTTGCTTCAACTTTGTTCTCCACTTTCCATAACCCAAATTTCTTACGTTTTTAATTATGTTGGTGGAGCCCAAGATCACCAACTACAAAAATAACCTTCACGAAATAGAGAGAAGCATAGTTATTTCACCAAATAAAGAGTGAATAAATGAGACCTGATTTATATATTGTACAAAGTGCCTTATAAAGGCATAAAAAGTGGGTGACGGGTGAGAAACTTCCCACCATGAGAAAAACTACCTGTGTGTATGAAAATATGTTTGTTATAAAGAATTCAAAACACACAATAAAACTTTATATCAAAGAAACTGAAAGAAAAATAAACAAACTCTTTATGGCAGCTTCTTCGAAGTCATTCTATTGCTCTTTATCTCCAGTGTTTCGTTGATTCGACTTTCTCTCAAATTTTATGATGCCAAGCTCAACAAAATGGACTACTGGAGAATGAGATTTAAATTAAAATGCATACTATACTAAGATGCAAGATTATTGCTAAGATATGATAAAATTATTGCTAAGATATGCCAATGCATAAGCGTAATTGCTTGTGTGTGTCTGCGTATATCTTTGAGTGTACGTGTGTAACCAATGCTTGGATTCGCACGTGTATTTATAGAGTTTTTTGAAGATTTTGATTGGCTGATTTGATCAACGGCTGTGATAATTCTTGACAAATCGAACGGTCGAATAGGGATGAGACTAGAGAGAAAAATAGAAGAAAACGAATAAAGCAAGATTTTTTCATTTTTTATGGAAGAGATAAGATGAGATGATTAAAAATCATCTTTTTAGAAGATAATGGAAAGATATTGATAAGATAAATAATGAATTATCAAATTCAATTATTTATTTATGGGTGCATGTAGATTTTTCTTAATTAAATAAATATTTAATTAATATTTTGAGGAAATCAGAAGATTTCATAATTAAATGAAATATTTAATTATGATTTGAAGAAAATAGAAGATCTTTAATTAAATAAAATATTTAATTAAATTTGACGAGATGACATGTGTTATGAAATTAATTAAATAAAATATTTAATTAATTAGAAGAAAGCTTAAACTAGAAGAAAAAGGAATATTTAAATTTAATTAAAAAGATTTAATTAATTTCAAAAGATGATAATTAATTTAAATAAATAAAATGTATTTATTTAATTAATCAAGTAGACATGTGAAATAATTAAATAAAATAAATTTATTCAATTATGGTGGGAGAATAAAATGAATGAACCGTATAATTAAATTAATTAAATTTAATTACATGTAGAAGACTTTAGAGATATTAATTAAATAATAAATATTTAATTAAATGTCAGGATTACTTAGACGTGACCAATTTTATGCACATACATTTTGCCCCTCTTTGAAGTGATGTGTGAAACACATTGCTTTGAAGAAAATAAAATTTTTGCCCCTGATATGTTTTTGATGTTGATGTTGATGCTGATGATGCCCCCTCGGGAGGTAAATCATGGATGATGATGAAAGCCTGATGGTGATTCAGTGATTTAGCTCCTGATATTTGGTGTAAAAGATGCCCCTAGTGAAAAATATAAAGTGAAAAGAAGATAAAATGCCACCAAAAACCCACCTTAATTGACCCATATAAGGTAAAAGGGGTGAAAGTGGAAGTCATTTTCACTCTTTTGCTATAGTGATTTTTATGCTCTGACAGTGACTTAGCGAGATGCCGATTCCATTTCACATGCATAGATTCTAGCGGGCCCACCGATTCCAGAGACCAGCTGCGTATGGACCATCGGTGAGTCAATTCAACCCTTTATGATTTGAAATTCTTTGATTTTGATCAAATTTTCAAGCTTTTTCGCACGGTTTTAGGTTTAAAAATTCCTTTTTAGCGCATACGACTATCTATTTTAGCACATTCGAGAAACTTTTTGTAGTGCATTTAGGATGTTCTTTAGCGCATTTGACCCATCTTTGACCAAGACCCCATCATTGACCAAGAAGTTCAAATCCATGACAACCCCATCTTCGACCAAGATCCTACCATTGACCAAGAAGTCCAAAATGATCCACTCCTTGACCTTTACGCCATTCATGATCAAACACTTTCCGACCTTATAAAGGCCTTGACTATTGACACTTTCCACAATGAGACACTTGCCTCCATGGGACACATAGATGATATTCCTCCAGAACAAGAATCTTCCACTAGGGACATGCTTGCATATGATCAAGTTATAGCTAAAATAATTGGACTCTATGACACTAAACATAATGATGGCTTTGACATTGCCTTGGAAGCACCAACAGAATCATCTGAACCTAACATGTCACATGATCAGACCAAAGATATCAGTCGGGAATATGTCCAACATGACAATGAAGCTAAGACACTTTATCAACTAGGGTCATCTATCTTTGTCAAAGCAGGATTTCTTGCAGACGAAAATATTACAAGTGACAGTATCCATATACCTAATGATGGGTTAGCATCTTGCTTTCAAAACAACAAATACCCCATCGCAAATAGAATCTGTCAAAGCATGCAATATCAAGGCAAAGGACTAGGCATACACGAGCAAGGCATTCTAGAACCAATACAGCTTCAAGAAAATTACAGACATCAAGGTCTTCACTATTCCTCAGTTAGTAAATCAAACGATGTCAGTGGTACCTCCTTGATACTGGGGGTAACTTTGTCAGATACAAATGTCAAAATGGAGTCCATGAGAAATCCTTGTCATAATATTGTTGCCGACACCCCCTCCACCCACACCATGAACCGTCATTTCATCATAAATAAACCTTCCCTTTGGAACCAATAAAAACAAGTCTTACAAGTCAAAAGATCAAAATCAAATGTCAAAGGCCATTGAATCAAACAAAAGGACAAGTGGACAAATGAAATTAAAATGGATCCCAAAGAAAGATGGATCAAACAAAGACACCAAGTCAAATACAAAGTCAATCACAATGTGGAGCCACAAGACAAGAGGACTCCCACATATAACAAATTTCCACCTCCTTCAAAATGGTCATCAAGAAAGGCATCTAAAGGTGTTGGTTCCAAACACCATCCCTCCAAAATCCATCATCCACCATCCCAGGTTTGGAAAATAAAAATTCATTCATCCAAACATCCAAACAATCTTTCCATGTCTACCATCATTCGTCATAACCCTACATCTCATCTAAAGTCTAATGATCCCACATCACAAATCCGTCACATCTTGGCAGCAACTCTTTACCACAAGGACTCTCATGGCACTCTATTGCGATGTGTGTATTTTGATAAGGCCAACTCTAGTATCAGAAAGGATCGCAATGACATCAATCAGTTGTATACAAGCACTATGATCCTAACAAGACAACTCCTTCAACAAGGTCATTATTGGCATATCATGGCACCATTCTCTACATCGGCATCGGCCAATAGATTTAGGAACAGCCAAGTTGGTTATCTAAAGCATCCAAAGCTATCCACAAAATCGTAAATACAAAAATTGAAAAATGTAAAACATCATCACCCTGATGAAAACCTGGCAAACAGGCATCTTGGTGACACCAAAAAAATCAAAAAGTCAAGAAAATAGTAAATAGGAAAATTTCATCCAATGGTGAAAACCTGGCAAACAGGCACCCCGGATAAGTACCATGATGAAAACCGCAACAAAGGCCATGTGTAAAATAAATCATCTATGGGAATTTATACTTGGGGGCAAGTCGCCTCATTTTTCCCATGCCTTCCTCATGACATTTCCATTTGTCCATTTAATCCATATCATTCCCCTGCCCATTTTCCCACCTACCTTGGTCTTGACATAAAATTGGCACACATAAATCATGCTTTTGGGAAAACTCTTGACATTTCAATCATTTTGTCACAAACTATTCTGTCATTTCCATCATTATCCCTATACGACATAGTCCTAGAAAATCATATGACAATTCCCTTAGTCTCATGTCTCTCGTCCTTTACTACAATTCCCTATCCTTTCATGCCTGCCACCTATCTTGGATTTCCCTTGTCAAACGGTCTAAGGATAATCATCATCCCATCTAGTCCTAACCAAGTCATTCCAAATGCAACGAGTCTAATCCATACAAGCATATTATCCAAAATTTTACTTGATCAAGGCTCCGCCCCAGACCATACTTTCGCCACATTATCGCTATTGTCCTCACATTTTTTCGATGTATCCTTCCCACGCCAAACAACGTTGTCATCACCTGTCAATTGGTATTCAGCTTGACTAGGGGCACAATCATGTTTGTCCTTGGATTCTAATGTGTAGGCATCAGTCATATGCATTTGTCATGATCCTCTTAAATGTCAAAATCCAAAAAAATCAAAACATTTCAAAAATCCAAAACATCAAACATCTCAAAATCCAAAAACATCAAAACATTTCAAAAATCCAAAAACATCAAAACATTTCATAAATCCAAAACATCAAAACATTTCAAAAGTCCAAAAAATCAAAACATTTCTATAAATCCAAAACATCAAACATTTCAAAATCCAAAACATCAAAAACATTTCAAAACTAAAA
The DNA here is from genome assembly GCA_007258455.2 of Sequoia sempervirens. Taxonomy (NCBI): domain Eukaryota; kingdom Viridiplantae; phylum Streptophyta; class Pinopsida; order Cupressales; family Cupressaceae; genus Sequoia; species Sequoia sempervirens. Next base: position 198,036,311 of record VDFB02000002.1, on the reverse strand, counting down.
CATTAAAACATTTGAAAATCCAAAAAAATCAAAACATTTCTCAAAATCCAAAACATCAAAACATCTCAAAAATCCAAAAACATCAAAACATTTCCCCAAAAATCCGCTAAAAACATCAAACATTTCAAAATCCAAAAATTCAAAACATTTCTAAAATTCCAAAAAAATCAAAACATTTCAAAATCCAAAAATCAAAACATTTCCTCTACAAGTCCAAAAATGGAAAAGGCCCTAAAAAAAAAATACCAAAAAAATCAAATGGCCAAAAAAATCCAAGCAATAAAATCAATCCATCAATTTCATCTATTTAATCCATCACCTCAATCTGATCATCCAACCAGTCAACCAAATCAATCATCTTCATCAAATCCATTCATCCATACATCAAATCAATCAAATCATTCCGAACAATAATCCAAATGTATGTCAATCCTTAATCCATACCAATCAAGTCGATCAATCTTGTCAAATTATCCAATCACATCCTTTGGTCTTGATCCTAATCTTGTCGTAAACCAAATCAACCAATCAATCAATCAATTATCATCATCCTTGTGTTGCTCTAGGGATATGTCGCTCCCAACAATGACAACACTATCATCATCATCAATCAATCAATCAATCAATGGTTTACAGCTTGACAAGGGCAATACCTTGTTTGTTTTTGTATCATTTGTACATTCTTGCTTACTTGCTTGTGTGTGTTATCATTTTATCTTGCATTTGTATCAAATTTGTATCATTCCGGCTAATATTCATATCTTGTGTATGTTGGAGTAGCTTTTTGCACTATCCTTTGCATCTAAGGTCACATCATACCTTTTTTGCAGTAGGACTTTAATGCTCTAAGTTTACTTCCTCATATGTCTAGACAAGATTGTATTATGTTGGGGTACGAGACACATCGTCACCTTGGTCCTTATATCTTGGTGCATAACGTATAGTGCTATATCAAACATCATGGTTGCCCACCTTCATTGCAGCATAACGTATCATTCCTCTCCTTCATCCACTTTCTATCTTGCATCATCTTGTCTATCCTTATCATTTCATTTCGAGAGCCTACCCATGTTTGTTCAACCCACCTATCCTCTTGAGGGGGCATCATCATTCCATCATCATCCTATCTTTATATCATTATCCATTTTCCTCTATCCATACCTTAACTTCTTTGAAATGATGTTACTCAACACAAATTTCATCATCTCGAACATCATCTCAAAGAGGGGAAAAATGTAGACATCAAAAAATTGTCCTCTTACAACACCTGTCTGGGCATTACATCATTTAAGCATCTTGTAGCATGCTTTGCCCTACGTACCCATGTCATCATCTATTTAATTAAATAAATTTTATTTATTTAATTAAATTCATATTCATAATCCGTCCATTTCTCTAATGTTAATTAAATAATTTATATTATTTAATTAATTAATTCATAATCTATCCATTCCTCTTAATGTTAATTAAATAATTTATATTATTTAATTGATGAAAACAATAAACTAACTAAACCCTATCAAGCACAATAGAGTACGAAACAAACACGAAAATCACAATAATAAGCACAAATGCAAACCGATCTTCACGCTAACTCGATTTATCTCCATTGCTCTTCTCCACCTACATGAGAATGCAAGATTTTGAAGGGTTGACAATAGAGGAGGAATGTTGATTGCTCACTATTGCAGCGTAACAACTTGATATGATGACAAATGGAGAATGATAGAAACAGATGAAAGATTGAGGAATGATTTTGACAGAATAAGGATGTCTGAAGATTCGATCCAAATGGCCTGTGAAAGGTTAGATTTATAGATTTTTTTATGTGAATAGAGATAAAATTTGATAAGATTGATTAGGATTTGATTTTTGACAAAAGAGGAAATACAATGAGATGAGATAAGATTTTCAAAAGATAGAAAGATTTTTATTTATTGTTTTAAAGGAATTAAAACAAGATAAGATGTGAAAAGATAGAAAGATTTTGATTCTCTTTTAAAGGAAATAAATCCTAAAAAAGATGAGAAGGATAATTGATGAATTATCTAATTAAATTAAATTAATTAGATACACATGAGTTTCAATTTTGGAAAGAAAGCGAGAAGATATTTTTAAGATTTTATTTAATTAAATAAATATTTGATTTATTTAATTAATGCTGGATTTATGATTTCATCAATTAAATAATATAAATTATTTAATTAACATTAAGAGGAATGGATAGATTATGAATTAATTAATTAAATAATATAAATTATTTAATTAACATTAGAGAAATGGATGGATTATGAATATGAATTTAATTAAATAAATAAAATTTATTTAATTAAATAGATGATGGCATGGGTACCTAGGGCAAAGCATGCTACAAGATGCCTAAATGATGTAATGTCGAGATAGGTGTTGTAAGAGGACAATTTTTTGATGTCTACACTACCTAAATTAATAAATGCATTATTATGCCTAAGTTAAAACTTAAGATGGTAAATGCAATTTACTCTAACACCCCCCCTTAAGTGAAAGGGAGAATGAAAATGCAAATATGAAGATACAGTATGGGTCTTGGCTACACAACCATGTTAGGTACCCATTTACAATGCAAAAAAAGAAATCTCTTGCAATTGGAGAAAAGGAGAAAAACCATGTGGGAGAAAACCTCTCTCCAAAACAAAGAAAACAAAACAAAAATGATGCATGGATGGAGGACTCAATCACACCCCCAAGGACTACATAAATCATGTATATACAATCAACAACCCCCCCCCATAAGAGGGAAAGAGAGAGACTATATAGCCCCCCCACAATGTGTAATCACCTGCAAAAATGGTAAGTGCTTGAAGAAAAAACATGATCCAGTGTCGACAAACAACTTGTCTCCCTTTCATAAGAAACAAAATCAAATACAAATGTAGGTATCCTTCCCATTCTAGATAGGAATTGAAAGAAAGAAGCATGAAAATGTATGATGGTGTCTCTAAAATATGCTCATGTGTTGCCAAGACCTTGGAAAATGATGCCATGAACCAATCAAGAACATGCCCAATCACAAGAGAAGGTGACAAACAAGGTACCACTAGAAACTAATCTTGAACACTCTCCAGAGACTAAGATGGAGTGACAACATTTGTACCACAACTATCATCTAATATGAGGGATATACCCTCAAATGTGTCTTCCAAGTTAGAAATGTGAGATTCCATGAACAATGAACCAATGTCCAACAAATAAGAATCCCAATCAGGAAGGCAATGAGATACTAGTTGTGATGAATCATTGGATGTGCTAAATGAATCATCAACACAAAATGAATGGTCCTACAGACCAGGAATGATAGGAGTCTCAATCAATGACTCTGCACAATGAATTACTGAAGGAAAATGTACATCAACTATCTCTGATGGAGAAGGAGCATCTGAAGAACCCTTGTCATCCTCATCTAAAGATTCAAATTATTCCAACACTTCAAACTCCTGCAGAGTAGCATGATCATAGGGTATCCTATCTGAAAAATGAAGAGGCACAAGAGAATTTGAAACAAGATCATCTAGGAATAGCTCAGTATCAAGATGTCCATGTATTTCCCAAATTTTAGTCCAAAGAATATATGGACACTTAAAATGATCAATAGTATCCAAAGTGGCATCATCAATATGCATTGTAATAACTCCTAAGACAAGATCCCTTTTGCAATTCCATGTAAATTTCTTACTATCAGTACCCGGAAGGGCAACAAGATTATACAAATGTGGCAACAAATGAAGCCATCTGAGAGGTTTTATGATACCATCTCTCCATTGTTTTTAGTTTCCCCTTTCCAACATAAGATCACAATAGGATGCAATGAAAATCCCATAATCAACTATGACAAATCTCCCAAAAAATACAAAGACAATAACCTTCAAAAATAAATAGAAACTCCCAAATATTGTAAATGAAGCCTTCTCAAAAAACTTTAGCAGGCAATAATACAAAAGAAATCTGAAAATCTGAAAAAAGTTAGGCAAAAAGTTAAACGCCTTATTGGGTTCCAATACCAAATCACTTGCCAAGCACACAACACTAATCACCACATGCGAGAGATAACCTCTTCATAATATTTGAGACTTGCTAACAACAATAGAAGTGAAACAAAATGTATTTAAATGGCTAAAAGAATCCACACATAACTAATGTGGGATATATATCTCCAACCAAGTTAAAAAATAATGAATTTTTCATCCCCAGATAAAAAGGAAACCCTAGACAAATATTTCTAGAAAAAAATTATAAAATATAAAGTTTGATACCAAATTGTCCTCTAGTGAAGAAAAAACATGCCTCCACAGCAATGAAATCGCCTCAACTCATAATCAATGCCTTCTGATGAACACAACCTTAGCAAAAAAACAATACAGCCCTCCAAGGGAAACTCAACTCTAGAGGAAGAGACATGCAAGCAAGAGAACTAACCATGCATGAAGTGGATTGCAGGTGAAATAAATCAAGACTTGTGAATAATGAATGCTTGCAGCCCATGCGAATATGGAGAAGCTGGCGAACTACAAAATAAGGAACCCACCAAAAAACATGGCCCATGATTAAGAAAACCATGGGAAACTTTAAGGCGTCAATGTTGATGTGTTGCAGCCCTCGTGCCAGCCCGATGTGATAAATGAAACTTGTCAATTTGATGTCAGTTATTAATGCTAATGAGACCCTTGTGAATGCATAGTCAAGGATGTCGATGATTTTTCAAAGCCCCAAAACTTCTTTTTTTTGCAAACAAACTACCACCATCAATTTAAAAATGCCCCCTTTGCAGTTTCTAGATTTGACTGATGGGGAATGAGCAGTTTTCACCACCGATGAAAGAACGATCCAGTCAACATGACCAGGCCTTCAAAGCAGGAAATCATTCCTTTGCACAAAAAATTTGGGCCTCCAACAATGAGATCGCCCTCTACAAAGAATTGCAAAACTTCTCCTTTCAAACCGATGCAACCAACAAAACAAATTTGCAACCAGAAAAAAAATCGCAAACCTCCAATAAGGCAAAAAATGATCTGCATCTGCAAAGAAATCGGGCTTGCAGCAAGAGATCGGCCAAAACAACAAAAATCATTTCCAGCAATCAAGAAAATGAAGACTAATTGAAGGAAATTTTGAAATTTTAAAAATTTCAAATGCCAAAAAAAAACAAATCGATCTAACATTCCAATGAAAACTCTCAAAGGAAGGATTTGTAGATAGCATGCTCTAATACCATGTTGGAGCCCAAGATCACCAACTGCAGAAATAACCTTCATGAAATAGAGAGAAGCATAGATATTTCACCAAATAAAGAGTGAATAAAGGAGATCTAATTTACATATTGTACAAAGTGCCTTATAAAGGCATAAAGGTGGGTGATGGGTGAGAAACTTCCTAGCACGGGAAAAACTACCCGAATTAATAAATGCATTATTATGCCTAAGTTAAAACTTAAGATGATAAATTTAATTTACTCTAACAAATTATAATATGATAAGTTGAATTATTGAAGAAATTCAATATGTTGAATGAAAATTTTGATATTTTTGAAAAGTTTGAAAGAAGTTGACCGTCATTGACTATGTGATCTTTTGAATTATCTTACATTTTATCTTAAATTGAATGTTATTAATGATTTTTTCAAGTGCAATTGTGTGTAGTTGCAAGGTGACAAGTTGAAGGATGAGAGCATGGTTGAAGTAGGATCATTTAGCTGGATTGAACGATAAGCTAGATGGAATCTAGGTTCACACACCACAAATGGCATGATGATTTACATTTGAAATTTGCATATAGAAGAGCTTAATTACTTGTACCATAGAAAAATGGATCATTGAAATTTTCATGGTATTTTAGGTCTTTCTCTTGTGATGTTTGATCTATTTTTCGTTGATTTAATGTTGCAATGTAACTTATGCATTCACATTAGGTCCTAAATATTCAAATTATGGCATCTTGTGAAGGTGTTGTGAAGTGTTGTAACACATTTCTACACTTTTCTAGACTCTTTTCATTACAATTCACCTAAAAAACACCTTTTTACCCCTTATAAAGTCCTATTTTAAAGTGTTGTAAAGTCTTGTAATAGGATTTCATACTTTTCTAGGCTTGATTTCATTATTTACACCTTTCTTATGCTTTATATGACCCTGTTATGCACTCATAAGACTTAATTAAGTGTATTTTTGAATGTAAACCTGACAAACAGCATTAAATGCAAGTTAATTCCCAACACCCACTTACAAGCCCAAGGTGGGACCCATTCACCATGGTTGGTGAATGAGTCAATCTTGGCTCCAAATTCAAAATAATTCAAAATTCCTTTCGGGTTTTTATTTAAAAATACCTTATGTCAGCCTATGATGAGGTATTATTTAGTTATTAGGGCATAAGTGTGTATAAATAAGTGTTTTTCTTCTCATTTCATCCCCCATTCACCTAATTTCATTCAAGCATTCAATCATCCTTTCAAGTATTGAAGCATCATAGCATTGTTCAATCAAGCATTTTGGAGCAGCCATTGACATTATTTCATATTTCTTCAACAAGGTTGTGGTGAGTTTAGGACATTTGCATGTTGTTTATTTATCATTCCTTGCTCATTTTATTTCATTTCTTCATTAAGGTTTTGATTACCAAAGTGGGATTTGACCAAGGCAAATCCCTATATATTCTAACCCTTAACCATTTTTCCCCTTTTGCATGTGTGTTTGCAAATTTTTGTATGTATATTTTTCAAGCAATTAGGTGTTGAAAGGTGGTCAACAAGTCAACAAAGCGTTTCAAGTCAACTAAACCCTATTCCAAGCTTGGAAACAACCTACAATCTATTTTATGTAGATTTGACTCTAACAACCTGACAAGAAGACAAGTGCAGATCTGGAGCTATAGAATTGACCTTTGATTTCACAGATTTTTGGAGGAGGAATGATTCGCCATCAGTGGCAAATGAGTCCCACCTTAAGGCTGAAAAAGGTGATTTTTTCAAATTCTAGTTCTTGACAGTCAGAACAACATGAAATTTTTTGGTTCATTTTGGTGAACTTGCATATTGAGCACTGTATCTTTCTTATTTTAATTGCATCTTGCATCCTAGGTGTCCTTTGCATCAACATTCAATTAGGTTTCTTTTTTTTTTTGCATCCTAGGGTTTCTCAAATTGCATTAGTGAAAGACACATATAGACTTCATTTTTGCATATCATATCATTCAAAAACTGAAAATTTGCATTTGCATCCTCATTCTACATCTGAAAAGCATTGAATTCACTTTAATTTTTTTGAAAAACATAAAAAATATCCCATACCTAGACTCATTCACCACCCTAGGTGAATCAGTGTACCTACACATTTTAAACAACATTTTCAAGCATTTTTTGGGTATATTTTGCATTATAGTTTTTTGTAGTTACTTTCTATTATACTTTCCAAATTTTTTGTTTCTTTATATTTCTTGCATATTAGTTTACTTTTCTTCATTGCCATCATGGATTTTTTCTTTAATAAGTTTTGGAATTCATTGAAATCCCTAGTAGACATGTCCAATTGTGCCTTTGGTTGTGATCCTAATGACCTTGAGCTTCCTCATGCTCCTTCAACTCCTCATAATTGTCATCCTCGTGATGTAGACATCATTGGAGAAGATGATGATAGAATGAAAAAGTTCTTAAACGAATGTCATGATAACCTTGAAGCCAGTGCAGCCTTTTACCCATCCATGAAGTCACAAGATCTTCCTACTGTTGCACCTCCTGATCACTTTGGATACCTACATCTTGAAACAAATGAAGGACCTAAGTTCCCTCCATCAAGTGGACCTGGTTCCTCTAAACAACCACATCCTCAACCATTTTATGATAACAAAGTCACAAACACACCAATCAACCTTGAAGAAACATATGGAAAATGCTTTACTATCCTAAGTAAACAAGGTTGTGACACAGCAAATGAGAATAATATTCACCAACTTCTCAAACAAAAACCAACAGAAGAAAACACAACAGGATTAGGATATACAAATCCTCCTCATGACAACAAGCCTCCTTTTGAATATTGGAGACTTTGAGATGATGGTACAGTGATCTTTAATTCTCCTCCTGACTTGAATGTCCTCCTTCCATGTGAACAACCATTACCTGATTCTAATAATAGGGATGCTAGTATCACCATGGGTCCTCTTCGTCCTTCCATCCATGAAAAAGGAGAAACCAGTAAATGAAAACGACCTTACAAATTCAAGAAACTAAAGTTTCCTCTCCATCCACCACCTGAATGTGAAAGGAAACTCCAGATGCTCTTAAACAAAGGCCTCATACTCTTACCACCTTCAAACAGGTTGGTCATCCATCCTAAAGATTCTAACATACCATATTGCAAATATCATTGTATTCTTGGACACTAAATAGATGAATGTCGAACATTGAAGGACATACTGAACAAGTATCACTTCACTGACACTGACTGCTATCCTATCATCCCATAGTACATTTTCTAACATTCCTTTTTATTTTTCTTTTCTTTAGTGTGATTGTATGTGTGTATCGTGTTCCCCCGTACTATGAGTTTGATGTTCTCTCTCTTTGTGCACTTCCTCTATTTGTACCTCTATTCTTTTATATGTCGTACATTTTGCATTTTCTTTTTCGCTTTTTTTTGTGTTTTTCCTTTTGGGGATGATGCAAAGCATTGATATTCCCTATGTCTCTTCCATGTTGACCCAAATGGTCCCTTTTCCTTTTCTTTTTTTTATCTTTTCTTGTGTTTTTCCTTTTGGGATGACGCAAGGCATTGAGACCAAAATGTCTCCTTCCATGTTGACCCAAAAGCTTTTCCTTTTCTTTTTCCTCTTTGTTTTCTTTTCACTTGTGTTTTCCTTTTGGGGAAGATGTAAGCATTGAATAGCAATGTCTCTTCCATGTTGACCCAAAATGGACTTTGTTTTTTCTTTTTTTTTCACCTCCCTTTGTGTCATTGTTCCAGTTCTATGTGCTTTGAGAATGATGACAGTTCTGAGCTCTTTAATCAAAGATTGCAGCAACGAATACTAACCCAAAACCATAGATCCCTTATGTGTTTGGTGTGTTCCTTTCGGGGGGAAACCTCCTTTTCTTTTGTTTTCTTTTTCGTTTACATGATGTAGCCTTACTTGGAAACATATGACTTGGCATAGGGGCTTTCCAAGTTGGCTCTCATGTCTTGTTTTCTTTTTTCATTTTTCCTTTGCTACTTTAAAGTAATTGCTCATAGAACGATGCAGAGTAATTTTTTTAAAGTGGGAGGCATACATTGGCATCATTTCATTTGCATTCTTGGTTCTTAGTCACTTCATATGATTTGTTCGCCACTTTGTGGATGACATTGCATGTGATGTCCTTCATAAGTGTGATCTATCTTAGCATATTACATTCCTCTTAGTGGCATGATGCAATGCACTACATCCCCTAAGTTGTGATATATTCTATTCTTTTATTGGTCCTCTCTTGGAGACATTAGACGCAATGTTCCCTAAGTGATAAACCTTGCATGAACATAACAAGAATCCTTTGAGCATCTTTTTCATTTTACATTTTACATTTTACATATTTTCCACCTTGCATAATGCGACTTGCATGCATGTGGTACCTTGCTCTTTGTTCATGAGTTCTAAGCATACAAAGCTTTGTTTGTCTCATGAAGCACGAACCGACATTTTTCCTTGTGGCACCTTGTTAAGGTTATCAAGAGGTATAACTTCAATATGGTTGAGCGGGAAGCCCATTCAATGGCATGAATTTCCCCATAGCCACCTATTTGTTTGTGAGTGCATACCAACTAGTGTATGTACTTCACCCTTTTGGTTCTTCTCACCCAATAGACTGCCATGAGTTATGTCACCCCACAGTGAGTATGCATTCTTTTTTTCTCACAAACAACCCAAATCTAATCCACAACTAGTTGGACAAATGATCGAAGCTTGATCTGATTCTCCCTTTTCTTCTCTTTCTTTCTCACATATGTTCCTTTGTTTTTATGTTTAGTTTGCCATGGGATCTTCATCCTGGGGGCTTGATCATCCTTCTTGATCGTTGTCATTCCATCTTACTAACATAAGTGCATTTGGATCCCTCTCGATATGCATGGCTACTTTAGTGTGAGTTTGAAGCAAGTTCATCATCTGACTAAAGTGGGGGCTAAATGTACCATAGACAAATAGATCATTAACATTTTCATGGTCTTTTAGGTCTTTTTCTTGTGATGTTTGATCTATTTTACTTTGATTTAATGTTGCAATGTAACTTATGCATTCACATTAGGTTCTAAATATTCAAATTATGGTGTCTTGTGAAGGTGTTGTGAAGTGTTGTAACACATTTCTATGCTTTTATAGACTCTTTTCATTACAATTCACCTAAAAATCACCTTTTCATCCCTTATCAAGTCCTATTTTAAAGTGTTGTAAAGTCTTGTAACAAGATTTCACACTTGTATAGGCTTGATTTCATTATTTACACCTTTCTTATGCTTTATATGACCCCTTTATGCACTCATAAGACTTAATTAAGTGTATTTTTGAATGTAAACCTGATAAACAACATTAAATGCAAGTTAATTCCTGACACCCACTTATAAGCCCAAGGTGGGACCCATCCATTATGGGTGGTGAATGAGTCCCTCTTGGCTCCAAATTCAAAATAATTCAAAATTCCTTTCGGTTTTTTATTTAAAAATACCTTATGTCAGCCTATGATGAGGTATTATTGGGTTATTAGGGAATAAGTGTGTATAAATAAGTTTTTTTCTTCTCATTTCATCCCCCATTCACCTAATTTCATTCAAGCATTCAATCATCCATTCAAGTATTGAAGCATCATAGCATTGTTGAATCAAGCATCTTCGAGCAGCCATTGAAATATCTTTAGATTTCTTCAACAAGGTTGTGGTGAGTTTAAGACATTTGCATGTTGTTTATTCATCATTCCTTGCTCATTTTATTTCATTTCTTCATTAAGGTTTTGATTACCAAAGTGGGATTTGACCAAGGAAAAACCCTATACTCTAACCCTTAACCATTTTTCCCCTTTTGCATGTGTGTTTGCAGATTTTTATATGTGGATTTTTCAAGCAATTAGGTGTTGAAAGGTGGTCAACAAGTCAACTAAACCCTATTCCAAGCTTGGAGACAACCTATAGTCTATTTTCTACATATTTGACTTTGTCAACCCGACAAGAAGACAAGTGCAGATCTAGAGCTACAGAATTGACCTTTGATTTCATAGATTTTTGGAGGAGGAATGATTCACCATCAGTAGTGAATGAGTCCCACATTAAGCCTGAAAAAGGTGATTTTGTCAGATTCCAATTCCTAACAGTCAGAAAGCAGTTTTTAGGTGTTTTTGTCAATAGTAGGACTAATTTGCCATCAGTGGCGAATGAGTCCCACTGGTGATTCACATTAATATCTGCCAGATTTCAGAACATTCTAGATTCATCATCCAGTTCTCAGGTGCACTTTGTTTGATATTATTCAAATTTTTTTGCATTAGTTTTCATTTCTATTGCATTTTCTGCATATCACACTATGATTTCAAACATTACACATTACATTAGTTTTGCATTAATAATCAGTCAATTACATCATTTATTTGCATTTACAACATTGCATTTAGTCTTAATCACATCACATAATCCTCTATTTGAGTGAACCACTTCAATTTTGGGGTTCTATCTCTCTCCTTTTAGGTGAAAGATCCTAAGAGTGCAAGAGAAGTCCATAGCACAACACCAAAATTGTTGGTTCATTACTATTAATGTAGGTTTTTTAATATTTATTTTTCCTACACAATATTTAGCATACTTAGGCTATGTGAGACATGGTTTATGTGAGGACACATGGTGTAATCCATCGATTACATGTGACTCTCTCACCCACACTTGGGTGGTTGAGTCTCACACCCTCTTTTGCCATTTTGTGTCACCTCATAAAACCACTATCCTATCTCTTTCTGAGTAGGTTATGCCACATGTTTGGTATTTTCCAAGTAGCTATTACTCCCACCTAATTTGGTTATTTGGGAGTTATTACTCCTCTTGGAATTATATACCCATATTGTGTTATATAATCAACACTCTCCTCTCCCTTTTATCTAGTTCAAATGAGTTCATATCAACTCAATCAGTTCAAGGGAGTGTTGATGCATATTGTATCATTTTGAGCACGTGATAATATCATCATTATGTTATTGTACCATATTCCAACATTTCATCCTCTTGTTGCTCTCATATAGAAGGTTAATCTTGGTTTTGTAGGTGATCATAGATGCTTGAATTCATCAGCAACTCGTACATGGTACCAGAGTGTTCAGATCTACAAGCTCCTTCTCGAATTTGGGAGAAATTCAACATTGAGCTTTTTATAGGAGCATTTTGAGCCAAAACAAACCATGTTATCGAGTCTAGAAGGCCGAAAAACCCCCCATTTTCATATATAATTTGTCCAATTTGGAAAAAGTTGAATTTGGGGAAAAATATTTTTGTCTGAAGACCCCTTACATGTATATTGAGGTGACTTTTTAATAAAAAATCCAAAAATTTAAATTTTTGATTTCCTGCATTTCTTTGAAAAAAGAATATATTAGTTGGTTTTTGTTTTTTTCATTTTCAAAAAATCAAATCATAGTGTATATTGTAAAAAAAAAATTCAAATCAAAAGCAAAAAAACATTTGAAAATAAAAAAAATTGAAAAAGTTTTTTTATAAAAAAAAAATCAAAAATAAAAAAGCAGAGATTTTCTCTGTGACCTATGTATTCATAGGTCATACCTACCTCTGCAAGTACATCCCTACCATGAACAGTCCTGTGGCCCCTCACCTCTGCCACGTGGCTCATTGTCTTTTCAAACTACTAGCGAATAGTAGACCAACCGGGCAATTCAAATATTAAGTCAACTAGCGGGAGGTCAAGTAATACCCTATGACAACTATAAACAATCTGGCAAGAAAGGAAAGAATCCCAGTAGCGAATAAGGCATATTATGTGCTTTTTCAAGATTCCCTCTAACTACAGCAAGAAGATTCTTTAGAATATTCTTTTCGACTCCAAAGCCCATGTTGACTAGTGATGGCCTCATGACCGTCAAATTTAAAAATGAGCAGCACATGATGTATGTTAGCCTATCAAATTTAATCCTATGGATTGATGACATCATCACAACGTTAGCCAATTTTTTGAAAATTTTCTACCCCTCAGTTTAGATTTTTGATTTCATAGTTAAACTTCAAAGGCCTCTAACTCAGTCATCTAGACTCCGTTTTGCAAGCATTTTTTTTTTATTTGGGCTAGAATTTTGTAGGCTTTGTAGTGGGGGAATCCATTTATGCTTAGGTGATTTGAATTTTCCAAAAAATTAGTTTTCTCAGCAGATCTAAAGGATAGTTCTCATTTTTTGAACTTCAAACGGTTGTAACTTTCACATACGACTTTGGATCGAGGTGATTCTTTTTTTGAAAGTTGATATTTTTCTTAGTGTTACACATTGGTGCTATTTTGAAGTTTTTATTCTAATACTATTTTGTACTTTCAGTATTTTGGTCCAATTTTGGACATTGTAAAACTCTGGTAATAACTCCATAATTGTAAATGCACTAATTATAAAGTGCCACCATCATATTTTTTCTGGGGGGGATCATTGATTGAGTGAATTTGGAGGGTAATATTTTTCCTTTGTTTTTTTATGTCTCTTGATTGGTCTATTGTATGACTGAAGTTGAGGAGTTTAATATGGGCATCAAAAATCATCTTGTTGTAATAAGGTTAAATCGATGGAACTTTAAGTCTTGGCGAGATGGAATCCTAACACATTGTAGGTGGCTTAATATTTTTCCATATCTCTATGGACTAGTTCCTAAACCTTCATCAAAATGGAAGAGAGTTGTGTGGGACATAAAAACAGAACATATCCTAGGAGTAATTGGTTTCAGTTGTGATACTGACACACAAATCGCCACTGATGGTATTGAGACCCCTTGTCACCTTATAACCAAAATTTGGGTGATGTCTGGAGACTCGAATGAACCTCCATTCCCAGAGGATCCTGTTGCAAATTATCTTGTTCCACATGCAGAGTTTCAACCTATTGATGATAAAACAACTGAAACACTTGCTGATTGGGAAAGGTATGGTAGTTTTGATGACAAAGATTTGTCTCCTCCTACAAAGACATCTATTGAGACTTCAATTTCTATGGCTCCTAATCTAGATTTAGAGGGTTCATCTTCTTCATCTATGATCCAACATTGGTAGAATCATCTACTGTTATATCTGAGGATGCTTGTGATCCAACAGTTTTGGCTCCTTGTGATTCAGTGCAACAAGACATACATTGTCTTTCAGATTTGGCAACTTGTGATGGCTTCTCGATAGGTATTTCAGACTTATTTATGGAGTCTCATATTGCAGATTTGGGAGACATCATCGATAGCATTCATCTTCTCTTTGATGGATATGATCTTTCTTCAGTTGTTGCGGAGGGAACACTCTGAACCTCTTGATCATTCTCTACATGATCATTATTTGCAATTTGGCATGAGTGTGGATAGTTTTGGACATCATTTGGAGGAGGCTTCTTTATCTTCAGAGGGGATATTCTTGTCTTTGTATTTTTTTCTACTTTCATCTCTATTAGATTTTGGAATGACATCTTCAATAGTGTGGCCTAGAACACCTATTTGGAGTGTGTCAGCTTTCAGCATCAACATGGAGACACCTAAGCAGAGTTCAGAGACATCATACATTTTCATCATTCTTCCTACATATTCCTTTTAGGAATGGGAAGATATCTTGCATACATCCTTGGATTTCTTTCTTCCTAAGGGGAGGAATATTGTTTGACGATCATCTTTAGCTTCTTGGGTTGATCATTTACCAACAATGCTGGAGATTCTACATTGGGGGACTGCATGATCCTTCCTCTTCTCTCTTGGGGGGAGTTTTGTCTTATGGGTTTTCTCTTTCTCATATTTTGAGAGGTTTCATCACTATACATGGGTACCTAACATAGCCATGTAGTCAAGACCCATATTTGCATCATTTCATTCTTTCACCCACCTAAGCTATGCTTAAGGGGGGGTGTTAGTGTAGGTTTTTTAATACTTATTTATCCTACACATTATTTAGCATACTTAGGCTATGTGAGACATGGTTTATGTGAGGACATGTGGTGTAATCCACCGATTACATGTGTCGCTCTCACCCACACTTGGGTGGTTGAGTCTCACACCCTCTTTTGACCTTTTGTGCCACCTCACAAAGCCACTATCCTATCTCTTTCTGAGTAGGTTATGCAAGATGTTTGGTATTTTCCAAGTAGCTATAACTCCCACCTAATTTTTTTATTTGGGAGTTATTACCCCTCTTGGAATTATATGCCCATATTGTGTTATATAATCAACACTTTCCTCTCCCTTTTATCTAGTTCACATGAGTTCATATCAACTCAGTCAGTTCAAGGGAGTGTTGATGCATATTATATCATTTCGAGTGTGATAATATCATCATTTTGTTATTGCATCATATTCCATCATTTCATCTTCTTGTTGCTCTCGTATAGAAGGTTAATCTTGGTTTTGCAAGTGATCCTAGATGCTTGAGTTCATCAACAACTCTTACAATTACTTGATTCAAATTGTTCCAATGATTGAAAATAAATTCCTTGTGAAAATTTAAACCCATGATTTCATGTTTAAATTGTTTATCTTAATTTTTTGTTTTGAAAATTTGGAATAAATGATAGTATGTATTCTAAGTGTGATTAAAAAGGATAAGAATTTCATTATATGAAATTAAGTAAAAGTCCCTTATTTAAATATTGATGCTCGAAATGAAATAAAAGTTCTTTTATTTATTTAAATGTTGGTATATGAAACACATAAACATCTTCAAACACATACACATATATATAAATTGAAGAACAAACATAAGTGAATGAACGTATATAAATATCAAATATATAAATATATATAAGGTTTATATATATACATATATATATTTATATTTCCTAAATTGATTTAATTTGAACTGATACTATCATTATCGAATTGATAGAATTTAAAGAAAATCTCACGAGATACTGGACTTCCATCAAAATTAATGGAAAATATTCAAAAATTTAGAGTATGGGGGTGGCTAAAATCAATGCCCAGTTATGAAATGAAATGGTTTTTGGAGGGACACATGGAAAAAATGCAGAAAAGATACCATTTTTGATATCATAGAATCAAAAAGACTGAAGGGAATGAGCAGTTCAACGATTTTCCTAAGAAAAGCTAAGAGGAAATCGACCCCAAATAGAGGTATTTGATGCAGTTTCCTTGATTTTGTTGTGTTTTTAGTAAGCTATTTTGTGAAAATGTATGTCAGATTAAATTGACATTTCTTTGAAAATTAATAAACTTGTATGATGAACTCAATATGCCATTTCTTGGTTTAAAAATTTATCATTCTTTTGTTGAAGCCATGTTGACCATTTTCTATGTTGCATAGGCACTGCGCATGTAATTTTAGTGGCATGACAACCATTTTTTTCTACCTTGTGTGTTTCAAGGTGTCGCCATTGTTATTTTAATTCTTTTTCTTGTGTTATTTTTTGTCTCCCACATGGCTATCGGTGAAGTCGATAACCGGTGAATGGAAATATAATGATTCTTAAATCATATCACCCTAGAGGGTAGGCGGCATAATCCTTAACGTCATCACATGTTTTAGCCATACTTTGTGAAATGAATTCCATTGAATGACTGCCCAAGTGGGAGTACTATCCCTTGCCTTCGATCCAAGATTGAAGGGTGTTTTGATGTAGTTGATGCCTCTTCCTTTAAAGCAACGACCAGAGATATATCAACCCTTAATGTAAATGATATTAATTTTTTTTGCTATTGTATGTTTCTATGTCATAGTAATTATTTGTCCTTGTCACCTCGTCCATAAGGTAAGAAGGTTGAGTGACGTATCACTCCATCCTTATGTTGGCATGAATAGTTTGTGAGCCATTGTTTCTCTGAGAATGATAATCTTTATAGTTTTTTATATTTCCAACCCAACCCATGGGTCGTCATGTGTGGTTTGGACCATGCATTGATAATATGCAAGGCGCAGTTGGTCGTTCCTTAGAATGACAGTAATATAGTTGATATTAAAATAGTAAACAAGGGTTCTTAAACCCTAGACATGTGAAGTTTGTACCTAGTATATGAGTAAATTATTTCTTGTTGAAACAACTACAATGTCATTTGAATCTTATTGTTTCTTTTTTAAAAGAGAATCAGTGCCTAGAAAACTTTTGGTTATTTCCTTCATATGCCCATTATATGCAAATGTTCTCAGAACAATAAAATCTTGAATTGAACATGAGTGTGAAATTTATGTTGTATCAAAAATTCTTGACCATGAATGTAAGGAATAACTGGGGTTTTTGAATGAGGCTCAATCGAATGAATCTTTGGCTGATATGGAATTGAATCTACAAAATTTTGTAGACAACGTTTAGGTATAAATAGTGTTGTTTTGATGTAAACGACATCATTTTGTTAGAAGTTGTAACTATTTAGTTGTAAACAGCCTCGTTCTATTATAAAAAGTGTTTGTTTTGATGTAAACAACATAGTTTTATTATAAACTATATCTATTTAGTTGTAAACAACATCATTCTGTTATAAACAATTTTTTTTTTCTATAAGCGACATCGTTTTGTTATAAATTATCACTGTTTGGTTGTAAACAACATCATTTTGTTGTAAATAATGTTTGTTTGGTTGTGAAAGTCATCATTTTGATAAAAACTGCAATTGTTTTATTGCAAACAACATCATTATGTTAAATATTAGTTGTGTGATTACAAAAGTTATGGTTGTTATCAAAGCATGGTTGATACAAATGACAACAAAATGCGGGAAACTATTCAAAAAAAATTATTATTAAATTATTTCCTTCTTGTAAACCGACAAACAATATGATAATCTGAAACATTATTTAAATGTTAGAAATCTTATCTATTGGTTTTAAATTCAGAATGTATGCACAAATTCATAACGTAAGTTGGCACATATATGTTTATGCACGTAGACCTTCATCTACGTACATACACATACTTGTGACATACCATCTTTTGTTACCTATTTTCTTAATTCTTAAATGAATGCTCTAATATGATGAATGTAATCATGTGACATGTACTTGAAATGGATGGATAATGTGTTGATTAGATCCATTGATCTATTTTCTTAATTTTAAATACAATAGAATAGTAACACCTAATAGATGAGAGCACCTAAGGGTAGATGCTGCTAGAGGGTACTAGCTAGTTGCTATGAGATAACTTGATGATGAAAGTTACCTTTTAGGATGAGTGTCAAAATAGAGTTTAGAGAGTATAGGTTCTTGCTTTTACCAAAACCTATTGTTTGTTGTTGCAACATTATTCTTATTCTTGGACAAGAAATTTAGTTCATTATGTATGTATGGACTTTGTAATAACACTCTCTGCCATTCCTGGCATAGATCTTGCATTTTATTTTCTAATTTATAGATAGAAATGCATGTTGATGTATGGGCACACACCAAATTCCACCTTTCAGATTTTTCTCTTGCTAAACTTTTTGTGCAGGGTCAGGTATTCTTCAAGTTGGAAGAATTATGGGGAAGCGTAAGCTTCATGGTTGAGTGATAAAGCACTTCAAACAAGTTCTTGTCCACCAGTGGAGGTGAGCATCAAGTGGAAACCTTGGATGTTTATAAGACTATCTTAGTCTATGATGTAACCTTGATGTAAAATTATTACATTGTATTGACTATGTGGCCTAAGAGCTAAGTCAAACTTGGATGTTTTAATTTGACATTTGATTTGAATATATAAATCTTTGACTCATTTAATTAGACATGTGTTGCTATGATTGACTATAGCTACTTAGCTATGTCTTTTTAAATTGAATATTCATAATTTCATTTCTAATAATATAAATTAAGTAATAATTTAGAATGGGTTATTACATTTGGTATCAGAGCTTAGGGTTCAACTCTAGGCCTTTTGAGGGTATTATAGTCTTGACTAGGAGATAGTTAACCCTTGACCAAATTTAGTTGTCCTAAGAATTGACCGAACCTAGATTGAATGCAGGTATGGGAAGGTCAAAGGTAGGACAAAAGAAAGGGAAAATCATTAGGATCTCACATAAGAAAGTTGTAATGGAAAAAAAATGCTAAAACAAAGGTTCAACTCGAGATTCCTGATGATGAGACTCTAGCTCAAGCCCTCACATGACTTAAGCTACAGAGAGGTAAGAAGATTGAGGAGAAGCGAACACCTAAGATCAAAAGGCTTTCTGAAATCATAGATGGGCCTCTAGGGTGTGGACCCAATGCACCCTTGTTAATTAAGGAGGAAAAGGAGAGCATTCGTGTTTAACCATCCTCTTCTACAAAATTTGATGTAAATTTAGATAAGGACCCAGAGGAATGTCCTCTTTCTAATGATGAGAAAACTAAATAATGTAACAAGAATCCTTTGTAAATAAGGGTCTATTGACCCACATTTAATATAAATAAAATAAGATGATATTATTGGTGTGTTCAAATGAAGAACTCCAAAATATGTTTTCAATGCATGAATATGTATGTCCTTGATGAATGAGAGATGCATGCGTGTGTATATAATGAAATGTAGAATAAGAACATTTATTCGTAGAACCCAGTGTTAAGATGCAATAGACGTGAATGTGATACAAGTTAAGTGTGACTCAACATGGTGACCACCGGGCAAGAGACGAGTGGTAGTGGGCCAGACAATGAACCAAACAAGAGGCTAGAACATATTCTAGAGCTTGGAATGCAAAATTCAATCAAGGGAACGTTGGTTCAGGGGAAGGCTTATGATGTCGAATTGAGGAAGAACTTGGAGTAGTGTAAAAAAAAGTGTCCCTTGCTTAATTCAAGAATAATTAATGATAAATTGGACTTAATGTCAACTTGATCTAGTGTTGTGAGGTGTTTTACACATCCACATTAGGTCTTGGGTCCTTTTTAAGCTAAATTAACTTAAATTTGTCCTAATTTAATGTTGTAAAATGTATTTATTTACATCTTCACATTAAATTTTGGAGGCTTGTAAATCAAGTGGACCTAATCTAGTGTTGTAATGTGTTCTACACATTCACATTGGATTTAGGGCCCTTCTAAGCTAAATAGACCAAATTTTTCCTTAATTTAGTGTTGTAAAATGTATTTATTTACACTTTCACATTTCATTTTGGGACCTATTGCATTTATGACCTTTATATCATCATTAATATGATCCCATATTATGCAGCTTGAGGCATATTTTGATCAAAGACCTAACAAAATCAACATAAAAGCTTAAATTCTTCACTCCCCGACACTTTAGCATGAAAAATAGCCCCTGTGGGACCCATTCGCCACCTTGGGAGAATGATTCCAATCTAGGTGGGACTCATTGACCCCGGATGGCGAATGAGTTCCATTTGGCCTATTTTTAAGGCTTTGAGCAGGAAAAGTGGGTTTTTAATTCAAATTTCTCCTATGTCGGCCTTGGGGATCAAATTAATGATCATGTGAGTGGCTTTCCTATATAAAAAAGCTTTCAAATCATTATTTCATAATGTATTCAAGTTTTCAAGTCAATCATTCAAGAGTTAAGCATTCCAAGTGTTCACAAGCTCATCAAAATAGCATTCTAGATCAATTCTAAGGCATTCAAGAGAAAGATTCTTCATCACTTGTTGCAGGAATTCAAGATCCATCATCATGGAAAGGTTTTAATTACATTACTTCATGTTCATGCTTTCTTATCTTATTTCATCATTTGGTTTAATTACCTAAAAGGGGTTTGACCAAGGGAAACCCCCATTTCCTAACAATCAATATGTTATCTCTCTTTCTTTGACTGATTGCAAATCTAGGTATTTTGAAGACATGGAGATCATTGAATAATAGGTTACAAGGTTGTTGGAGTTATCTCCCCATTTTCTAGGTCATCATTTTCACAAAAAGCCACCTACAAGCTCAAAATTGGTAGCTTCAGATATGGAAATAAAGAGGAACAGGAAGAGAAAATATTAAAGACCAAATTTAGCCATTCAATTTTTAGAAAACCCTAAGTGGACTCATTCGCCAAGATTTGTGAATGAGTCCCATTTTGGGTCAATTTTTGAGATTTTTGTAGTTTCAAATACCCTTTTCTGAGAACCCTGGGGTAAGTGCAAGAAGATGAGTCCACGAAACGTGGAAGTTTTCGCCTTAGGCAAAAAAATTAATTTGGCTTGCAAAAAATGGGATCCCGCTTTTTAATAAACGAGATCCCGTTTTTAAAAAGTAGGATCCCATTTAGCTTCGGGATCCCGAGCCTAAATTTAAAAAATGGGATCCCGTTCTTCAAAACAGGATCCCGTTTTCAGAAATTTTCATTTTTGGAAAATTTTCAAAACATGATCCCATTTTGAAAATTTTCTGTGGGCCGAAGTTTTCAAATGGAAAGTTTTCAAAAATAGATCCCATTTTGAAAACTTTCCATTTTGAAACTTCTGCTTTTGGAATTTCTTTTCCATTTTCAGAAAGTTTTCAAAATGGGAACCGCTTTGAAAAGTTTCTGAAATGGAAATTTCATGGACTATTTTAAAAGTCGGGATCTCATTCTCTCATAGAACCATAAAAATGTAATTTTAATGAAACAGGATCCCGTTTTTTAAATTATGAATTTTTGGGCAGGTTTTTGGCTTTTTTTTGGTTCGGGAAATGGCTTGGGGACCCGAACCTAAGCTTTGGACCTGGTTTGACCTGCAACTTGAAGGCCCTATTAATGTCACAAGAAAATAATGACTTTGGACATATGCTTGAAGACCTATTTTGTAAAAAAAAATTACGAAATTAAAACCCATTATAGATGAGACAGTGTAGATTCCAAATATGTAATTTTTTTAATAATTTGATTATTTTTTCTATTTTTCAATTAATTTCTAATGAAACTAGTCCATAAACTTGAATTATCAGGTTTTTTAGTATTTTAATAACTTTTGATCAACATAACATTTTGATCTAATGGATTGCACGAGAACAAACTTCGATAATTCTTTTCAGTTTTAAAAAATCAAAAAATGATAAGTTTCGGTCATCTTATGCATGTTGTACACAACAATTTTTCAAAATGACAAATATGCCTAATAAAAATTTAATAAAAAAATATTCAATAAAAAATTACAAAAAAATATCGAAAACAAGCTTCAGTGAGTCACAAATCTTTTCCCAAAAGTATTTTGAAAAATGTGATAATTTAGGTCAAAATATGGATGTTGTACACGTTCATGGTATGGTATAAAAAAGTGACTTTTAAACAGTAGTTTTTAGAAACACCTATTGAAACTCGATTTTTACAATTTGGGTATTGAAATAAATTACATATTTGGAAACTAGACTCCGAGTACTACATTTTATGATTAGTGAATTTTTTGAAGATTTCATCTCTAAGTGCTTCAAATTTTAAGGTCAAATGTGTCAAATTCTAAAAATCAAGGAAAACACTTCCACTTTTTGGCCAAAAAGTGGACTCAACTTCTTGCACACACCCCCTGTTCCTGTGTAGAAATCTAGCTCTGGGACTGATTCACACAAAATGGTGAATGATTCCGAGTAGGTCAAAATTTTAGGATGAACAAAATTTCCATTCTTCATTCAAGCCTCTATAAGTTTCCAGGTGCACACTTTCTGTTTTGCATTTTTTTGTGTTGTTTTATTTACTTTTCTAAGTCATTTTCTAGGTCATTGCATTAAACTAGGGTTTTGTTTTACATATTGCATTGCATTGTCTTTTCCAAGTTTACACTTGGTGGTGAACCCCTCATTATACATTATTCAATCCCTAGAACAATCCCTTTTTGAGATTTCAATCTCCTTTGGATTGAAAATATCAAGCATTTGCTCTTGAGTGAAGAGTAAGAAAATTGTCTCTATCCTTTTAGGTCCAAAACCCTAGAAGTGAAAGAGAGACCCCCCCCTATTTTCATCTTTTCATTTTGGTGAATATGCATTTAGAATACCTTCTTTTCTGATTTGGAGTCCATCATCATCCTAGATTTAGTGTGCATTAACTTTTTATTAGGTTTTGCATTGGTTAATTTGCATTCTAGGGTTTCAAATTTTGCATTAGTGAAAAACTCATTTAGCTTGCATTATTGCACTTAATTTCATTTAAAATTAGTAAAATTTTGCATTTGCATCCTAGATCTAGATCATACAACATAGAAAACACAAAAATCAACTAAAAAATCTGAAAATTCTAAAAAAAATCCCTACTGGGACTCATTCACCACCTTGGGTGAATCAGTCCTAGTGCAAATTTTGGACTGCTATTTACAAAGTTAAATTTCTAGTTTTTAAGCTTTTGTTTGCCTACATTACTTTTCTATTTCAGTTTAGTTGCTTTTTGTTACATTGAAGTCATTAGAAATAGCATTATTTACATTCATGGCAATTATAAATAGCATTAGATTCTTGCACTTTTCACTTTCATTATTACTTCCTCGTTCACTTAGACCAGACAACATTCAACATTCATTAGAAAACGAAAACAAAAAACTGAAAACATCAAAAGGAACATTTCAAAAAATTCTTAAATTTAGAAAAAGCATATCACCCAATCCCTTTATTAGTGATAACTTAGACATGTTATATGAAGCCCTTGAGGACTTCCTCTCACTAAGATCATCCACTAAGGCTTGTTATGAAGAACACAAACCAATCAAAGTTAACATAACCCTCAAACCCTTTAGTAGTGATGACTTGGCAATGTTAGATGAAGCTCTTGATGACTTCATCTCTCCTAGATCATCCACTAAAGGTTTGACACAAGAGGATGCAAGCATCAATAATCATGATAATCATAATTTTTCTTCTCCTGATATCTCTCCCATTGGTAACGAAACTATCTTGGTGAAAGAAGATACAATCAGTGAAGATCATGAAAGTCTTGATTGTCTCCCTCCTCCTCCCCCTTGGGAAGACATTATAGGACATGGGGATGAAAATATAGATAATCATGACAATCAAACATTTCCTTCTCCTAATATCTTATCTAGACATGAAGAAGATAGTTTAGTGTTAGAAGTATCCTTATTGAGACTCATGAGAATCTTATTCCTCCCTTCCCTGATGCCCCTACCATTTGGGAAGACCTATTTGAACAAAAAATTCCAATCATTGGTAATCATGAAACTTATAGTTGTTCTTGTCTTGAGGCCTCCCTTATGTGTGATGAAGCTAATTCACAAAATCTAATCTTGAATTATGATGAACCTATTGTTCGTCACTTTCCTAAAATCTCTCCTACTAGGGTAGATATTATGGCACAAGAGAATGAGATTGTAGTATTCAAGGATGAAATTATGGACAACAATCAAATTTCCCCCTCTCCTAATATCTCTCCTATCGGTGAGGAAGATATTATGGTGTTACAAGATCCCATCGATGAGAATCATGAGGAAAACATTATTGAACAAGGAAACATCATCATGAAAAATAAGAAAATCCAACCATGGATCATTCCCTTACTTGCGATGAAGCCATTTTTGAAGAACCAACCTTTAAATGTCACGAACATTTAGTTTTTAGTTCTCCTAAAAAACTCTCCTACTAGGGAAGGTGTCATGGTGCAAGAAAACAACAACATGGTCAAACTCCTTTCAAGCAATAGTGTGACATTAGACTCCCCTTCACTAAGAGATCATGAAAATAAGAGTATGAACATTAGAGCTCCTTCGATTCCTCTAATTATCAACCCACCTAACCCTCAACTTACCATTCATCCACCCTCACATAAAAAAAAAGTTCAAAAGAAACTTGTGCTCATCTTAGAACCACCTAAAAGGCAACTCAAAAATGATAATGTTTCACACCCACCAAGTTACAATGAGATTGCTCACATATATAACAAATCGTATACAATCAAGGCCAACCTTGAACCTAAAGGACTCATGAAGCAACTTTGGAAAGGATGTGGTACTATAGAACAAGGTATCCATGTCCCTTTAGATCCTAGAACACAAGAAATGACTAATGATCTTGGGTATTGTCCCTTAAAACAAAGGCCTTCATTCAATGTCAACACCTTCACAAACAATTCTTCCAAGAAACCTCTAACCTTAGTACATCATAAACTAATAGATATCTTTTGGAAAAAAATTCATGGCATGATTTTTAGTTTTTCTTGTGATGTGTCCTCTTCTTGGTGGTTTCATTGGGTTTGATGTCATCCAAGAGTGTATGATCTACTGACATGGAATGATGTGAAAGAGGCATCCCATGGGCAATGATTTGACACTTTGACTTGTCCTCTCTTTGAGACATTAGGCACAATGCTCCCTAAGAAGAAGACCTTACATGAACAAAACAAAATCCCCTTTAACAAAATTTTTACATGAAATTTAAAAGCATTTACAAAATCATTTTCATTGTGGTGCCTCATCAAGTTATCAGGAGGATAACTTTGGTATGGTTAGTATGATGGGAATCCAACACACTAGCATGAATTTCTCATTATACAGTGGGAAGCTAACACACTAGCATGACTTTCTCACTAAACCACTTCTTTGGGACAACTCAACCCATAGACAACCTAATGTTTTGTGGTCCCAAAGTGAGCACATCTTTGATCCACCTCATTTTTCTTTATTTTAGTTCTTTACATTGCATGATTGTGTATCTTGTTTTGCTGCATATTATACACCTTGTGCATGTCCTTTTGTGCTCATGTTGGTTTGACTTATGATCTTGGATCCCGAGGGCTTGACCACTACCTTGATCTTTGTCATCCTTTTTCATCTACATTGGTACGATTGGAC
Organism: Sequoia sempervirens; assembly: GCA_007258455.2. Lineage (NCBI taxonomy): Eukaryota > Viridiplantae > Streptophyta > Pinopsida > Cupressales > Cupressaceae > Sequoia > Sequoia sempervirens. The sequence continues at coordinate 198,010,428 of VDFB02000002.1, read as the reverse complement.
CCCTCTTGAATGTCTACTTTAGTGTGAGTTTGAATTAAGTTCATCCTCTCACTAAAGTGGGGGCTAAATGTAGTGTATAAAAAAGTGTACCTTGCTTAATTCAAGAATAATTAATGATAAATTGGACTTAATGTCACCTTGATCTAGTGTTGTGAGGTGTTTTACACATCCACATTAGGTCTTGGGTCCTTTTTAAGATAAATTAATTTAACTTTGTCCTAATTTAATGTTGTAAAATGCATTTATTTGCATCTTCACATTAAATTTGGGAGGCTTGTAAATCAAGTGGACCTAATCTAGTGTTGTAATGTGTTCTACACATTCACATTGGACTTAGGGCCCTTCTAAGCTAAATAGACCTAATTTTTCCTTAATTTAGTGTTGTAAAGTGTATTTATTTACACTTTCACATTGGATTTTTGGCCATATTGCATTTATGACCTTTATATCATCATTAATAGGTCCCTATGACCCCATAATGTGCATCCCAAGGCATTTTTTGATCAAAGACCTGACAAAATCAACATAAAAGCTTAAATTCTTCACTCCCCAACACTTTAGCATCAAAAATAGCCCTTGTGGGACCCATTCATCACCTTGGGTGAATTAGTTCCATCCAAGTGGGACTCATTCACCCAGGATGGCGAATGAGTCCCATTTGGCCTATTTTTAAGGCTTTGAGTGGGAAAAGTGGGTTTTTAATTCAAATTTCTCCTATGTCGGCCTTGGGGATCAAATTAACAGTCATGTGAGTGGATTTCCTATATAAACAAGCTTCCAAATCATTATTTAATAATGTATTCAAGTTTTCAAGTCAAGTATTCAAGAGTTGAGCATTCCAAGTCTTCACAAGGTCATCAAGATAGCATTCAAGATCAATTCTAAGGCATTCAAGAGCAAGATTATTCATCACTTGTTGCAAAAATTAAAGATCCATAATCATGGTAAGGTTCTAATTACATTACTTAATGCTCGTTCTTTTTTATCTTATTTCATCATTTGGTTTAATTACCTAAAAGGGGTTTGACCAAGGCAAACCCCCATTTCCTAACAATCAACATTTTCTCTCTTTCTATGTGATTGCAGATCTAGGAACTTTGAAGATTTTGAGATCATTGAAGAATAGGTTACAAGGTTGTTGGAGTTGTCTCCCCATTTGCTAGGTCATCATTTTCACAAAAAGTCACCTACATGCCCGAAATTGGCAATTTGAGATCCAGAAAACAAGAGGAACAGGAAGAGCAAATATTAAAGACCAGATTCAACCATTCAAGTTTTAGAAAACCCTAAGTGAACTAATTCACCAAGATTGGCGAATAAGTCCCATTTTGGGTCAATTTTGATATTTTTGTAGTTTCAGATACCCTTTTTCATGAAACCTGTTCTTGTGCAAAAATCCAGATTTGGGACTGATTCACCCAGAATGGAAAATGACTCCCAGTAGGTCAAAATTTTAGGATCAGTAGCATTTCCAGTCTCCATTCAAATCTCTACAAGTTTCCAGGTTCACACTTTATGTTTTGTAGTTTTCTATGTTGTTTTGTTTACTTTTCTAAGTCATTTTGTAGGTCATTGCATTAAACTAGGGGTTTTTTTCTACATATTCCATTGCATTGTCTTTTCAACCTTTACACTTAGTGGTGAACCCCTCATTAGACATCATTCAATCACTAGAATATTCCCTTTCTAGATTTCAATCTCCTTTGCATTGAAATCTCAAGGGTTTGTTCTTGACGGAAGAGTAAGAAAATTGTCTCTATCCTTTTAGGTCCAAAACCCTAGAAGCGAAAGAGAGACGCCCTTATTTTCTTCTTTTCACTTGCAAAAGATCTCAAAAGAGTAGCACTACCTAATTTTGATGGTAAGGCTATCAGAGTAGGAGATGGAAAAATACTCTGGGCTCCGTAACCTATCCAACCAGAATAAAGCGACATGGGCTACGTATTAGCTCTTAGGTGAAGCAACTACTTGGTGGGATAATGAGAACTCAAAAAGGAATCTTCAACCTGTTGAGATTACTTGAGAACTCTTCCTTCAATATTTTAGGAAGAGATGGTTACCCCAACTTTTCTTTGACAAGAAGGTGATAGAATTTCAAAACTTAACTCAAGGGAGCATGATTGTGACTCAGTATTAGGAAAGGTTCACCAACCTATTGAAGTATGTGCCAAAGTACAAGGGAGATGAACATTCTGGTATTTGAAAATTCATATTTAGACTGAGACCCCACATTGGAGTAGAAGTGGACATGCATGATCCTCTCACCATGAATGAAATATTCCTAAATGCCACCAAATAGGAGCAAAAACTGTAGTAGTTATCCAATTTCTGCAATAATGCAAATCCTAAATCGTAGTTTGGGAACAAGAAATTTAATAAAGGAGACAAGAACCATCAGATCTATAATCTCAAGAGGGGAGATGAGTCACAAGAGAAGGGTGGAGCTGGTAATGGTGGAAATAATAAGAAGGAAAACAAAAGCAAGGGTAAAGACAACCAAAAGCCTAAGGGCTTCAGAGAGGACAAGCTAGGAGGTCGCAAAGGGCCTCATGATGGGTGCTATACTTGTGGAGGTGATCATTATGCCTCAAATTGTCCACAATAGTTGAATTCAGGAAAGGAAGGAAACTATCAGCAAACTCAGCATCACTAGATCCATGTTGGAGTGGATAAAAAATAGGCAAAGTATTGAAGGATTTTCCAATACAGTTGATGGGTAAGCTCTATGGCCAAACTATCTCTATTTTAATTGATACCAGAGCTACTAAATGTTTCATAGATCTTAGAATAATTTCCAAGATACCTATTAGACCTAGATACATGAAAAACTCATGGATAGTCCAGTATGGTAATCGAGCAGAGCAAAGGGTAGATACTTGTCTCTTTTGTAGTGAGTTAGAGCTTCCAACCTTTTAAACCAAGGTCAACCTATATGTGACACCTTTAGGCTCATATGATTTAATTTTGGAAATAAATTTATCAACTGAGCATAAGGCTATAATGAACTATGAGGATAAGGTAGTTAATTTTTTGGATGATTTTGGGAACCCAGTCGATATTTGTGGAATGTAAAGACCCTTAGAGCCTAGACATATTTATGTTATACAAATCAAAAAGGCTCATCAAAATGGATATAAAATTTATGTTGTGCATATCAATAACCTTGAAATAAGGAACCATATCTCAATGACTATCCTATTCTCAAGGAGTTCCAAGATGTATTCCTTGATGAACTTATGCAATTGCCTATGAAATAGGAATTTGACTTCTTTGTTGACCTTGTATCAGGAGTTGAGCCTTAATCTAAAGCATCTTATTAGATGACCACCACTGAAATCTATGAGTTGAAGGCCCAGTTAATGGAATTTTTGAGCAAAGGGCTCATAAGACCCAATGTGTCTCCTTGGGGAGCACTAGTTATCTTTGTGAAAAAGGATGGAATCTTTTGTCTATGTATAGACTATCAGATGTTGAACAAGGAAACCATCAAGAATCGATATCCACTCCAAAGGATCGATGAGTTGTTTGACTAGATGGAGGGAGCAATAGTGTTCTCCAAAATCAATCTTAGTTCAGGGCACCATCACTTGAGAATAAAGGAAGAAGATATTTTGAAGACTACTTTTTGAACACGATATGGACATTATGAGTTCACTGTGGTGCATTTTGGGTTGACTAATGCACCTACAGCTTTTATGAACCTCATGAATAGTGTGTTCAAAGACTTTTTGGATGAATTTGTTTTGATCTTCATTGAAAACATCCTAGCCTACTCAAAGTCTATTGAAGAGCATGATAGGAACTTGAGGATAGTTCTACAATGGCTGAGATAAAATAAAATCATTAGGAATCTATCCAAGTGTTCATTCTATCAAGACAAGGTGCACTATCTAGGCCATATTATTTTAGCTGAAGGAGTCTTTGTAGACCCTGAAAACATCAAGGCGATCATGGAATGGTCGGTGCCTCAAAATTTGTTAGAATTCCATAGCTTCATGGGCTAAAAAATGGAACATGGTTTGAATGGACCAAAAAATGTGAATAAGCATTCCAAGTCTTGAAGGAAAGGCTCACGATAGCACTAGTGCTGACCATTCCTAATCCTAATGGAATATTCACAGTAATCACATATGCTTCAAGATAGGGATTGGGAGTAGTATTAATGAAATATGGACAAGTTGTAGCTTATGAATCAAGGAAGATTAAGAAGCAAAAGGTGAACTATGCACCGCACGATTTAGAATTGGCTGCAATAATTCATGCCCTACAGATGTGGAGGCATTATCTCTTGGGAAATCCATTTGAACTTAAGACATTCCAATTGGGATTGAGATACATGTTTACTCAACCATACCTTAATGTGTGAAAAAGGTGGTTGGAATTCCTTAGTGAGTATGACTTCAAAATTGAGTATACAAAGGGAAAAGAGAATAGAGTGGCCAATGCTCTTAGTAGATGAAGACATTTGGAAGCCATGGTCTCGACAAGGTCTAATTTGAGACAACAGGTGATACAACATCGGGATGAGCACTATGAGAGAGTGAAGAGAACCCTAGCATAGAATCCTATAGATTATCAATTTGATGGGTATGAGATCTAACTAGATGGCATTCTGAGATACCAAAGGAGAATGTATATTCCAAACTATATAGAGCTAAGGAAGTTGGTTTTAAAGGAGGTTCATAATGCACCTTATTGAGGACAACCCAGAGTATCCAAGATGATCGCAGAATTGAGAACTCTATATTTTTAGCCTAAACTCAAGAAGGATGTAATGGAGTACGTAGCTAGATGATTAGAGTGCCAATGAGTCAATGCTAAGCATACACATCCATCCAGGCTATTGTATCTTGATAACATACCTGAGTATAAATGGTAGGTGATCAGTATGGACTTCCTATAAGGTTTGTCATTGAGAAATAATCACCATGATGTTATCTTTGTTGTGATCAATAAGTTGACCAAGGTTGCACACTTCATTCTAGGAAACCTTAAGGATGGATCATTGACCCTGGCCAAGAAATTTGTCTAGGAGATCTTTTGTTTACATAGAGTGCCAAAGACTATCATTTTTTATAGACACCTGAATGACCTCAAGATTTTGGATGAACCTAAATGCCACATTGGGAACCAAATTGAATTTCAGTTTGAGTTATCATCCTTATACTGACAGACAAAAAGAGAGGGTGAATCAAGTATTTGAAGACCTCCTTCAAGTGTATTTTATGGACAAATAGTGTAAGTGGGAAGAATATTTACCATTGGTAGAGTTTTCTTACAACTCTTATCATGCATCCCTAGGTATGGCACCGTTTGACGCTATTTATGGGTGAAAGTTTTGCACACCCATCAGTTGGAATAAATTGGAGGACAAGATCATAGTAGTACCTGAAATACTTAAGGAAATGGAAGAACAAATGAGAGTCATTGAGAGTAGACTGAAGAAGGTGGCAGACCAACAAAAGATTTATATCGACAAGAATAGAACTCTTAAAAAATTTATGATAGGTGGAAAAGTCTTCTTAACAGTCAGACCTCATAAAAGTTTTATTTCCTTTGGAAATTCTTCCAAGTTGGCCCCAAGCTATGTGGGATAGTTTGAAGTCTTGGAAGTGATTAACCCAGTTGCGTATAGATTTGCTCTACCACCTACTCTAGATCAACTTCATAATGTGTTTCATGTTTCTTTGCTTAAGCCATATCATCCTAATGTAGCTCGTGTGATTGATTGGAAATCCTTGTAGGTACAGGGTCCAAGAGTGGTGCTAATGGAGCCTATTAGAATCCTAGATAGACACAACATTAAGTTTCAGAGCAGAGATATTGCTCAATTTAAGGTCCAATGGGACCAATATTCTAAAGACAGTGCTACTTGGGAGGATGTGGAAGAAATAGAATGCTCATTTCCACATTTTCTTTCTTAAGAAAGAGACTTTGATAAATTTATTTGAAAATTTTGGATTGAAATATTATTATGTTTTGGCTTGGAACAATATGATGTGATGTTGAAATAGACATATATGCTTTAATTTCAATTAAATAGACATTAGGACAATGTCTCTTCCAAGAGGGGAAGGATGTCATAACCCAAATTTATTGCATTTTTAATTATAATATGATAAATTGAATTATTGAGGAAATTCAATATGTTAAATGGAAATTTTGATATTTTTGAAAAGTTTGAAAGAAGTTGGCTATCATTGACTATGTGATCTTTTGAATTATCTTATATTTTATCCTTAATTGAACGTTACTGATGAATTTTGCAAGTGCAAGTGTGTGCAATTGTAGGGTGACAAGTTGAAGGACGAGAGCATGGTTGAAGTAGGAACGTTTAGCCATATCGAATGGTAAGTTAGATGGAATTTGGGTGCACACACCACAAATGGCATGATGATTTGCATTTGAAATTTGCATATAGAAGAACTTAATTACTTGATTCAAATTGTTCCAATGATTGAAAATAAATGGCTTGCGGAAAGTTAAACCCATGATTTCATGTTTAAATTGTTTATCTTAATTTTGTGTTTTGAGAATTTTGAAGAAAACAATAGTATGTATTCTAAAGTATGATTAAAAAAGATAAGAATTTCATTATTTGAAATTAAGTAAAATTTCGTTCTTATTGAAATATTGGTGCTCGAAATGAAATAAAATTTCTTTTATTTATTTAAATGTTCATATATGAAACACATAAACATCTTCAAACAAATATATATATAGAAGAACAAACATAAGTGAATGAACCTATATGAATATCAAATAGATATAAGGTATATATATACATACATATATATATACACACATATATATATTTCCTATTGATTGAATTTGAAACCGATACTATCATTATCGAATTGATACAATTTAAAGAAAAGCTCATGCTATAGTGAACTACCATCGAAATTAATGGAAAATTTTCAAAAATTCAAAGTATGGGGGTAGCTAAAATCAATGCCCATTTATGAAATGAAACAGTTTTTGGAGGGACACATGGGGAAAATAGTAGAAAGATGTCGTTTTTGATATCATAGAATTGGTAAGACTAAAGGGAAAGACCAGTTTGATGATTTTCTTGAGAAAATACAAGAGGAAATTGACCCCAAACAAAGGTATTCGATGCAATTCCTTGATTGTGTTGCATTTTTAGTTAGTTATTTTGTGAAAATGTATGTCGAATTAAATCGACATTTCTTTGAGCCATAATAAACTTGTATCATGAACTTGATATGCCATTTCTTGGTTTAAAAGTTTATCGTTCTTCTATTGAGGCCATGTCAGCCACTTTCTGTGTTGCACAGGCACTGTGCATGTAATTTTAGCAGCATGAAAACCATTTTTTTCTACCCTATGCATTTAAAGGTGTCGCCTTTGTTATTTTAATTCTTTTTCTTGTGTTATGTTTTATTTCCCACACGGCTATTAATGAAGCCGATAGCCGATGAATGGCAATATAACGATTTTAAAACCATATCACCCTAGAGGGTAGGTGGCATAATCCTTACTATCATCACATGTTTTAGACATACTCGCTATGAAGTGGATCCCATCGAATGACCACCAAAATGGGACTAATATACATTGCCTTTGATCCAAGATCGAAGAGTTTTTTGATGTAGTTGATGCCTCTTCACTTAAAGCAACAACTGGGCATATATCAGCCCTTAATGTAAATGATATTAATTTTATCTATTGCTATATGTTTCTATGTTGCAGTGATTCTTTGTCCTTGTCACCTTGTCCAAAAGGGGTGAAGGATGAGTGACGTATTGCTCCATCCTTATGAACTGACATGAATGGTTTGTGAGCCATCGTTTCTCTAAGAATGATAATCTTTAAAAAAATTTATGTTTCCAACCCAAGTCATGGGTCAGCATGTGTGGTTTGTCCCATGCACTAATAATATGCAAGGCATAGTTGATCATTCCTTAGAACGACAGTAATATAGTTGATATTAAAATAGTAAACAAGGGTTCTTAAACCCTAGACATGTGAAGGTTGTACCCAGTATATGAGTAAATTATTTCTTGTTAAAATGACTAGCATGTCATTCAAATCTTATTATTTCTTTTTTAAAAAGAATCAGTTCCTAGAAAACATTTGGTTATTTCCTTCATATGCGCGTTATATGCAAATGTTCTCAAAACAATAAAATCTTGAATTGAATATGAGAGTGAAAGTTATGTTGTATTAGAAATTCTTGACCATGAATGTAAGCAATAGCTACAATTTTTGAATGAGGCTTAAATGAATGAAGCTTTGGCTGATATGGAACTAAATCTGTAAAATTTTGTAGACAACCTAAGTTTTGGTATAAACAATATTGTTTTCTCTGTAAACGACATCGTAAATTGTTATAAATTGTAAATGTTTAGTTGTAAACAACCTCATTCTATTATAAATAGTGTTTTTTTGTTGTAAACAACATAGTTTTGTTATAAATTGTAACTATTTAGTTGTAAACAACATCATTTTGTTATAAACCATGTTTTTTGTTGTTGTAAACAACATTGTTTTGTTATAAACCATAACTGTTTGGTTGTAAACAACATCGTTATGTTGTGAATAGTGTTTGTTTGGATATTAACACCATCATTTTGATAAAAAAAACAATTGTTTAGTTGTAGATAGCATCATTTTGTTAAACAATAACAATGTGATTACAATAGTTATGGTTGTTATCATAGCATGGTTGATACAAACGACATAAAAAATGTGGGAAACTATTCGAACATACTTGTTCTTAGATTCTTTACTTCTTGTAAATTGACAAACAATATGATAATCTGAAATATTATTTAAATGTTAGAAATCTGATATATTGGTTTTAAATTCAAAATGTATGCATAAATTCATAACTTAATTTGGTAGACATATGTGTATGCACGTAGACCTTCATCTACATACATACACATACTTGTGGCATACCATCTTTTGTTACCTATTTTCTTAATTCTTAAATGAATATTGTAATATGATGAACACAATAATGTGACATGTACCTGAAATGGATGGATAATGTATTGATCATATCCATTGATTTATTTTTTGAATTTTAAATAGAATAGAATAGCAACACCTAAAAGACTAGAGCACCTAAGGGTAGATTCTGCTAGAGGATAGATAGTTGCTATGAGATAACTTGATGATGAAAGTTACCTTCTGGGATGGGTGCAAAAATGGAGTTTAGAGAGTATAGGTTCTTGCTTTTACCAAAACCTATTGTTTGTTGTTGCAACATTATTCTTATGCTTGGCCAAGCAATTTAGCTCATTATGTATGTATGGACTTTGTAATAACACTCTCTACCATTCCTAGCATAGATATGGTGTTTTCTTTTCTAACTTGTAGATAGAAATGCATGTTGATGTATGGAATACACCAGATTCCACCTTGTAGATTGTTCTCTTGCTAAACTTTCTATGTAGGGTCAAGTATTCTTCAAGTTGGAATAATTTCGGGGAAGCATAAGCTTTGTGGTTGGTTATTAAAGTGCTTCAACCATGTTCTCATCCACCAGTGGAGGTGAGTGTCGATTGGAAACCTTGGATGTTTACAAGGCTTAGTCTATGATGTAACCTTGATATGTAATCTTGATGTAAAATCATTACATTGTATTGACTATGTGGCCTAAGAGCTAAGTCAAACTAGGATATTGTAATTTGACATTCGATTTGAATATATAAATCTTTGACTCATTTAATTAGACATGTGTTGCTATGGTTGACTATAGCTACTTAGTTATGTCTTTTTAAATTGAATATTCATAATGTCATTTGCAATAATATAAATTAAGTAATAATTTAGAATGGGTTATTACACCACTTCATCTTCAACCTATAAATCTATGAATACACATTCAAGAGAATAAAAACTTGTTGGTTGTTAGTGAATAGGGGTTTTCCTTGGTCAAACCCTGTTTAGGTAATTAAACTAAATGATGAAATAATGAAATTGAAGCATGAACATGAAACAATGAAATGTTGATACCTTGGAAGTTGTCTTGGAATGTAAATTCGCAAACTAATATGAAGTGGCCATGAAGAATGTAGATCTTGATCCCAAATAGGATATGAAAAAATGCTTGCAAGTAGATCTTCAATGCTACATCAACAATCTTAGCTCAAAAACATGCTTGAATGCACTATGTCTTTGACATGATGAAATGATCTTGAATTTTTGCAATAAAATTCACTAATCTGCCTTTGAATTCCATTGAAAATGCTCGTGAAGTGCTCTATAATGCTCTTGTAAAGTATTAGGATGCTCTCTTAAAGTTGCTAGGTTGCTTAGGATGAAACTATGTGAATTAACCCCATATTTACACTAAATCTAAGAATTAACCTTGAAATTCAAATAATTCAAGCCAACACCAAATCTAGAATTGAAAATCATTAGAATCCCCCCAAAATTAAATTCAAAAATGGGTGTCCTATGTGAGGAGTACCCATTCGCCACAAAAGGGAAATGGTTCTTGTAACTAAGGGTAAATTTTAGAATTAGATTAGATCAATGGAGACCATAAACCCAAAGCAATTAAAAAATACAATGGAAGTAAAAAAAAAGAATGATTATACCATAAAACCACTGAGACCTCCATGATTCACTTTTGTAACACCTTCTAACTTGTTGGTTGATGTGTTTCCCTTAGATTCATCATGCGAGCAATCTGCAAATAGATGTCTATGTCCTACACCAATCTTCGAAGGATTTGAATAAATTCTAAATGCCTAATGCCTATGACAATATGAGTGAAATACCTATGCCTAAATATGCCAAGACTAAATGAAGTAAGATGACAAATGCTGCAAAGTTTAATGTCTGAAATCCAATGCCTCCTTATGTCTAAAAATGAGAGGAAAATGGCATTTTATAGAAAATGCCATTTTGAATGGACGAATGAGATTGAATGTCAATAAGGTGTCTTAATCAATGGCCAAAATTGAATGTTGTAGTATGGGATAGGGTTAGGTCAAAATTAGGGCAATGACAAGAAATGAAGGGTTGAGAAATTGAATTATGAGATAATTCAATCAAGGGATGAAATTGAATGAGATGTCAAGAGATAAGATTGATGTGGAAGATAAGATTGGCAAAGACAAAGAGGTGATAGGAGAAATTAAATAATAAAAATTATTTAATCTAGGTGACCAATGAATAATTAAATAATTAAAATAATTATTTAATTATAGAGGAATGTGACAAAAGGAATCATTTTGAATTAAATAAGATTTAATTCAAAATTCAAGAGAATGGACCAAATTAAATAAATAAAATTTATTTAATTTATGAGAGAAGAGGCCAAGGAATAATTAAATAATTAAAATAATTATTTTATTATAGTGGAAAGTGGACAAAATTAAATAAATAAGAATTTAATTAATTTTAGAAAGAAGACTTAATTAGTGACATAATTAAATAAATAAAATTTATTTAATTAATCAAGGAGGAATAAAGATAGAAAATGAATTAATTAAATAATTAAAATTATTTAATTAATAGAAGAATTCTGACTTTAGAAAATAATTAAATAATTAAAAATTATTTAATTATCAAAGACAAAAGGGGAAATGATAGAGAATTTAGAAATTGCAAGCCTAGGACAATTTTTAGTGTCTACACATTGATTCTAGGGTATTTGTCATCTCTTCATCCTGGCCACACATTCGAAATTGCAGTTTCTATAAAATGGCAATTTTGTTCTTATTTCAGGGATCATGCTCATTATGTCAACTTAGGCTACTATTACAGTTACTTATAGTCTTTGTCATTTTTAGTTGATTGAGAAGTCATTTTGAAAGTAAATCCTTCAACATTTGCATAGGACTTGTCATTATCTTAAGTTGCTCATCCAAAATTTGAGGCCTTCTACATCTACAGCAAACTAGAAGGTGCTATCAAGGTGAATCATGGAAGAAGCAACAGGTATAATCTTTCTTGTTTGTTTTAATGTTCCTTTGTTCTTGATAGTTTCTTTGGGATTTTGATATAAATATAATAAGCTAACCCTTAAGAATTTCCCATTGAATACACAATGGTCAAGATTTTGTAAGATAATCCCTAATTAGGGTTAGGGAAAAATCCTTAAATGAGAGGTCAAGATGCAATTTGAGAAAATTGCATTGACGGTGGAGAATAAATGAGATAATTAATTAGAAGAAATAAAAGATATTTGAAAATCAAGAAGATAAGGACTGCCTGATTGAACTGAAGATCATATTTGGAAAAATCAAGAATTAAATAAAAATTACTTGATTTTTGGAAGAATAATATCTTTTTGAATTTAATTAATTCAAAATGATGATTTTGTGTGACAAGTAAATAATCTTTTTCATTATTTACTAAAAAGAGTGAGAGTTAATAAAATGAAATCATTTTAAATATTTTCATTTATTTAAAATGAGAGAAAAGTGAAATTAGTAATTAAATAATTAAAGATAATTATTTAATTTAGAAGATAAGACTGAATAATTAAATAAATTAATAAATTTATTTAATTGTGACAATTAGTGACATATCAAATAAATAAATGAAATTCATTTATTTAATAATCGGAAGAATAAATGACTAAAGGTAATTAAATAAATTTATTTATTTATTTAATTGCAAGAGGACAATAGACCTTTAGTGCGTATTGAATAAATAAATATGATTTATTTATTTAATAATCATGAAGAATGCAAGAGACATGAATTAATTAAATAATTATGAATTATTTAATTAATAGTTGAATGTGGACCAAGGACATAATTTAAATGTCACAATTATGCTAGTACGAAAGTGGTAAAAAGAGAACTTGCAGGCCTAGGTCATTTTTATGTGTCTACAGTTCCTAGCACAACTTTCTAGGACCTTGCTTTGGGGGGTGGAAAGAACATCAAAAACCCACCTGAAAAATGCATAGAAAGGGGGGTCCTATGTGGAGAGGAACCATTCACCACTAAAGGTGAATGGGTCCTAGCACCATTTTCTAGGACCTTGCATTTGTCAAATTTAATGTCATGCAATTTGAATATTGGTATCAGGATAGATCATTTAGAAGGTGTCATTAATGAGGCTTAAATTTGAATTAAAGGGGCCAATTAAGCTTAATTAACCACAATTAATTTTAATGAAACCCTAGATAAGTGTGAAAGTGTACAACACTTCATAACACCCTAAATAAGGTACAATTTAAGTACATTTTGTTTAAAAGGGCCCTACATTCAATGTGAATGTGTACAACACATTACAACACTAAATCAAGGCATTATTAGGATAAATCAATATCACTTATTCCCAATTTAAGTGTGAAAAAGGGTTACTTTTTTTGACGCTATAGATTGCATGTGCATAATGTGATCCCCCGTGCTATTTCGTTTGATGTATCTCTCTTTCTTTTGTGCATTTCTCTATTTGTATCTACATTATTCTCTATGTTGTAAATATTTTTATTTTTTTCATTTAGATCTTGTGTTTTCCTTTTGGGGATGATGCAAGGTGTTGAGACATTTAGGTCTCTTCCATGTTGACCTAAAGGATTTTTCTTTGTTTTCACTCTCTATGTGTCATTCTTCCAGTTCTATGAGTATTTGGGGAATGATGACATTTTCGAGCTCTAAAACAACATTGTAGCAAAGACATATTGACCCTGAATCCATAGATCCCTTATGTATTTTTGGGGGAAACCCCTCCCTACTTTTTTGTGGCGTAGCTTTAATTCATAAGCATATGACTTGGCATAGAGTTTTTTGAGGAATTTCTCATGTCTTAAGAGTAAACATTGGCTACTTTAAAGCAATTGCTCACAACAATGGTGTAGCAACCGCTTGGGGGCATATATTGAAGATATCTTTCAACATTTTGCATGTTTCATGGTGTGCTTTTCTTTTTTCTTGTGATGTGTCCTTTTCTTGGTGGTGTCATTGGGTTTGATGTCCTCCAACAGTGCAATATTTCTTAGCATACGACTTTCCTCTTAGTGGTGATGTGACACATTGCATTCCCTAAGTTGTGAATCTTTTACTCTTGACTTGTCCTCTCTTGTATACATTAGGCACGATGATCCATAAGACTAAGACCTTACACAAAGGAAGCAAGATCTCCTTTGAAAAAGAACCTATATAAATAATGTTCATAAGTGTTTGGCATAACACAGCTTGCTAACCTTGTGAAGCTCAAAACCCTAATTTAAGGCCACCTAGCATAACACACCTTACTTTCCTATTGAGCCTTTCCTAGCATTGTGGTGCCTTATTGAAGTTTTTAGGAGGATAGTTTTGATATCACATGGGAGCCTAATATAGTTCTCTCATTTTCCACCCTTTAGTTTCATTTCATTTTGTGGCACCTAATTGAAGTTATCAAAGGGATAAATTTGGTATGGTTAGTATGATGAAAACCGACACATAGGAATGACTTTATCATTGTATGATGAGAGCTAACACATAGGCATGACTTTCTCACTAAGCCACTTTATTGGAAGAATCACCTAGTGGATAGCCTAGAGTTTCGCTACCTTGGAGTGAGCATAAATCAATAGCTTAGATGTGTTCCACATCGCGTTGGAAAATATAGGTTTCATCTCTTCTTGATCTTTGATACATTGTATGATTGTGTATCTTTGTCATTGCTACATACATAAGTTTCTTGAATTTCTACTTTAGTGTGAGTTTGACATGGGGTTATACTCTCACTAAAGTGGGGGAAAAATGTATTAATAGAAAAAGTATCCCTTTTTCCCTTTGTTTGGGAATAATTAATAATAAAATGAGCCTAATGTTACCTTAATTTAGCATTGTAATGTGTTTTACACATTCACATTAAGTTTAGGTCTCTTTTAGATTAAATGGACTTACTTGTACCTTATTTAGGGTGTTGTAAAGTGTATCTTTACACTTTTACACTAATCTAGGGCTTTATTAATTAATTGCACTTAATTTTCCTTAATTGGCCCTCTTAATTTAAATCCAAGCCTAATTAAATGCAAATTCCAAGGGATAAAACTTGGCATTCATAAATGTCATTACACAACACTTAATTTTAGAAGGTGTGTGTCCTAGGTTAGTGACATATGACCCATTCACCACATGGCGAATGAGTGCACACTAGGTCCTAGGACCCTATTTTTACATAACATATCACATTGCCTGAAGTGTGTCCTAGGTAAGTGGCCTAGGACCCATTCGTCCTATGGTGAATGGATCCTCACTTAGACCTAGGACCCCTCCTTGGAATATTTTTTTCACAGTATTTGAATGATTTAAAATCCTTAATTTGATGTCAACTTGTGATATTTGAATTTCGAGAATTAATGTTAAGTTATGTATAAATACATGGTTATTTTCATTATGTTTCAACTAGAATTTCAAGCTAATATCCTAGAGCATTCAATAGAGCATTGATAGAGCATTGAAGAGCATTTCTAAGGTATTCAAGGGTAGATTTGAAGAAAATTATTACAACAATCAAGATTCCTATTTTCATATCAAAGACAGATTGCACCATGCATGTTGTTGAGCTAATGTGTTGATGTAGCATTCAAGATCTAATCAAGCATATTCAAGGCATTGTTTCAAATTAAGGTTCATGATCAAGATCTACATTCATTGAAGCCACTTCATGCTAGATTGCATATTTATCCAAGGTTTCAATTGAGTTTTGGTGAGTTGTGACATTGCATTTACTAATTCATCATTCCTTTATGCTTCTATTCATTTCAAGGTTTAAATACAAAAATAGTGTTTGACGAAGGAAAACCCCTATTCCCTAACAAAACAACATTTTTCTCTCCTTTGATGTGTGATTGTAGGTTTTAGGTTGAAGATCATTTTGAGAGAAAAACTTTCAAAGTTTTCAAAGTTGTCAAAGTTGCAAAGAAAGTTGTCAAATCACAAAAACTGAGCTACAAGATTTATTTTCGTCTTTCTGACAGTGCCTAACAAGAATTTGGGAGTGCAGACTAAGAGGAACAGAACCTAGAAACAGATTTTCCAAAACCCTAGACAAAACCCATTCGCAATAGGGTGAATGAGTCCTTAGTGAGGATTAAAAAATCACTTTTTGCAATAGGTACACAACATTTAACCCTCTCTAGATCTCCATTTTTATTGGTTTCATTATTGTTTCTCATTTTTACATTATAACTTGCATATTAAATGAAATATGGAAGAATAGGAGGTTGATCGTTTTGTTCCATTTTGATCACCCACCATATTTTTTCATGTTTCAGAAACTTATATACAAATCTAAAAATTAAATTTCCTTAATCTCTATCCATCTTCTTTATGATGCCAAAAATCAACCAACATAGCATGCTTATGCATACTACCTTATGTGAACTTATAACAATAATAAATAAAAAAATATCATCACAATAAGACAACAAAAATGAGACACAAATAAGAAACACGAGAGCATCACATAACACAAGATTTATGTGGAGAAACCCTTGCATAAAAACAACCACCAGGAAGAGAGGCCAAGTATGCATTATCTTCAAATAAATGAGATTACCATACATTCACTGCCATTCTCTTTTTTTCCAAAACCACGACAGCAATTGTGCACTTATGAACAACCTCTTTATGCTTCAACTTGTCCTTGTTCTTGCAATGAAACTCTACATCCAACTATTGCTCATATTTAATACATCTAAGAGGCTAAATTTATAGACTTGTGAAGGCATATAATACACCAAACATGACACCCATAGATGACCTTCATTCCAAACATCCCCAACCCTTGGGATACCTCATCGAAATGCAAAGGGACACCTATTTTGGCTCCAATATTTTTCTTCCAACTTAGGTGCCCAAACTTAGAATATAAACATTACATTAAAATGCAATAAATGATGGAATACCAAGAGACACTTGTTACCTCATTCCAAGCTCCTACTTGGAGAATAACAACAATCACTCATTTTTCCTCTTACTTATTTTTTATTATCCTTTTTTTTTATTAAATATTTATGTCCACTAGTTACCTTCAGCATTGCTATTGGACCCATCACCCCTTATGAATATATTACAAACAATGGTGACAATTTATATTACAAAGTATTTTCCCAATACACCGTAAGTGCCTAGAGACACTTCCAAGGATGGAATCATGAAATATGAGATAGGATTTACAAAGTAGATGACACCTTAATCCTAACAATATTAGCATTTCATGAGGTTTAAATATCACCTTAAATTTGCTCCTTTAACTAGTGTTAGTAGTGGTTATCATAAAAAATAACTCTAAATATGGAATGGGATCTAATGATTTGTAACTCCCAAGGTGTTTCTTTATATGAAAGAATAATTAACATACTATAGAGGGATCAACATGGGTTGACCATTACAACTATTTCTAGGGTCAATTTACTTGATGGTTTATGCATATCTATGCATTTCTTTATTCAATATCACCCAAAGCTTAAAGATGATGCATGCAAATTTTTCTTAAAAGATAGGAGGTGGAATTCTTAAGTAAATATAAAGAGGAAAAAACTAGAATCAAAGGCTTAGTCACTAAATTAATGTACTCACCAACATGTGCTTCCTTGTAAAAGTTCTTATATCGACCACTATTTTCTTTCAAAAAAAAAAAAGTCTAAGGGTTAAAATTATGATATGTACATAATATATATTAATGTAATTTTATGGTATGATATGTTTGGTATGGACATTTCTAAGGGTTGATTAAGTGTCGTTAATATACATTTATAAAATACACTAAAAATATCATGTATAAAATATATTGAATTAATATTTATAATTTAAGAATTTTTTTTTTCATGTTATCATTCCCAAAAAAAACCCTTTAAAACTAAGACACTCATAAAAAAGAAATTGATGTAGAAATAGGCTAAATTGGTCAAAAATAGTACAACTATGAAAAGTTAAAATGAAGACAATATATATGCCCTTTTTACAATATACCAACATTCGACAATTACTCCAATATTAAAATTTAACAACTGTATTTTTCCATGTTCTTTAATCATTAATACTTGTCCCAACCACGATTGCCATCCCTATCACGAATGAACCAATAGTCAAAAACCACATGCAATACCCATTATCTCTGAGAATGTGTCGTTTGGAATGAAATAATTCTTTTCGCCCTATAGAAACTCCCATCCACACCACCATCAAAACAATGACCATACCCACTAGCTCCCAAATGAAGACTCTAAATATAATTATATAAATGATTTCGACGGAACAAACTATAAAGAATATCCATAGGTCGTGCTCATTTTCTGTGAAGATGTATTTCTTGGAACGGAAAATCATTATCCTTATGCAAAATGGAACAATGCTCACCATTCCCAACACGGCCACTGCCACATCTCTATGTTTTGGCGCCACCACCTCATAAATTCCCGCCCCAAATGTGAGCAACAGAGATACCAAAGCTATCCATAATCCAGTGAGAGAGGTGTTAAGAAGAAGAGGGTCTTCTTGTTTTCCATAGAGTGCATACATTAGCAGAACTGCTGATGAAATTGAACTGCAGAATGCTACAGCATCACATATCACTGTAATTTGGAAGAAAACAGTATAGTTTGGGCCATCCTTTGGAAGAGTGAAAGCTGCCGCAAAGGCTACTGTTGCGATCAACACTGCATTCACTGAAACAATTTGGGCATTCCACGTTGATTTTTCTGTCACTAATGAGTGCTCTTTTGTTTCTTGCATCATCTTTGCAGTTCTCCGTGCGCCATTTCTTTCTAGTAACCTTTTAATCTACATATTTTAAATCAAAAGGAATTGTGAGTGGTTTTTTCTTTAGTAAAAGAATAAAAGTAGCTTTAAAACTAAATTAAATAGATTTCAAACGATAAAATTTGAATCTAATGTCAACATGTTAATTCATTGTTGGTTTGATTTTTTTATTTACCTTTTAGTTTATTGTATTTGACTATATTTTGTCATGTGTTCATTTAATATATTTGTTAGATATTGTAATTTAAAATAGCATATATATTTACTGTGTTATAATATTAAGTTTTGGTAAATTGTTTAATGTGATTAAATCATTTTTTTATAATATTTACAATATTTGATATTTATCATTAATAATTGTATTTTGACTATTAGAGACAAAGGGTTACAATAGAAATTGGGGTATCCTTAAAGAATTGACAAAATGTTTGATTAGCGTTTTTATAATAGTACTAATTTTGACAAAAAGATGTTGAGAAACACAATAAGTATTAATATTGAAAGTGATATTATACCACCCAAAAAATATTTTTCTTCTTTATTTCATATTTTTGTTTCAAGTGTAAATGTGTGTTTTGGGTGCACTTTAATTGTGTGTGATTGAGAATTTACAAGAGTATTCTATCATGTTAACACAAAATATTTTAAATATAACATTGGTTGGCAAAAAACAAAAAGGTTTGAAACAAATTTTTGCTTAATAGTTGACTAGTATAGATATCTTAAATACAACTATCTAAAAAAACGTCAAGAGATATCAATTTCAAGTTATTTTATTTTCTTAAATTCAAATACATCTATCTAAACGATACCAAGAGATGTCAATTTGAAACTGTTTTATTAAAAGTTCATATTTTAGACATAAATGTTATGTGCTATTTATTTTGGAAATGTTACATATTAATATTTTGACTTGTAAATGACTGTCAAATCTAAATATAAGATAAGAATTTTTGTTAACATATTCACACCATTACACTGTATCCCTTGTTATCATTATGAAATATTTTTCAACATTAATAAAACAATTTAAAAGCTAATAGAACAAATTACTTACCCCATAGAAAAGACGTTCATCATTGTCCATCTTGTCGATTGCTATGTCTAATGCTGTTTTGCCCAGCTTGTCATGTTTGTTAATCATCCTCTTTGATGTTACTAACAATACCATAGTTTTTATCTGCCTTGAAATTCTGACAAACGTTTGCTCTGCATTTTCAACAGCCAAGTGGAGAGCAGTTCTCCCCTCATTATCCACAATTTCTATGCAATCTTCGCCATAATTTAATATCTCAGTGACCAAATCTAGATTCCCTTGTGTCACTCCTATATGAAGTGCTGTCTGTTTATTGTTGTCCACTTTGTAACACAAAGAGCTATCTTTCTCTAAAAGAATCTTTGCAATATGCGATATTCCATGAACATACGCAGCATTATGCAATGCCCTTCTGCCTAAATTGTCAGCTTGTTGAAGGAGCTCTGGATTAGCATCTATCAGTATTTTAAGCACACCTACACAGTTTGAAGGACATTCATTATTATGTGTGTTGAAGAAGATTCAATTTAATAGAAATTTTCTTTCTTTTTTGGAAAGAAGAGATGTTTTGAGGATACCTTTGTGTGTGTTGTAGATGGCACACTGGAGAAGGGTTTGGCCATCAGATGTCCTCCTGTGATAAGGGGAAGATGTGAGAGGCAAAAGTTTCTTAACGATTTTGTTATGACCCTCCTCTGTAGCTTTGAACAGCGCAGTCTCTCCGGCGTGATTGGTGATATCCACCAGATTAGTGTGATGCTCCAACAAAAACTCCACGACCTTAGAATGTCCTCCAATGGCCGCTTCGTGCAAGGTGGTGTCACCTTCCTCATTTTTAGCTGTAACAAATTCATGGCTACCCTGGTTACCGGCCTCGATATCTCGATTCATCAGCTGAAGTAAGATTTGCACGGCTTTCACATGGCCGTGATATGCTGCCAAATGGAGTGCTGTATTCCTTGTGGGTGTAACCGCTTGAAGGATGTTGAGTCCCTCATCTACCAAACTCGTAAGGGCCACCACGTTGCCTGAAGTAACTGCTTTATATAGCTTTCTCTCCATTCCGCTACAAATATGTGAAACTAAAGATTACTTGCCAAAAAATGCAGAGATATGATGCAAACCTTGAGCCTGCTTCAAAGACCTGCTAATACTTTGTGCTAAGGCTGTTTGTTAGGCCATCCAAGGTGACGGAGAGCAACAGAAATTGAGGATTCAGAGGAAGGCGCAAAGGGATACTTCAAAGGAGTTCGTTTGCGATGTAATGACTGGTTTGCAGCAGTTTGTATTTATTTGCCGAGTTTGAACCACCCAGGGGGTATGTCTAAATGGAAGGTTGAGAGACTTAAGGTAGGAGCAATACGAGTTAGTTTTCCTTCCTCCTGGGCCTGCCAGGTGGGCCAGGGAGGGACATCTCAACAGACTAGAATTATTAGGTTTGAGTGTGTTACTCAAGAGTCAGTGAAGTGGATGTTTGGATAAAAACAAAGGAGCCAAGGAAATTGCCGTCGCGCTGGAGACTTGAAAGAGGAACAAAATTCGCGAATAGAAGTCACATGCTCTAAGATTGGACATATACTGGGCTTGACTAGAGCCTTTCTTCTAAAATGATATCAAGCTACTTTTTCGCGCATACCTGAGAAGGTTCAAAGGATTTTTTAGGATAGAAATTATATGTATATTAATATGTGTTAGAGTAGATGTTTGTATATGGGTAGGTATGGATTAGCAATGTGCCGCAAGTTTGGATTTGTGATTGGATTAAACAATTAATAATAAGTGCTAAATAATGAAATAAGATAAACTTTGACAAATCTAGATATTTTCCACTATATGTAGCCTATCAATTAATTATTTGTATTTTTTAAGTTTCATTTGATGAAAATTATGGTGAGTGGAAAATAGCAACATTTGCATAAAGAAACTGTTATATAAAAGTAATTAAATTAATATATGAAAATAAATATTAGTAAATAATATAATAATTAAATAATATATAAATGAAGTTGCAAAGATAAAGATCACAAATATTTATTTAATATTATAGGTAATGGTTAATATTAATAATCAAATTAAATAGTAACATGAATAACAAGTCTTAAATAATAATTGTTTTACTAACAATGATTAACAATTGTAATAATAAAATAATTGTCTGGCTCCATGTCAAATCATTCATTACCTTATTAAAATAAAGACATCATTTTTTTAAAATATGTATTAAATAAATCAACTCTTCATAAATAAAAACAATTTTATATTTTTTAATCTTAAATACACTCATTTAAAAACTTTTCCTTATTAAATAAAAAAATCAATATAAACACTTTAAATATCTTTTAAATAAATATATTTAAGATATTTAATTAATATTATCATCATTAATATATTTATTTTAAATAAATATATTTAAAATATCTGAACAATAATTAATTATATAACACCATAATAATAATGGTGTATCAGTCTAAACTATATTCATACATCTACTAAAATACAATTAATTATATATGCTTACCATGTATGTAATGAATTTATTATGGGTCTAAACTATATTCACATGCATCTGCTAAAATTCTGATTAAAGGTGTGCTGAAATAAGATACAAAAGTGAAAGGGACCATTTCATTTTATTCTTAAACTTCATGCGGAGGCATTCGACATTAAGAAAAACTGCTTGCTTACGAGCCACGGAGAAAGCCCGATTTGTTGAAAGTAACACCATTTTATTAATGAACTTCTTAGGAAATATTGAGGAAAACCGTGGAAATAAAATGTTACAGTCTTTCAGGCTGAGGTGGAGATAAATAACCACTAGCAGAAAACTAAGCAAAAGAAAAATAAAAAGCATAAAAATTAAAACTAGTAAGAAAAATGCTGGTTTTAGCTAACCTATTTACGGCGTGAGACAGGTTTCGCCTCAACTTACATTCACTTTATATATAGCCTGTCGACTAATTATTCTTAAATTTGATGTTCGTATGATCGAAATTGTCTTTTATTTTAAATTGTTAAAATAACAAATAATGTATCAGCTATTTACTTTTGTGTTATTAACACTCTATTTATAAAATCACTACAATTTGCTTATCAATCTAAATGGCACAATATTGTTGGACATAATTGAATGTTTTCTTTTCAAAGTGAAAATCAAGATAATCTATTTTTATTAATAGAGTCAACATTATTTCTTGCATTGTCAAAATTTTCTAGCTCTTTGCTTTATGTTATAGTTCCATAGTTATAAATAATTGAACCAAATTTAATGGGCCCAATCGAATCCCTTTATCAAATCTAAAATGGTGCATTTACTTATTGTATGAGTTTGTTCAGTTTTATTTTCCATAGTCATGGTGTCCTCTAGAACCTTGCATATGCATTATCCTATGCTTTTGTTGGTGATATAAAACTTTTAAGTAAAATCCTTCTAGTTGTATAGCTAATAACAACTAGTTTGCATATGTCTTCATTGTGGGTGGAAACATAAAAATGTGTCCCCACTTGTAGCATGTTTAACAAAAATGAATCTTAAGAGAAAAATATATATATATATATATATATTGAACATCTTAAAATAAAGGTCTTTATTTAAAGATACATGCCTTATGACATGTTAATGGGGCTTTAAAGAAAGTTAAGTGAGTTCAAATGAAGGCCATTTTTACTATTTTTTAATATTTGAAGACAAGAGAATGTGGGCAAGGGCCTTCAATCTACCTTTGTTTAAATCCCCTTATGTGCCCTTGAAAATTTGGTAAGTAGAGGCAAGTTTTTTTACAATCAAATGAAGTTTTCATCACATGAGATTTTATGTGATTTATGAGGCCCACCCTTATGATAGAATTATTATTTAGACTATTTTTGTTTCAATCTATTGATGCTATGATGATTTAGATATTTGAATTTGCAAGGTGATTGATTTATGATTTAAACTTAATGCTTAGTTTAGTTCATGTTATTTGATTCTAATTACATGTTTAGTTTAGTTGATGAGGTTTAATCTATTTTTGAAATTTAAAGATAAATTGATGAAATGTGATGCTTAAATGAATTATGATTCAATTTTGATGAATATGAATTTAAGATTTATGTAAATGGATAATTGAGTCATTAGAACTTTGATTTTGGGAGTTATCTAATAAGATCTCTATAAAAAATAAATTGTGAAATCTTGTGTGAAGAGGTGTGTGTTAAATTTAGTTGTTTTCAGTATACATATTTTAATTAAACAAATTAAAGTGTGAATGAAGTGTGTAGATATGATTTTTATGGCCAATGGAATTGGAGGTATCCATGGGAACCCTATGTTCTTAGGCATTCCAAACCAGACCATAGTCCATTTGGAGGGACTATAGTCTCATAAATGTAATGTGAAATTTTATGATATGAAATTGTGAATATTTATTTATGATTTTTTGTCTTGTCTTGGACCACTAGGATGTGAGTTGGCATCATTGATGGTCAAAATCCATACCTACTTGAAATTTAAAAATATTGAATCAAATTAATTTCAATAATTTAAATTAATAAAAACCTAAAATCCATACCTCCTCAACCTCACATATGGCATGGCAACATCATGTTGGATTCAATCCACTTAAATGATTGCAAATGTGCTTACACTTTTCCTTGCTCACATTTGGGATTTGGAAGAAATGGGGTCAGGCTCAAATGAGCTCAACCTTTGGATTTTTCTTTTGATCAAAGGTAAAATGTGAGCATGTCATAATATGCTCACATTATGGTTTGGTAGTGACTAGCCTAGGCTTGGTCACTATCAAGCCATAGTGCAAGTGCATTATAACGTGAGAATGTTATAATTTGAGCATGTTATAACACAAACACATTATAACGTGAGGGAATTACAATGCACCCATATTTTTCCTTTGATGGACCAAAAAGAGGTGGTGGCCACTTTTTAGTCCCCAATCTTTGTGCACATGCCTTATGGGGCCTTTTCTTCAAAACAACCATGAAAAAAATCGCTATTCACAATAAATCTCATTCAATCCCACACATTTCTCTTAATTAGGTCTATTTTAGATCTTTAAACACAAAATGTGGGCCTATTAGAACTTTAGCTCAAAATATAACTAAATCCATTGATCATCATATATCATATGATGCAAAATATTTGTAAAAAGTGATTTATAGCATTAATGTTGCCATGAAAAACTTAACACATGATTTAATCCTTATCATTTAGTGTTAGAATATTTTTGCTAGCCATAATTTAAATTCTTTTATAATTTTCCTAATAATTTATTTTATTTTTTAATTTAATCAATAATTCACCAAATTATATATATATATCCAATGAAAATAATCATTATTGAAATATATAAATGAAATATCCATGAATAATAATTTTTTCACCAAAATAGGAATACATTCGCCATAAAATTAAAATATTGGGCCAAAATTCTCTATAACTTTTAATGTTGATAAGGTGGCAGTTTGAATTTTGAATTTTAAAAATTATGGGATCAAATATTGGATTGCAAAACTAACTTGGGTTAGGATTGCATCCACATAATTGATTGAGGGTGAAACATAGTGAATTTGAGGATTATAAATTAAACTCTAGGAATTAAGAAAGTATTAACCACGTGATGCACATTATCTTTTGTTTATTTAGAATCATCACCCTTGGAAAGCATATTATACTTTTGAAATTGAGAATGGTAAGAAGACGTAGACGATGGAGATGACTCATTTAGGTGTGTTAGATGCAAGTAATTTGATCTGAATATTCTTTGAGTGGGTGATCATGTCTCTAAAAAAGGAAGAATACTCAATGTAGGGTATGTGCAAGATCATGGGGGACCAAACTAGGCCTCTAAATGGCGATGAAAATTTAGAAAATCAGAGTTAGGCAACTTGATATAAAAAATTCAATAGGTTATTAACATAATTTGAAAAATATGTAAGAACAAAAGTTGTAGCAAATTGAATGTAGTTTCTAGGCTACTAGTCCTTGTAGAAGTTGAGAAAGACAACTTCACAGACCCCGAAGATCACCTGCATGCAAATAACTTGTCACAGAAAGAAGAGATGGAGACAAACAAGCAAGGGTGCTCTGAAAGCTGAAAAATGTATTCATCCGAGAGAGAGAGATAAATTACAATGATGAATCCTTATAAAAGGATATTGTGCAACCCTAAAAGAAACCCTAATAGGTAGATATTTAATAATTAATATAATTATTAAATGTCACAAAATGCAAACTAAAGTGAAATCTTAAGAAGGAGATAAAGGTAATTTAATTGACATGATTAAATTTAAACCTTTACTCTAACACCCTCCCTTAAGATGAGCAAAAGTGCAGCTACAAACATATGCAAGAAAGCAAAGGTAACTACAATGCTAGAAAGTAAACTTGGGTCCCGGCAACAAGACCAGATAAGGTACCCAATTACAACCAAATCTCTGTAAAGTGGAGAAATAGAGAAAACCTCATGGGAAAAACTCTACTCCAAAAAGAGATGAAAGAAATAAATGTACTAATAAAAGAAGGATAGGAGGTGGATAACATGATACCCCCCATAGACAGCTTCTATCATATAAGTACATATACAATGGTCTCCATAAGAGAAATAGAAAGAGACTAGAAGGCCCCCCCACAATGAAGAAACTCCTGTCACAATGGTAGATGCCTGATGTAGAATCCAGAAAGATATCCTGAAGCGGCAAATAATATTCCTCCCCTTGGGAAGAAATGGATCCAAAGGACGAAGATGAAGAAACCCTATGAAGAGAGAATAATCAATCTATCTCAAGATGTGTGCCATAATAGGATGCTGAAGAATCTCTCTGTCTGAACTGAAACAAAAGATGTCAAATCCAAACTGAACTGAAGACTCAAAAATTGCAACCTCTGAATGCACGGATGATGGTGGGCTAACAGCTGGAATATGGCTGTCAACAAAGAGGAGCTGAAAATCCTCAAAGTAATCCTCCAAATCTACAATGTGAGACTCAACAAACAAAGACGAAATGCCTGCAAGATAAGAATCCCAAGTAGCCATGTCTGAAAGATGTATGATGTCCTGCTTAGTTGAATCAATAGGAGCCAAAGAAGAGGCAATATCAAACTAATCAAGAACAACAGGAGAAGATGCTGATGCAAGTATAATCTCAGTTTGAAGAGTAGGAACTGTGAGACAATCCTCTGATTCATCAGAATATGTAAGGGTGTCTAAATATTGAAGTTCCTTTAAAGTATCATGATCAAAAGGTGTGTTATCTCTCCAAGCAATGGGTACAAGACAATTTGAAGCAGGATCCTCTGGGAATGGAGAAAGACTGGGGTCTCCATAGATTTCCCAAAGATGTGTCCAAAGTGAGTGAGGACAATCAATGCCCGATATAGCCCACACAGTGTCAGAAACAACACTAGACAAAATAACTCCTACTATGTGATTTCTAATGATATCCCAAGCTAGTTTTCCCTCTGAAGTTGTTGGTTTAGGTATGAGATCATACAAATAAGGCAAAATATTAAGCCACCTACAATGTGTAAGTATACCCTTTTCCCATGACTCATAATTACCCCGTTCCAGAAATACAACTGAAGGGTGAGTAGAAAAACCCTTGATAACTCTTCAAATTAAAAAATCTGAGACTAACTGACCTCAATACTGATAAAGCAGATCAAATAAAGCCATCCCATGCAAACAAATCATTTCCAGGTGCCAAAATGTCCAAGTAATTGACAGATGTGTGAAAACACAAAAAATTGAATAAAAAGCACATGGGGTAGATTCTGGAAAAATAAATTACAGATCTGAAAATAGCACAGAAACACATTTCCAACGCCTATTCGTTTGCGAAAAATGGAGTCCGTATGCAAAAGATATGGCTCCGGGAGTGCAAAAAACTTGTTCTGACTTTGACTGAGAAAAAATGCATCAAAACGGAAAAAAATGAAAATTACACCTGCACCACCAGATCGGCGTCGGAATCAGCTTTCCAACGCCTATTTCCATTCAGAAAACGGAGAAAAATTGAGCATTTTATACCCGATTTCATAAACGACAGGGGCTGAAGGATGGCTGGTATATGTAAGTATTTAATTGTACCAGTGTGAGGAAGTGTGTATTTGGTAGGCCAGTGGCCAGTATTTGGCCGTGTGACCTAAGCTGACAAAAGCTAGTGTTTCCGCGCCCTCTAACGGTAGCCGCTTGTTGTGGCGCTAATATATTCAGTAAGCGCTAAAGCTCACTTTGTTTTTAATTTTCAATTGCACATGATTTTTGACCACCGGATGATATATAAATTGCAGAGTAAAATGCGGCTAGATGAGCAAAATTTGCCTCGGATCAACTATGCCCAAATAGGTCAAACCATATATGAAAATATGGGTTTTTAGCCGCTTTGAATGCAACCGTGAGGTCCGTTTGGGCCCACAATGCACCCAAAAAATGAAGTTACCTAG
Source organism: Sequoia sempervirens (assembly GCA_007258455.2). Taxonomy (NCBI): domain Eukaryota; kingdom Viridiplantae; phylum Streptophyta; class Pinopsida; order Cupressales; family Cupressaceae; genus Sequoia; species Sequoia sempervirens. The sequence continues at coordinate 197,982,257 of VDFB02000002.1, read as the reverse complement.
ATCCTCAAAAAAATCAACTAGAAAACCTCTGAAAGCCCTATCAAACCCTCGAAGCTCCAAATTCTTCAGAAATCGAACAGGAAGCAGCAGGTCTGGAGCTCTGATACCATGTTGAAGTTGTGAAAGCCAACTTCACAGACCCCGAAGATCACCTGCATGCAAATAACTTGTCACATAAAGAAGAGATGGAGACAAACAAGCAAGGAGTGCTCTAAAGGCACGAAAAATGTATTCATCGAGAGAGAGATAAATTACAATGATGAATCCTTATAAAAGGATATTGTGCAACTTCCTAAAGAAACCCTAATAGGTAGATATTTAATTATTAATATAATTATTAAATGTCACAAAATGCAAACAAAAGCGAAATCTTAAGAAGGAGATAAAGGTAATTTAATTGACATGATTAAATTTAAACCTTTACTCTAACAGTCCTTTTAAATTTGTTTTGAGAAAATTTGAAATTTCAATGCAATGGTACTAAATTTTTAGGAAAAAGATAAGAAGCAGGTGTATGTCTGACCACCCTAAGTACAAGAAAAAAATTTAAAAAAAATCTGAATTTTTTAATTTAAGTAGAGGACACATGCCCGGATGTGCCGATTTTTTTTTGTAATTTTTTTCCATGTAAATAATTAGTTATGCTTTTTTTATTAGAACTTTTCAGAATTATTAAAACGTCTGTGTCTGACCACCATAACTTGGTCAAAATTTATGAAATTCAAATTTTTTTATCCTATAGTATGTGAAGCATAGAATGTGGTGTATCTTGTAGATTCGAAAAATGTTAAGTAGTTTGAGAGTTATAAAAGCTTTTCAATCAGCCTATAAATCAAGACTTTAAACGTAATGTAGGTAGAAAATCAATAATAATTATTTATTAAATTCAAAATAAGACAAAAGTTATATTGGTGGAAAGCTGACAATTTTTTCTATAAACCCTTTTCGATTGATGAAATTCGGATAAAAAAAAGTCGTCAACCACAAGGGAGAACTTCGGAAAACTAAGCAAATTTTTCAAAACACGTTTTTTAGGTTGACTTTCCAGGTCAGGCAATTTTGAACCAAATCCTGAGCCAATATCTATTTTGGTTTGGTAATACCAAACCAAAACATATATCCATTTATAATGGATATCCATTTTGAAATGGATATCTGTTTCAAAAAAAATCCATTTTGGAAAGCGGGAACCCATTTTTTTGAAAAAAAAATGGATATCCGTTTTGAAGACCTAAAAAACCCTCTTTAGTAAAATGGGCATAACTTAAATTGTGTTTCTTATCAAAATTTTGACTTTTTACAAGCGTTGGAAAGGTGATTGAGAGCTCTACGCAATGGACTAGGTGGTGTTTCTATATTGTACACAAAAAATAATTATAATCATTTGAACTTCATATTTCATTTTTGAAACATCAAATGCTCACTACTTTAACATGCAAAGTCTTTTTTCATGATTTTTGTGTGACACTCATCTCAAAATACTTGAAACATTAGAAAAAGTAATGAATAATGAAATATTTATATTTTTTGTAGCAAGGAGATGAACAAATCTTCATAAATCATCAAATCTCTCTATCCCTTTCTCTACCTCTCTATATATCACTATGTCTCCCCTTAAGCTCTAGACCTATCCCTCCCTCATTTCTTCTCTCTTTGTCCCTCTTTATACCTATCTTTCTCACTCTAGATCTCTCCTTGAGCTCTAGACCTATCTTTCTACCTCTATCTCCATCATTTCTCTCTCTCTCTACCTCTCTCTCTTAGGTCCCTCCCACTCCCTCTCCCTCTCTCTCTCCCTCTCCCTCTCCCTCTCACTCTCCATCTCCCCTCTCCATCTCCCCTCTCCATCTCTCTCTATCTCTCCCTCCCTTTGAAGTCTCTCTTCCTCTTAAGTCTCTCTCCCTCTTAGGTCTCTCTCTCAGGTCTCTCTGACTCCCTCTCTCCCTCTTAGGTATCTCTCTCTTAGGTCTCTCCCACTCCCTCTCTCTCTATCAATCTCTCACTCACACTCACACACTCTCTCCCTCTCTCTCTCTCTCTCTCTCTCTCAGGTCCCTACCACTCCCTCTCCATCTCCCTCTCTCCCTCTCTCTCTCCATCTCTCTAAAGTCTCTCTCTCTCTCACACACACACACACTCCATCTCCATCTCAGGTCCCTCTCTCTCCCACTCTCTCTCTCCTCTCTACCTCTCAAGTCCCTCTCCCTCCCTCCCTCTATTTCTTTCTCTCTCTCTCTCTCAGGTCTCTCCCACTCCCTTCTCTCTCTCTCTTTCTCTCTCTCTCCTTTCTTAGGACTCCCACTGCCCCTCTCTCTCTCACTCACTCACTTTCCACCTCCCTGGCAGGTCTCTCTCTCCCACTCCCTCTCTCTCTTAGGGGTCTCCTTCCCACCCTAACTAGATAAATCTCTCTGGTGTCTCCTTCCCACCCTAACTATATAACTCTCTCTCTCCCCCTCTCTCCCTCTCAAGTCTCTTTCTCTCTCTCCCTCCCTCTCGCCCTCTCAAGTCTCTCTCCCTCTCCCTCCTTCTATCCCTCCCTCCCTCTATCTCTCTCTCCCTCTCCATCTCTCTCTCTCCCCCTCCCTTTGAAGTCTCTCTCCCTCTCTACTCTCTCTCTCTCTCCTTTTTTTAGGTCTCCCACTGCCCCTCTCTCTCTCACTCACTCACTTTCCACCTCCCTCTCAGGTCTCTCTCTAGCTCTCCCACTCCCTCTCTCTCTCAAGTGTCTCCTTCCCACCCTAACTAGATAAATCTCTCTCTATGGTGTCTCTTTCCCACCCTAACTAGATAAACTCTCTCTCCCCCCTCTCTTCCTCTCAAGTCTCTTTCTCTCTCTCTCTCTCTCCCTCCCTCTCTCCCTCTCAAGTATCTCTCCCTCTCCCTCCCTCTATCTCTCGCTCTCTCCCTCTCAAGTCTCTCCCTCCCTCTCTCTCTCTCTATCTCCATCTCCCTCTCACTTTCCATCTCCCTCTCTCCCTCGCTCTCTCCCCCTCCCTTTGAATTCTCTCTCTCTCTTAGGTCTCTCCCTCTCTCCCTCTTAGGTATGTCTCTCAAGTCTGTCTCTCTCTCTCCCTCCTTTTTTTTAGGTCTCCCACTGCCCCTCTCTCTCTCTCACTCACTCACTCACTTTCCACCTCCCTCTCAGGTGTCTCCTTCCCACCCTAACTAGATAAATATCTCTCTTTGGTGTCTCCTTCCCACCCTAACTAGATAACTCTATCTCTCCCCCCTCTCTCTCCTTCTCTATCCCCTCTCTCCTTCCCTCCCTCCTTCCCTCTCTCCCTCTCCCTCCCTCTATCTATCTCTCCCTCTCTTCCTCTCATTTCTCTCTCTCCCTCCCTCCCTCCCTCTCTCTCTCCCTCTCTCTCTCCCTCAGAAGTAACTTGAGATGGGGAGAGAGAGAGGGGGAGTGACTTGAGATGGAGAGAGGGAAGGAGAGATGTAGAGAGAGAGTGGGAGAGAGAGCTCAACCTAAGAGGGATATGAATAGATAGAGAGAGTGTGTGTGTGAGAGAGAGAGAGAGTTGAGAGAGAGTCAGAGAGAGACCTAAGAGGGAGATGGAGAGTGTGAGTAAGAGAGAGAGGGTGAGTGAGAGAGAGACATGAGAGAAGAGAGAGAGGGAGTGGGAGAGACCTGAGAGAGAAGGAGAGGAAGAGAGAGAGAAGAGGGAGTGGGAGAGACCTGAGAGAGACCTAAGAGGGAGAGAGGGAGTGGAAGATGCCTAAGAGAGAGACTTAAGAAGGAGAGATACTTCAAAAGGAGACCTAAGAGGGAGAGAGGGAGTGGAAGATGCCTAAGAGAGAGACTTAAGAAGGAGAGATACTTCAAAAGGAGGGGGGGAGAGAGAGGGAGATGGAGAGTGAGAGGAGAGAGAGAGAGAGAGAGAGAGAGAGAGAGAGAGAGAGAGAGAGAGACCTAAGAGGGAGAGAGGGAGAGGGAAAGTGAGAGTGAGAGGGATATGGAGAGGGAGTGGTAGGGACTAGAGAGAGAGACCTAAGAGTAAAATGGAGAGTGAGAGCGATAGGGAGAGAGAGATACTTGAGAGGGAGAGAGGGAGAGAGGGAGAGAGGGAGATAAAGGGAGGGAGAGATGGAGGGAGAGAGGGAGAGAGAGAGAGAGTGGGAGAGAGAGAGAGACGTGAGAGGGAGAGAGTGTGGAGGAGTGAGACATCGGGAGAGAGAGAGGAGTGGGACTACAAGGAAAGACCTAAGAGGGAGAGAGGACTCTAAGATGTAGGTGAGACAGGAAGAGAGACTTCAAAGGGAGGGAGAGAGAGAGAGGGAGAGGGGAAATGGAGAGTGAGAGGGAGAGGGAGAGGGAGAAAGAGAGAGAGGGAGATGGAGTGGGAGGGACCTAAGGGAGGGAGGGAGAGAGAGAGAGAGAGAAGGAAGGATGGAGAGAGAGGTAGAGAGATATTTCTAGAGCTCAAGGAGAGAGAGAGAGAGAGAGAGAAAGATATAAAAGAGGGATAAAGAGAGAAGAAAGGAGGGATGGATAGGTCTAGAGCTTAAGGGGAGACATAGTGATATATAGAGAGGTAGAGAAAGGGATAGAGAAATATGATGATTTATGAAAATTTGTTCATCTCCTTGCTACAAAAAATATAAATATTTCATTATTCGTTACTTTTTCTAATGTTTCAAGTATTTTGAGATGAGTGTTACAAAAAAATCATGAAAAAAAGACTTTGCATGTGAAAGTAGTGAGCATTTGATGTTTCAAAAATGAAATATGAAGTTCAAATAATTATAATTATGTTTTGGTGTACAATATAGAAACACCACCTAGTCCATTGTGTATAGCTCTCAATTACCTTTCTAACGCTTGTAAAAAGTTGAAATTTTGATAAGAAATGCAAAAGTTATGCCCATTTTACTAAAAAGGATTTTTTAGGTTTTCAAAATAGACATCCGTTTTAATTTTCAAAATGGATATCCATTTCAAATGGATATCTATTTTGTTTTTCAAAAAAATGGGTTCTCGCCTTCCAAAACAAATATCTATTTTGAAAACAAAACATATATATGTTTTGAAACAAATATTCATTCCAAAATGGATAAACGGATATCCATTTCAGTTTAGTATTAGCAAACCAAAACAGATATTGTACCCAAGCCTACAAAAAGTCAAAGGCATGAATTCTGTGTTTTTGGACATGTTAAAAATGCTTTTTTTTCACATCACCACTTTTTGGACCCCCATGATCCTGGACATACCCTGTACATTATTTATAACGATAGGAAGGAGTCCTTCAAGAAACATAATAGGAACTCATAATCACTAAATTTATGATTAAGTTTGTCAAGTAAAGATTAGAATCAGATAACATAATCATTGATAGGACCATTACTTCTTTGGGAGCATTTAAGTAAATCATTCACAATTATTTTCAAACCCATATTGATGTGAAAATTATTTTAATAAATAATGGCTATTTCATCATAGGAATGTATGTAACTTGGAGGTAAATAATAAAACCATGAATATCACAATATCTAAGGTTCTTGGAGTTAATCTAGCCTAGAACTTATTCTCATATAAAAAGCTAAGAATTCTACATTGAAAAATTGCAAACAAATGTTAGGAGCAACTTTCTCCATTCTATAGCAATCAAGTTAATGTTCAAATGGAAAATCATGTGCAAAGTAAGATCAAGGTTTCTAGTATCTTGTGGTATAAAAAAATACCATGGCTATGATATATAGAAATATGAGATAATATAAAAACACTCTTAGATCTAAAATTTAGAAATGTAGTAAGAGGTTAAATCTAAAAATAAAATCCTGAAGGTGAATCCAAGGGTAGGTAGGGTGGATGAAAACAAGGTCAAATAATAAAATACAATTATGAAAATAAGATATATGGTAGAAAATTTTATAAATGAAAACCCTAATTTAGAAGGGAAAATCTTGGGGGTATATGACATGATACATTCATTAAATATTTGTGTGGATAAAATCCCTTTTCCTTAAATCTAAATTAATTAAACAAATTCAACCAACAAGCAAATAATTAACCCAAATTAATTAGAGTTGGGGTTTGCCATACACATAAACAAATGTAGAAATTAAAGTAAATTGAAAATAATAATTAGCTAGATTTCATATGTTGTGATAAATGTCAAGAAATAGTTTGCTAATAGTTTCTATTTTTCTGATTGATTGAGATGGAGATCCCTGATTCTTTTTTTTTGTCAACATGGTTCAATTCATGCTTGTAGAACTAATCTTTGCAAGTGTAGAACTGACTTCCTTCATGACACTAATCATGTAACTCATATATTTGATCTCATGGATTCTTGTAGTATGTAACCTATTTTCCTCACTTCTCTAATCTCTAAGTGCCTGTAAGGAGTGGTGGTGTTTACAAACACTTTTGGGAATTTGCAAATTGCAAGAATCAAGTTCTCTTCAATACACCCTTGGATGGGCTAGTTTTTTTACTTTGAGCTTGAATATTTGAAGACAATCAGGTATGCAACAAATCTAAGATGACGTGCTCTAATAAATGTTCTTATTATGTGCTAAATTATTTTTTATTTCTTTTACAAAATTGAAGTCTAGATGTGTCCAATTGATTCCTAGATGGTTTCAAATAACTAAACACACAAATCAACATAATGTACACCAAATCAATTCATAATAATTAGTAAAATGATCAATAAAATAATATTTTAATTTTTAACGTTTAAATTTTTTAAAAATTAAAATCAAATATATAACTGCAAAGTTTGCTTATGTCAAATCTACACCTACACAGGGGAGAGGGGCCCATAGTGGAGCAGGGTTCAATAGTGGGGATAGAAGTAGGTCTTAGTAGGCCCCATAGTGGAGCACCTTAATATCCAATTGCAAAACACTTTTTATCCATAAAGTACATAAACTGACAAATCATGTGATGCCACATCAGCACACCAATAAAACATGACTTAGTGCACCACTATTGGTCTCACTTTTTGTTTTGGGCCTCTTTGGATACCTAAACAAAAAGCATGTTGATGTGGCATCATATTTGATGATGTGGCCCTAAAACGAAATGTAGAAACATGTAAGTTGCCAAATAAACGGTTGTACAAAATTGGAAGTGATTTGAAATTTCCGCGTAGGATTTTAAGAAACTGAAGTTAGGGTGCTCCACTATAGGCCCCTCTCCCCTATTTAATCCATAATGAAAAATAGTCAAATTTTTAAAATATAAAATAAAACTATAAAAATTAATTTATACACAATTATGCCCACACCCTTATGAAATTAAGCCCAAGGCAGAAGGTTAAAGGACATTCATATGCAATTTCACCAATTACAACTATATATGGAACAGCTTCCAAATAAGGAGAATCTGAGGCCATGTTGTGGCCTCGGAGAAGTCATTGTCTTAAAACAATGTGCCACCATACAGGCAAAATCAATCCAAGAAATGTTTGCCAAAACTTCAGCAGCCATGGCCTTCTATACGAGAAGTATAAAGGAAACATTGATGCCCTCTGCAAACAGGGAAGATTGAAGGAGGCACTTGCTGTTTTGTACCACATGCTCCACCAATGTGTTCCGGTGAACTCTAAAACCTACTGTTTTCTCTTACAGGGCTGTGCCAAATTGTCTACTCTATCACATGGGAAACATCTACATTCACATATACTCAAACTTGGATTCCAGCATGACATTTTTGTCGGGAATAATCTGGTCCATCTGTATTCCAAATGTGGGTGTATGGCGGATGCTCGTAAAGTATTTGACAGCATTCCTCAACGAAACGTTGTATCATGGACCGCAATTATTGCTGGTTATACCCACAAGGGAAATGCCAAAGAAGCCCTCAAACTATTTGACAAAATGCACAAAGAAGGAGTGAAGCCAAATCAGTTCACTCTGGCTACCATTATCAAGGCGTGCGGTAGTGTGGAAACTTTCGTACAGGCTAAGGGTATTCATCATCACGTCATAGAAAATGGGTTTGAATCAGATTCTGTTGTGCAGAGCGCCCTTCTGCTTATGTACGTTAAATGCCGAAGGATAGAGAATGCACGTCATATGTTTGACAGAATGTCTGAAAGAGGCACTGTATCATGGAATGCGATGATTGCAGGTAACGCTCAGAATGGTTATCTTAAAGAAGCTCTTTCACTGTTTCATGGAATGCCAGAGCCAGATGTAGTTTCCTGGACTGCGATTATAGCAGGGCATGCACAGAATGGTCATGGCGAAGAGTCGTTGAATTTATTTAAGGAAATGCAAAAGACAAACCTGAAACCAGATGGTTTTATAATGGCTAGTGTTCTCAGTGTATGTGCTAACTTAGCAGCACTTGAATCGGGGAAGCAGTTCCATGCCCATATTATTGTAAGTGGATTTGAGAATGATGTTGTTGTGCGTAGTGCACTTGTTGGTATGTATGCCAAATCTGGCATTGTAGAGGATGCGTGCCAAATGTTTGACAATATGCATCAACGGAATGTGGTTTCCTGGAATTCAATAATACTAGGTTGTGCCCAGCATGGGAAAGGGAAGGAAGCTCTGCAATTGTTTGAACAAATGGTGCAGGGTGGCATGAAACCCAACGAGGTTAGCTTTGTTGGTGTGCTCTCTGCATGCAGCCATGCTGGCCTGGTTGATGAAGGTCGCGGCTACTTTCATTCTATGGTTCATGATCATTGCATCGTTCCAGATGTATCACACTACACTTGTATGATTGATCTTCTGGGGCGTGCCGGGCGTTTAGAAGAGGCGGAGAAGCTTATAAATGGAATGGTAATTGAACCCGATGCTTATGTTTGGGGAGCCTTTCTTGGAGCATGTCGAATCCATAACAATATGGAGCTAGCAATTAATGCGGCAGAACACCTTCTTGACATGGAAGTTCACGATGCAGGAATTTACGTCTTGTTAGCAAATATCTATGCTGCTGCCGGTAGGTGGGAGGATGTAGCCAAAGTGAGAAAATTGATGAAAGATAGAGGTGTGAGGAAACCACCTGGTTGCAGCTGGATTGAAGTTAAGGATAGGATGCATTCATTTGTTGTGGGAGAGGATTCACATCCTCAAAGGGAGGAGATCTATGCATTGTTAAGAAACTTGTCCAGGCAAATGAGGGCTGCTGGTTATGTGCCTGACAAAAGATTTGTTCTACATGATGTGGAGGATGAGCAGAAGGAGCTTTCTCTTGCTCACCACAGTGAAAAGTTAGCGATTGCTTTTGGAATCCTTAATACAACCCCTGGAACAACCATTCGAGTGGTGAAGAACCTTCGAGTTTGTGGTGATTGCCACACTGCAATCAAGTTTATATCTGAGATTGTTAAGCGAAAAATTGTTGTAAGGGATGCTAATCGTTTTCATCATTTTGACGGTGGACAGTGTTCTTGTGGCGATTACTGGTGATGCTATGGAAAACGACTGGTGATGCTATGGGAAACAAGTGACAAGAATTGAATTAAGTTGAAATCGATTCAGGTTGGATATAGAAGAATTGTTTTGCAAGCTATTCAAAGTTCTTGTGATTTCTGCAAGATCTTGCACCTTGTCAAAGCTTCTCATGCGTTCTTCTGATCATACACTACAGTTCTCAGAACATGGAACACGCGTTTGGATTCTTACTTACAGATGATAAAAACAGATGCAGTTCTCAGAACATGGAACACGCATTTGGATTCTTACTTACAGATGATAAAAACAGATGCATCGGTGAGTCCTTGCACCTTGATCTGTTTGATAGTATTAGCCAGTTTCACCTGCTTCTTTATTGAGTTATATTCAGGTTAGGAGGCAGTTTCACCTGCTTCTTTATTGAGCTCTATCCAGGTTACTCTTCCCCTTTTAAACTCAGGGGAACGGTCAAACTGATTGGAAGAATCAGTAGAACATAGAACAGGACAGAAAATGTTTCTGTCACCGATGGTCTCAAATTGAGTACATAAATAAGTTTCCTACCATTGATAAGGTGCATTGTCATGGTATACTTATAGCATGACATCTGTGTGTAGAGTTCTGCAAAGTCTCTGCCTGCAACAGTGTGCTCCGTTACAGAGCAACAGTTACAGCATCGAGGCAGCCCGGGCAGTGGATGTTCAAAGCTCGACATTAGTTTTTGTCAGAGATAACCTGTTGTAGAAAAGAAATTCTCCCAAAGGTTTAGATTTTTCCAAATGGAAGCAAGCATGGAAACCACAAGCCATACACCTACACATTAAGGAAGTTACTTTTCCATTTCCAATAATAATAACTTAAATGGAACTCCCAAAAGCCAATACTCTTTTAGAAAAACATTGAAAATTAATCTTTAAAATGGCAGTGCGTACCAGCTACAAGCCTGACTGAGCCTTAAATGCATGAGTTGCATGCATGCCAATTTTATTTGCACACAAAAAAAAGCCAGCGTTTCTGTGCAAAACATTACAGTATTAGGAACAGGGCAGCACTTCTCTTCAACACTTACACACTTTGTGAATACTTCTATAGTCTGTGAACACTTCCAAAGGGCAGGTAAGAGACAAGCAGGATACACAATATCAAGCAACATTGAGAGCAAACCAGGTTTTCCGTATTTATTCTGTTACGGTATCTTCATTTTCACCATTAATGCTTGTTATATCTTTGGGAAGGTATTGGTATCTTGCTGATTTTGAGTCTCCTTTGTTATTGCCAGTTGTTTATGTGGGGAATCATTCCATGTATAAATAATATGCAAGTAAGTCTTTTTGTTATCGTATTGTATATCCAGCATTCTGGATGTATATTTGACTGTATTTATTAATTGATTGAAATTCTGAATATAATATGATTTTAAATTTCAATTAATTAATAAATAGGACCAAGTGTGCATCCAGAGTGCTGGATAGACATTGCCTATTTGTTTGAGGCTTTTGCAAGCAAAGACACTGTAAGGGTGCTATTATTCCTTAAAAGTATAGATTCTTGGGATTTTGGAGTTTTGAAGTAGTCTTGTAATAACTAGAAACTAGCACTTTTGGAGTTTTTAAGCTTGAATATAAGCATGCAATCCCTGCTTTCTCAACACCTCAACTTAGCTTTCATGGTTTTATATGCATTTGCAATGGTGTTACTGCAATTTAACTAACCAATTTACTTGTTTTTCATTGTTATTTGAGAATCTTATACAAGGAGTGGAGTTGGTTTTTGCAATTTCTTATTCACTTGAATATGTCATGCGAGCACCTTGGTTTTCAAGTTGGGAGAATTCTGGGCTTTAGTTGTAGCCTGGCAAAGCTACAAGACTGCTTAAAAAAATTGGATTCCTGCAGAAGAAGAATTTGTTAGATTATCTAGAATTTGATGTAGTTTCATAACAACCACCCAACTACATAAGAACTTAAGATATCTAACAATAGAGAGCAAAGTAGGGTTTTGGAACTCCCATGTAGTCTTGCACAAAACCACACAACTGTACGGAAACCCCAGAATATCAATTTGCATTCATTTTGATAATTTACCTTAGAACTTGCATTTACTTTGTCAGATATTGCTTGAACTTTCCTTAATATTGAAAAAATGAAAACAATACAGTACATTCTACTTGTCTCTTACATACCATTTTCCTATAATGTTTTCTATGGAATGCCTTCTTTTTGTTGCAAACGATGATTGTAATACATTCATCTCATACATGCAGCATTTTGCTAACTCATACGTGGTATACACTCTCGTTTGAAGATTATTTATATTCTTTTTGAAAGTATCAGCTTTTGGGAGCTGCATTTAAATTATTATTTATGGGTATAGAAAAGGGATTGGTAGGGAGTTTGAAAAGTTAGTTTTGAACTCGGTGGTCTTGGTCAAAGTCTATGTTATCATTCTTTGTGAATTTGTGTGATGGATAAGTTTTAGGTGTTATTAGTTATTTTTGGATTAAAGTGATCAATGATTATTAATAAAAATAGTTATCAAATATTAATCATAAATTTATAGTATTGTTCATAATCAAATATTAATGTTGTATTTTTACTTAATTTTTTTTTATAAGGTTTCAATTTCATGTAATATTATTTAAAACATTCACATCTAATCTACTTATTCTGTAGGCATTCACTTATGGTGTATCTAGTCAATGTTCATGTCACCAATCTTTGTGATTTGTGTGATAGACAAACTTATATCCAACACATAAGATTATAAAGAGCGAAAACATGGACTTTGATTAGACTCACCACAAGACTTATGCTTCCATCTTAAAAAATTTAAAATAACATTTTCAATTCATCCAATGATCACATTTTTATCCACAATAATAATATTTTAAATGAAAATCCAAAAAAATGATACTTTAAAGCAATCATTAAAAAATATAATATATGCGGGGTTGGGGCCTTAGTTCGGTTGGCTAAACCTTTCCTGTTGCAGGAGGTTGGTCACGAGGTCTAGTCTCCTCCACCCTGTGGTACCAAAGGGCATGTCGCGCCAATGCCATCAGTCATATTAAAAAGTTTACCAGACGCACTATAGTTTATAGGGGGTCGTGCTACCCGATTCCTGCAGTCTGCATTTCTAAACCATCTAATGTTTTCCCACATATTTGAATTTATGGATTGAAAATGATAATGCCTTAAATTGTGCATGCTTCACAAATAGTCTAGATCTTAGTGCAGATTGTTTTCTTTGAAGGGTTTAGCATATAATGATGTCATTCTTTTCCTTGTAATATTATTTAAAAAGTTATTTTAACTCCATTAAATTGTAGGCATTCACTTGTGGCAAGCCTAGTCAAAATCAATGTCATAATTTAAATGCAACTCTAGTGAGATACTCCAAAATAGACCATTAAAAATGAATGTTAAAATGGAGGTATGTAGTATATATGAGCTGACAAAGCACCATACGTATGAGTTGGATGGATTGCACACTCATTATTTGCACCAAAGAAGGAAATAATAAAACATTACAAGATCGTGAATAGGGCAATGTTACAAGATTAGGATGGGTAAGAGATGAGTAGAACGTAATATATTGTTTAAGTCCTTAAGTATAATATTACAAGGAGTTAAAGGTGAGTAATATATACTATAATTAATATAGCTACCATATCAATTAATTGGTGTGAGTAAATAAAATTCATATGTTTGTATTCATTTTACACACATTTAATTTCTTTGACGTTGCTTGAAATTTTTATGTGATTTTTTTTTTTTTTTTCATGCGAATGATGATTGTAATGTATTCAACTTATGTGTGTAGTGTTTAGGGTTGGGATTATCTATCACATAAGTTTTTAAAGAATAATGATGTGGAATTTGACTAGGCCTACTACAAGTGAACACTTTGTAGGTCAATAGAGCTAGAAGTCAACATTCAAGCACTATTATATAAATTAAACAAGAGTATAACATTACTATTTAATTATGCATGTTAATTGATTTGATGGCTATAATAAAACAAATAATAATTACTCATGTATGTTAATTAATTTGACATCTACATTATTACCTTATAAAATATTTGATCCACCATTTCATTGTTTTTGTTGCTCAATTTCATTTTTGTTCTTGGATAAGATAATGTGGTAAGAGAAGGTGTTTTCTTAGTTTGAGGAATATTTGTATGGTTAGATCAAGAAGTAAATAATGTTGTTTTTTTGCTTTTCTTAATTGATTTGAGTTTTACATTTATAAATCATAATACTTAACTTTTTGTATAGAAATTGAAAAATATTGCAAAGAGTTCAAGTAATGTTGGAGAAATTATCTAGAGCTTTTGGGGAAAGTTGGGGTAAACCACTAAGCTATGTTTTGTACTTCTTTGGGAAATATTACAATGTTGGAATCACATAGCTAGTCAAACCATAAGGTTAAACGACCCATTGGCTCAATTTTACTTATGATTCTCAAGTATTTGATACCCTTGAAAATCCAACAAGTCTTACATCATCAATATTTTCTATTACTTAAGCCCCCTAATCTCTACCACTTAAACCCTAAATGCACTACTTAAATTTGACATAAAATTTGAGTTTCAAGGTGTTATTCCCCCTTCCAAACTTGGTTACAAGTATACAAATGAAGAAGGGACTCAATAGGGAATATAATAGTGGATTTGGGTTTAAGTTGAAGAGAATAGATTAGGTTGAACTGTTGTTAGGATAGGGATATTAAACACCCTCATAGCATGATGAAAAATGTACCAAACTAGGTTAAAACCCAACTAATTAGAGTGTTAATTTTTTGGGTCTTTTAGGGACCACTGCACAAAAAGGTAAATGATGGTAGACATGATACTTTCCATAGTCCATCATACTATTTTAAGAATGCTTCTAAATGTAAACTAAGTTAAAAAAATAGAATCAAGTGAACTAATGAGTCTCATAATTGTTTCTATTTATTACTATTTTTTCATGTTTTAAAGAGCATTTCCACAAACATTCTTGTCCCATGATCAAGATTATTAATTGATATTTAGATAGAACCACTATGTTAGTTAAAAGATGTTTTAATGAATGGTTGTGTATTAAATTAATATTTTCAAAATAATATGACATGTTATTTTGATTATGATTATCTTAGTGTAAGGATTTTTTGTGAACTAAATTCTACCTATAGACAACCCACAACCAAGGCTATAGTGTGCCTTTATACAAGGTCATAGTTGCATGTAGTTTATAGTCAAAGATGGACCTCATCATCGAAGGAAAGATGATTGAACAAATGGCATGATATTTATTCTCTAGAAAGATACCAAGATTACAAAGGAACTAAAATGGTTCAACCACTCATCTTCATGATTTGTCAATGACTTGCTTTTCCCAAGCATGGATTAGAGTGTCCTAATTGAAGTGTTATTCTTTAACTATTATGAACTCAATTTCCTAGTTCCATTCCTATTTCTAAAGTCATAAGTCCTCCCATTTGAGGGTAGTGATAAAAAAAAGTTAGCACTAGTTGTTAGGGATCAATAAATGTACAAAGTAGAAGTAGAAGTATATATTGTGTGCAATCTAGCATGTCTAGGATATAGATTTTCTTCATGCATGTAATAGATTTGAGCAGATAATTTGAAAAAGCTTTCTATCACAAGTTTCTTTTTATCATTCAAATATCATAAGTCATATGATGCAACGATATAACTACTAGTTCAAGTAAAGGAGTAGAGGAAAGTGAAACTAATCCAAGCAAAGGTCCACTTGAGGTGAGCTATAGCCAATCTTTTATCTTATTATTTTAGATTCTTTTAATCTTAGGTATATTTCTTTGTTACAATTAATTTATTGCATTCAATATGTCAATATAGTAGCCTGTAGCACTTGTAAAGAACCTATAGAAACTATTTCATAACTTTTGGTCAATCAAAGAGTTTATAAGATAAGCGCCCAATTTAAGTACATCATTTATTTCCTTATTTTTCTTAGTTTCCCTATTACATTTAACTTTAGGATTTTTAATTCTTAGCTATCTAGTGTTGTACATATAGTACCATCACCATACTAAGTGAATACATCCCTAGGTTGCTAGTTAAATGTGGTACATCATAACTCAATATGATGCTTGATATTGGATTAGGATATATGGTGAGTTGCATGCAAGCATTAGCTACATCAAGTGTGTTGAGGATTGATGGCACTCGATATTTTTGTTGTCGTTGTCAAGGATGGTGTTAAGATTTAGAAATTCAAGGTCTTGAATTAGTTGTTATTGCTTTCCCTAGACTTTAACTTCATTTCCTACAGTCAAAATTACTAATCATTAGCAAAACTACCAAAACATTCAAACTAGTACATTGCATGTAGTGAAGAAGATACCCTTGGAGAAGATTGCTTTCGAACTATGGTGGAAATTTAGTGGCAATAGCTCATGGAGAGGCATCTAAAACAACTAAGGATGCTATAGTAGGACAAGCAAGTGAACCTTTTCCTTTAGAAGAGAAATCTCCCTCGATCTCTCCACAAATTGTTACTATCAAAGATTCGATAGTGCCATAGTTATTTCCTACAGTTCATAATGACATCACCAAATTTCCTAAAGAACCTATTATAAGGGTTGTCCCACTTTGAACCACAATGGATGAAGCAATAATCAATGATCCCATTAGACCCACTACCTTTCAATTTCCGATCTTTGATTAAGTAGGGAATACTACCATGAGGAATATACCACCCTTTGCCTTACCAAGGACCCACACAAATTACTATTTGAGTTTTATGTCCTCTATTGGACTTATACTAATCCATCACACATAAATTGAATCTTTTTCAAGCAACTCTCAAGGATGCAATCTAGAGGTGGTTTATGGGATTAGGTAGAGATTCAATTCCAACTTGGGGAAATATGAAACAAATTAGCTTGACAAAGTATCAATATTATTGTAGAGCTAGGGACATGAGGGGAGATGATATATTCAACTTGACATTGAAAGAGGATGAGCCCTTGAAAAACTATGTAGAATGGTTAATGTTCTTTCTACAAAAATATTAGAAGAATAGGTTGTCCCCTAACTACTTTAAAATTATATTATTAAGGGGATTTAATGAAGAATGTATGGAAACATTGGACTTGATTGATTGTGGATATATTTCTCAACTTCCATTTGATGATGTCTACAAGATCTATAAAAACTATTTAAGGTTCACCATGAAGAAGGCCCGCAACCTCAAAGCATTGTCCTCTACTAAGACTATTGCAAGAGTTCCCATAATGAAGCTCAGTAATATATTTAAGGACATGGAAAAAGACATCATAAACCATATGGTAACTCAACTCAATACACTACATGCAAAGAAGAAATAGGATGAAGTAGAGGCAACACTAGCTAATACTACCCTCACTGTTAGTAGAAGAAATTTGATTGCAAACACAAACAAATGGGAAGAAAAGAAAATGTAGGAATGAGAGACATGAATTCAAAGAAGAGGAAGATGAAGAAGAATAATTATTTTACATGGTACAATGAAAACCATGGCCACCATGACAAGTGTTTTCACAAGACCATGTGTCTTATAGTCCTTCATTTCTTAGCTCATTTTCAAATCTCCCCAATTGATATAATACACCTTGGAACCACACGTTTTATGTATTTTCAAGCATGGAAAAATTAACTACCACCCAACTAGACACCTCATCAAGGTGGGTAGCCACAACAACCATAGCAATCCCAAGTCCACAATCAACAATGCTAACCACCACACAATGCATGGAAACAGAAATGGAGACAAACCAGTCATGGTCCAATTCAAATGTTGAATTACAATAGTAGCCACAAAATTTTCCTCAACAACCAACCATTATTCCAAGCAATTATTATCCTACTCTACCAAGAGCTACTCAATTACCAACTCAACTTGCACCTAACCCCAACAATAAGTCAACTCAACTAGAATACATTAATGAAGTACTTCAATACCCAGTCTAGAAGCAATTGAAATAAATATTATTTAGCTCTACTTGGGGAAGGTGGTTCATGGGCCAACCACTTCAATCATTATGGAACTCCCAATGGAGAGTTAAAAAATATATACCAACACTAAAATAAACAATTTACAACACTAAATCCTAAGATAGACTCGTAAAAAATGAAAATCATGAATTGTAATCCCCCATTTTTAAAAAGGTTGACTTCACAAATACATGAAACTGAACTTGATTTCTCAAAGAAACTAAAAAATTTCCATGTAAAATTCTCATGTTTCAAGAGAAATATTTACCAATCTATACCAAAACTATCAAGGATTTATGTCTAAAAAATAAGGATAGAAACATAACAACCTTTAAAATATCTAACTCATAGGGAAACATGAAAGAATTATGCTTGGAAACATTGTTATCCTAAAAAATGTAGACCATGGTAGTCTAGTTGTGGGTGTCCACATTAATGAAATCTCCACACAAAACAGTTTGATTAATTTAGGTTCCACCATTAATGTTATGAAAAAATAAATAATACACAATATATAACATTAATCTTTATCCTACTCATATAGTGTTGCAACTAGAATAATGTTTGACTATTAAACTAGGAGTCATAAAGTATTTTTTCACTACACTAGATTCTTGTGAGTACCAAATTAACTTTATAGTATTGCGACTAAAGGCCAACCTAGGTGGATACCCTCCAATCCTAGGGGGCCATGCTTGAAAAAATTTGATGCATTTATTGGTTGTAGGTTAAGAAACGTGATTATTTTCAATGGGAAATTCACTAAGAAAATGATTTTGTATCTACAACCTTTCACTCACCAAGAACAACTCTTGTGGCTAAATCGTAAAGATAACAATCAATGCTCAATTCAAACCTTAATAACTATAGAAATAAGCCTCTTCTCAAACATTGTGTATAATAATTACATAATAAACCAACAATTGGATAACCACTTGATATGTGTAACTTGTCCACTACATAAAAAACATTCTGCAACAAAGGCATCAAGCTACATATTTGATATTCATATATTTCATTATCTCTTTCCTTATAGTTGCATTCTTAATACATCATGTTCAAACATTGATTCAATGGTACCCTTATCAAAGTAGATCAATATATTTTCCAAAAAAGTCACTAAACATTTGTAATTAGTTGAACCTATAATAATAAGGAAATTTATTTGCCATGCTACAAAACTTTTATAAAACGGACTTTGCAAAGGATTACCATGACATGAAAGGTCTTGAACCATGCCTCTATACACTATTTTGATGAAAAATGGATCCTAGGTCCAACACATAGAACACTAGGATCAATTTTTTTTTCAAGATAACATTAGAATACAAATCAAGGTATTTAGATTGAATTTCAACCTTGAAGGTGAGCCAATCAAACCTGGATCTGCGTCCTTTAGAGTCTGGGAAATGAATTGAAATTGAATTTCCCCAAATAACCCTATTGAACAATGTGCCCTACACTAAAAATGTAAGATTTCAAAAGCTGGAAAACTGTAACAAAAATTCCAACACCAAATTTGGAATGAGGACATTGTGCACTTGTGATATAAATTTTAGTTGAATTTGTTGGGATGTTGGTTCTTGGACACCACTGTCCTAATAGGCTTTTTCCGAATCTGAAAATTTGGGTCCATAGCTCTCTATTTGCTCTCTAATCTCTGCTCTACAATCTTTTGTTTTTGGATATGTACCTACAATAAAATCTGTAAAATAGATGGTGGATGGTGGCTATATAGGAGCTTGCCTCAGTCAAGCCCCTATTTTGGTATTTCCACCTCCACAATAGCGAAAGATCTAATAGAAAATAGTGTATGTTCCCTAACCTCAAGTGTGTGTAAGGTTGTTATGAGCTAAAATGCGTAAAAACCCTACTCAAGTGTATTAGAGAAGGATTCCTATATGAAAATGAAAAGATCTAACTAAGAGAGAAGTCAAAAAACTCTTAGTAAATTTGAAACACAATGATACCTTGCTTGAGGTTGCAAACAAGATGAAGCTTGAAGATGAGAACACTAGGAAACAAGTCATTAGGTTGGAGGAAATGCCCAAATGCATCTCCCAAACCTAGAATCCATCATGTTCTTCTATTAGCATCAACCTTCAATTATGGCATAAAACTTGATAAATTTGCAAGTAAGCTTGAAAACTTTCAAATATGACTATAATGGACAGAATATAATGATCTCTTGCTTCTCCAAGATTCCCAATTCTTAATCTTTCTTGACTTTCTAGTTTCAAATGGTGAAAAGACTAGGTATTTATAGGTGTTTCTCTAATTTCCCAAAAATTAGATCTCGATGGCCAACTTTAGGTATTTAAATTTCAAATAATAAATTGTTGACATCGACATATTTGAATTTGGAGCCAACATAAGGGGAAATAGGCATCCTAAGTGCCAGTGTCCAAACCCTATTTTGGGAAATTTTAAATGTCAAGGACAAAGTATTAAATGAGAACATTTGTTTTATGCTTGCAATTTTTTGGAAAATGTTTTAAATTGGGCCATAGAATGCATAATTTTGGAAATTAGGGCCTAGTTAAATGGTGTCTGAAATGCATTAATGCAAGGGTCACTAAAGTAGGTCCAAACTAAGCATGAAATTGTACTATCACCTAAAAGGAAGTATAACTTATGATGCTACATTTAGCCCCCTCTTTAGTGTCCATATGACACTATGTGCATATGGAAGCTAAAGTACAAAAAGTAAATCATATTGTCAAAAGGATACTCATAAGGATATTATGAATCGTTCATCAAACGGGAGGATGAAGCCCCCAACATAGTTATCTGTAAAACCACAAAATTTTGCACCGCATCCTACAAAACTGATTTGTTAGGTGTTCAAAAACATGCTAATCCCAAAATGTCTAAAGAAATTTGAGGATAGATGCATGCCCCCTGATTTTGATTGCTTTATGGAGGTGGAATCAGGGTAACAATCTGACCACATCGAATTGTTAAATATTTGTTATAGAAATGCCTGCGATAGGGTCATGAAGATCATACCACCAACTATTGAGAAGCATATGATATAAACGGAAATAGAAATACGAATCCAACACAATAAATGACATTGAAATTGGAGTTCGCTATCCCCCATTATGATGAATTGAATGATATGTGCTATTTAAATGTACTTACTAAATTTGACTATAAGATATAGCAAAATTATGATTTTGACATTCATTTTCACTTTTTTTATCTAAAGATCTAGAAAGTGGCATTACAAACCCCAAGGAGTGAGGATGCCAAGCCAATGACCATACGAGCCTCTAAGACTTGATATCTTGTGAGAAAACACTACACGAGGCAAGGTGATGCCAGAGGTGATTTGTTCTTCACTTCCCTATAATTTATTTCCTTATTTTACACCATTTTGGATGATTTTCTCAAATGTTGTGGCACTAGTGTCCTTATATGGCACTATAGAAACTTAAAAATGTCTCGATGGATCACATTGGCTAACTAACATCATTTCATCTTGGAGCCCATCCTATTTTTGCTTAAATAATTAAATTAGCCTAGATATTTAATTAATTCCATTATTTGCATCTATTAACCTAATTCATTTAATCAGGTTAATTCCCCACTTTCACTCTAATAGTTCATCTCATTAAATTAAATAAATCAAATTATATATTTAATTTAATTCCCTAATTCTTCTTATTTAATTAAATAACCCTAAGTTATTTAATTAAAGGTCATTTCACCTTTCCCCATTCATTAAATCATTTAATTTAATGAATATCACTTTAAATTCTTCTAAATCCCCTAATTATATGATTAAACCTTGTTTAATTAACAATTATCTAATTAATCCAATTCCTCCCACTTGCAAAGGAATATTCCAAAAGAATATTCCTCCTTTGCACAAATTAATTTAGTTTTAATTAACTAAATAACCTTTTTCCTCACCCATATGAATATTCCAAAGAATATTCTTTCTCCTCTAATCACTTAAAAAAGGGAATATTCTCACTTAACTTCAAATGCAAGTTAACTTGTGACTTCTTCTGCAAGTTAACTTTTGACCTCTTAAACAAGTCAAAAGTGTGTTTGTTTGGAAGGAATGAGAACCCTTGATTAAATCTCATATTGCATTCTCACCCGTTGATGAAAATCCATGATCCATGCCTCCCATTTCCTCCATCCTTGATCGTTGATTAGATTTTTCAATCTTAACCCTCCACTTCTCATTTGCTTTCCTATAAATAGGTCACTATTTGGAAACAATGGATCCATCTTTTAGGGAAAACTTATGTTGTTGAAATAACTCACACTCACACTCATAATTTACTCACATTTAGCATATTTTAGTTCATTTTTAGTTGCATATTAGCTTTAAACTTCCATTAATGGCTTCCATGCATCCATTTTAGCTTGTTCATAAATTAGGGTTTGAATCTTTTAGCTTAGAATCCACTTAGATTAGCTTAGCATTTGTATATCTTCATCATAGCATAAAATCATGTTTATTTAGCTTGCATCATGCTCATTTAGATTAAAATCATGTTTTCATACACATCTCACAGTGGTTCCATCAGTTTTCTTCAATAAAACTAACTGGAACAAGTTCATTTATCTACGAGATTGGGAAAGGGTCACCATTCCACATCAATGCAACACTACTCCCCCAATGGGATAAGATTCGAGGTCTTAGAATAGTTTTTTTTCAAGCTTTCATGTTTATTTCATGTTTAGTTTAATGGTTTCTCAGTTTTGATGCTTTCGAATACCATCGCATTGGGATCATGGCTTAGTGGATCAAATATGCCTCAAATCGATATGGATCTGGTGTATTTATCCTATATTATGATCATGGTCACATTTTGGCGCTAAAAGGAGGGCTTTACTAACTTGGTTTGATGATTTTCTCTTAAAAATTCTGCAAGTTGCAGGTTTCTGGGCTAGAGCGACGCTTTTGGAGGCTATAGCGATGCTATTTTTCACCAGAGCAATGCTATTATTCACCAAAGCGATGCTTTTGCAAAATCATCACTATAATTGAAAAAAGTGTCACCATAATTGAAAAAAGTGTCACCATAATGCAAAAGCGTCGCTATATTGCTATAGTGATGCTATTGTTTTCTTGCTTTTATAGTCTATCTTAAAATGGTCATATCTTGGTCATACAGAGGTCTTTTTCAAAGATTTTTTTTTAATGGGGTAGAATTTCATGCTCTACGCAATGGTATAAGTGTTTTTCAATTTTGGTGGAGTTAAATTTTCCATTTTTGCATCTAAAGTCAAATCACATTGCAACTTGGTCTAGGTTTTAGGGTTTTAATGCTTAATCATTTATCTAACCCTAACATCTTCTTTTTTTCTTTATTTAATCGAACATTTGGAACATGGATTGTAGGTTTGAAGAGGAGCATGGAGCACTTAATTGAAGAATAAATCATTCTTGTCTTTAAATATTATAATTCTAACAAGTGTTTTGACACTTTTAGGGCAATTATAACCCATTTATCATGCTTTTTCATTTTATGCTTTAGGACCACACAAATTTAAATTGGGTTTAAAATGAACACTCAAACGGGACTAAAATTGAACCCTCATTTCTTCATTGTCTTTTGGGTTTAAAACTGAACAAGGCAACTTCACATCTCATTTAGTGCACAAAATGAATTCATTTTAGCTTTAGTTGGTAAATTGAATGATTGTTTGTTTTGTTGTGACACACTTGTAGTGTGTATACAATCCCCTTGCACTTCGTGTGATCTTGGGTGAAGAGAAACACTCCAAGTGTACTTTGTTGTTTGTGTGCACTTATAGTACGTATCCAATCCCCTTGCGCTTTGTACGATCTTGGGTGAAGAGAAATACTTAAGTACACTTTTATGCTTGGTATCACCCTTAAGAGAGGGCTTACTATGAGATACACCCCGCAACGAGAAACTCATAGGCAAGTTCTTGCAAGCACGTTTACCGGTGGGCTATATTAAAGGTTTGGAAATCATGAGAAAGTACTTCTATCATGGACACTGTATACTATACTGCATCTAGTACCATGCCTTAAGTGGAACGGGAATGATAGTAAGAGCCTTAAGTGGCAAACCGGGTGAGTATACAAATGGGTGTTCTCGATTTGTTACTAATAACCATTGTTTAGAATCCAAAATCATTAATGCTTGTCAGTGCAAGAACGATCGTTCTGAAGCTGCCCCACATTTATATTATTCATTGTTGAAACAAAAAATCCTTAGGATCTTAGGATCTTCAGGATTTTGAGATTTGGTGGTCCCTAGAAGTGTGTGTTGTGGAGGCGAGCCAGTGTCACAAAATCTCTAACTGTTTGCATTGTCTTAGTGTTTGGAGAAACCTAAGTGGGGACTCAACAAGTATGGCCATTTCAAACCTAGGTGGTAAATGATTGTGAGTCAATTTAACACATTGCTTGGTTCTAAAACGTTACAAAACAAACATTCACTATCTTCCTCAAAATTTCAAACACTTTAACCTAAATATGGATACCATTTGAAAAGCCTTGATATTAATGCTTGTCCTAAGGATTTCTATCCTTAGAGATTCCTAAATATCTTGAATTATATCTCAATCCATATTTCCCAAAGACAACATAGGCAATTATGGCTTCAACCTCATGACTTTCACGAAATGGACATTGTGAAAGTTATGATGTTTTTGACATAAATATTTTGTTTGAAAACATAACCAAGACAAGTGTTTGTGGTAAAAATAACCTCATTAATCCAAGATAAAATCAAATGAACACCCCACATTTATGTATGTTCAAATCGTTGACTCCCCAAACACAAGCAAATTGAGACAAGAAAAACACTGCAAAACATTGAGTCCAAATTCTATTGTCCAAATCATTGAGTTACATTATCCAAATTCATTGAGTTTTATTGTCAAAATCATTGGGTTCTATTTCCAAAATAATTGAGTTCTTAGGGTTTCATCACTTTAGAGGTATAGCATGTTTCTCACTACCTTGGTCTTGGAAAAAAAAGGTTCACTCTAGGTCAACATTGGGTCAAACATTTCACTCACCCCTCCATCAAATTTCATCCTTCACTTCACCAAACACTTTTTTACTTGAACATCAATCAAACCCCAAACCCTAACTTGTCTACTTTGTATGTGAAATGTTTCCTTTTTCATGCATTGGAGTAATTTACTTATCATCTTTGAACTAGTTTATCTTGAAGGTCATGAGTCTACCCTAAAGATTTCCAATTTCATAAATATCCTTTATCCTAACATCCAAACATCAAACTAAAGACAAAAGTGTTATCCCAAAACATTTGCAAAAATCACTTTTCGCATCATCCACCTTTTCGTCTCCCATTATTATCATTACTCCAAAAATACTTAGAGTGTCCCTTCTACCTAGATTTGAGTCAACTAGAGAGTTCAAACATTACAAATCTCAACACACCTCTCCCATCATTGACCCACAATCTATGGTTACAACAAGATCAAAACACAAGAGAATCATGGAGAAAACCAAAGTCTTATCTACCATCAGTGATCCAAATCCTCAAGAATTTGATATGATAAGTCATGTTACCCCATCGCAACAATCCTCGTCTTCATCAGGACCATATGAGATAGAAGACATCACGAACAACCCATTTGGACTTACTAGAGAAGAAATCATGGAACATAAATCCTTAGAAAATGTGGCTCCAATTTCCCCATCTTTTGTTGCACAATCATTGACACAAGGCTTAACTTCATCTACGATTCAACCAACTCCATCCCTTGTGCCAAGTCAACCCTTAACATCTAGTCTTGCAACTCATCTAGGAACCAACCTTGGTCTCACTTCATGTCTAAGAACAAACACAACTTTGAGTATTCACAAAATGACCATTCCATTAATGACCAACCTTCCCCAAGACACAAGTTGGATACCAACCTTTGGAAAACCACTTACATTACATGATGCCACAACAATCTTGACATTTTAAGCGCAACCATCTTCATCCATCATTACAAATACCCCAAGTATGCCTAATGATACACAAGGTAATGTGAACCAAGTTCCTCAAGTAGGACAACAAGGGCAAGTTAACACTCTCACGCAAAGTCAACCCTTGACAAGTGATTCCAACAACTCCATCGACACATCGAAACAAGTGGTTACCCAAGCTACTCAAGTCAATCCACCATCCACATCAAACCCATCTATCATCAACCCAAATCAAAACAACACCTTGGTTATGAATCCCATCAACCAAGGTAATACCTTGGTCACACCTCAAATACAACAATGGCACCTTTTTATGGACTCAATGTCCTAGTATGTCATTACCATCACAAAATCTAATGGCATCATCCTCATCATTTCCCATGGTCCCCCTTACCATGAAAAATCAATTGGGACCTCAAAATTACATTCCTCCACCTCACTCCACTATCTTGCAAGGAATTTTGAACCAAGGGAACCCCCAACCTCTCATCAACAACTTGCAACCCACGCAAAACATAAACACCCAAAACCCATCGCAGATGTCTCAACAATCAAATGATCCTACACTATAATCACATGCCTCAGCTTTACAGCAAGCACAACATGCTTATCAACAAGTCGTCCAACAACAACAAGCAGCCTTAGTAGCATAGAAACAACATCAAGCAGCCTTAGTAGCACAACAACAATATCAAGCAACCTTATCAGCACAACAACAACAAGTCCAGCAAGCCTCCATAGTAGAAAAAACAATGACAACAAACCCAACAAGCCACCTTAGCCGCACAACAACAAGCTCAACAACAACAAGCCCAACAACAAACATTACTAACTCAACAATACACACAACAACAACAAATGCTTGCACAACAGCAACAACAAGGTCTATACTATAACCCTCAACAAAACATCGTCAACCAAAATACGTTAGGAACATATACGCCTACACCATCATCACCTTATCACACACCACCATACACACCATACAACACCTTATCATATCAGAATCTCACATACAACCCATCCCTCATCCCAACATATGTTCCTCCACCAAACCCGCAAGATGATCTAGCATCACAACTCAAGGCGTTGTCACAAGAAATGCAGGATTTTCAAATGGGCAAGACAAAGAAGCATCTCAATGGTACCATTCCCTCCTGACTTTGAGGTCCCCAAATTTGATAAATACAAAGGGAGAGGAAATCATGTGGACCTTGTCAAAGAATTCAAGTTCATGTGCATAGAGGTGGCCTATAATGATTTCTACTTAATGCACCTCTTCCCACAAAGTTTAACAGGTCCTGCCATGGATTGGTTTTCACAGATACCTCTAGGCATCAAAACCTTCCAAGAAATCATCAATAGATTCATAGATCACTTCTCCTTCAATCTTGACATTGATGTGAGCTTAGAAGAGTTTTACACACTCAAGAAGAACAAAGGAGAATCCTTCACCAATTTCTTGCAACGATGGAGGCAAAGAGCTAGTAAAAGCAAGTGGCCACTTCCCGATGAACAACGAGTAGGGATTATCATAGCAAATGTTGATCCAGATCTATCCTTCCACTTGAAGATGCAATGTATCACCACTTATGATGATCTTGTCCCTAGGGCCCTCAACATTGAGAGAGCCCTAAACTCACAACGAAATACACGAGTATATAGAGACAACCACCCATCCACTAGTTCTAATGACAAATCTCGTTTTTGGGCTAGGAACAAGAATGTTACCAATGATGGTTTTGTTGATACAAAGGTGGTCTTAACTGCTCCAAGACAAGAAAACATCCAAACCATAAACACTCAACATGGACAACAAAGAACAAAGAGTGCTCCAAAACAACAATTCACTTCCTTAGGGGAACCTATGGAAGATGTGTTGAAGAGGTTGATATAGTCTAATCTTATCACACTCCCAGATTTCTCAAACTATTAAGAGCCACAAGTCAAACCTTGTAGCTATAGAGAAGATCATTTTTGTGAATTTCATTGATACAAAGGTCATAACACACAAAATTGCTTTAGAATCAAACATCTAATAGAATATCTTATCGAACAAGGAGACATTCATGTCAATCAAAAATCTAGGAATGAAAATCTGAAAATTTACACAAACCCTATGCCTAATCATACAAAAGCAAAAGATTTAGGAAAGGCATCGACCTCAAAAAATGTAAATAATACCCATGATACCACAGTGGGACATATTTATTCATCACAACATGAGGAATCAGACACGCATCAAGATACTATTTTAAATCAAAGTTCAAACCCATCAACAGTGTTTAGCACTATTTTATATCGTAATGACATCAAGTGGATATCAGATTGTGATATCTTTCATACATATGACTCAATGATTGGGCATGTTGAAGAAGTTCCAAATGAGCTAGAAATATCCCTTATTGCACCCATACCCACAAAATGTTGCGAAGATTCTTTTACTGATGATATATCATCCACCTAAGGATCATGTCAAGAGAAAGGTCTTGAGGATAATGAAAGTTACTCCGAATCAAGTCGGGATCAAGAACCCCTATCCCCAAAGTTTCACCAAGAGCTAAGGGACATATTCCAAACCATTTTAAACTCCAAAGATGTCCCCTATATCACCCCTGAGATGTTTCTTTCTGATGGGCATATAGACGTTATTCAACCAAAACAAGAATATCCCACTCTTGATATTCCTACACAAGAACAAGCAGTAATTGAGATTCATGATTCTACAGTGATTGTGCATCATCGACATCTTTTGAATCAGCATCAACATCTTTTGAAACAATGTCAACAGATAATGATGTCATAGAGTCAGAGAAAATAGTTCATATTCCTAAACAGCAAGAACCCATAGCAATATCATGTGTTCATGGCAAGTCCTATTCAATGGCTATGGATCAGAGGATACATTATTAGGGTAAAGGATTAGGTATTGATAATACCTTCACAACACCAGGGGAAATCTTGTCTACATCAAACATCAACATATGGGGCATGAAGGATCCTTATGATGAAAACACTATCAATGCTACAACTAGTTGTATCATGAGTTGGCATTCACCCATCATCTCATACACAAATTGGGGCCAACGTAAAAAAGAAGAATTCCTATCAAAGCAAGGAAAAAATTATCAAAACAAATGAAGCATTCAAGCAAAAAGGACAAAGCAAATACAAATGGATACCAAAGCAAAATAAAGAGAATCATCCCTCCAAAACTCCACCAGTCAAAGAAACTATGGGGAAAAATAAAAAAGGGAAGTGTATCCATCAAAAGAGTCCTCAAATACAAAAACAATCTTCTCAAGCAAGGAACAAAGTATATCCAGTGATTGGTCCTAATTCTACAAAAAGCCTCCATCCCCATCCATCATTTCTCATCAACCCAAGTTTGGAGATTCAAAGGTTCCAAACCATCAACCAATACATTTTATATTCCTTCATACATAGCACCATCCACTCCATTCACAATATCCAATTCTCGCATTGACCGTGTGTTGGAAGCTACCCTTCATCATAAGGATCCTTAAGGCACTTTATCGCAATGTGGGCACATAGACAACATTAATTCTGGTATCCACAAGGCAGATCAAAGTTCTTCAAGGTTGCATTCAAGTGCTCGTATATTAACAAATCAACTTCTTCAAGCAGGATATCATTGGCACGTTATGACAGTGGCCTCTACATCAATACCACCAGGTGGTTCAACATGAGGGTAAAATCTTCAAAAAAATCAAAAAATCAAGAAAATAGTAAAAATAAAAATCATCCTCCAATGAAAACCACTATGGTGGCGATTTGGACAAGTACCATGATGAAAACCTGGAAAACATGCATCATGAGTAGAATCAAGCGTTTATATGATTCTTCTCAGATAGAAACATCTTATCCTTGTCATGATAAATCCAATATTCCCTCCATCCATCCAATCTAGATTCATCCAGATATCCCACTTTATCTTGATCTTGACAAAGATTCGACGTATACTTCAACTCTACTCATGGAAAACTTTTGACAAGCTCTTTACCATTTTATCTCATGAAGTCCCATAGCCCATACTAGCATGATAAAACTCTGTCAAACTCTTCACATATACATTACCTATCTTGATTTATTCATTGATCTATAAAACATTGCTAAACACTGGGGGTAGGTTATTGCACTCTTATTTTCAAATAACTCTTGATCCATGTCTTATACCTCATAATGTGGCATCAACATCATGATCTAGGTATTGTTTACCTCAAAATCTTATTGAAAATCCCAAAAACATTCATAAAATCTCATCAAAATCCAAAAATAGTAGCCCATGACACATTTTGACGAGAAGATGTTTCTTATCAAGCTTTATCTTTTATCAAACATCAATCCAAATGATCCATATCAGTTGAATCTACCTTGCACTTCAACGTCACATCAACTCATTCCAACAAACTTTGTTCCAAACCAAGCTTCAAAATCTTGATCAATCATATCCAATCAATCTATCATCATCTTGAGATATCCTTCCCAATCCTCATGTTGCTTAACACTATGCTTGTATTGTTGTGTATCCTCAACAATGTTATCATCATCAATCCATTAATTACATCAATCAATCCTAGCTTGGCTTTCAACAAAATCCCAAATAAATCGTTGATATCATCGTCAAATATCCATACACTCGTCAACATCATGCGAAAAATCCAAAACACATAAAAAATCCCTAAAAAGGTCGAACATCAAAAATCCAAAAAATAATACCATGTTGAAATATGTCATCTTTGAGCTTGAACATAGGAAAGGCCATCATTTATGCACCCCCGAGACACCCTAGGTCAATCCTTTAGGAGTTCATCATAATAAACTGACATTTCCCTCAAACTGTTAGTATCTCATCTTTAATAAGTTGAGTCAGTCGAACTATGTGGTCTCTGCATGTATAATGTAGGCAAGGCTTATCTTTGATTAGCCCCCAAGGCCCCTAGGATAGGTCCTTAGGTTAGATTCTCAATCAAACTCAGAAAACCCCAAAACATCCAAATATTTCAAAAAACACAAAAACATCAAAATAGCTCAAAAAATACAAAAACATCCAAATATCAGAAAACACAAAAACATTTGAAAATGGAAAACACAAAAACATTAGAAAACATTCAAAAGAGCTAAAAAGCCTCAAATATCTTGGAGAAAACCCTAAATAGCCTCAAATAGCCAGAAAACCAAAACATTCACATAAACTTTCAAAAAGACCAA
Organism: Sequoia sempervirens; assembly: GCA_007258455.2. Classification (NCBI taxonomy): domain Eukaryota; kingdom Viridiplantae; phylum Streptophyta; class Pinopsida; order Cupressales; family Cupressaceae; genus Sequoia; species Sequoia sempervirens. Next base: position 197,951,707 of record VDFB02000002.1, on the reverse strand, counting down.
AAACTGCCTCAAAACATTTTCAAAACACCAAAAACATTGAAATATTCTAAAAAATCCAAAACCATCCATCTGATCTCGCTTTCACCCGTAATAATCCTCCATCCATAATAAATCGATCGTCACCTTCAACCTTTGGCAAAACAAGTAGAAAACAAGTATAGCAAGTCGTAAAGTGAGAACCTAATTGTCAAAATCTAAAGTCTAAATCATAGGTAAATGTGTTAGTAGATTCTATATCAATGGCTTATCATAAAGCTCGTCATCATCCTAACATCAAAACAAACCCCTGATCAACATGTCCTAGGATGTATCCTTCCTACGATGGACATTAGTATCAGAAATCACCTTAGCTAAATTAAAACAGGCAAGATTTATAGATAACACTGACTGTTTTTCTTTGATCTTTTCTTGTGATTTATCTTAATGACCCATTCTGAGGACCTCTTGATGATGTCTATCAAAACGATTTAGAGAGAAAGGAATGGGGCATAAATCATTATCTTTTGTTTTCTATGCTTGTGGGTATTCTTGTAAAATAATCTTGGTGCATACTTGCTTAGTTGTGTGTAGGAAGGTTGTTTGGAGTACGTTGTTGACTATTGTGTATGCTTTGGTCCAATATATTCTAAGCTTCTAACTTACATTCTGACAAGGTTTCTGTATGTCAAGGTGTGAACAAGAACTATCCTATTTGTTTGCATAGTCAAAGTCCATTACACTAGATACAACGTCATCTTGGTTATTAATACCTTGATGCATTGTGTCTATGTGTTATATCAAACAATGAGGAGCGACGGAAAATCCCAATCCCAAGATTTGAGTAAATCATCATCCTGCATTCATCTTCATCATGCATTTCCCATCACCATCTCTAATAAAGTCTTGGTGGATCATAGACTTGTTGGATCTTTGAAGCAACCATCAAAATCAATGGTCAATCCATTCATATTATTATTCTATATTTACTAACATTTCTATCTGACTATCGAATATATGTGATACATCAATATATACATGAGGCTACCCATAGTTGATGACTATCTATACATCTTGAAATCTGTCTACATCAATATCTGAGATAGCACACCAGTAATCCCTCTTCCGTTGGGGCACAATGGGGCATCTATATCATCTTCGGCTCAACAAACTAAAAATTTGTTGCTCTTTGATTCAAAAGCAACCTAAAATCTCAAGAATCTCAAGCATAAGTTTGATTTTCACCTATCGTGAGCCCGATCGAAACACTTTATTCTCCAATCAATCTCTCGAGGGGGAAACCAACCATCTTTCGATCATATCAATATCAAATCATCTAACAAATTTTTTTCCTAGCCTTGCTAGCAAATCTTGATCAAATTATCAAATCAATCATCATTGGGATATATCTTTCCCTATCAATTCTCGTGTTATTTAACACAATCCTTGCATTGTTGTGAATCCTCAACAATGTTATCAATCAATCAATTAGATCAATCAACTTTAGCTTGGCTATCAACATCTCAGAGAGATCATCGATATTCATTTTTGCATCATCATCAGCATCAATCTTTGAACCAATGCAACGAGTACATTGCTTCAAAGAGGGGAAAAATGTAAACACTTAAAAGTGTCTCGATGGATCACATTGGCTAACTAACATCATTTCATCTTGGAACCTATCCTCTTTTTGCTTAATTAATTAAATTAGCCTATATATTTAATTAATTCCATCATTTGCATCTATTAACCTAATTCATTTTATAATCAGGTTAATTCCCCCCTTTCACGCTAACAATTCATCTCATTAAATTAAATAAATCAAACAATTTAATTTAATTCCCTAAGTCTTTTTATTTAATTAAATAACCCCAAGTTATTTAATTAAATGTCATTTCACCTTTCCCATTCATTAAATCATTTAATTTAATGAATATCACTTTAAATTCTTCTAAATCCCCTAATTGTATGATTAAACCTTGTTTAATTAACAATTATCTAATTAATCCAATTCCTCCCACTTGCAAAGAATATTCCTCCTTTGCACAAATTAATTTAATTTTAATTAACTAAATAAACTTTTTCCTCACCCATATGAATATTCCAAAGAATATTCTTTCTCCTCCAATCGTTTAAGAAAGGGAATATTCTCACTTAACTTCAAATGCAAGTTAACTTGTGACTTCTTCTGCAAGTTAACTTTTGACCTCTTAAACAAGTCAAAAGTGTGTTTATTTGGAAGGAATGAGAACCCTTGATTAAATCTCATCTCACATTCTCACCCATTGATGAGAATCCATGATCCATGCCTCCCATTTCCTCCATCCTTGACTATTGATTAGCTTTTTCAATCTCAACCCTCCATTTCTCATTTGCTTTCCTATAAATAGGTCACTATTTGGAAACAAATGGATCCATCTTTCAGAGAAAACTTATGCTATTGAAATAACTCACACTAACACTCATACTTTACTCACATTTAGCATATTTTAGTTCATTTTTAGTTGCATATTAGCTTTAAGCTTTCATTAATGGCTTCCATGCATCCATTTTAGCTTGTTCATAAATTAGGGATTGAATCTTTTAGCTTAGAATCCACTTAGATTAGCTTAGCATTTGTATATCTTCATCATTTAGTATAAAATCATGTTTAATTAGCTTGCATCATGCTCATTTAGATTAAAATCATGTTTTCATACACATCTCACAGTGGTTCTATCAGTTTTCTTCGATAAAACTAACTGGAACAAGCTCATTTATCCACGGGATTGGGAAAGGGTCGTCGTTCCACATCAATGTGACACCACTCCCCTAATGGGATAAGATTTGAGGTCTTAGAATAGGTTTCTTTCAAGATTTCATATTTATTTCATGTTTAGTTTAATGGTTTCTTAATTTTGATGCTTTCGAATACCATTGCATTGGGATCATGGCTTAGTGGATCAAATATGCATCAAATCCGTATTCATCTGGTGTATTTATCCTACACTATGACCATGGTCATAGGCACCTATGTCCAAAATGAGCGTCATTGTCCCACATGGGCGCCACTATCCCAAAATGGTGTCAATGTCTAGACTTAGATTCTTTTATGCTTATAGTTTGTTGATCACTCATTTTGATTCATAACTGATGATTCTTTATTCTTGTTCATAGACTCCGCTGCGTGCATAGTAATGCCTAGGAGGATGCTTGTTTTCACTTCTTTGAGAGAAGTTTGTATGACTTCCAAATGAGGATCAACAATAGTTATGCACTATTGGATTATATTTGGGTGTATACCATGCCTCCTATGAGATACCATGATGCTATGTTGATGGCACTTGTGGAGCGGTGGGATGCAAATATCTCTACCTTTCATCTTCTAATGGGAGAGATGACCTTTACACAAGTGTGGATGTACACCACTTTTTTTGAGTACCAATGTAGGGTAGGCATGTGTATCATGATGACACTCGGTCTCTTTGGGAGATTAGGAGTGATCAGTTTTATTGTACCGGCCAACACATAGAGATTGATCCCAAGGGCCAAATTCAACTTAAGTGGATTTTGTATATGGGTGTTGATATACCATTGATCTAATGAATTATTATTGTCACTGTTGCACTCACTCTAGCACCTGATGGGCGAGGAAAACACCTAGATAGGGGCATAGTTCATGCTATACAAGTGATGGAGGAGGAGCAGATAGTATTTTATTGGGGACACAATATGCTTGCACATGCCTATTATGATCAAGGGCACTTTTTTTTATCATGAGGCCCACAAAATTATTCTTTGTACACTCCTTCAAGTATGGGAATTTGAGCACATTAGTTGCACAAATCTAGTTGGATACCCCATGGCAACACCATATACACATCCACGGGTATTTCCTTATACACTTTGGAAACCCTAGCAGCATAGAGACCTATTACACTAGAGAGTCACCTTTGATCGATTAGTTAGTGATGACATTGTTTGGAGACAGTATGCAACTAGTCAGGATGCAATAGGATAGACTATTTTTTGGTCGACATGACAACTAGTCAAGATTCAACGGGATAGACTATTTTTTGGTCGACATGATTATATTATTATGCCATTCTATTTTGATCGAGTGATGAGATAGTTTGACCAGCTTCAAAAGGCACCCATCCCATGGCCTGCATACTTGAGATCTGCACGTAGTGGCGCTAGGCCACGTGACATCTATCATCCCACATGAACTTGAAGGTTATATCAATATTCCATGATAGGCTTGAGAGTTGCATTTTATGGTTATGTTATTTTCTTATTTTGAATTAGAAGTCTATTCCTATTCACGAAAATCTAAAAAGAGGACTCAAGTATTGGTGAACCAAAACCATATTGAGAGAGGACTATGGGTGTAAATACACCAACTCCTCGCACTTGTTGAATTATGTCCCCAGATGATATACAAATATAGTTAAACATGAGAATATTTGAGGTATTTTTAAAGAAAAGTCTTATGATTGATTCATGATCACTTGAACGTTACTTACTTTGATTGAAACCCTAGGTTGGGAATAAACTATTTGGTTGGGTTGTTTACTTGATCAGTGATTGAAGCACATAGGTTGGAATTAACCTTTATGATCTAATTGATCATTTGATTGATGATTATACATTTAATTGGAGTCGATTTATTGTTGGGTCCATACTTTTGAGTGAGTCCTTTATTGTTATGATTAATCTTTTGATTGAGGTGATATGATTATCCTTTAATTGAGGTCATTTATTGATGAGATTATACTTTGATTGAAGTCTTTTATTATTGAAATTTGTACTTTTGAATTAAGGTCATTTATTGATAAGTTTATACGTTTGAAGGATGTCATTTAATGTTGAGATAAACCCTTGATTTGAGACTTTTATAGTTGGGATTGTATCTTTGGTACTAGAGTCATTTAATGATGTGACGTTATACTATTCCATATAGTTAATTGGTAAGAAAGAGTTAGTTTGAATTTCTTAAGTAGAAGTGTCATAGTAAACATAAGAGGGAAATAGGTTATTCCTGGGGTTAGGATAATCCAATGAAGGAGATAGCCTATGCATAGATTATGAATGGTCAAAATAAATCGAGCTAGGATGGTGGGTGAAATATATGATGTCTTTTGGAAGAGGGAATGAAATACTTTGGCCAAAGTAGTGTAAGTTGCCACTATTTACACTATTAGTCACTATGATCCAGGTTTACATACTAGGTTGACGTATGTCATATTAGTAGGTTGTAGCCACTATGTGATAGATCTAGATGTGTAGGACACAACACCAAGCTCAGAAAAGGTCAAATTTTATTGAGGTTACCAAACCAATCTCTTCGTTGAAGGGTAGGGCCATCTATCAATTTGATAGTTGTGTGGGGAACCACAGTTAGTCCAAGGTTGGAAGAAAATAACTTGAGAGATGCTTCTTCTCATCAATAGGTGACCAAGATTTGGATGGAGACTTCTAGGACTATTCGTACATTTATTGCCAGTAAGCTCCATGGAGCCATTTTTATGTATTTTGTATCCATTATGATGGAAAGATTGTAAAAGAGAAATGATATCATGTTATCATATTCATTACTTTGGAAAAGTTTTAATACTTTGATATAATGCAATGGAAAAGTTTGGAATGATGTTTATTTCAAATATGCATATTATTCTTGTATATGAAAAGAAATTTTTTATCACTAAGTGTTGGCAATGCAATCTTATTTACTTGAGGCTAAAAGCATGGTAAAAGTGTTGGGTTGAACAATGGGCTTGTTACACATGATATCAAAGCTACCAGGTTCAACTCTGGAACTTGTGGGCTCATTATGTAAGTAAAACGTAAACCTTATTAGAAGATAAAGGTTGAAAAGTTCCTCTACCAAAATGGCAAGAGGAAAAGAACAAATGGAAAAAAAAAGGGAAGTCAAGATCCTTGAAAGCTTGTTTGGGACTAGGAAAGTGTCGTCTCAGGAGTTGAGAGCTCCTAAACCAACAACTTATTAGGACATAATTTTGGATTGTGGAAGATTATGCAACCAATTTTGATAAGAAGGTTATGAAGGTTTACCAATAGGTACCCTCACCTTACAAAATAGTTTAAATAACTTTGAGGGACAAAAGGATTGAAGTAATCCCCCTTATTGATAAGCAACTTGTAGATGCGAAGAGTCAGGTATTTTGGAATTAGTAAGGATACTATGACTCTACGAGTATGCTATATTGGAATAGAACTAATTGGTAGCATAAATTGGAAACTTTTGTAGAAGTGGGAAGTCAACATTTTGAGAATCAAAATCAACTAGAAAAGTATCTAAGAGGTTGCATAACCCATGACAAATATGATTTAGTACAAGATTAATATCTTGCATATTAATTAAGGAGCGAAAGGTTGATACCTTAGAATAAAGGTTAGAGACCAGATTGGTCAGTAAAGGGAAACAACTTAAAAAGGGGAAGATGAAAGCCAACATGATTCCACCAACTAGAATAGGCAAAGTCAAATTAGAGTTCTGATTGAGATGGGAAAAAGAAACCAAGAAAATTTAGAGTGTTAAGGGTTAAGATAAAATAAAGTTATCGAGAATTGGGACAAAATCACTTGGAAATATGATTGCAAGTTGGGAACTAAAAAGTGAATCGGATTATTCTGAAAAATGTTTGGATAAAACATAGTTTTTTTGAAAGTTCAAATTGAACTCACCAACTAGTTAATGAAAGTAAACATATGTTTAGGGATTCCAAAAGGAAGTTGGCTAAGGAGGGAGACTATGTGTCAAATCGAAAGAATAATTTGGAAACAAATCACAAAGGTGAGGACACAATTGATATAGGGATCCTTAGGCAAGCTCGTTAACACGTCAACGAAAGGGGCTTTGCAGATATGGGATAATATTCTTCCATGGATAAATATAGTAGCATTTATGGAAAAGAGAATTGGAGTGAAAAACTAGAGTATCTTTTAGCTTGTAGAGATGTTGATTATTCATTAGATCTTGTATGGTGGATCCAACTGTTGATTGTGAGAGATTAGAAGGCGATGATGAATATAAAATTTGGAATGAAAAAGTATATTCAAGGTATACCATGGAGGGTAAGAAAGGTAAGTAATAGTCAAAAAACTATCAAAATCCAACAACAAGGAATGATAAATCAATTCAATTTGGGGAAAGCAAATGTTTGCTAAGGAGTTCAAATTTAAGATGATCTAATATCATGGAAACACTAAGGGGGGAAGAAAGAAAGTAGGTAGACTCAGATAAAGTGCCCCATAAAATTAAGTTTATTAATGTATTTCCAATTTGGAAGAACTTTTGACTTCTTCGTAAGTTATGATTCAAATACCTTCAACCAAAGTCTTATACGACCACAACAAGGGTTGGAAAAGTTAAGAGTTTAAGGTATTGGAATTATTGGGGAAAGGTAGAGGGAATGAGAAATAAATCTTTGCAACACAAATTCTATATGAAATTGTTTCGGAAGAACAAATTGAATTTTTTTTTATACTTTGGAGAAAGATAGGCAGTATACTTGATCATAGAAAGAAAGAATATGCTTATACAATAGAAAAGGGAAGAATTATATACTCATGATTATGAGTTCTCAAGAAATGTTCATGATTGGAAACTAGGAAAGTAATAATTGCTAACATCTTTTGGAAGACAATGTCAAGTCAACATGATTAGACAAGATTTTTTACTCGAACTAGTATATATGTTCATCAAAGAAAATAATTGAGTTGAAAATCGGATTACAAATTTGGAAATAATCAAAGGACGGAAGAAATCCAAAGTATAGATGACTTAGGATGAAGGAGTTTTATCTCCACAAAATATCAAATCATTATACTTAGTCGAAATGGACAATTTTGAATCGGAAAAGAACCTATGTACCCAAAATTTGGGAGATTAAAGAATGAATGAGGCGAATTAATGTCATACTCAGATAATTGGAATGACAAAATTATTAGTCAAATGAGGAACCACTATAATCTGGAAGGGGATAGAGTAATATGTTGCAAGGTATGTAGCAAGTTGTTGTCTAGTATGCCAGAGGATGAAGATAGGATGTCATCATCGATAAGACTTGTATACTCTTATGAAATTCAAGTGACGAAGTGGTAGATCATTAGAATATTTTGATCTTTCTATGTCAATAGAACTAACATAATATTATGGTGGATAGACTCACCAAGGTAACCAATATAGATTTGGAAAATTTGATTTATAGGATGATAGTCCTAAACAACTTATTATGTGAAGCAGTTGCTTAAATGTTCCTGAGAAGGTTACCTCATATAAGAAACAAGCAAGTAATGATAAGGTTTTGTGAAAACCATGATTATCTCATGAGAAATTCAACTGAATGAATGTTCAAATTATTACTTTAAGATAGCCAGATAGGAAAAAGGGATAAACCAAATCTTGGAGGATTGGAAAAATACTTATATTACAATAAACTTCTATCATTGAGGTTAGGTTTATTATATGGAAAGAAGGATTGAATCTCTATAAAGCTAAGATAAGCTAGGAAATAGGATTAACCTTAGACCAAAAAGGTTGTCAAAATGGAATAATAGATTGAAGGATCAAGGAAAACTTGTTGATGCAAGCTTAAAGTTATGAAGCAATATAAATATGCTTAAGGTAGATGGTTGTGTCAGTGATGGACGGGCTTGGCTTCTGAGTTTTTTGATGGCATAAACACCAAAAGAAAGGATGAGACCCACAGTGTAGTGTACAATACACTAACATTCCTTATCTATTTGGGTTATACTAAGGATAATTCATTAGCCAATGAGAATGAATTTTCCAGTCACTAGGTGTGAATGTCGATTATAGACCTCCATAAACACAACAAACAATCACACAATTAGATTCTTATGCAAGTTAAACCAAACATTCCCCATAAAATCCATTTAACAATGTTCGAAATAGGAATGAAAGCAAGAACACCATGAAAGAAGAAGAAAATAGATTAAATCCTATTAAGAATATGCAAACTCTTGATATTATGGGGGAGTTGGTGCCAATTTGATGTGGAAATTGGCCCTTTCCCAACTCCTATGCAATCTTTGATGATTTGATGAAGATGTGATCCACTTTGTTGAAGATTCAAGTATGCTCCATGATGAAAAACCTGCAATAACCTAACTATGACTTGATGAAATTGATACAAATGCTAATGCTTGAGGATGGATTTGAGTATAGTAAGTTTTCTCAAATTGTGGATGATCAAATGAGGAGAGAAACCTCTTATTTATAGAAAATCAAGATGGAGAAATGCCCAAAATGAAGCAATGTGGGACTAACTTTCATCCAATGGCCAAATGCCACTTGTCAAGATGTGAATGGGCCAAGGATGTGCATGTTTTGATGAATGTGCCCATAAATGCCGTTATTTGAAATTTGAAATTTGTGAAATGACAAGGTGGATGAAGAATCAAATGGAGTTATGGCCACTTGGCTCAAGGCAAAAGGACTTGTAAGATTAAATAAATGTCTTGTTGGAAGGACAAAGTCCACTTGGATTTGAATTCAAATTTGAAAGAATATTCCTTTTTATGCCATGTTTAGAGAAAATAGAGATTTAATAAATGAATTAAATCTATTTTCATGTGCAAGTGGCAAAAGCTAGAGGATGGGACATGAATTAGAATTAAATTAATCAAGAGTTAATTAATTTAATGAGGGATTAGATGATGTGAAAAATTTGACTTAGATTTATGGGTTTATTTAAATCAAAGATGAGAAGAATATGATATAAAGATTAATTAAATAAAGATTTTTGATTTATTTAATTAAAGGAGATGAAGTTAGATTAAATCAAATAAGGTTTTAATTTATTTAATTTAATGAGATAGACTTTAGAAATTAATTAAATAAAATTGATTTATTTAATTAATATAGAGATAATTAGATTAGACTGATTGATTTAATTAACGAGAGAGAATGACTTAATGAGATAAATGATTTATTTAATTAAGAGAGGAAAATTGATGAATTTAATCAAATAAGGGTATTCGATTAAATGGTTAGCCTGAGGGATGATTTAGGATGAAATGGTGATAGTAGATTGGGATCAAGTGTAATGCCCCGCTATGCGAACCCCAAAGGACAATTACACGATAATTACAGCACAAATTTTTTTTTTAAGTTAACATAACATACATGTAATACGCATTAAGTCATGACATAAATTTCATGTAAATAAATTCACTAACACATACATCCCTTGGGGTACACGAGGAGTCATTACGAGTCTAAGATCCACACAACAACAATAAGGAATAAAATCCAAATGTATAATCCATAACCAAGTAAACATTAACAAATGTAACACATACATGATATATCATTGATAAGAAACCATCTATGAACATAAATACAACATATGCATGATTAACTTAACACATTAAATAACAACTGCCATGGCCAATATTCACACCAAGTTTAACATTATATTACAGTACAATGTTTAAGAAGTACAATGATACAAAAGTGTTCCAAATATGAATGGAACCCATACAATAAGATAACATGATGCAAATGTACAGAGGAATACACAATATCATAACTGGCTCCAAGACAGATACAACTCTGGAGTTGTCGCAACAGCACCAAACCGCACCTCTCGATCCTCGACTGGGGACCCAATGGGGTGCTTAGCACGTTCCACCCGACCATGTGAGTCCGAAGACCCACCCCCCCTGCTAGGAGCTAACAAGAAAGAGACCTCAACCAAGAACATCCCAAATACGGAACCACAAGACTCAACATCATACAAAAGTATCATAAAACTCAAGGATCGCCATGACATAATCAACAACATCCAAGAGTCAACCTAATAACTCAAAGTTATAAATCTCATCTCATAAATCAAAGCAATGACCAGTACACAAGTAACCAAAGGAAGATCATGAAACACTTCCAAACCAAACTGAATTAATAAACATAATACAATTCTGAATTGCAATTAAATAATATAATAACATCATATCACAGTACCATAAGAGCACAAGGTCAAAACCCAAACATCAACAAGACTTATACAAGACCGTAGAATACACCATAGATAAAATAGGGTAAAACCATAAATCAATTCAAACAACTATTGTTTCGTCAATTCAAGACAAAATACCACTTCCAGAGGGTTTCCAAAGAAGCAACATAATAAGGAGTGTTAGAGGAGAGTGTCATCGCATGGCTTAACATGGATTCTCCAGACTACCTATTGCAAGGTGCCGGCTCCATCTACTGACGGATTATCCAGACAACCAAGCGCTAGGAGCCGCCTCCATCTATGGTTATCCGGGCTACCTATCTCAAGGAACCGCCCCATAGGGTTGCTCATGCGGAACCGTTAAGCTTTCATGAAGACAAGGAAACGATCTTGCCAACCACGGCCTTCTCAATCCCCTTTAGCCTATGATAGCACTAAAAGGCGGATGAGGCATCAATTATCTTTTTAATGTGATTCTACCCATCCCCTAGTTAATTATTTAAATTATCACTTATTAAATTCACTCTAACGAGGGCTATCCTGGCGCCCCTTTGTGCACCGACCACCCACTTAGAGCCACTCTCCCTAGAGACCCAACATCATCAAACCAAAAACAACCAAGGGTTGTACCATCATAATTTGAACAAAGAATCACAACATAAAAGCATGCGAGGCATTACCCATCTCGCTATAAATGCATAATCAAAATCTCAATGATTCTTGTACAACCCTTACAAAATCATGAAACCAAAACACTTGCCACAACAAGGGCACATAAAAAGAGAACATTGACCAACCATAAAAACAAGCCTCTGGAAGACTTCTCAAAAAGTTTACACTAGGGTTTCCCCATTAAAGAACTGACAACAATAATTGCAAGGCCACAAGAACTATTTTCAATTCAAAAAATAATGAGAGAATACATTAAAATAAGATCAACAACTCCATTCAAACAACATCAACAACTTCGATACAAACTAAATCGGAAATCCAAGGGAAACCTCTATTTTCTCCTCTCGGAAAACCCATAACTCACAGAACTTTTCAATTTAACTTATTAACAACTCAAGAAGAACCATCAATCATGACAATGATAACATTAACCGATTTACCTCTTAGGGTAAAGAACAAAAGAAAAACACATGGGTTCCCAACGAATAGCCACCTAAATTAAATGAGAGAGAATCTCCAACTCAAAATCAACTCACCAAAAAGTCACATTGAAAGGGTCTATCAAAACAATCCATAAAACCACTAATTCAAATGCAAAATATCCATTCATTCAATAAGAAGTAACTTGAAACCATCTAAAAAGAACATTATTTTAACGATCAATCATTTTCATCATTTAAGGACATCACAATATTGCGAAGTGAAGATCTAATTTTCTAACTCCTATAAATAAATCATTTTCTGAATATAAACACATTAATTACAAGGTCTTAAAGAATAATCCCATATCTTATAAGCACCCTACTAAAGAATCATTACTAAAGAATCTCTATAAAACATAATTTCCAATTAATCCTATATACATACTCATACAAAAGGATAACTTTTGTTAGCATATTCAAATAATAGATCATAAGGGACATTAAAATTATCACTAACAAATCAAAGCAATAAACATCAAATAACACATTTATTATCTATTCGACTATAAGTCAACTAAGGACAAAGTCCCCATTCAAAGATAACGTATTTCAAGGTAACATACTAATGTAACAAGAAAAAAATTAAAACATCCATTCAACCGTTTTACGAAATGCTCATTCTCTAAAGTGACGTTATCATTATCTCACTTAATATTTTACCTTTGTTATTTGTTAGTTTGACATAAATAAGTAATCAAGCTTGTCTAACTTTATCTTCCTCACTTCACAAAGTTTAGTATACATTCATTTAATGTGTTATGAAATCATCTCTTGATATAGTAGTTGATATTTTTCATATAGCTTTTAGAGAGGAGTTCATATATATATATATATATATATATTTCAAGAAAACCCACTTATTTTAATACTAAGGCGATATATATACACATAAAAGAAAATTCAACATTGTTTCCTAAGCTACAACGAATTAAGTGCATGCACATAAAATAGTTAGCATCATCTAACAAAACAACTCATCATACCTTATCTATAAAGTGGCGTAATTATTCTGGCAGATTTTACTCAAGGATCCGATTTGCATGACGATAACTTCTTAAGGTTTATCTATCGGTTACTAATAACACCTAACTCAAAAAGGACTACTTTTGTTGCACATGCCCAGGACATAACAACGCGTTCGAGGCAAAGATTGACAGAGGCAGATTCAATATCTGCTGCGGTAGAGAGAATAGGATTCAATGTAAATTTCGAGGCAAACAAGACTCTTACCAGCAAACTTTACAAGGAATAAGACTCAATTCCAATACAGGGGCGACAATGTAAGCTACCAAATCTAGCTGGTCAAGGCGAAGGTACCATAGTGCTAAGGGTAGAGTAAACGTCAGGTAAGAGGGTGGCGATAAGAAGGAAAACGGACGCTAACAATTTACACAGTGAACACTTCACATTTTGGTCCCGAATCAAGTTACACATAGCACGTCACGGAACAAGGAAACGGCGTAGTAAGCGGTGAAGTTTGAGTGCCAAGAGAATCCCAAAAGCTTTAGCAGTGTTGTGAGTGTCGTGAACCCACAGCCTAGATAGGGTATAAGCGATTGCAGTCGCCATCAATAGGTATCGACTCTAATGCCAACTCCAAGCCAATGTTAATTATCTCAGACAAGTTGACAATGAATTCAGAGAGGCTATTTAATTTACTGCAACTTGCAAGTCTAAAATTTTGCAGCTGTGAAAGGTTGCCAATGGTTTCAGGAAGACTAATTAATTCTGAACAATGTCTCAACTCTAAATGTCGTAAAAGTGACAGGTTGCCAAGCATATCAGAAAGTGAATATTTGAATTTTGAACTATCGCCATCTACTTGCATTATTAACAAAACTCACACATTATCCATGAGACAGAAGGGAAGGAGAAAGGTGAGGCACAAATATGTGACTTCAGAGCAGGAGAAATAATGAACAGCTTTTCCTTTTTGAACTAGACGCAATTCTGATTGTCAGCAAGTTTCCAGAGACGCGCTCAGATTTGAAATTTAGAAAAATAAAATTATTTTCAAGTGCTGCAAGTGCGATAGATTGCCAAAAGGGGTTTCCTGGGGTTGCAGGGTGCGCATAAACTGGTTTAATCAAGGAAGCGCTCAAAATCTATGAATTAATGAAGAGCTCCAGAACACATCCTATCAATGAAAGCTTACGAAGATGCCGGTTAAATTGGTGGTGCCAATGGGTCACATAAGAGTATCAACTAAGAAAAGATTAATGGGTGAAGGAAGAGTGGCTAGAAGGTACGGAGAGAAGGTGTGGTTACCGCACTTCAAAAGACAGAGATCTATATTCAAACAAATATACAGGTAAGAAAGACCAAGAAAACTGAAAAGCCTATCACCCATCAAGATACGCATGTGATATAAATGTTACTGGTGGGAATTAAATAAAGCATAATTCAGGAAAAATATTGAATTTCAATGCATTATACAAATTGTGAAACCCTATATATATAATGTGAGTGCTGGAATATCTGAATAGCTCTATAAACACATAAATCGGTACCTGGCTGAAGCAATTTACCAGCACAATGCCACTACCTTGCACCGTTCAAATTCCAATGTGTATAACCTTGCTCCTGCCGTCCTCCCTTGTTGAAGCATAGTAAAATGTGCGAGAATAAAGCAGAATCAATATCTTCTACTGGCGTGAGTACGGGCGTTCCAGAAAGCCAGTAATCTCCCAAATTATGAAGATCCTTCCCAGTAAAGAGGGCGACCTTCCTCAAACAAGTAACTCATCAAAACGTGAGAATCCCCAGAATAGCGGAAGAATAGAGGAACGAATTAGGAGGTTGAGACTCAATGATAATTTCCTGGGAATAATTGTCTATGAACCCCCCTGGATGCCGATGGTGTTTGCAGATATTATCCCCCCAAATCCCCTTCCAAATTTTCTTGATCAAGGTAGTTGGTTTTCCCTTCCATTTTTCCCCCGACCCTCAAACCAAAGGTTCTCGTATATTACTGAAGGTGCCCCTTCAAATCCTAACTGAAAGTCTTTGCACCTTCCCCATAACCGAATCTTAAAATAGAAATAGTATTTCTTTTCATGTTTATTATTTATTTCACAGAGGAATAATAATAAAAGAAAATCTTATATGAAATATTTTTTCCTCCGAAAATAATAATAAGGAAGTCATTTTAATTTTGTTTATTTTACTATTATTCATTATTTCCATAATCATTTATTTATTTATTTATTTATTTATTTATTTATTTATTTATTTATTTACTTATAATATTCAAGTTTAATTTATTCAATTCATTTTAAACATTAATAATATTTTATTAGAATTTATTTCGTCACATTGTTTACCATATTATTATCTTCGCAAGATAATTAACTTATCAATTATAATTAGGTACCAAACTTTTAATGGCTTTTCTCATTTTTTTTTTTACCTTCATTCAAACTTAAGTACAAATTTAATATTTAATCCTTTCCAATATTTTCTCACTTTTAAATTTATTAATCAAATTCAATCATTAAATGATAATTACCTTTCCTCATCTAATCTAATTACTTTAAATAACAAGCTCCCAAAGATAATTAAATTAACGTTTATTATTGAATCTAATTCTTTATTTAATTCCAAATAAAACAGGTAACCTTATAATTAAATTAATTTCATTAATCAAATCCAAACATATTATTAGTGTTATTTCATAACCTTAAAATTAAATTAAATAATAAAATCACCACATCATCATGACATTACCAACAACTAATAACACTTTTAACAAAGGAAAATAACATGACCAACCAACAATAACTTACTTGACATCTACAACGACCAAAACGGAGGGCACTACATCAAGCGTGCAATGTCAATCAGTACATTTTTCATGTCTACATTTTGCCCCTCTTTGAAGCAGTGCACTTGTTGCGCTGATTCAAAGAATAAACTATCTCGATCAAAAGTCAAAAAAATTATAATTTCAAAACTTGCCCACTGCTGCCCTGGTGAGATAAAGCATGCCTATATATTGCCCCCTTGAGAGATCAGACACAAATTTTGATTTTTGGGTGATCTCACGAAAAAAGAGGACAAGGTGCCCGACGGGTCTAGAAAGGCTCCGGGAGGTCAAAAATGCAAAAAACAATGCAAAACGGCCTTTGGATGGACAAAAATGGGATCAGGGGACCAAAACCCTAGCAGGACGGCTAAATGGGGCCAAAAAACCCTAATTTTCAAGCTTAAATAGGCCTCGAGGGGCTACTTCCAATTCATTTTCACATTCAGCCTTAAGAGATTTTGCGATTTTGAACTCTGACCCTTCAAAGAAATGGCTCAACGACAACTCCCCATGCACATTTTTGACAGGGTACAGACACACCAGAGACTTCCTGGCACTAGACCACCGGTGAGTTGAGTTGACCCAAGCTTGATTTTTGATTTACGCATGCATTTATTAAATTTAAAAACTAGGTCCTTAGGAGTGGAGCTATATTGGCCCGCTGAAATTTCAAACAGCGACACTCGGTGTTTAAACTACACCGTCGTTGCAAGGTCCAACACCGCGGTGCAGTTTGGAATTTAGGGTTAAATTCCAAACTCCACCGCCTTTGCAGATTGCACTGTCACAGTGCTCTTTAGAGTTAGGGTTTCAAATTAAACTCTGATGCCCTTGCAAACTGAACTGCCGTAGTGCAATTTGGGAATTTGAAAGCACTAGCGGCGTAGTTTGAATTTTGCAAACTGCACCGCCTTCACAAGAAGCAACATTGGAGTCACTTTGAGATGTTGAGACAAGCTACGATCTAGATTTTTTTTGATGAATTTTAACATAGTGACTTTCCTGATGCAAGAGGAGGCAAGGGAGATCTACTCACGTGAGCATAGGTCCCGAGAGATTTTTGGTTTCCTGAGGGATTTGTCCGAGCGAGAGTAGGAGTGCCTAGGAGAGATGGGACTTTGGTACATTGCCTATGCACTGCTCGTGTGGACACACTTGGGCATGATGATGGCACTTGCTAAGAGATGGTACAGTGAGACCTCCTCATTCCACCTTCCGACAGGCGAGGCCACAGTCACACTGGAGGATGTGTGGCGGATCCTTAGATTGCCTATTCATGACGAGTGGGTCATTTATGATATGGATGTTGGGAGGGAGGCTTGTTATGTCGTCATGGACACTAGCCATATTTTATTCTACGAGGGTCAGATCAAGTTGGAGCACCACGGGCCTATCGTGTCGCCCTACTGTTTAGTCATTGTAGCCATTATATTGGGTCTTGTCCCACCAGATCGGCGAGGCCGATATTTCAGTCCAGGATGGGGGATTTTCTAGGAGCACATGGTCCAACGGCGACCGACACTGTTTGCATGGGGGCCAGTTTTGCTAGCCTCACTTTACAGAGATCTTCATGAGTTTTCCTACTTGGATAGTAGAGCACTTGGGATGGGGGTCACACTCCTGCATATTTGGGCATGAGAGCACATCCCTATGCTTCGGCCTAGAGTTGTTCCAATTTCGATGGAGCTAGATGATCATGTGGTCTGGCGATATAGAGGAGGCCTTTCCTTTACTCATACAGAAGAGCACGAGATTCCTCATTGGAGGAGGGTCCTTGATGATATGCAAGTGTTCATATGGCGGTCATACCTTGAATAGCCCGCATGGTTTGATGATGTCCAGCAACTGTTCTTTGCCTGCCAGGACAGACTTATGCAGGGGAAAGAGCATACGATGATTGAGATGTACCTATCAGGCAGGGTTCAAAGATAGTTTGGCAAGGCACAAGATAGGCCTGACGATCAATACATGGCCATCTTTGTGAGGTCTACAACTTAGAGTTCTTGGGGTCGGTACATACCTGCCCATGAGGCAGTTCAAATTTTCATGCAGCTGGTGGCCAAGCCATGGCCATATGACCAGGGACAGGCAGATCCAGGGACTACGTAGACCTACAGAGATTAGTTCAGGCCATCGCTAAGGCTTACAATTCCAGGCACACCATCTACCCGACGCAAAGCCAGAGGTAGGGGAGCAGGACGAGGCCGAGGAGATTAGGATCAGGTAGGCAGAGGGCTAGCACTAGATCAGCTAGTTTAGGATCAAGCATTCCCAAATCAACAGGAAGGATAGCAGAGATAGGATGCCCCTCGATAGGATCAAGATCTAGGACATCAGGACGGGCACTAGGATAGGATCCCGACACCACCCAGAGATGGGGATCAGGATCAGCCTCACATACAGCCTCCCCTACAGCCAGATCCCAAAGATTTTGTAGTTGCAGGCCCAAGAACAAGCATTGACAACTGAGAGAGATCAACTACGGGTAGAGCGAGATCAGACGGTTTCACAGAGACAGGCTGCAGAGTTATAGGCAGCGGCAGAGATGGGCCGTCATAGCAAATAGAGAGCATGACCGCCTCTTCCTCCCAGAACACAGTATCGCTTCGGGCTTACAGGGAGGCCGTTAGGGAGGCTAACTATTATAGGTTGCATTACCACCAGGCCGTGCCAAGGGCAGCTCGAGTGCCAAATTTTTCACAACGAACAGGACATAGGCCGACAGAGGAGCACAGAGAGAGAGCAGGCGGCAAGGGTAGTAGCCAGCAAGGTTAGGCCTATTTTTTATTAGAGACAAGATACTTTTTGTGCCTCATGGGCTCGTTTTTGATAGCCCCATGGGCCATTGTACTTATTGACATACACATGTACATTGATCCAATTTTTTGTACCATGATAGTATATTATTCTGATGATATATGAGATGATTTTGATTTGATGATATGCGATGTCCTATCTTTACTTTGATGCATTATGGATGGCTCTTATTTCTATATGTTGTGCAATGATTATATCTTATAATGCTATGATGTTTATGTGATGGATACACTATGTGATGATGGATGCATTTCTTTTTTAGTACCCTTTTCTTATGCATTTTTTATGTTGTATGCAAAATGTTATGATGTGTGAATGCTTAGACTAACAAATCTATATTATGCCCCTAATGGATGAAATGCAATATTTTTCCTTTTCTTTTCTCATGCAATATATGGTGATGTATTGATGTTATTTATGCATGTGGTCATGAATGTTATGACGATATTATATGATGGATGCAAATGATTTTTATGATATGTATACTTTGATATATGATATGTGATGTCGTAATGGATACTTATATGTGATTATGCAATGTTATGATAGAATGAATGCCAATGATGCTATGATAATGTAGATGTATGATATGATGATGCAGATGTTTTATGATGTTATGGGATGAATGCTTTAATGCTTATGTGAAATGAATGCAATGTAATGATTCATGAGATGCTTAGAATAACCAATCTATATTATGTATAATGGAAATGTAATGTTATGATATGATTTAATGTTTCCTATATGATGTGCAATATGCAATGTACTAATGGTTTGTGAATGTAGGATGGATGCAATGGTGATGATGATTTGATTAACTATCATGGTACCATGTTAGTGTGAAAAGCAAGAGATAGAAGAAAGTAATAGATTCCAACAAGACACATGAGATGATAATGATGATGACTGCTTGCCGAGGAGTCAGAATTTTCAAAGGGCCAATTAATTTATGTTTGATTACACACGTAGGCACAATGCATCAAGGTATAAAGAACTAGGATGGTGTTGCACCTAGTGAGATGGATTTTGACTCGACAATTAGATAGGAGTATCTTTGTTCACCTGGCGTACAAAACCTTATTTCAAATGCAGTTTAGATATTCAAAACATCTCGGGCCAAAATATAGAAAAGCAAGCCTTCCTATGTGGTCAACAAGATATTTAAAACATCCTCCCTACACCTAAACGGAGTATGCATGACCAAGTTATATTACAAATATGTCCAACAAGCACAATAGATAAAAAGATAATGATCGTTGCCCCATTCCTATCTCTCTAAATCCTTCATTTGGATATCATCGAGAGGTCCTTGGAATGAGTGCAATAAGATAAATCACAAGACAAAGATAAAGTAAACAAACAAGTTAATGTTCTTCAAAACTGCTAGCCAAAACTAAATTATGGTGATGCCTGATGTTGATGTCCATTGTAGGAAGGATGCATCCTAGGACATGACGATATCAGATGATTTTGATATGGGACTGATTGGATGATAGGCTATTGACACAAAGAGTTGACCAACTTGAGAGTTCTCTTTCGATCTGCTAGACTTGTTTATGACTGTTTCACCAAAGGTTGAAGATGACAATTGTTTTATTATGAGTGATGTTTATTTCGGGTGAAAGTGAGATAATACAGATGGATTTTTTCAAATATTTGGATGTTTTTGGAGTTTTTTTGAAATGTTTTGAGGCTATTTTTTGTATTTTTTGAGATTTAACAAATGTTTTGATTTTCAAATTTTCCAACGTTTTGGGGTTTTCCGATATTTTGACCAACACCTAACCTAAAGACCTATCCTAGGGGCCTCGGGGGCTTATCAACCATATTAGCCTTGCCTACATTATACATGCAGAGACCACGTAGTTCAACTGACACAGACTCGATTATTTGATGAGATATGAAAAAATGGATTGTCAGTTTATTATGACGAACTCCTAAAGGACTTACCTAAGTGTCTCGGGGGATGATCAAAGATCAACCTTGCCTATGTTCAAGGCTCAAAGACCCGTAGTTCAACAAGACGACTTTTTTTTTGAATTTTTGACTGACTTTTTGACTTGTTTTGGGATTTTGATATGTTTTTGGATGTTTTTGGATTTTCTTGTGATTTTGATGATTTGGATATGGATATGTGATGATATCAGTGCTTTGTTTTGGGATTTTGTTGAAAACCAAGCTAAGGTTGATTGATCTGTTTGATATATTGATGATGATAACATTGTTGAGGATGCACAACAATGCAAGGATAGTGTTAAGAAACACAAGGATTAGGATAGATATCCTAAGATGATGAGGGATTGATGATGATAAAATTGTTGAAGATACACAACAATGAAAGGATTTGATTGATCAGGATTGATGATGATAACATTGTTGAGGATGCACAACAATGCAAGGATAGTGTTAAGCAATACGAGAATTTGGAAGGATCTCCCAAGATGATGATGGATTGATTGGATTTGATCGATCAGGATTTTGAAGCTTAATTTTGGAACAAAATTGTTTTAAGTGATTTCATATGACATTGAAGTATAAATTAGATGCGACTGATAGTGATTGTTTGGATTGATGTTCAATGAAAGATGAAGCTTGATAAGGAATGTCTTCTCGTCAAAATGTGTCATGGGCTAGTGATTTGGATTCTTTCTCACAAGTGCTTTGACTAATTTGATTTCACATTTTCCAATGTTTGAATCACCATATAAGCTGGAGGATATAGATCAAGGTTTATTCCCGAAGCAAGATGTAAATATCTGCCCCTAGTGTCTAGTAATGTATAGAATGCCATGGGTGGATGCTTGGATAGGTGTATGGATGGAGGGATAAGGATTATCTTGCATTAAGATAAGGTGTTTGAATAAAGAATGCTCATTTGGATAATGCTTCATGACTTAGATAATGCTAGGTAGGATAGGAGCAATGAAAATGACTCATGTCAAGATGTTTACCATAAGTAAGTGTAAAGTGTGCACCAAAATTTGTCAAGATCAAGATAACTTGGACCATGGATGTAGATGGATGAAAATGGATTGGATAAATGGTTCATGGATGAATAGATTTATTATGGATAAGATGGATGGAATGTTGGCTTTATTATGGATGGGATGAGATGCTTCCACCTAAAGTGGCGCATGTAGATGCTCAATTCTACACATGACGCCTGTTTTCTAGGTTTTCATCATGGTACCTTCCCAAAGCGCCATCATAGTGGTTTTCACTAGAGGATGATTTTTTTCTTTACTGTTTTCAATCCTTTTTCTAATTTTTTTGGATTTTTATACTTTTTTTTTGTATTTTTCTAAAAGATTTTAAGCTCATGTTGAATCACCTTGCGGTGTTGATGTAGATGCTTCTATCATAATGTGCCATCAATATCCTGCTTGAAGAAGCTGCTTTGCCAAGATACGTGCACTTGAATACAACGTTTGAGATTCCTGATCTTCTATGTTGATACCGGAGTTAACTTTGTCTTTGTGTGTACATCATGATAGAGTGCCTTCTGAATCCTTATGATGAAGGGTGGCTGCCAATACATGGTCAATGTGAGAATTGGATATCATGCGTGGAGGCGTGGATGGAGTGTGTTTAGGGATAAAATATGGATTGGTTGATAGTTTGGAAACTTTGACTTTCCAAACTTGGGAAGATGAGCAACAATGGGTGGATACGAAAGTGTGAAGGGAATTAGGACCAACAACTTGATATACTTTGTATGTTGCTTGAGAAGCCTGCTTTTTCCTTTGTGGACATCTTTGATGGATACTTTTCCCTTTTTTATTTTGCCCCATAGTTTCTTTGACTAATGGAGTTTGATAGGTATAATCTTTCTTTGTATTCTTTGGTATCCATGTGTATTTGATTTGTCCATTATGCTTCCTTTCTTCTTCTACTTTGATAACGTTCCTTGTGCTTTGATTCAAATATTTCTTTTGACATTGGTTCCAATTCATGGATGGGGTGATGGGTGGATGAAGATTCATGACGTGGCTAGTTGTAGTATTAGCATCAGTTTCATCATAAGGATTCTTCGTGCTCCCTATGTTGACATTTTCTTGAGACAAGTTACCCCCAGTATGTTGGTAGTGGCACCTTCATTCCTTGATTCTGCTTGTTTTGAGATGTCTTTTTTAGTAAGAATGCTCTGATAAATGACCACTACAGATGGCATTGTTTCAATTTGTTGATCTGCTAACTCTAGAATGTCCTGTTCTATCAAACCTTTTTCTTTGAGTGGATAATGTTAGATATCTTCATACATGATTTCCTCAGTTTGAATTTGGGATATATCTAATCTTGATGTTGACAACTCAGTTTGACTGTAGGAATCAATAACCTGCTCTTTTTGTGTAACAATGTCAAGAGTAAAGGAATCCTACTCTAAATGAAGATCATCTACGTGTCTATCCATAGAAATCATCTCATGGGTAGATAGAGGAGTATGTGTTATGTGGATATGATCATCTTGCATAGATAGGAGAGTGTCCATTAGATCATTGTAGTAGCTTGGGGATGCAAATTCTTGATCTCAAATGATTTTGAAATTCCTTTCAACATGCTTCGGATCAAGTTCTTGACATGGGTTCATTTCAAAGGGTGGATTGTTTACAAAAGGGTTATTGGATATCTTCTTTAGGCATGGGAAATGGCTCAATATCCTCTTGATCTTTGAGTGGACTTGGATAAAATGTTAAGTTGAAGATTCCTTCAATATCTGCAAATATGTCTTAGAAAGTACCATTGCTAGACTTTGATGACAGATGTTGATCATGCTTTGGAATAAATTCTTGAGATATGTCCTCTAACTCATTGGATGATGTAGAGATATTTTCAACATGATCATTGGTCAATGGATTGCCAATAGTTATTATTTTTTGATCAATCAGATCTTGGATGAGATTTTTGAGTTGAACACAATCTGATGTTGTGTGTCCCTTTATTTTGTGATACTCACAGAGGTGTTTCTCGTTATACCACAGTGGTTTTACCAAGGGCTCTTGATAATTCTCATAGATGGGGATTTTGATGAGATTCTCATTTACTAGTTGTTGCATGACCGATTCGATTGGTTTCCCAAGTGGTGTGTATTTTCGTTTGTTTCCTTGTGAGATTTGACCTTTGAATTGACCTTGTGGTGATTGATTTTGGAGATGTGGTGATTGATCTTTGAGATGTGGTGATTGATCTTCGAGATGTGGGGGTTAGATTTTTTGATGTGGTCAATCTTGATATCTAACTTCTTGAAATTGGAGATATTGTTCTTGATGTGGTTGCGGACACAACTCAATGCTTTGATGACATGGTTCAACCAATGGAAGAGTGTGTTGATTTTGGGGTGGAGATGTATCTTGTTGCAATGCTTCAATTATTTTGGCAACTGAAACAATTTGATCTTGCAAAGTTTGGTCTTGATTTTGATCTTGAATCCCTTGATGCGGTTGACGCTTTTGTTCAAGCAAATTTGGAATGTTTACTTGTGGTGTTTGTATGGGATCATGGAAATTTTGATTTTGGAAAATGTTCTGATTCGAGATGACTCTTAGATTTGGCATTATAGGTTGAAATTGAACATTGTTGTGGTTGGAAAACATATTGCCTAGATTTAGGTAACTTTGATTTTGCATGGTGTTACTTTGACTTGTATCAGTACATGGATTTGTTAACATCTTGTTTGGACTTTGAACAAAAATTGTATGATTCGCAAACATATATATCCCAAAGTTTACCAAGTGTGGATTTGAAATGTTCATGTTTGGTAAATTCACATTTGGCATGTATGGATTTGATGGGATAATGTTGTTTTGTTGAAGACTCTTGCATTGATTGTTTGGTTGATAGATTTGTAAATTTGGGCTTGGATTTATATCTATCATTGGGAAAGGTGTTCCAAAATTTAGATTGGGCATACTCACACTTGTTGTGCCATTGAGGTTTGTAAGAGATAATGATCCAATGCATGGATTGTATAAATGTGAGTTTTGATAATCAATGGGAATTGTAAAGCTTTGAAAGGTTGGTTGACTTGGATCACTCATGATGTATGGAGCAAGTTTATATTCCATGTTCTTCTTGTGTTTTGACCTTGTTGAAAAAGTAACGTCTAAGGTGTTTTAGGACCAATGATGAGATGAAGGATGAAAGGGGTGAATGATATGGGTGTTGAACTTTTAGGAATTTTGGATCAATGCTAGACTTAGGGTTTGATTTTGATTGGTTTGATTTGGATAATGAGCTTGTAAACCCTAAGATGTTAGATGTGATCTTTAGGATAAACTTGTTCAAAGAGGTGATAATTTAACTAAGTGTGTTTGGAAGGATTCATCCAAACACACCTAACTAAACAAATGATTTTGATTTGGTTTAAGGATGTACCCAAGTCTAGATAATGATGTTTCCAAAGCTCTAAAGTTGTTTGTGGGATGAGATGATAAATGTTTGGAATGGATGATGTGTTTGATTTGATCCTAAATGAACCTGAGGAGAACCTTGTTTACAAGACCAAGATAGTGAAGAACATGCTTTTCTCTAAGAGTAGTCCAAAACCAAAAGACCAATGTTTGCATGAAAACCATATGACCAAAAGATGTCAAGCACATGTGTGGGGTCCAATTATTTCTTAACTTTTCTTAATGAGTTATTTTCACCACAAACAATTCTTGATTAGGTTTCTTCAAATTAAATGTCTAATGTCCTAACTTCTTATCATCCCACAAAGTGTATTATGTGGAAATCAAGGAATTTAAGGCAAAAGTATCCTATTGTTGACTTTAGTAAGCAAATTGAGATATAAATCCAAGTGTTTAGAAACCTCTAAGGATAAAATCCCAAGGGAAAGCAATAACACATGAATTTTGTCAAAGATATTTGCTTCCTAAACAGTTTGAAGTTTGATGAAAATGTTGAATGTTTGTTTTCAAATGTTTGCAAACAAGCAAAGTGTTTTGTTTCCAAGAACATGCACAATCCTATGGATATGAAAGACTATATTTGCTGAATCCCCACTTGGACAAGTCCAACTACGCCTACTTTTAGCGAATGGTTAGATGCTTGACCCCATTGGCTCCCCTCCACGACACTCACTTATACAAGGCAACCAAGCATCAGTACCCATGAAATTCCCATGGCATACTTTCCATCTCTACTAAAATTCGTAAAAGTGTGGGGCGGCTTCAGAACGACCATTCTTGCACCAACAAATAGATAGGATTTTTGGCCTTTCTACACAAGGGTTTTAATTCAGACTTTCCATTTGTAGGGATTGATCCATGCGGCGAGAGACCATTGTTTCCCTTCTAGTCAAAACCAACCATGTGATACTGGCCTTTGTTCCAGTATCCACACTTATATATACAATTGGCTTTAGTGTGTTACCGGTTGGGTCGTTCCCTTAGGTGATTACTTTTTCCCAAGAGGTAGGCCCTCTAAGATAAAAAAAAAAAAAAGCGAGCAAAACAATACCCATAACTCGATCAATCTTTGTTGCAACACAAAGAGAGAGAATGTATGCAATATGCTCCACTCACACTCGCAAGATGTTTTGTTCAATTTTAATCCCAAAATGAAAGGTGGAGGCAATTACTTTACCCAACTTAAGATCACAAAAAGGCCTTTTGATTCTCAAGATCGTTGTGAGGTGCGAAAGAAGTGCATACGTCCTTTCGATGGTATTACTTTGAGTAAGAAATTATAAAACAAAGTATCACATGTTATTTTTAAACGCACAAAGCAATAATGAATTCTTTTTAAGCACCAAAGGAAATGTGAAAATTGCCTTGTTCACTTGTTAATCCTCAAACCAAATCTAGTGAGTTTGTCCTAAAGTTCTTTTTAAGCTTTTTGTAGCAAAAATTGAAATGTTCTCTTTAGAGCCCCAAAAAGATGTGAGTTGATCTAAAATAGAAAACTAAAGCATAGAATGGAAGCTAGTGATTTTTTTGGTGGCTAATATTCACCAATTGGCTAATAGTTGAAATTTGGTAATCCAAAATTGGCTAATAGTTTGAGCTATAACATGACTTGAATCGCCACATTTTTATAAAATTTTATTATAGTATTATTTAAATAGCTAAAAATTTATTTTATTTAAAAAATTAACTCAAAAATTTGCCACAATATTTGATACATGATTAGATCAGATTCGCCTAAATTTTATAAATTATAGTAGAAATCCATATTAATTCACCAATAGTATGTCATAATTATTAGTTGCTTCAGAGCCATGTTTCCAATATTTAGTTTCCAACATTGATTTACAATATAATCTAATGGCCCCTGTTGTATTCCACAAGGTAAAATGTACATGCGAACTGTAATGCTCATGGGGCCCACAATTTCAAACCTCATGAGAATTATAGATCATGGGTACATTTTAGCTCATAGAATACAATGATGGTCATTAGATCAATGGCCCAAGATAAATTTTGGGCCCCATGAGAATTACAGATCATGGGTGCATTTTACCTTGTAGAATACAATAAGGACCATTGGATTATATTCTAAAACAATGGTGGAAATTAAGTATTATAGTCTACCCCTTAAACCCATCGATAATTTCCACCCTCAGGACCCTACTTTTCCATGAGAATTATTTTTTTAGATTAGATGGATTTTCCATCATAATTAATGAATTTTCCTATTATTTTCAAGATTCGCCAAAATTTTAGTGATGTAAAAAAGATCGCCAATATTATTAATATTTTTTTCAAAAAAAGGAAAGATTCACCAATTGAAATTAATATTTTTTCCTTAAAAAATGAAAGATTCACCAGGATTTTATATCATTTTTTGAAGTGGCTTTCTTAAAGTTATCATTGATGGAAGCTCTAAGCATTTAAAAACGCTTTATGAGTTTCAAGTTGCAATGCCCGATTTTCTTTTTAACTCCAATCTCGCTTTGCTTTCGCTTGATTTCAATGCTTGATTCCAATGTCAACCTTCACCTTTTCCCCTTCAATATCACAAATAAGATTTATTTCAATGTTAGAAGAGAAAAGAAAATTTGACACTTGATATTTACAAAATAATTGAAAAAAGCATTCATATATTAGAACTTTATACCACTAGACTTCAAAACCATTGATAATATAGAGGATAGAATGATAACCGTACGAATGACAATAAAAACCCCTCTTTTTAACTCTTCAGAAGAGTGTCACCTCACAAAATCATATGAATGAAAACAAGGCTGTAATTATGATCATATGTAACACCAAAGCATTTGTATCAGATATTTAATGTGTGCAGCTGAAGAGATGATTTGACATACCACAAAGATTTTAAAAAGAACAAACAATTTCATCTTTATGAGAAAGTGGGATTTGCAAATCTTTGCAATAGGGAAATTTAATGGGTCAAGCGCTGCAAGAAACTCAAAACAAAATTGACCAAATTAAAAGCAATGCTCACCAAATCTTCATGATGGAAAGCAAATTCTAAATTTTAGTTTGGTCCCTATATGCCACCATTTCATATTTTCTGCCAAAATCAAATGCAGATAAGGACGTCCTCATAAGACACACATGGTGCCTGAATACACATTTACTAAATACATTAGGTAAATGCCATAAATATATGCCTTTATTGAATAGGGACTTTCATGACTGGGTAGAAATTTTCAAACACTTTCTATCATTGCTTGGAAAATACTAAATGTAGCGATATTTATATTTGTAGCAATGATAACTATAGGTTATGATTACTTCCAAAAATCATTAATACTTGCAATGATATGTACCAAAAAATCCATAACAATATACTTTGAGAGGCTTTTGGATTTCGGTGATATTCTCCTTTTGAGATCACCTTCACCAATCACAATCACGCCTAAGAAGGGAAATCACAGGCCTAGATTATGTCTTAAAAGAAATGCAACATCTCTATAAGCAGTCATGCCTCCTGATTTGTTGTACCTACTACCACTTAGAATTGATTGACTTCAAAGCTTTAATGTGGGTCCCCGATCTTAAAAAAAGAATTCTCTCAAACAGTTCAATGCAAGCATAAATTGCCTTACAACAGTGCAGATTGAAAGATTGCCAATTATTCCAAACAAGATGCACAAAAAATAGATTTATTAAAGAGGCGTTAGAAACTTTTAGGTAGATGCAATTAGCAAGAGTAAAGCCAAATTCCTCATACCTTTCACAACGTCCCTTCTACCTACGCGCAAATGGATATAGACATTCATCAAAGCATAACGTACAAAAAATATTTTGTTAGATGCTCAATTTATTGTGTTGGATGAGGTCGATCAAATGCTTGCCGCCAGCTTTGACCAGGATGTTGAGGTGATTTATGCAGAGGCTGCCCAAAAAGCGACAGAGTATGCTATTTTCTGCCATATTGCCTTCCTAGATACATAATCTTTCAAGGAAATATTTGACTAATCCACTGCTTGTAGATCTAGTAGGTGACTCGCCTCAAATGTTGGCTGAAGGAATTACACTCTATTCTATTTGGGCATCTACTTATGGCAAACACTCAATTCTCAGCCCGTTAACAACTAAATATGCCAAAGGTGTAAAGTGTATTGTTTTTACTCAAACCAAACGAGATGCAGACTATCTTTCAAAGCCAATGAGCCAGGTTCTTGGATGTGAGGCATTGCATGGTGATATTTCTCAGAGTTTTCGTGAAGGGCGCTTTAATGTGTTGATTGTTGCATATGTTGTTGCATGGGCGCTTGATGTTCCTAATGTTGATCTGATTATTCATTATGAGCTACCAAATCCATCCTCAAGCATTAGCATTTGTATCAATTTCATCAAGTCATAGTTAGGTTATTGCAGGTTTTTCATCATGGAGCATACTTAAATCTTCAACAAAGTGGATCACATCTTCATCAAATCATCAAAGCTTGCATAGGAGTTGGGAAAGGGCCAATTTCCACATCAAATTGGCACCAACTCCCCCATAAGATCAAGAGTTTGCATATTCTGAATAGGATTTAATCTATTTTCTTCTTCTTTCATGGTGTTCTTGCTTTCATTCCTATTTCAAACATTGTTAAATGGATTTTATGGGGAATGTTTGGTTTAACTTGCATAAGAATCTAATTATGTGATTGTTTTAAATATTTGTGCATAGTTAGTTTTAACTATGCAAACCTATTAATGTTCCTATGAAATAATACATCATGCCTCATAAACAAGATAATAAAACAAACTAATTGAAAGCATAAAAGAAGCACAATGTATACATATTTCATAGTGGATTGGTGCCACTTTGATATGAAAAGTGGCCCTTTCCCAACCCTTGACAAGCTCAATGATAAAATGTCTTGAAGATGCTATTCTATGAAGTGGACAAAATTAGCTCTCAATGTGAAGAGAGTAACTTTGCTCTAGATTGTGGATCATCAAATGAGGAGAGAAACCTCTTATTTATAGAAAATCAAGATGGAGAAATGTCCAAAATGAAGCAATGTGGGACTAACTTTCATCTAATGGTCAAATGCCACTTGTCAAGATGTGAATGGGCCAAGGATGTGCATGTTTTGATGAATGTGCCCATAAATGTCGTTATTTGAAATTTGAAATTTATGAAATGACAAGGTGGATGAAGAATCAAATGGAGTTATGGCCACTTGGCTCAAGGCAAAAGGACTTGTAAGATTAAATAAATGTCTTGTTGGAAGGACAAAGTCCACTTGGATTTGAATTCAAATTTGAAAGAATATTCCTTTTTATGCCATGTTTAGAGAAAATAGAGATTTAATAAATGAATTAAATCTATTTTCATGTGCAAGTGGCAAAAGCTAGAGGATGGGACATGAATTAGAATTAAATTAATCAAGAGTTAATTAATTTAATGAGGGATTAGATGATGTGACAAATTTGACTTAGATTTATGGATTGATTTAAATCAAAGATGAGAAGAATATGATATAAAGATTAATTAAATAAAGATTTTTGATTTATTTAATTAAAGAAGATGAAGTTAGCTTAAATCAAATAAGGTTTTAATTTATTTAATTTAATGAGATAGACTTTAGAAATTAATTAAATAAAATTGATTTATTTAATCAATATAGAGATAATTAGATAAGACTGGTTGATTTAGTTAACGAGAGAGAATGACTTAATGAGATAAATGATTTATTTAATTAAGAGAGGAAAATTGATGAATTTAATCAAATAAGGGTATTCGATTAAATGGTTAGCCTGAGGGATGATTTAGGATGAAATGGTGTTAGTAGATTGGGATCAAGCGTGCAATGTCAATCGATACATTTTCCATGTCTACACTAGGGTATAGGTGTCATATAGGATATGGACACTGTTGTGCTTACAAAGGACAAGAGAGTTAATATGATTATGAAGTATAACTCTTTAAAGGAAGGTATATGTGAAGCACACAATTTCTCCCTATTTGTTAGTTTAGACCCTCAGTGTAAGGTCCAACATGGACGAAATTGCAAAAAGGTCATGCTCTGAGGGAAGAGTGTTCAACTATTAATAAAATATGTTTACTTCTTACATGATGGGAAAATTTCAAAAGAAAACCATTATTTGACCTTATATATATATATATATATGATTAGGACTGAAAAACATCGAGGATGATGATTCACAGGGGGGAAGTATGTTACACCTCGTTTCCTAGTCATCGAGTTACTTTTACCTTCTTAAGTGAAAATGTTGATAAATACAAATTGTTACTTTAATATGTTTACTAGGTGAAAGAAATACTGAAATATGCAATAAAATGTTATTGATTTCAAAGGAATGGATATGTTTTGTATTGATGAAATGCAATGAATTTCCATGTGAACATTCTAAATGCTTTGTTGATACAAATGATTTGTGATGCAAATGGATTTGAAGTGAACAACTACCTTGGTGTTGTACTAAGTTGAATGCAGGAACTGGTTCAAGCCTCTAGAAGAGAGGGGAAGTATCACTTAGGAGAGGGGATTGGTCTGGTAACCTTTGTTAAAGACCTAAACTAAGCTTTCACAGACTGCAGGAACTGGTTCAAGCCTCTAGAAGAGAGGGGAAGTATCACTTAGGAGAGGGGATTGGTCTGGTAACCTTTGTTAAAGACCTAAACTAAGCTTTCACAGACTCACTTCTAGTATTAGTGAAACCAAGTCAATAGTTTGGGGATGGTAAGTTATCCTTAACCTTGTTTAAGTATGATTTAGATGACGTTATGATCTTTTTTATGAATGTTTTGATTCTAGTTATGTGATTAAGTCTTGTGAGAGTTCTTTGTATATTTATATTTTGTTGATAAGTATATACATGGAATGAGCATATGTATAAATGTATGTGATTGCATGCTATGCATGAGGATTTCAATTATACATTTATGACATTTATACATAGGTACACATTTCATGTATGTACTCATCGATGGACATGAATATACATATATGTGTTTAGTTTGGATATTAAAATAATGTTATATATAAATATACATATTAATATATATATATATATATATATATATATATATATATATATATATATATATATGTATATAGTTACATGAATGTAAACGTATATACATATGTATTAATATACACGTATGGGTATATGTATATATATATATAACTATTTTGATTATATGTTTATATATATATATCGTTATTATTAAAATGTGTAAGTATATTTGAATACCGAATAATGTATTTTGTAAAATTATAAATTGAGATATGAGTATACACACACATATATATATACATATTATGATAGGTATATATATATATGTAAATATACGTTAATATTTTCAATAGTGTTGAATTGATCAATAAGAACATAGCATATAAATAATACATAAACAATGAACAAAGCGCAACAAATATACCAATGGTATATAGCATAGAAATGAAGAACAACACTTAAGTGATGAGCTACACATAAAAATTAGGTGGATATAAAACATTTAAAATGTTGAATAATGTGAAACCATAGGCAAAAAATAAGTAATTAACATGTGCAAACAAAAGAATGTAGTGTTGTTATATGCAAGTGGATATTTAACCAATATAATACGGGTAAACTTGGATCCCAAGACTTTGTCAAAACAAAATGATGGTAAATGATCATGCAATGAGAAAGTGTCGACCAAGTCAAATAGTGAACATCGACCCATTAATATGGTGCAAATGATAAAATGTGGAGCCAACTGATAAAGGCGTGAATCGAATAGAAGTTGATTTCTCAATATGAATTTCCAGAATGTGAATCATTTTGAAAAATGTAGAAATAGTGAAGCATGCAGTTGTGCCAAGTAAGTCAACCTATAGGAGGAATTTGCATTGCATTTATGATCATCATTCTTGTTGTCTATCTTAGCATCGACTCATTCACTTTGGTTGTATATGTGTTTGATGTGCAAGGAATTTAGTTGCCACCTTTTCTTTTAATTACTAAGTCGAACCCTTGAGCTAAGAAGTGTCATTCTTAATGCCATGTTTATAGCCCTTAGTTGTTGATCTTAGTGTATTAGTAGGGGTGCTCTCAACCACAATAGGGATGCATATACTTGCATTTTGTTGTTATTTTCTTTAGTTGTTCTAATTTTTTGAGATTGTGAGAATACTTGTGTGAGGGTTTGTGAGTGGTATTGTGAGAGGTTGTGAAGAGCATTTGGAGAGAGATAGTGATAGTGCTAAATTTGATATTGGAGGAAGCCAAGCTGGGATTCCAGGTTGTTCAATTGGAGCTTGCATAAATAGGCATGTTGATTTATACTCTTATGTTTTAATGCTTTTGAAAAGATTGAGTGTCTTTGATTGCTTGATTGGAAAAATGTGAATTGCTTATCATGAATTGGTTAATATATTTTTTGATTATTTAGGAAAGATTCTTGATGAATCTTGCTTAAGGAATTATTTTACTTGATTTTTTGAATATATATTCCATAGTATGGAATGGGTGTTTATAATAATATTCAATACTATATAGAGCTTATATAGTTGATGCTTAATTTGTGAAGTTAAGATGTAGAGTTACTTGAGTTACGTTGGAATGCGTAAGTAGAAATGTCAACATTACTAGGTTACAATGTTATGCAAACCTTGATTGATAATCTTTATTTGATCGATTACTTATTTCTCCTAGAAAGTAGGAAGAGATTCTTATCCCTAGTATTAGGGTATGAACTTGAAGGTTACATTGATATTCCATGACAAGGTTGAGAGTTGAATTTTATGGTTATGTTATTTTATTATTTTGAATTAGAAGTCTATTTGTATTCATGGAAATATAAAAAGAGGACTCACATATTGGTGACCCAAAACCGTATTGAGAGAGGACTCTGGGTGTAGATGCACCAACTCCTCACAAGTTGAATTACGTCCCCCAAATGATATACAAATATAGTAAATATGAGAATATTTGAGGTATTTTTAAAGAGAAGTCTTATGATTGGTTCATGATCACTTGAACATTACTTACTTTAATTAAAACCCTAGGTTGGGAATAACCTATCCAGTTGGGTTGTTTACTTGATTAGTGACTGAAGCACATAGGATGGAATTAACCTTTGTGATCTAATTGATCATTTGATTGATGATTATACATTCAATTGGAGTTGATTTATTGTTGGGTCCATACTTTTGAGTGAGTCCTTTATTGTTATGATTAACCTTTTGATTGAGGTCATTTATTGATATGATTATCCTTTAATTGAGGTCATTTATTTATGAGATTATACTTTGATTGAAGACTTTTATTATTGAAGGCTATACTTTTGAATTAAGGTCATTTATTGATAAGTTTATACTTTTGAAGGAAGTCATTTAATGTTGAAATAAACCCTTGATTTGAGACTTTTATAGTTGGGATTGTATCTTTGGTACTAGAGTCATTTAATGATGTGACGTTATACTATTCCATATAGTTACTTGGTAAGAAAGAGTTACTTTGAATTAATTAAGTAGAAGTGTCATAGTAAACATAAGAGTGAAATAGGTTATTCTTGGGGTTAGGATAATCCAATGAAGGGGATATCCTATGCATAGATTATGAATGGTCAATACAAATTGAGCTAAGATGGTGGGTGAAATATATGAAGTCTCTTGGAAGAGGGAATGAAATACTTTGGCCAAAGTAGTGTAAGTTGCCACTGTTTACACTGTCAGTCACTATCATCCAGGTTTACATACTAGGTTTGGGTATGTCATATTAGTAGGTTGTAGCCACTTTGTGACAAATCTAGATATGTAGGACACAACACCAAGCTCAAAAAAGGTCAAATTTTATTATGAGGTTACCAAACCAATCTCTTCATTGAAGGGTAGGTCCATCTATTAGTTTGATAGTTATGCGGGGGACCATAGTTAGTCCAAGGTTGGCAGAAAAGTTCTTGAGAGATACTTCTCCTCATTAGTAGGCGACCAAGATTTGGATGGAGATTTCTAGGACTATTTGCACATCTATTTCCAGGAAACTCCGCAGAGCCATGTTTATGTATTTTATATCCATTATGATGGAAATATTGTAAAAGAGAAATGATATCATGCTATCATATTCATTACTTTGGAAAAGTTGTAATACTTTGATATAATACAATGGAAAATTTTGGAATGATGTTTGTTTCAAATACACATATTATACTTGTATATGAAAAGAAAAATTTTATTGCTAAGTGTTGACAACGTAATCTTATTTACTTGGGGTTAAAAGCATGGTAAAAGTGTTGGGTTGAACAATGGGCTTGTTATAGTTCCCATCACCTCCCTAGAGCCAATAAATGTGGGACTTTTGCTTCCAAAAAAATTTCTCCTGCTACTCCCATTCCTCCACTTCCTTCATAGTCACAGCTTCCAGCTTACCATTATCCTTAGTAAGACCATGGTCTCAAATCTGTTGAGTAATGGAATCCAAGTGAGCTTTAGCTACCCTTTTAGCCTAAAATACATTAAACCAAAATGGTGTTCGTTCCATTGTTTCAACATATATTTGACATAGTGTAGCCTCTTAGAGAAGGAATACATTATAATGCCATGATTTGGCTTCCCAAAATGCCACCAAATAGGAACAAGATCATGAAGTGACACATCTTGAAGCCACATGAGATGAAACATAAAAGGTTGCTTTTTAGAATATTTAGAAAAACATGTAGAGAATTTGATTAGCCAATAATTAGATCCCGACCAATCCAATATCTCATAGATAGTCATCCACCTATCACCAACCCAAAAGCTAGACACCAAGAACTTGTCCAACCTTTTTGAAATAACAACATCCCTATTTCTCCTATTGTTCCAAGAAAACATTCCATTAGAGGGTTTGATATCAACCAAGTTCAAGAGAGAAACATTGTTCCTTAAGAGTTTTGAGGAGGGATCTAGATGGGAAATACCACCCCTCTTCTCCTCAAGTGAGGAGATATCATTGAAATCCCCCACCAAAATCCAAGGAAGAAAAGGATCTAGAGAGCACACGTATCTAACATGAGACCACAGTTGCATCTTGATAGGCCAAAACTAAGGTAAATAATAAACTAGGTTTAGCTTGGTCTAAGTGTCAATCCGGGGATTGTAAGCTTGTGAGAGGTGTTGCAGCAGTATACCTGTTGTGCAGTTTTTGCACACACGCCCCACTAAAAGCAGGGACCCTCTTTCGCTTTGGTTTTGGTTTCTTGGCCCTTTCATTTTGAGGTTTTATCTTACTTTGGCATGTGCTAAAATGTTTATTTTGATTGCCTAAGTGATTCCCCTAAGTTATTCATTGAAGATCTTTGATTTTGAGCTGAGTTCGGGTTTTTGCTGAGGTTCGGGACTTTCCACCCCGGCCAAATTTTCCCAGATCCTGTTTGGACTCCGGTTGAGCGCTGTCATTTGGAGATTTTCAGTCTTCGCGGATTTCCGCATGGGCCGGATTTTTCTGAATTTCGTCCTATTGTCGGGTTCCCGGGTTTTCTGATTGTCTTGTCGATTGCATTTAATGTCTTCATACGAGCTTTGGGTGATGTATTTAAGTGATTTCGAATGATTATTATGTTATTATGCTTGTTGTTTGTCGTCATTTGAGCTGAGGAGTGCTTTCTTGCGAGTGCTTGGTTGGATTTGAGGCGTTGAGTTTGTGAATTGTGAATTTGCTTGGTGCATTCTAGTCACTATTCTTTGTGGATGCCTTTCACTTCACATTTGTTGATTCTGAGATCGATTTCCACTTTATAATGGTATGTGTTCAATTGCTTTGCTTTGATTTGATGATTATGGATAGCACGTTGATGTTATAAGGGCTTTTGGGGCTTGAATTCCTGAATATTTGATTGCTTCATGACTAGGGTTGCGTAGCATTGATTAATTTATGGGCTCCCAAGTAATGTCCGAGTTGGTTTGTTTATTTGCATTTTGGTGAGCTTGCTTGAGGATCATGATTTTTTCCCTAGTATGGTATCGGCAGTTGAAATACCTGAGTCATAGGTTTTCCTGTGTGTTAATGGCAGATGTATAGGGTTTGAAACCTAGGGCAGTACCATTCCACCTTATTTCGTTGTAAAATGGGCCTAGAATGCAAAGAAAATCTATGGAAGGTCCATGCCTAACTTGCTCTAGGCTTAAATCTTTGAAATTCATGATTAATTTGATGTTGTGAGCGAAATCGTGATTTAATGCCGACGTTCGGGTTTCGTCCTCAATCCGGGATTTCTCGTTCCTTCGGGATAATCCGTCTCTGGCGGATTTTCCCAATTTCCTCTACTTTTCCGGAATCTGCTATTGCTTTTGGAGTTTCATATATTCCGCAGATTTTCGTTGACCCCGGATTTTCCCGATTTCCTTTGTTTTCTCGATTTCCTTTGAGTTTCCAGAATTTGCGTGCTTTCAGAGTTTTACCTTATCCACGGATTTCCATCGACTCTGGAGTTTCCCGAGATCCTTGGTTCCCTGTTTGTTCCAGATTTGCAAAGTGTCTCTGCCTTCACAAAAATCCATCTCTAGCGGATTTTCCCAAAATTTGGTGAAATGTAAGGAAATATGGAATGGCATGATTTATTAATGATTTATGATGCATTTTATGATTTATTCATGCTATCTTGTGATCTCCTATGTGGTTTGTTGATTGAAAATGATTTGATTTAATTGTTAGTAGGTGTTTTTATGATTATTCCGCCAGAATCTGTCTAGCCCGGAATTTCCTGAAATTCCTCCCTGGCTCAGATTCCTCGGATGGTTCTGAAACCCGAAGTTTATCAAGAGCATTTTATATGAGTTTTAATAACACCTTGATTGTATGAGGCTTATTCTAATGGTGTTTTTATAGATTAACATTCCCTTTCCTGTGTTTTTTATTATGATTTCCATGTTGAGTGCAAGCTTAACCTAGCAAGGCAGTAGCTGGGTCTTCAATGTCTGATGCAGAGAAGATTAAAATGGACATTAAGAGCAAGATCCCTTAGAGTAAAATCACTTTAGTCTTGTCGGAGGTGACTAATACAAATGTCGGATTATGGGATTATGAAGAATTTAAAGGAAGAATGGCGGCAGATGACCTTCCTTTGGTGGCTAGAAGGATGATGGAATCAGGCTTGTCCCATGTAGTTGGTTTCCCTTCCACAGTGCAGTGTTATGGCCTGGTCATTGAGTGTGCCAGGCACTATGATTAGGATACACAGAGAATTATTGGTCCCCAAGGGAGGGTTGTAGCAAATCTCAACCCTGTTTCCATTGCTCAAACTTTTGATATGCCAGATAGATCTCATGTGGTGGGATTCAGCATGAAGGCAGCTCAGGCATTCTTTGATGAACAAACTGTGAAGTCACATCAGCTTATCAATTCCTAGCTAGAGAAGCCCAAGTCTCACTATTCCAAACTGCCCTAGCAACTATTCATAGCAAAGTTCAAGGAGTATTATGATGCCATCACTCTTCTAAGTAGGGAGGTTGGATTGAAGAATGTTGGCATGTTTGAGAATTGGATGTGCCATGTGATTGTGAGGATGGAGCAAGAGAAGATTAATTACCATTGGGCAAGGGTCATTAGTGGAGTAATTCACGAACAGTTGTCCAATGTGTTGCAAACAAAGTCCTTCACAATGACCTCATATTTGGTCTATGCACTTGCAAGATTCCACCCCTACAAAGGGTTGAGTACAAGGGGCACTTTTGGACAAGATATTATCTATGAGGTTTACCCTCAGTTGCACTTGGGAGGTTCAAACTACAGGAGGATGAATGATGCATTCACCATGCACATCACTAGATTGCTCCAAGGTGCAGAACATGTCAGGATTTCAGACCAGGCTAAGGAACTCATCAAGAAATATGGGGCATGGTTTATTCAGTTCCCAACTTTCTCCTATATCTGGATTGATGGCTGCTAGAGGACCCCATACAGACTTCCAAGATACCCTACTGATCACATTATACTTTTGGAAGTCACTAGACAGATCTGTGACTTTGATGCCATTGTCAAGAGAGACAAGCATAAGACTGGTTTTGGTGGGGACTTCCCCTTGAGGATTGGCACTGGGGAGGCTTGTCCTTCCATTGGTTATGCCCAAGCTTCAGAAGAAGAAATGAGTTCTCTTGGCTTATCTTTCCATTCCAAGAAGTCTAGATTTGATATTACAAGAGAAGCTCAAAAGAGGGCCAGCAGGGAGTATAGCCATAAGGTCGATTTGGAAGACTACTGGGCCAATTGCAATGATGAATTTGAAGTCAGAAAGAAGAAGTTTTCTTGCCTCCCAGTTGAATCAATCCGACTCTACAATGTGAGGGCAGTCCCGAACCGGCTTGATGATGATGGAAACTTGATCCAGGATCATGCTTATGAGGCCATAAAAGATAGACCAATTGGTGATGTGGATTGGTTAGAAGAGGAAAAGATAGAATTGAAACAACTGATGGATCCAGTTATCAAATTTACCAAGATGTGGCTAAAGCATAAGCTGTGGGAGTTGAAAAATGAAGGTGTACAGTGCACCTATGCGCTAATGGGAGATTTAGATCCTCACTCCACCTCTGAAGAATCAACCGAGCAAGATCCTAAGGGAAAGGGTAAGCTGGATTCTCCTTTCAAAATCAAGATAAAAGGTTTTCAAGAAACAGAAACCCAGGAAGCAGAAAAGCAAAGAAAGCTGAAGGCTAAGAAGAGGACAATGACTAAGAAGTCTGAGCAGAAGGAAACTGACAGGAAAAATCCTAAGGTTGATGATCCTGTACCCAAAAGGAGAAGAATCATAAAATTATCCGAGAAGGTAGGCTCCAAGGTAGGAGAGGAAGAAGTTACCCCACCATTGGTGAATGTTGAAAGTTCAGAGGAGAGGGCCAAGGTGTATACAAGGAGGTCTAGGACTCCTTCTCCCAAGGATAGTGTGCCTAAGGTTCATCTTCCTTCGGTGGTTTCTCATGAGGAGTAGCATGATGATGTGCCTTTTGCTCACGAAGCTCAAAGCAAACCAGGTGAGTCAGAAAATGTTGAGGATCATCCGGATACTGAAGGAGAAGAATTTCATGAGGGTGATCTTCATAGTGCAGAAGTTGAAATTGAAAAGGTAATGCAGTCTCCTTTGGTGGCTTATGCGGAGTCACCTGTTGGAACCAAAGAGGTTAAATCACCTCCGGTAGAAGAGGAAACAGTGAGGTACCATCACCTGTACAAGAAGAAGAACATGCTGAGGAAAAGGAAAGCAAGACAGATAAGACTTCGGAGAAACAAAATTTGAGTGAAGAGGCACCTAAGGAACAGTAGGAAGAAAAACAGGCTGAAGTGCAATTGGAATCCACTATCCCTGGTTGGTTGGACAAGGAGATAAAGAGAAAACAAGTTGTTGTGGAAGACAGTCCACCGAATTGGGATGCGCTGCTAGCCAAGATTGGAAAAGACAAAGGTAAGAAGAAGGCTAGGGTGATTTCAAGGATTGAAAGGGATGAAGCTCATAGCGGAGTTGTTCACATTGCAACCCCTGCTCCAGATAAAAATAGAGATGATGTGGCTGGAAAAGATTACAATGTTCAGACCTTCAATTTAGGGCCCACTTCTGTTGAGCAGGATATTGAAGATTACCAGGATTCTAGTACGGTTATCTTGGGCAGATTGAGGAAGGAAATAAAGACCAAGCAGGAGCTAAAGAAGGAAAATGAGAATCTCAGGAAATTCTTGGAAGAGTTGATGAAGCCCTTGCAATCTATTAACCCCTCTGCCTCTGCTACAAAGCCTTTACCACAGGAAACCATCACCGAGCTTGAAAGGATGAAAGCTTCCACTCTTGCCACTACAAATTGGTTGCAAGGGGTGTGAACCAAGGGTAGTGATGCTATCAAGGAAATTTTTTCAACTAGGAAGGATGCTATAAGGGCAATTGATTGGTTGAAGGCGGTGTTGGCACAGGATAGGGAAGATACAAATCTCTTGCTATAGAAAACCAAAACTATCATGGAGTACACAAGAGATAAGTTGGTAAGTGATAAGATTCTTCCTTCCTCTGGAGCTGCTAACCTTGGGAATGGTTTGAAACATTGCAGATTAGGCAAAAGGTTCTGAAAAAGATTTACAAACAAAGGAGGTAGATTGATGATACCCTAGCTGGTGTGTACAATGGCTCCATTGCCTTTTTTGAGATTATGATAGGGAGAAGGAAGATTGCTCCCAAATATTTAAGTTTGGAACAGTTGAGGAGGTGGTGGCATGATGTTTATGCCCCAATTAATGATGATTCTATTTTTGAGCATCAATTGGATGATGCAGCCACATACATTGTTGTCATTGACAAATACCTAACATATAAGGTGGATTGGGATAAGTCGGTAAAACAGTCAAGGGAAGAAATTGCATCAATTGAAAGGCGAACTTAGGGTTTTTCCTTTGCCACCTGTGGCCGACTTGGATAGGGTACTTTTGAAAGTTCATGAAATGTTGGATCGAAATAAAGACAAAGGGGAAGGCAGTTAATGATTGGCTACATCGAGATTTGTGCTTCCCTATTATTTTGCCATGCATTGGTCCGAGCTACATTAGGGATCCCAGGCCGACCTGGATGAAGTTCATGCATTTAATGCATATTTTATTTTATTTTGAATTTCTCTTGGCCAACTTGTTGTGCCTAATTATTATTGTAAAATCCTATCTGAGCTGACATGTTTTGGGCGGTTCTATTTATATGGCATTTTTCCTCTTTTGTAAGGGTTAAGAAATTTTAGACATAGACAATAGAGAGCTAGTTAGAGTGAATTTAGTAGAGCAGGTATTAGCAAGTAGTTGTTCTTAAGCAAATATTGCAACAGAAAGATGGAATTGTTGCTACAGTGGATAATTTGATACAAGTAATGACATTGTGATTTGGTGCCATACTTGTGTTTTTCTTATCTTGCATAGTTCTTGTCATTCTATCTTTAGAATTTCTTTGAGGAGGTTAATATTTAGATTAGATTTGATTCAATGATGTTTATGGTTTGATATTTGAAGTGTTGCAGCAATCCTTGGTCCATACTTTTCACAACCAACTGATTGTTAGTTGCTTTGCAAACTTAGCCTGGACTTTTATATTCATTGTGCTTAGTTCAATTGTGAGGGTTTATTCATTTCAATTGCGATAGGGTTGTTTGAATGAATGTTCATGATTTGAAAATCTTAACACCTTAGAAGATTGCACTGTTTCTATAAGATTGCAGATCCGTCTGGGTCAAGTAGAAATCAGTTTTGGAGGGATTGGTCCATTTCGAGTGTTGGTCATTTTCATTGTTAATCTTAGGTTTAGTATTAAGTTTAGAAATCTCTTTGAAACCCTTGTCTTTTTCTATTTCTTTGATTATTGGGTTAAATCCAGGATTTGAAGTATCATCATATTGTTAGATCTGATAAATTGAGATT
Source organism: Sequoia sempervirens (assembly GCA_007258455.2). NCBI lineage: Eukaryota > Viridiplantae > Streptophyta > Pinopsida > Cupressales > Cupressaceae > Sequoia > Sequoia sempervirens. The sequence continues at coordinate 197,909,202 of VDFB02000002.1, read as the reverse complement.
CAGTATTTTGCTTGTAGTAAGGTCCCATTGTGATTACCAACATTTTCACATTTATCACTGAGTTGTTTATGCATTGTCAAGACCGGACATTAGAGACCTTGGGGTTATCTCTTGAGGCTTGTTGATAGAGATTTACCTTTCAAGTGAGATAGGATATTATATTATGTCTGAGTTGTTGTTGTGCAGAAAAAATCATCAACAATACCTAAGGGAGGAAAGTAGTGAATTAAGTGGGGATGAAATGCGGCTAGAACACACAAAGGAGAACCTATAATGAAAATATGATTCAAACTTATAATTTTTTTCTGCTCTATTATGTGACAAGAGCTGTGATATGAACTATTATAAGAACAACAGTAGTCTATGACAGTAATAGCAACAATCTACAATAGTAACAACAACAATTTACAACAGAAATTAAAACACACTTTAAGCTCTTCCACACCAAATTAATAATGTTGAAATCAAACTTCAACAAACTAAACTCAAATTGGAAATATAATTTTAATTTAAATCTTATTGAAAGCTATGCTGGAACAAAATCTATCTTAACCAAACCAAATCGAAAAGAAACAAAATACAGGAAATAAAACATCACCGAGCTTCCCCAAGGAGTGGGCCCTTGCTCCTGGTTCGCACAATGGAAAGAAATGAACAAAACTCTCTTATGTTGGGTTGATCATGCAAACTATTATTTTATTTATCAAAGGTTCGATACAAAGTCAATGTTGCAAAAGTCTATCTACTATGCGTAATTATATATACGCTATTTGTAATTACTACATACATTAAAATATTAAGTTTGTTTTGGCCCGTGACCAACAAACAAGAAGAAACAAAAATATGGGTCATAGATTAAAACGGTATTGTTATAACAGTGAGCAAACAAGATTGTCTTTGGTTTTGTCTAGCTAGCAAGCTTGTCCTCCACAAGTTTCCTTCGATAATCTATTTCAATCAGTTTATAGAATGACACACATGGAACCTTTTCCGAGTGTACTCTGCTCTATTTTTTCAGACCATGAATTAAACATTGTCTTGTTATAATAATAGTGAATAAATAAGTATTTCAGTTTCTTCTACATAACTGGAAATTACATCTCCATTCATATTTATTTACCAATAATCTCACGGTTTCTTGTGTTTATACTAAAGGGGTAACCGATGCCACCTTGGAGGCTAATGTCATGACAAAAATAAATTGTTTGTCAAAAAGTAATACACAGAAGTTCCTGACCAGAAAGTGACGGGAAGATATTCTGGATAAAAGGTGACATGAAGTTCTTGTGATCTGCATGCTACAAGCTTTATTTTCCAAGGATTGAAATCATAATGCTTATTAGTAAAGATAATCAATAATTAATTTCCATATTTTATCCAAAACTATATTAAATACCACATATATATTTAATCATATGCAACATAAAATGGTGAAATAGTATGATATGGAACAAAATGGAATGTGGAAGTGGATATGAAGGTATATGAAATAGGATAAAATGTGGCATAAAATGGGACGTAAATGGATCTCATAATTCCCCCCAACTTAACATATTGCACGTCCTCGTGCAATCTTTATTTTTGAGAGGGTAGCCTTGGGAGTGTGACTTTGGATTTCCTCTTCACCCTTTTACTTATAGCTCACATGTTCTTGTTCAATTTTTCTATAGCTCTTATGCATATCAATCTTCATGGCCTTTTCTTTTGTTTGACAATTTCCTTTTCACAATACCTCGTTGGATTTTTAATTTTTCATAAAAAATTTCTTTTAGTTTTTTTCATCATTTTTTCTCATTTTCATTTCATCATTTTTCTCATTTTTCGTTGGCATTTTTTCCATAGCATTTATTTATTGGAAATGCTATATATAAGAGGTATCACAAAATACTATCTCCATATTTATGAGCTATTTGAAATGGGTGAAATGATAAGCAATATGAATGATTATGAAAGGTGAAAATAATGGATAATATGACTATGTCAATGGACTAATGAAGGATGATAGGTAAAAAGATGGGTAATAAATATGATGGACCTCCCCCCAACTTAAAGTGTTGACCATCCTTGGGCAACAAGGAGAGGATAGGTAGGAATGTTGCTTATATGATTAATATAATAATAAATATTAATAAAGTTAAGAGATAAAACAATGAAAAATAAAATTGACTGGTTTACCAACTTGCATGTCCATTAATGCCAAGATCTGGTAGCCAATGTAACTCTGCGAATGTGAATCTCCAAGAAGGAACCAAAAATGGTGACAAGTACTATTGCACATGAAAGATCACCATTGCATTGAAGCACTGAGGGTAGTTGATTCTCTCGTCACTGATGCTAACACCTGAACTGAATGAGTAACTTGTGCTACAGGTGATCAAAGTCAGATCGATCACAACAAACTAGAGCACAGCTACACAAGTGAGTAATAGGAGGTGCTAGAGGCACTGAGACAACCATGGAAGGAACAAAGTGTACCTGCAAAATTATTAGCCAAAGAAAATATTTTTTTCATTTTTTTCATGTTTTTCTTTTTTCCATTTTTTTTCATTTTCTTCCATTTTTTCAATTTTGATCATGACAAGTGACCGCTGGCAAGCCAGTTTTCAATCACTTATTGCTTAGTGGCATTGTGAAAATAGTTTTCACCACTAAGAATTTTATTTCAACTACAATATGCTAGAAACTAGTCTTCAAATTGTAGTTGTCTAACAACGCTCGAAGGTTTTCATTGTTAGAATTTATTATTTTTTCATTTTTCCCATTTTTTAGATAATCTACTTATAATGACCAGAGAGAAGGAACCCTTATATGTATGTTGAAGTGGCACCACCCAAAACCTGATTTCCTTCTATGACCCCACAAAACGTTAGTGCTAAAAGTGGGTTGCATGTGGAACTTGAAATGATGACCAATAGCAAGAAATATACCTTCATCAAGATGAACTGTGCATATTCTTATAGCAAAATTACTACAAACAAGCTTGATCCATTTAGCTCATGCCACCATATCTAAAATTTGATTGTAGAACTTTTGAATTCATGCCCAATCACTTGGTGGAAGGAATTACTTACAATAGAAGCAATATTTCAAAGATGGGGCTATGTAGTGAAAGACCAATGGTAGTCTCTCAACTTATCAATATTTCCATATAGTTGTGGATAGGTGGATGAATCGATCCTTATGATGAAGTGCGATGATGTACAATATGCTCAAGCTCTGTGTGCATGTCTTCAAGTGGTCTTGGATATGTGGCTTGTAAAGAATTAGCCAAGAACATAGTATCTTGTTTCTCATACACCAAGTTGCATACTATCCTCCACATGATCTAGCATCAAAGTTGATATCAAAGAGAGCTCATGTCCATGAATGTTGAACATCTCACCCAAAAATCCTCTTGTGATCTCCAATAGTGAAGTACAAAGGAAGCTTAAGGTGTTCCATATAGCTAGCAAGGCCAACAAAATGTTAGCAAAGCCAACAAAGTGTGTTGTTCAATGCCCATGTAGAGAAGCATCATCAACTGGTATTGGTGAAAAAGTGTTCAGTAACCATGACAACCTATAACCATATTCTCATGACCAAGCATATCAAGTATAGTAACATAGTATCACCCATTTAATAACTCCACCATTAAGTAGTTAATTCATTTTTTTAAATGAAGGGTAGAGTTATTAATATGAATAAATACTTGATAATAATAAAATGGATGAATTGCAATGAATGCTTGTATAGACATGAGATAAATTTAATTCCAATTGACACAAGAATACATACCTTGATTTGGTCCAAGTATCACACAGATGGTTTTATTAGAAGCACCAATCAATCAATGAGGTTTTATGAGAAATCAACCAAGAATCATCAAAATTTAAGGGATTCCCCCCCCAACTTAACTTCATACTACAAGGGCATGAGAGCATTAAGATAATCCAAAGAATGAATAAAGATAGTGACATATTTAAGAATACATTGAGCCTTGTTTAATGAACAATCAACCAAAGATTTATGACATTCAATGGATTTTCCCTCCCCCAACTTAATTGCACATTGTAAAATCATGAGGGCATTAGGATAATCCAAAGAAGAAAGTGGCATATTTAATAATACCTTGATCCTTATTTAATGAATGATCATCCATTTGTAGCAAGTGTGTTGTGGTCATTAATGCATTCAAACCCATCTAGTTCATCTTAATCATAAAATCAATTATTGGACCTAGATCATTAAGTGTGTGAGGAATACATAGTTTTAGCATAGGCCTCCAAAGATCTAGGTGTTTGAGTATAAAAATATTTAGAAATAGATCTTGTAGGATGTCATTATGTATCTCACACAACTCTTGAATCATTAAGGCATATAATTCACCATTGCTTATTGCATGATTAATTTCAACACACATATTTACCATTTCAATGATAAAATTAGAATCACATTGAATTGTTTCCTTATATGTATGAATCATTTCTAAAAGTTGTGATTTGTTGAGTAGATAAGAAGAACTAAATTGATTATCATTTAATTGATCATATTTTTCTTCTAATTTAATTAAACCAAAATCACATCTTTTAGTTGTACGAATAGATTGCAATTGTGATTCACCAATTTCAAGCACATTAATGGAATGTAAAGGGATCATTAAAATCTCATGATTATATGCAGTTTGAACCACCTTATTATGTAGTGTTTGATTAGGCATTGTATTTTCCCTTGGTGGATATGTTGAAGTGGATGGTGAGTGATAATTGTTGATGGTCAAAATAGCACAACAACATTTAAACAGAATATCTCTATTCTATTTCTCTTGGAAAAGAAAGACAACATATAGTAATATAACTCCCAAGGTCCTGGTAGTTGGTTCTCAACTATGTTGATATTGCTCAATGGTCAATGTAATTGTAATGTTCAAGGGGCCTGTTGGTTATTGAGCTTTTTGATTTGTTGTAAGATTGAATTCTTATCTAAACCTACTCTAACAAGGGGGTATAAAGAAAAGGCAAAAGATAGATCAGGGACGCAAGAGAAAGAAGAATGTTAATTCATTCAACTAATCAGACCTGTTGCTTTCCAAGGAATTCCTAAATCAAACTACAGAACAAATCAACCTGTAACAAATACAAAGTCACTCATTCATAGTGCAAACATTAATGGCAAGTTGCAAATCATCATTCAAACAAAAGAAAAGATAGAATTCCATTCCTTGAAAGCTTTCCAAATCAAATGATTAATAAAACAAACATAATTCCAAAGCATAACCTAAAGCAGGTTTAATTTTGGCTACTTCTACTATCAATGGAACAAATAAGCAACATTTACAAATCTAGCAAGATCACTAGTGTACATAAGCCTATGTCTTCAAATGATCTCAGCTAAACTAAGAATTGCATAAAACTCCATTAACTATCCTACTGTAAAACTTTAATCTACTAAGCTGTAAAACTTCTAACCTATTTTCCTAAGTATCTAACCAACCCTTTACAATGAGCTTAATTTGACAATTAATAGCTCATAATTCCATAATTTCCTCCAAAACCGAAACATCAAAAAGCTGTAGAATTTGTGCATACAATTAAATCAGAAAGATAACTTTTTGTTTCATCTCATGTTTGCCATCAACTAATTTTAGTTTGCTCTTAGTTAGTTTCAGTTGAAACTTCATCCTCCAGTTTGGCTTCAGTTAACAACTACATCCTTCAATTACAACTCTGAGTTCTTCCTTTTGCACCATGAGCAACAACATCTTTCTAGAAATAACTCCACGAAATGATCAGTTCACTACAAGTTCAAAGATCTTTGTAGCAATTTCCTCCTTTGCACGTTAGTTTTGTAATCTCCTCTTTATTGCACAAGAGTACCTGTAGACATATAAAAAGCATCAATTTAATTCATAAAATTAATTAAATTCATAACATTTAATTAATTTTGAACATTAAATTAATCTTAAAACATTTCAACTAGATGTGTAAATGATAGAAATTTAACCACCATAGTTGAACTATTTATAAATCTCTTTTTGAATTAATGTTATCTCAAAATAAAATAACATTCGTATTCATGTCTTGTATGGATTTAGAATCTGCCGCCTGCTCCCTGAATCTAGAAAATACCTGCAAATCGTCATGAATGCACAATCAATTTATTGATTTTAACCATTTTTACTATATTGACATAATCAATTAATAATGAAATTGATTAATTGGTAATCCCATCAAATTCATTCGGTGCAATTTTAGTCATAGCTCCTTGTCTCTATTTCATCGTTTTGCATGCATGCGCACCCAACCATGTACAACAACTTTGCAGTTTACATTTTTTCAAATAGTTCGATGCATTGGCTGTGCTTTCATATTTATTTTTTGCCATTCTTCCTTTGACGCGGGTCTGGATATGCTTGGTATCAATTTTGGCTTGCACTCATTGCATTCGATGAGACATTATCTCCTCAGGGCATCCCCGTTAAACAACGCGCGGAATGGGAGCCATTTCCGATCATAATCAGGACCATCCACAAACTAGGAATGTTTTATTTCTGGTGCAAGTGCAGTGCAGATCCGGGTCCGGATGAGTGCGGGAGGTAGGACCATTCTAGTGCGGAGACAGAATAAATGTTGCACCTTAGCCTTGGCGGGATGGGAACAAAGTCAAAATGTAGAGACCTCCTATGTCCAGTTCAGGATCCTCCCCGGTTCTGGTTTCAAAAAGGCTGTGGGGGTGGAACAAAATGAGAACGAGACACATTTTCATTTAGTGCAGTTTCATATATGGTTCGGGCTTCGAAAAGAATTGAGGCGACCTCGAGGCCGGGATCAAAACTAGATAAGAACCAAAACGAGGTCGAAAGCGGGACCAGAACAGTAACCGGATCAGAACTAATCGTTAGTTCCCACATTCAACTTCCACTCTGGATCCGGTTTCGACAAAAGGACAATGACCAAAACACGACACAAGAGGACGGGGCAGAGACAAAATTGAAATGGAATTTCACAAAGTTTGAAGTTTGATTCCAGGTCCAGATTTGATCCCGACGAAAAAGTAAAGAACAAAACACACCAGCACAAGGGAAGCGGGACTGGAGTGAACACCAGACTTGGCCCAAAGGAACAAAGAAAATGAGGAGAAAGGAAACGAGCGGAGACGAAGTCAGGACAAGAACATAAAATGGAAACTTGAAATTTCATACTTCTATTCCAATCCCAGTTCCGCTTCCACACAAGCAAACAAACAAAACACAAGGAAACAACCAACAAACAAGAGGATGGGTCAACCCAAGAGTTTGTTGAAAACAACCAACAAAACAAAGGAGAAACAACAGAGAAGGCGAAGTCGGAGTCGGGACGACACCCGAACGAAGCGGGGAACTGGGATCGGGACGAAACCAAGAACATGAACCTTGTAAAAAAATTTGTTCTGGTTCCGGATTCGACAGAGACAAAGAAAACAAAAAGAAGAGGGGGTCCCCAACTTTTCCAAGCAAAAGTTGGGGTGTGTATGCAAGGCATAACAATAATGAGATAATGAAAATGGTAAAAATTGTTGTGGATATAGAGTATGTGGTAGTAGATAGGATGGATATTGTGGAGATGGTAATATAGAAGATGGGTATGGTGGTTGTTGTGAACATTCATTTTGACCATCTTGGTAAGATGGACATTGTTCCCATTCACCATAAATGTTAGGAGATGCATTTTGTGAAGAAACATATTGCCTTTCAAATCCAATAGAATTATTAGACATTTTAAAATCATTAAGAATACCTTGATCTTCCCAATTTGATGTGTGAAGTTGTCCTTGAGTAGCAAAGTGTAGTGTAGAAAAATGGATCTTTGGACATTTTCACGCTCAGTTGGATCCTTCTTTTGGATGTTGGCTTAGCTTTGCCTTGATTTAGTGTTGTAATGTGGTCAATACATTCACATTAGGTCTTGGGCCCTTGTGAATTAATAAGAATTTTATGATGCCTTGCAAAAGTGTTGTAACACACCTTCACATTTTTCTAGGATCTTATTAATATATTTCACCTAAATAACCTCTTTTTATCATTTACCAAGGCTTATTTTAAAGTGTTGTAAAGTGTTGTAACAAACTTTCACACTTTTTTAGGCTTGTCATTAATATTTGGACCTTTCTTATGCTTTAATTGGCCCCATTTTACACTTATAGGCCTTACGTGTATTTTTGAAGATAAACCCAATAAACATCATTTAAAATATTTAAATTCTAAAACCCACTTAAAATGCCTTAAGTGGGACCCATTCACCATTAGGGGTGAATGAGTCCCCTTTGGCACAAAAATCAAAATTATTTCAAATTTCTAGCAAGTTTTTATTTTTAAAGATCTAAGGTCGGCCTGTGATGTGGTATTTTAGGGAATTAGGGCATAATTGTGTATAAATATAGGTTTTTCTATTCATTTTCACCCCCATTCATTCAACAAATTAATCAATCAATCACCTAAGCATTTCAAGCATCTTCAAGTTTACATCCATTGGAGCTATTACTTGCATGTCTTCAGAATTCTACTTCAAGGGTTTGGTGAGTTGTAGCATTGTCTTTGTTCATTCATCATTCTCTTTCCATATTTCATTTCATTTTCAAGGGTTTAATTACCAATTTGGGGTTTGACCAAGGCAAACCCCTATTCACTAACCCTTCAACAATTTTTCCCTCTTTGCATGTGATTTGCAAGCCTATTTTGTAGATTTATCAAAGGGGAAGATTGGAAAAGTTTTCAATAAATTATCAAAGCTATTCAAAGTTGTTAAAACCCTAAAAGAAGCTTGAAGAACACCTACAGGCTGAATTTTGCAGTTTCAGATCTGGAAACTTGTCAGGAACAAAAGTATAGACCGAGAGCTTCAGATTCAACTTTTGAATTTCCATAAATTAGGAAGTGGACTAATTCACCATCAGTGGCGAATGAGTCCCACTGCCTAGGCCAAAATAGATATTTTGAAGATCTAAGTACCCAGTTGTCTGAAACCTGTTCCAATAGAGTTTTCTAGAAAGCAAGACTAAGTTGCCTAGCTTGGCATATGAGTCCCAGTTGGCATCAACAGTGAATTCTTCAAGATTTTGGAGCTCCATTCCATCTCTTTCCAGTCTCTAGGTGCACACATACAATTTCATAAGTTTATGTTACAGTTTACTTGCATTTCTAGGTCATTTTGCATATCACATGTTTTCAAACATCTTGCATTTCATAAGTTTTGCATTATTATTTAATCTCTTTTATCAGTTTTTAGCATCTAGGACATTCCCCTTTGACATATTTCAATCTCATTTGCATTGGAATCTCAAGGGCTTATTCTTGAGTGAGCCATTAAGATTTTTGGATACCTCTCTCCTTTTAGGTGCAAAACCCTAGAAGTGTAAGAGAGCCCCCACATTCCAAAAATATTTGGTTCACAAAGAAGACTTGTTCACTTCCATATTTGTCATGTCAAGGCTCACTTATAACATCTATCTCCTTCACCATGTCCTCTTAAATAGTCTAGCATATGCACTTATCGTCTCCCTTGCAACAATTAGAACAACAAATGGTCAAATCATCATTTTCAAAATTCCATTGTCCTAAAAATTCATTAATTATTTTTTCTTGCTCAACTATGGAAATAACATCTGTAGATGTCTATGACAATGGAAATGGAAGATCAAGCTCATCTAAGCTACATTCATTAGGTAGAGGGGGTATAAAAATATCAATTTGTGTCAGCGTGATTCCCCCACCAATTTCTTCTTTTATTTTTAAATTTGAAAGCGGGGATCTAGGAACAACAACCCCCAGTAGGGTCAATGGTTAGTGCCCCTTGCAGGGTCTTGGGGCAACACCCTAGGTGCATTTTTCTTCTTGTGTGGCCTTTAGATTCTTCATTTTTAAAGCATTTTTCCTTGAAAAGTGATGTGTTTGAACTACCTTGAAAATGCAACATTTTTATTGTTTTTAAGTTATTTCTTTAAAATTACTTCCTTTCTTATCAATGAACTCACAACAACTAGTGTGGATATATAAATGGTTTTAATTTCTAAAATCTACCTACAAATTCTAACAATGCATCCATATGATTGAAACAACGCAAATTAGGACTAATCACTAGGCAAGGCTAGCAGTTGTGCAAGCTTTCATCCTAACGCATTGATCCTAACTCAACTCACTAGGTTTTCCAACCTTTAGCATCTCTCCCCAACAATGATGCCAAAATGATAGGCTAAAATTGGGGTAAAGAATAAACTAGGTTCAGCTTGGTCTAAGTGTCAATCTGGGGATCGTAAGCTTGCGAGAGGTGTTGCAATAGTATACCTAAGGGAGGAAAGCAACAAATTAAGTGGGGATGAAATGCAGCTAGAACACACAAAGGAGCACCTATAATGAAAATTTGATTCAAACTTATAATTATGTTCTGCTCTATTTTGTGACAGAAGTGACAGGAGCTGTGATATGAACTGTTATAAGAACAGTAGTAGTTTGTGACAGTAATAGCAATAATCTATGATAGTAATAGCATCAATTTACAACAACAATTTACAACATAAAGTAAAACATACTTTAAGCTCTTCCACACCAAATTAATAATACTAAAATCAAACTTCAACAAACTAAACTCAAATTGCAAAATAATTTTAATTTAAATCTTATCAAAAGCTATGTTGGAACAAAATCAATCTTAACCAAACCAAATAAAAAAGAAACAAAATATAGGAAATAAAACATCGCCGAGCTTCCCCAAGGAGTGGGCCCTTGCTCCTAGTTCGTACGGTGGAAAGAAATGAATAAAACTCTCTTACATTGGGATGATCATGTGAAATATTATTTTATTTATCAAAGGTTCAATACAAAGTCTGTCTACTATGCATAATTATATATACGCTATTTGTAACTACTACGTACATAAAAATATTAAGTTTGTTTCAACCTATGGCCAACAAACGAGTTCAGAAACAAAAAATATGTGTCACAGATTAAAACGATACTATTATAACAGTGAGCAAATATAGGAGACAAGAATGTCTTTGGTTTTGTCCAGCTAGCAAGCCTATCCTCCACGGGTTTCCTTCCATAGTCCATTTCAATCAGTTTATAGAATGACACACGTGGAACCTTTGTCAAGTGTACTCTGCTCCATTTTTGCGGACCATGAATTAAACATTGTCTTATTACAATAAATAGTGAAAATAGAAGTATTTTGGTTTCTTCTACATAATTGGAATTGCATCTCCATTTAGATTTATTTACCAATAATCTCACAGTTTCTCATGTTTATATTGAAGGAGTAACCGACGCCACCTTGGAGGATAATGTCATGACAAAAATAAATTGCTGGTCAAAAAGTAATACATAGAAGTTCCTAACCAGAAAGTGACAAGAAGATATTCTACATAAAAGGTGACAGGAAGTTCTTGTGATTTGCATGCTGCAAGCTTTATTTTCCAAGGATTGAAATCATAATGCCTATTGGTAAAGATAGTCAATAATTAATTTCCATATTTTATTCAAAACTATATTAAATACCACTTATATATATTTAATCATATGCAACATAAAATGGTGAAATAGTATGATATGGAATGTAAATGAAATGTGGAAGTGGATATGAAGGAATATGAAATAGGCTAAAATGTGGCATAAAATGGGACATAAATGGTTCTCATCACGTCTTACCAATGAGATCAATAGGAGCATAGATGTTAGAAAGAAGAATTCTCTCACTCGAATCCATACTAGAAGCAGCTAGAAAAATAGAACTATACTTGTAGGAGAGCCACCAAATTAGAGTAACTCTACATAGATCCCATAAACAGGCAACCCCACTGGAGCTACCATGCACTCTAACACACTGGCATTGACCTTGACCCCAGAACTTAGAAGCCAAATTCAACATAATTTCAACAACCAACTTAGTCTCTAAAGAAAAACCACACGAGGAGAGTGAAAATGAATCAACTCGTGAATAACCTTTTGTCTAGGGATGCTATTCATACACCTAACATTCCAAGATAGCACAATCATTGTCAAGGTTGGGAGAAATGAGAATCAATGGTCCTCACCGATCTAGACTCCACCAATGTCTCACCAATTAACTTTATCTTTTCCTGGTCCTTCTTTCTGCTAGCTTGAAGAGGCTTCCCAAGAGCTCCCTTTTTAGGGGGTTTTTATTGCAGGCCCAAAACAGAAGAAGATGACTTACTTTTACCCGGGTCAGCAATACCCTTCTGGACAATGAGTCAAGAAATAGGGACAATAGAACCCTCAATATCCTCCACTATCATACTTTCCCCCCTTCTCAAGAGTAGGGGGAGGAAGATTCGTGTCCATCTAAGCATCCTGATCCCCAAACTGAGCCAAATTAGAAATATCATTTGGCTGATTTCCAAGGTGCTTCTCAACTAAGGATCCATCTGCCACTTGTATGTCAAAGGGAATACCCTCTTCTTAAGCCAAACCATCTAAGGCATCAAACCTATTAAAGATCTCCTCTTCCTGCCTATCTTTGAGGGTTCTCTTTTGACCTCTACCTCTATTACGACCTGCTTAACTGGAACAAAACACTCCTTATCAGCCACCATCCCCTGCATGGGAGCCTTATCTTTATCCATCTTCAAGGAAGAGTGAGAAGGGGCATTGCCCAAACCAAAAGCATGGACAACTTTGGGACACTTTTGCTGAAGGTGACCATATTCATGGCATAACCAACACCGAAAAGGAAACACCTCATAATCCAATAGTTGGGTCCAAGAAGATGATCAAATCTAATTTCTACAAAGTCCAATAGCAGATTATTCAAGTCAATTTCAATGCACACACAAGCAAAAGAAATTACCTTTTTATTCAGTGTTTGTTGAGAAGAACCAATAGGATTTCCAAAAAATAGAGCAACCATCTGTAATATATCACTTCTCTAGCATTCCAGAGGTAGACGAGGGAGGCACACCCAAAACGAGACCCTAGAGGGGAGCTCTATAAAATTAAATCCTACATGCCATGGTTTAATAAAGAGACCCACCTGATTGTAGAAGTAAGGCCCACCTTCAAAAGCCTTATTCCTATCAACCACATAGGAAAAATCCACCATGAAGAAGTTGTTGGCCACCAACATTATATCAATATCACCCTTAGGGTTCCATGTCTTGCAAACCCAAGATTCTAGAAATGGAAGCGACACTCGCATCCCCATAAATTTATAGATCAACACATGGTTGCTATATAATACTCCACATCCTTAGCCATTGAGTCTGGTTGGATCACCAAAATTGAGTGATCTTGAGATCTCTCCAAATACGCATTCACCTTTTGCAATCTAAAAACACCATTCCTTGATGATCCCTCACTAGGGTTAGCCATGCTCAAAAAGTTTGGACCTCCTCTAGGCAGAGAAGAGGCAAGATTTGGCTTGCCCATAGATGCATGCAGTGCCATACAAGAATGAAACCTATCCCCACCAAGCACATCCACAACCACATGGGAGACATAAAAAAAGCTAGGCTACAAAATCAACAGAAAAAGGAAGAAATTCTATGACCTCAGATAAAAAAATCAACCCCCCGAAAACACAAAACACCCCCCACATAGAGAAGAACCCCCTTGGTTTCCAACACACACTTCCCAAGCTTCATGCAAGGAGATAGGGCACACATGCAAGGAACGACCTGCTACAAGCCATGTGCGCACAAACAAGCACTTGCACCATCCATTCCATCACGATAATTTTCCCAACCTCTTGCTTGGATGCTGATATTAAAACTTGTGTTATGATCTATTTTTCTTGGTCTTCAATTATTTAAAGTAATTTTCCTTCTATAGGGGTCTTGATAAATGCTTTGAAGGATTAAGGATTGGTAGTCGAGAAAGCATTTTCCTTTGTATTATATTAGTTCTGAAATTTATGAGAGTGACATAGGCCATTTTTATTTATTGATTTATGTTTATTGTAGACCACTATAAATGATTATCATTGTTAAATTAGATGTGGCCTTGAATAAAATCTCTTAAATTTTTATAGTGAAAAAATATTTAAATGTTAAAAACTCTATAAATTTATTATCTAAAAATTATTTTAATGTAAAAAACTCTATAAATTTATTATCTTTTATCTAAAAACACATACAAGTAAATATATGTGCATCCAAGATTAATATTATAAATCTAATATATTTATTTCTAAATATTACTCTAATATATTAATTAGTGTACACCCTCCTTTCTATACAAGTACTAAGGTTACATATAGTGCGAAATTTGAGCCTGCAATAAATCTCACACCTCCAAACCATGTTGAGTCATTGAAAAACAAGTTTTAGCTTCGTTTAATAGTAAACCGATTGCCATTTAATGGTAAAAGCTTCCAAAATCTCACTTATCATGTAAGATCATAAATATTGTTTTTCCAACTAGATGTGAACATTGTATTTCCATTCGCAATCCATTTACAATTTTTTTTGTCAATTTATAACAACTTTCTTTTTTTATTTGCATTTATTTATGTTTTAATACTTAATTTCTTTAAGGAAAAAATCTAAATATGTCGAAGTTTATTTCATTCCATTATTTAACACTTCCAACTACCTAAATTTTTTATTTCATTCCCTCATTTAACATTTATTATTAATTGTTTAATCCAACCATATAAAATTAAAATTTACAACACAACATCCATATTAACTTGACTTGCATATAACTGTAAGCTAGCTAATGAATAAAAAAACTCATTACAATAATATGCTTTACCTTTGATTTCACTTAGTTTAGGGTTTCCAATTCTCTAAGAGTTTAGAGTAGGAAACCAAATTTGGTCTAAAGATCAAAACGTATCTCCACCCAAGCGCTGCAATCAGTTACAGATTTTTAACTCGTTTGGAAGCGCCGGGTCTGAAGATTGAGCATCGCCATATAAATCTAGGTAAAATTGCCTAAATAGATTGTTATTTTTAATCCATGCAGCTGGTGATTTTCCATTTACATTTTTTACATTAAATGGTTGAACACCCCTAGGATTTGGCCTTAGGGTTTTATCGTCTACATTAAGATTCTTAAATCTGTTTTCCTGAATAGCAATCAACAATGGCGGACGGTAAAGCTGTTACAGTCAGGACTAGGAAGTTTATGACTAACAGGCTTCTTGCAAGGAAGCAGTTTGTAAGTGTGTTGAGTTCTCGTTTTTTTTTCGTTTCTTTTCAGAAAATCACGTCATATGTATTGCTCTCGGATCCCTTAGGTGTCTGAATACGGCATTTCCCCCCTCATTTCAATTATTTTCAATGGCAGGTGATTGACGTTCTTCATCCCGGCAGGCCAAATGTCTCTAAGGTAGGGTAACATGTTTTGTTTTTCACGAAATGGTTTTCTTCTCCGTTAAGGTTTGGGTCTACGAATTTGTTTTATGAGTACGTCATTTAGATGTATATTCGAGGCATGTAGGATTATGTATTTGGGCGTTGAGTAGTTGTTTATGTGTATTGAAGGTTGAGCTGAAGGATAAGCTTGCAAAGCTGTATGAAGTGAGAGATCCACAAACGATATTTGTGTTTGGGTTCAGGACCCAATTTGGAGGTGGCAAATCTACTGGATTTGGCTTGATTTATGACAGCCTTGAGAGTGCCAAGAAATATGAACCAAAGTACAGGCTTATCAGGGTAAGCCGCTTAGCTTTTCGAAATTTCAACAATTAGCTATTATGAATCCATAGGACTGTAGATATATAATGCCACTAAAATTGAAAATATAACATGTTAGGAAAGTAATGAAAACTACTTGAAAAAATTAAGGTCATTAAAACCTTCTGTTTTTCAAAACCGTACCTCTGTTTTTATTTTTATTTTTTAAAAGTCGGTTCTTGTGTTTCTTACATGTTTTTATTATTGTATGATAAACTCAGAACGTAATCATATTGTTTTTTCAAGTAATATATAGGCTTGCAACTTTCAAATGTCTTTTCCCTTCTAGGTTCATTGTCTGAACTTGTGTTCTGTTCTCAAGGAATTGGACTCAACTCAAGTTTATAGAGAACAGATTTAAGTTCCTTTGCCTTCTTTAGGTACTGGTACTAACTCAAGTCATAAACATCTCTATGGTTCACCTTCAAATTTAGCTGTTAACAAGATTGGAGAACCAGTTGTCTCCTCAACATTTAAATTCGATGAGTAATCTTTCCACCTTAAGGATTCCAGTATTTTCCTTATAAGGGTCAACTAGACATTTAAAATTTTAAACAGTAACATGTCAGTAGAAATGCCCAAGATGGGACCAAAATAGGTGCATTCCCCACGTGGTTTCCATAATATACTACAACATAACACAATCATTTCACTGTTTCAAAATAGACAATATATAACAATATATGGATAGCATTTCAACATAAAATATTAGATTCTGAATCCCTTTTCACCTTATTCCATGCATAACAGGCAACCCTTGTTAAACCATTTCTAATTCGCTCATCATTGAGACAAGGAGTCTAATGACAAATCATCTCTTTTGCAATTGTTATCAAACTTACAATATTCTTTCTCTTGACATCACATTCTTAAACACCCCAAAAAGACATCCATTTGTGATAATTCCATGCACATGTAAATAAAGCAACTTTCCTATAAGTTGCTCAAGTGCTAGATCTCTCTTGTTACTGCCTATGGTATGGCATAGTCAAACTTAACCCAATGTTCAAGGTACAATATATAATGTCCCCTATCCTGATTTGCCCTAGAATTCGCCTATTGATCACAAATTGCAACACATTAGGGTTAGGGTTTCACCTTATTAAATAAATCTCTTTAATGATGTAATCTTGGATTGGAATACTGCATTCACCACAAGAACAATATATGCAAATATGTATATATGCTTGTTAGGATTAGACCATTGCATCTTATCTAAAGGTTATCAACAAGGCAAACACAGTAAGAAATTGGGAGAAGGGACATGATGGGTCTGCCCGAAGCCATATGCCAAGCCTAAGAGGGTGTATACCACAGCCCTCCCCCTTGGCGACTTGTACTTGCTTTCCCCATCA
Organism: Sequoia sempervirens; assembly: GCA_007258455.2. NCBI lineage: Eukaryota > Viridiplantae > Streptophyta > Pinopsida > Cupressales > Cupressaceae > Sequoia > Sequoia sempervirens. Next base: position 197,892,205 of record VDFB02000002.1, on the reverse strand, counting down.
ATGTCTCAGCCTCTAAAGACACTTGCCACCTTGGGGAGTTGGGCGGGGGCCATAAGTGGGTAACTTGGCTCTCTGTGTAGGGCCCTCTGGTTGGCTACCTACTAGCCTCGTTTACCCCTTTTGCTTACACCCCAGGCCCTTCCTACAAGGTGGGTTCCAAACAGTCAAACATTTCTTCTATTCTATCGTAAGAAATCATACATTAAATATTCTTTCATTTTGCATGGCAATATTTATACCAATGTAAGATAATGAATGGCAGAATATATATTTAATAATTGTCAACCTGCTATGGCGGACTGGACAGGTTCCTTGTGATCACTGGTCTGATCCCTTTTTGTTCAGCCAATGTGTATTTTTATGTCATTTCATGCCATTTTACATGTACCATGCCCATATTTCTGTAGAACCTTATAACTGATGCTAGCTACCCTAGTTTCAGGTTAAAGTGGACCTGATTCTTGGTGTCACATTTCCAGAGTGTGAAGCATCCTTCCCAATTCTTTGGTGCAAAATGTATTTGAAATAGTTATTTACGGTTCAGGTGACTGTGGACCAACATTGTTTGTCAAATGTCTGTCCATGTGCTCTATGTTATCTTTGTGTATTTTGTGTTGAAGGCACAGCCAATTACTCACATTGTAAAATTTATTTAAATTGTTGGACAACTTGATACCCTGAAGATTGTTCTAAGTGTTTAACAAGTACTTTTTTGTTTCCTCTGGGGGAAGTGTTTTATTTTAGCTTGATGGTTGCTATGGTGTGAATCCTGTAGAATGGGCTCGCTACTAAGGTGGAGAAGTCTAGGAAGCAATTGAAAGAAAGGAAGAACAGATCTAAGAAGATCCGTGGAGTCAAGAAGGTAAATATTCTTTCAAAGAACATGTCAAAGTAAGCTACTTATTTGTTTTCTGATATAAAGAGGCTCTGTATTTATTGCTTTACCTGGTTGTGTTTGTGCAGACTAAGGCAGGAGATGCAGCAAAGAAGAAGAAGTAGTTTAGCAGCTAGCAATATTAGGAGAATTTTGATATATTTATTCAGCCTTTGAGATGTAAAGGCCCATGATTCAAGACTGTTGAGCGGGTTGTTAAGAAATGAAACATTGAGGTTGGACATACTAATTGTTATTGTATTGCAATTTAGGAGGAATTCTCTATGTGAAATAAATTTTCTTGAAGGTTGCATTTCATATTTTACTAGTTGACTGCTAGTTTTGAATGAATATTGGGGCAGCTTGGCCTGGGATCTTAAGTTGTTTCTCGGCTTTATGTCTGGTGGTTTCTGTTTCTATGCCTCTACAAGATGTGAATGTTAAGATGATTTCTGGAGACAGTTGTGCGGGTAGATATTAATTTTTAATTGTTAAATTGACTTTCAAGGTGCCGACCATGTGCAATTGCTTTTTGAAGGCATTCTCTGGTTACTCTGCATGTGGGAAAATAATTTATGAAGTTAGACCTGGTTCTTATTAATAGAGGCATACATACAAAATTATTTGCTTTTGTATCAGTCGCAATTTGTGCTGTTGGTATGTATGACGAATCTGATCCCTATGATGGGGATGGGTCATCAAGGTTTTTAGGTCTTTGCTGTTCACTGCACAATACTGGACAATGTTATTGCTGTCAGATGAAAATTACATCCTCCACAGCAAATGTGCAGGTCCAAATCAGCCCAACTAGTGCATCTTCATAAGGCCATACTTTGTCTCAATTCTCAGAAAAAATCAATCTCCCAAAATATGAAGTCAAACTTTCTCTTGTCTTTTTACACTTCTAGTGAATTTCAACAGATCTTGGGTACAATTTCCAACTGATTCATTCAATTGATCCATGGAGGTATAATGTCAAAGAGGATGCATTGGCTAGGAAAAACCATCTACAACATACAAGCACAATGATTGTTGACAGATTTTCCCAGCCAATTACATTCTTGAAGGCCTTCAACATACACACACAATGATTGTTAAGACTTTCCTAGCCAGCTATATTCTTGAGGAGACACTCTTATAGCAGTAAAGTTTGTTTTACAACATTTATAATTTGTGCCAATTACATTCTTGAAGGCCTTCAATATACACACACAATGATTGTTAAGACTTTCCTAGCCAGCTATGTTCCCGAGGAGACACCCTTATAGCAGTAAGCTCGTTTTACAACATTTATAATTTGTCTTAGACATGTATATTAAGCAAGGTGCTTCTATGCATTCTTTGACAAGCATTTGAATAACATGTACATTGGGAAATCAAATTCAATGCGTCCTTTGGACTATGTGGCAAATTTTGTGTTCCTTTCTGTTCATGTTTAAAGATAGTCATAGAAACAAGAGGTTTCTTTTTTATTTTAGAGTAGAATTAAGTTGCCAGGTTGAATAATATATTCATACAGCAGCATGGAGCAAATATACTGGAGGAATACGGAGAGTAATTATCATCCAAGGCTTACGTTTTTTTCCCAACCATATGGGATCAGCCAGACTTCTTTCTCAAAGCTGAAAACTCTTTTATATCAAGTGCAATTATTTATGTGAAATTGATATCCTATGTTACAATGCGGATGTTCCTGGTAAACATCTCCATTACTTACTCAAATAGCAATATGTGAAGTCTTAAAATAAATGATAGAATGTTTGAAGTCTTAAAATAATTAGACATTCTTTCAGGAATGCATATTTGGTATTGATGGTAGCTTAGCTAGTTTTCTGGAAAAAATGGCATCATTTTTGCCTGGTTTTTTAATTGTTTGTACCAAACTGTTGGGAGTGTTACATCATTCCTGTAGGTTTGTTAGTGTTAATTGGTTGTGGTTTATTTATTTGTATTATGATCGTATATTTAAAGGAGTGGTTATAGGAGGTATAACAATCCTTCTATAATATAGGATATGAAAATCCTATAAATATGTAACATATAATATTGAACAAAATAACAGAATTGAAGCACAATATTTTGCATGATTGAAATCTTTTTGCGCCAAAATTCTCTCATTGGCTTGGCATTCTCTCACAAGCATTATTTCTCTTTGCAGTAGTGTTGGGCCAAATCAAAGATGCTTTAGAAAACCGATATGGTCACATTACATTTCACTTCAAATTGGGAATTAATGATTTGCAGAACCATATTTTATGTTCGAAACTGGTAGAATTACAAGTTCCTGGGGACTTGCTTAGTTGAGAATCTGCTCAAACTATCCACTTTTTATAGCAGTGTGAAAGGAAAGCCACCTCAAAGTTGTTTTACTGTAGGTAGCGGGTTAGTCTCTTTTGGTGCTTCTGGAAGTATTTTGACACCAGTTATCTCTCATTCTAGTTGAGTACAGGGAGGTATCTGGTGTGCAAACTGTTACCTTTCATCGACTGTCCTTAATTAGATTTACCAAAAATGGATGTACCATGTAACACTAGATTTTTTTTGATATTTTACTATTAGGAGTTTTTCTTCAGTAGATTTTTATTAAAATTAATTCTGTACTTAGTACGCTTTGTTAAGTATGCCTTGCAGTTTTATTGACTGCAATTCTGATGATGCCAAAATTTTAAGCACAAAGACAACCAGTTTCTTTATCTGAATTTTAAAGATTTGTAATTTTGAAATGATAATTTTCAGCCATTAGTGACGAGAAGAAAGCTGCTGATCCAAAAGTGTCTGCATTATTTGTTTTGTCAAGTAATATTCGACTCTGGAGGATAATTTTTGCTACTAGTGTAGTTGAACATAGAGCTATATCATTGAAGATTTGAAATGGATCAGTAAACACTGCATTATGAGTAGATATGTTGTAGTAAAGTATTTGTGCAACCTTGTAGCAGAATTGTCATGTTCATATTGAATTTTTGATATTGAGCTGTTCATCTGCTGTTCTGATAGTAGAAGAGGGGGATTCGCTACTCACGAGTTCTCTTCATTCAGAGAGCCTCACGGGGTGAACTGCCCTAAACTACCTCAGGAACAGCAGCGAGAGTTTTAGAATCCGAAAGAGCAAGTCACGAAGATTCTATGGACAAATTGACAAGCTCTCGACCGCTGCGCTGTCGTCCCAGAGGTGCACTGGTGTCTCGTACGAACCAGAAAGCGAGAATATCACAGAGAATGCCTAAGTGACTACTTCTACTCCGATTATTGAGAATTTACAGAATGCAGTAAAGTAATAGAAAGTGATAGAAATGAGATAAAGCAAGGTAAATGATAAAGAGGAGAAAGAAAGGAAAGAAGATGTTCACAACCGCGCAAGTGATGAAGTCTCTTGTACGTGAATGTCTTCAATACTTGCAAGTGTGATATTTGGAGAGAATGTTGGGGCTGTATAGAGGTTTGCCTTAGTCAAACCCCCGTTTTGGTGTTCCCACCACCATGGACAACCAAGAAGATAGAGAGAGGAGAAATGAATGAAGCGCGTGGTGAAAACAAAACCCGCTCAGGAGTAGAACCTGCACCACCAAGTAAGAGTGATAAAAGCAAACCCCGCTCGAGGAGGAAAACCCGTATCACAAAAGAGGTGATAAAAACAATCCCCGCTCAAGGAGGAGAACCCGTATCACAAAATGTAGATGCAAAAGGAGATGTGAAGTCCCAAGATGCTCACAAGCATGCAATAGGGGAAGTGAAGCTCTACAAGAGTGGAGCTAAGAGAGCTTGAAAGTGTTTGAAGTTGTTGTGACAAATAAGGGAGTTGTGCAAGCAAGAGTTTGAGAGCTAGAATGAAGCTAGAAGTTGGAAGAATGGAGCTATGAGAGGTTAGCAGAACTTAGAAGATGCAAATGGAGTGAAAAGATTGCTTTTAAGGAGAGAAAAGAAGCTTCTCCAACCGTTACAAGGCGTTCCCGACGTTACCACCGACAAAAGGTGAAGACAAATGGCAAACATGCTCGGAGACAGCTGTTTGAGCGTTGAAATGTCACAGGACATCTGCGCAGCGCGCTATTGTCCGGACACATCACACTACAAAATGATGAGAACGGGAAAAGCCCAAAGTTCGATGTGAAGCTGACGTGCGAGGGTGGCTGCTGAAAAGGGGTGTTGGAGCATCTTGAGAAGGGAAAAACGCTGATGCAGGGGCTAGAATGAGCCTACTCAAGATGCTAAGGGAGTGGACACTAAAGTAGGTGCAAGAATGTACATGAAATTGCGAGGGGTGCAATTTTACGCTTATACACTGATGTTAATTTATAGATTTGTTGAACATGCACATCCCTTCTATTTTTGAAATGATTAACATGGAAATTGTATGAATTAATTTGCCAAACATTTTATCAGTTTGAAGCTTGGATTCTTACTTAACACCTCTATTTGAAGCTTGGCTACTCACTTTATACCGAGGAAGCATTTTATCAGCTTGAAGCTTGGCTTCTGACTTAACATGCCTCCAAGGCATCTGTCATTTTGAAGCTTATCTGCTCGCTTTGTACTAATGAAACATTTTATCGATTTAAAGCTTAGATACTCACTTCATACCCATGGAGCATTTTATCAGTTTGAAGTTTGGCATCAGATGGATACCTAGACTCATCATTTAACAATGCATGAGATGTATACTCTTAACACATATATCACCAAAATGATAGACAACTAAAAGCAATGATACACAAGGCAGGATACAGGCTAGTGGACATGCTATATTCTGGACACCTGCAGGCCGAGGTCTAACAGGAGAAATATCGATTAACTTCTCAAGCTTTGGAAAGTGAGATTGAATAAGCATCATTTCAATAAAGAAAATGAGGTTGAAGCACGTTATATTATATTGGCATCAACAAGTAAAATGAGGCTGAAAAAGCAGCAATTAACTTCTAGCATCAGTGAAAAAAATGATGCTCTCTAGCTAGCTCTGCAATATATCAAGAATGGAGGGTTGAAATATGGGGTTTCGTTGGTTTGCACTTCCAAAAAGCCAAGTTCAATGACCGTTATCAGTCTGTTAGAGAGGGGATCTGCTCACTGTTCGTGTGCTACCGAGGCATATGGCTTTTGCTGTCCAGTAAAATATATTTATTTAAACCAGAAAATGGTGTTTAGTAGGTATATACAAGATCCCAGCTGGAGGACATCTGGATGTTGTCTTTTTAGATACTTTTAAACCATGCCATTCTTTTTGGTGGCAGATCAGCTGGACAACCAGGTCAATCACTAGGTAATAGGACTTTGGGGGCTTGAAAGCTCTTTGTTATAGTTGCTGAGCATACAATAAGGCAGAGCGTTTGGTCCACATAAACAGAACTTTGGAGCAAATATTAGCACACCATGCTTAGAAAATATGTACTCTCTATACATTAAAAGTATAAACGTCTAAACTACTAGCTCTTCCATCAATCATTGTATGTAATACATGTTATACTGCTGTCTTTGGGTTGTAAGCATTTGAAGTATACAGAAGGTGGGACGTCATCTATTGAGAGGATCCTTACTAAGTTTGAACATTGCTAGTCCTGTTTCTGGGCCGTAGAAAATCTACCAAGTCATTATTATGCTGGATCATATTTGAGCGTTGTACCTTAATTGGGACATATCTGTTGTGGACTGTTTCCAATGTGTAGTCTATTTATTGAGAGTTGATAGCACATTGAGCAAGAGTCTTGCCCATATTTGGGGCTCATTTATTGAGTCATCCAAATGTTGGGGTATATTTATTGAGAGACTAAGAGGCGTACCTACTGAGAGAGACCGATTTTGCCAAATTTGGGGCATATCTATTGAGAACATTTTACACGTATGGAGATTGTTGTTCCATCTTAGGCACAATATTATTCTCCTTCACTGTGTAGTCCATGAAAGTCTTCCCATTTCATGTTTTCATTGTTTGTGGGATGCTAGTTGCTATAATATATCATTCTTTTCAATCTGATTAGGCTAGTTGGTTGTTAACATAATGCATCATGGGGACATTTTTGTAATACAAAGGAGGATTCCAGGGTTAACAAAGATTTCATTTAAAATTTTGTTGAACTGTAACTCGGCAAAAATAAATAACATTGGAAACTATACCATGGAACATTTATTTAGGTTGGGAAAGTGCCATGCACATTCATTCATAAATTTAGGAAGTGACATGAACAATTCTCTACTTTGGAAAGTGGAATGCAGAGTTCACAACAAAAAGTCATTCAAAACCCTGCAAAGTGTAACCCGTTGTTCGGCAAAGATCAAGCCTGAATCAATTGTGAAATCAAAGGATTAAATTCCTTGTAGAAATGCTATACATTGTGGCCACATCTTAAAAAATACGATTTGTATTGTTATTTAACCTATAGTTGTACTACTGGCCGCATCTTTCAATTTGGCTCTTAAAAATAAAAGAATGCGTAAGGGCCAAATCATTGTTGATTACTGTTTGCACCGATATAAACCAACAAAATCCTTCTGCAAAGTGTCACTTTAATTTTCACTTTCTTACACATTAAAGTTGGGAGTTTCAGGCCAAGATGGCCTGGTATTTTCATTTTTATAATAAATAATGCTGAGTAGTGGGTTTCTTGTCTATCCACAAGGGATTTTGGCAAAAATATATTCACAGGTGGAGCAATCTATTAAAAGCTAAATGTTGTCTGTACAATTCTTTCAAGTATTACAGGTCAAATGTTTGCCACATAAGAATACAAAACAAGAGTAAATTTCAAATGCGGAAGGAAGTACAACACAAAGTATTCCTTGCTATCGAAAAAGTTCAAGAATGACCACGATGACATATGAAGACTTACTGAGTATAGCTGTATATGATGAATACCATCTTTTTGTGCCATTAATGTTGTAAAGTTCAAATTATTGTAGATTGTACAAGCCAAGGCACAAGTGTTCTCACTACGGCCACACACGCAGCCATGTGTACCCTGGTGCTAAAGAACTTGGCATCACATTGCATATTGTAGCGTATCAAGGCCATGACACGTGACCCCAAACTCTTTAGCTAACATCTTAATAGATCAATGCTCCTTCTAACAACACCTTGGTTAGTATTCGACTCGACTGGCATTCTTTGTGTTGGTGCACCATACAAATAGCTTTTGCACAGGGCACAACCAAATCTAAATCTATGGATATCATGGTCTTCTTGATCACTCTACCATGGTTTGTGCTGATTTGTAATTAGCGTAGACAATGCATGGCATGTTTCATCAATACAGATTCAATATTTAAGGTTGAAAACTATGTTGTAACTCCATGGCTAGTTTTCTTAACACCGTACATTTATTATGCAATGTTAAACATGTTCACATTATTTTATATCCACAACATCATTATATATATATATCATGTTAAATGATAATAAACACAAAGTGATATACCTTCAAGCAACTCGATTATGCAGAAACTCCAACAACAATCTACTATCAGATAATTTAGTTTAGTGGGACCCTCTTTACGAGGGCTATCAAGACTGTGGTACATGACTTAATGCATCTCTCAACTACACTATAGCGGTATTACTCGACTCAATAAATAAGAACTGGATCTATGGCTAAATATTATAACATTGATTGCATTTGGGCGTGAAAAATGAATACAATTCTCAAATGCATTTAAAATTATGAATTCAACCACTTCTCCTTTCCGCTAGCATATATGCAAACAAACATATTTATTCTCTAGGATGAACATGAGAATCGATGAGAGAAATTGAAATGTCTCCCATGTGAAGAGATGGAAGAACTAACAATGCTTCTTTAAAGGTGTTTCACTATGTTGCTTTGTCGTACACAAGACAATCTCACTTGGATTTTTTTTTTCCTAGATCCTTTCCCATTGATAATGTTTTACCCCAGAGACTAAATGATGAGAACAATTTATAAATAATAAATTATGATAATAATTGACATTCCCTTCCACTTGGTGTGAATAACACTTGTTCTTCCTATGTTCTTAACTTTACAAGTCTACTGCAAAATTATTGAATTAAAACGACTATCCCAACTAAGGATAGTTGATCCACTCAATAGTTTAAATTGAAATGACTATCTCAACTAAGGATGGTTGAGCCACTCGATAATTTAAATTGAATGCCAGTTGATAATTTTTAGATCCCTTTCAAATTGTGTTGTATATATGTTGCACATTTCAAATGCTTTACACCTCTCATAGATTGCACACTTAAGAAAAATTATGGGTTTGAGGCACTCCCTTGCTTGCGGGAGTGGGGTGCTAGGAGGTGGGGTGAGGGTTTGAGAGGCTAACAACCTTGCATGGAGGCTTGGAATTGAGAGCTTGTGAGATCTTTTTTTTTGGGGCCTTTATAAGTGGTTTTTTGGTCAATAGTTTAAAACCCATTGTGTTGTATTTTCATTGTGGTCTCTTATAATGACATGTATATACATAATTGTACATTGATTAGGGTTAAACATGAGCGAAAGTGTTGTTTTCCTAGTTTTTCCTTGAAAGGATTTTCTAGGGTGAATTCTTGCTATATATTATGAGTGCCATTATTTTCTTTCTATTGCATTTAGTATTATTTTAACATTGCATCTCTTGCATAGACATCATCATTATTTTTGTAGAAATCAAAGGGCTTTTCTTCTCACAAAAGTTTATAATAAAGATTTAATTTTGGCTTTTCTAAAATGGAAAATTGGTTTGCTTTCTTCCAATCTTCTTTGCGTTGCCCTAAAAAAAACTATTAAGGAGTTTGCATCTCCTAACCATTTTGCATTCTTTAGAGTTTGATCTTTGACATTTTTTTCTCTTATTTTTACTTTTTAGCCCCAATAAAAACTACTATCCTCTACTCTTCTCTTCAAATTTCATTTGTAATTTTTTTATGTTGATGCTTTTGCCTTTACATGCCCCAGTTTTTTAAAATTTATTGACTCCAAGTGCTACTCATCTTTGAGTGACATATACATGCAAATTAACAACAAATTTGTAAATACTTTATCAATGAAAAAAAAAGTGATTTCTTACCATTACTTGGATAAAAATTCCTCTATGGGATACTCATTGCTGATGGATTTTTTTGATGGATTTCTTCTTCGTTTACTATCTCTTTGTTTATTTGTTTATGTACTACTTTTTACTTCTCATCTTGAGATGTCTTTTTGTTGGAGCATAATACATTATTGGGGTCATACCCTTATAAAATTTATATTGCTCTTATTAAGATTATAAATCCTTATGCTTATTATATGCTTTAGAAAGCATGTACCATTTAATAATTAATAATTTAATAAACTAATAGTTTATTAATTATTTATAAATGATAGTTTGAATGTGGAGTACCCTTTTAGGTATTTTGCTAGCCCTCCTATATTCATAGAGCTTCTCTCTCATATAGAAGATATTGAATTTTGGTAGATTTGATAAGATAGTGAACTTTATCACTCTACACGAGATTTATTGTTGGTCATGTGGAAGTAAGAAGTGATATCCATATCTCCTAGATCTACAATTTTATGGATAATTTTGTAAGTGTTTTATAATCTAATGATGTTTTATGGGTTTTTTAATCTGAAAGAGTTTTCCCCATGTATATGTTGTGTAATGTGTTAAATTTGTGCATTTTGTAATTCTCATTTTATTTATTTTTGACATGGTATCAAAGTAGGTTAAACTATATTGATCATTTTTATAGGTTATACTAGAAGACATATAGAACTTAATGAGTATGATTGGTAAATTTTAAACATTACCAATAAATTTTATTATCATCATCTAAACTTGTCTTTTTTGATGGGTTCATTCAAACATTATTTATGTTCAAGTTTAAGAATGTGGTCGAAGCTTCAATTACAAAACACATTTGAACATTCTCCATTTAAAGTTTTCAAAATGTTGACATAACATTTGCATGTTGTGGATTCATGGTGTTTTGGATCTACATGTTAGATATTTGGATATTTCATCATTCAAAATGTGAATCTTTTGGTCCTAAGATTTGTGGGTGTATTGAATGTGTTAATGTATACAAATTTGTATGTATGCTTCTAGCATGGTTGATTTTCAATGTTTTTATTTAAAATTTATGGCATTTTATAGATACATGAAATATTATTTTTAAGATCATGATTTTCAAGGGTTATTTGGGTAAACATAATTTTGGATTTTCTTGTATGCTATTAGCTTGGTTTATTTTGTAAGTTTTTCATTTAAAATATGTGAAAGATTATTTTTGGGTTATAATTCCTAAGGGTTGTCTATATATAGATAGTTTTATATTTGTATATATGCTTCTAATATGATTGGTTTTGTAGGTTTTTGTTTAAAATCTACGATTTTTTGTTTATCAATAGAAGATTATCTTTTGGATTGTAATCCCAAAGGGTTTCCCAAATAGAGATAGTTTAAGTTTGCATGAATTCTTTTTGAAGATGATCAAAGGTATGTTTATTAGTCTCTAGATCTGACCTATGGTTATCTAGTGTTGTAGAGTCTTTGGAATTTTGTTTATGAGGATGTTTTGGGTCTAATATTCATGACATGAAAAGAATATGCATGGTACCTTAGTTTTGGTGTTACCAATGGAGGTGACATGTGTTCTGGTGCCATGTTTATGTACCTATATGTTGTATGGAGAACTTGGGAGGATATCTTAGAGTGCTAATGTTTTCATGTGTATGTAATATGGATATTTTCTACAATAATGGTGGTTGTGAGTTACTAGTCCTTTTTTGTGCATTTTAGAACTCTTTGTTATAGACTACTTGGATGCTAAGGAGCTGTAGATTGTAGTTTGTTGGCCGTTGTCAATCATAGAGTATTGATGTGTTGAGTAGAAGAGACATAGTGAGATGGATGGATGAGAATGTATTTTTAAAGGCCTCATAGGATGCAAGAAGGGATGTCTTTTGGATTCAAGGACATGGAATATGTTGTCATTATAAGTTCAATATCATGATTTGGTGGAAAATTTTATTTAGGTACATAGTTGTTTGTGACATACTATCCTCTAGGTTGAAGATGATGACTATGATTCCACAAGAAGATCCTATGCATAGGTGGAGTTTTGGATTGACATGGTTGTGTTTGTGAATCTACCACTTGCTTTCTTATCATGATGCCATGGGTAGCTCTTAAACATGCTTAATTAGAGAATGATGTGAATATGTCATTTCTTGATGGGCGACCTTCTAGTGATGAGGATGTGTATTATTGTTTCATAGTAGACTCTAGATTAGTTTTAAGGTTCTTAGCATGATATAGTTACTTTTAAGTAGATTTTTCAACCAAAGATAAATAATATTTAGCTATGAAGATACAAATCATGATGCCATGATGGAGTTCCTAGAGTTTGTAGTGGAACCATTGACCATGATTTGAATATAATATTCTACTATTGAGTACAATGATCATTTTTCCTTGGAGAGAAATACTCTTAAATATTACATGAAATATAGTTAGAGTTTAATTATGTATGAGAGAATTAGAGGACTAATTTTTATTACTAAAGAGATTGAGGTAATGCTAAAGATTTCCTAGTTGTTAGAGATTAAGTGTTGGAATGGGAGAAGTTTCGTGAAAAGTTTCAATATCAATACTAAGGAAATTGCACCTAGGCCTAGGTGTGAGTTCAACATGGACATGATGAGTAGACTATTCATTGAGTTAGAGCGATTCAAAGAATTATAGGGAGAGGAACACTCTTGTATCCCACTCTTGAGGAGTTCCACTTGGCGAAGAATGCAACATGATAGGTATATCCCACATGGTTTTTTAGATGCTTTCTATTTTTTTACTTTATCTTCTATTGGTTTAGGATCATGGACTTAGTTCTAAGGAAAAGTTTGACAAGTATGGGGCATGCTTAGTGGCTAATAGTAATTCCTTATATTTGGGAATGAATGTTGGTGAAATCATCACTCTTGTCGGGAAGTTTACATATTTTAGATTTTTTGATTTGTTGCTATAGTGTCTGACCTTAGGGTTCAATGGATAGACACGGAGAAATTTTTTTTACATGGTATGTAGCTAGAGAATATTTCTTGTGTTGTAAGAAGGAAATTATTTGCAGTTTAGTCCTACAATGAGTTAGATCAAGGACATGAGCCACTTTCTTTATGTGAGTGAAGTTGGCATTCTACTATGGCTTGCACCAAACTACACATCGCCTAAGTAGTGGTAACCCTAAACATGCATATGTGCTAATTATAGACAAGAAGTACTAGAATATAGTGAAGAGGGTCTATTGGTACCTTTGAGACACATCTATGTATTTTTTTGTTACCAAGTAGGATGAACTCTCAAGAAGGATAGAGGATATAGGGACTCGTGTTTTTTATTAGATAAGAGTTGTGGATAAAAAATATTGATTAATGGGGATGTGTTTAACCTATTTTATGATGTAGTTAGTTGGTTGAGAAGGCTCAACAGATTTTGGTTACTCTTTCAACTACACTTTGACACATAGGTAGAGTACATGACAAGCACTTAGGCCTATAAGGAGGACACAAGATTTTAGGGTGCTTATTCCAATATTGGGTTAGAGTAGGATTTAGTGTGACAATATTAGTGTCACAAATGTGGCAAAGAACACTAATTTTCATGTACAATAAAAGAAATTAATGTGATTTTTTTGGATGTTGTAGTTGCTTTGGTGAAGTACATGAGTACATAGAAGTTAAGTTGATGTCAAATATTAATGGGGATGTTTTCCTTTGTAACGAGCTTATTTTTTATTAAGATAAACATGAGAGGAGCCCAAACTAATAAAAAAAATCCACTCTAGAAAACAAGATGAGTCTCACGAGAAATGAGACTAAAACCGCTTGATCAACGACTAAGGAGAGAAAAATAACAAAGAGCCAACAAAAAACAACAAAAATAACAAGAAACAAAAGGAAAAAAAGCTATATATCCATGAGATTCTTAAGGCCATTGATGGAATACCACTTATAGTTTAGAAATTCAATTTTGTCTTAAAAAATAACCTCCATGGAATTGTTGATCTAAGCACTAGATTTTCTTGTAGAGGAGTCAATCTATGCAACAACTTTACCTTTAGCATCTTGATTTTTAGCACAAGTTTTGCTAGCTAGACCAATATGAGGAACATTGATCATATTCATCTATTATTTTTATTTTCTATTTTCTAGCTTAGATTAAACAAAAGAGTGGTGGTAGATTTTTTCACTATTTTTTTGCTAAAGGCTTTAATTTCCTTCATGCTTTTCTTGATGGTTTCTTGGTTGTTCTTGATGGTTTTCACTTCTTGCTCTAAAAGTTCATATTTATCAAATATATTAGGAAAGTCTTTAACTTCATCCTAAATGACATATTTGACCTTATCACTTTGCCAATTAGAGGTCTCATAATGGGAAACGATTTCCAAATACTAAATTTTATTCTTTTTTGTATACGTAAGCGAGTAATTTTTATTAATATTCAAAAGAAGATACATGTTCTATGTATAGTCAAGTGCTTAGTCAAAGCACACATTTCCAACCAACCAAAAAGGAGCCACTTATCAAATTGGGCACCAACCCATACTATCCTATCCAACCAAAATTACAAAATTGCCACATTCGTACTATGGAAAACACAAAAGGAGACAAATTTTGGAACAAAAAATATTATACAACCATAGTATCTTACAAATAAGTTCCAAAATCACCCACCAAGACAAATTCCTACACTGTTTCTAAGTGCAACCATTTCCTCAAGAACTTGACACCCTCCAATGCTCGAGTCTTGTGCAACAACAAGTCCTCACCTTTAATGTCCAACAAGAAGGGATATAGCCTAACCACCACCCTCAACACATTGTGAAAGCCCAAGTCATTTGGCCTAGGTATTCCAGCTCCCAACTGAGCAAAAGCCACAACCTCACTGAGACCTCCAAGAAGCTCTGACCTCACCAGCTTTCTTGTTAATTGCAGAACTTCATCTTTTGGAAGTTGGAGATCCAACAATTTGCTACAACTTGCTGAGAAGATATATTTGAATACACCCGATACCTCTCATCCGCCACTAATAATCCGCATCCTAGCACCAACTTCACAACACCAAGCAATAAGAAATTGCTCTCAAGAAGAATCTGCCTCAATTTAAGTTCAAAAATCTCATCCAGAAACACCATTTGTCATCGGAAGCTAACCAACCTTATAAGAGTGCCCATTGCTCCGCCCAAAAAATGTTCCATACTAAAATTTTGGCCATCAAAATCAATCTTTAAAGATCAATTCACTCGTGACAAGGCTTGCCAATTAAAGGCTTGCTAAGATTACAATTTGTTCGTACAACCATTCCATTTGAGAGTACATCCCTTAGTCTTATCGTAAGGGCATGGCCAGGCATAATCAATGCTTCACCATAACTCCCACAACTAGCCCGTGTATTGAATTAAATAAGCTGACATGAGTGAAAGATCCTATAATTAAATTATTCCAAATGTCAAGTTTGCTCGAGTGAAAAAGGATGCAATATTAGTACTCTTTTTAATTCTCGACACTTATCTCTAAACATGGGGCACGTGGCCCACAGATAACACCCCCATTTGACCCGCCATCGCAACAAATCCCAACTTTGTCTCATGTGAGGTACGCAAGATAGTGCATGTGTGGTCCTCAACCTAGTATTATTGCTGCCACTTTTTAGCTCCACACACCACATCATCACAAAGACAAAGCGGGGTTTTAGAGGGAGCTCATAGGTGTCACATAGTCAATCACCAGAAACTTCCAACTCTTCAATGTGTGGATGCCACACATTTGCAGCCTATTTTTTCCCACACATTCTAAATTTACAAAAAATATGGGACACTCAGGGTGACGAAACTTTTTGTTGCTTTGTTGATTTTAAAAAAGCATTCGATACGGTGCCCAAAGACAAACTATGGAATAGAATGGATGAGCTAAATATACCAGATGAATATAGGGCTGCGGTGCATAGACTTTATGAGTAGGTTAGAGCTAAAATCAGAACAAGTGAAGGTATGTATGAATGTTTTGGAAGTGATATTGGGGTCAAATAGGGTTGTCCTTTATCCCCCACTCTTTTTGGGCTATACATTGATAAACTAGAAGATTGGTTAAACGAAACTGGTGAGGGGGGCACTCAGTTGGCGGGTTATGTGGTGAAGTTGCTGCTATATGCAGATGATCTTATCTTAATCTCAAAAAATGCCCATGGTTTGAGGGGTCTTTTGAAGGCCTTAGATCTTTTCTGTCAGGAATTTGGAATGCAAGTGAACACTACCAAGACCAAAATCATGATCTTCTCCCTAAAGGAGAAAAGGAATCAAGATAACTTTCTTTTTGAAGGCAACCCCTTGGAGATAGTGAAAGAATACAAGTACCTTGGGATTTATTTTCATTATAAGCTTAGTTGGGAGACTAGTAGAAAAAAAAGGATACAAAGGGGTTGGAAAGCTTCTTTCTTACTTCAAAACAGGTGCAAGAAAGTTGAGCTTTGGGATTGGAAAACCAAGAAAACCCTCTTTGGTTTGTTGGTCACGCCGATGGTTCTCTATGGCTGTGAAGTTTGGGGCAACAACATGTCAAAGTATAGAGGGAGACAACTAGAAAGAATCCAAAAGCATATGATCACTTGCAACCTCAAAGTAAAAACCACGGTCCCTTATGAAATTCTCTTGGTTGAATCAAGAACCTTACCTTTGGAGGCGTCAGCTATAACTCACTTGCT
This sequence comes from Sequoia sempervirens, assembly GCA_007258455.2. NCBI lineage: Eukaryota > Viridiplantae > Streptophyta > Pinopsida > Cupressales > Cupressaceae > Sequoia > Sequoia sempervirens. The sequence goes on along the minus strand of VDFB02000002.1, from coordinate 197,875,644 downwards.
AAACTATCTAAAGAAGGTTGAAAACATGGATAACCACCGTTGGCCCAAAGTGGTTGCGAAGGAGGTTTTAGGCCGCAGAAAGAAAACGTGGATGAAACAAAATAACAATTGGTTGAACAAATGGGACATCAACTTGCATGATTGTCTGAACACCAATGAGGAAATTAAAAATTATGTCACAAAAAATTTCTTGGTTACCATGTGGACAAAGCAGATTGGGCGAAAGAAAGCTCACTATGTCAAAGAGTTCAACCCAACTTGGGGGCATAGAGATAAAACTTATTTAGGTGTTGCTATTAAGGGTAAAGCAAGGTTTCTAATTGCTCAGTTAAGGACCAGGTCGCATCATCTTAGGTGTCAAACCGGGGTGGACTATACCTAAGGAAGCGTGGGAGTATAGAATTTGCATGTTTTGTAGCAAAGGGGTGGTAGAGATAGAATGGAATTTTATCATGGAGTGCACGGCGTATGAGGATGTTCGTAATCAATATGAAGGAAATTTGAAGATCAACAACTTGCTCGAGCTATTTGACGAAGAAAAAATCATCAAGACTGCTAGTTTTCTAATCAAAATCCATAGTAGAAGATCCAACATCGAAAAGAATTTGGAGATTTCATAGTTTTGTGGTTTTCAGTCCCTCAGAATTTTTGGTCTTGTGGACGACATTAAAATCCCTCATTCATTCATTCATTCAAAGGCCCAAGGAAAACTCCAGGGATGTCACCTTGGCACCACGTGTATCCCACCCAATTTCTCCTTATCCATCTATTAGCTTGTCACGGCTCACTGCAACTCAGTCACAAACATGGCACTCAAACATGCGAATGAGTGCCATGTGCCATGGGCACACCACTGAATTTTGAATGATTTAATGTTGAGTTACTAATGCATATTTTGACTTTTGCTGATGAAGCTCACCCTATGCATCCAAAGTCCACCCACCCCCTTGTGTTGGGATTTACTGCTTGAGACCACCCATGACACCAATTAATCCTTGAGAGACAAGGGGTAAGAGTGTTTCTTGCACATCCCATCCACACTAAGATTTTCTAGTTTATCCGCTTTGGAGTTGACTTCTTTGTACATGTGGTTGGTCGCAAAGCACTCAAGCTTCCCCAACAACTCAACAATGTGCTCCACCAACCCTTGCAAATTCAAATTTGAAATATTACCAAACCTGAGGGTAATTATTACAAGAGAAGAATCCCCTTCCACTTCAATACTTCTGAGTCTTAATTCATGAAAAAACTCAAGCCCTTGTATTATTGCCTATAATTTTGTAGCGTTATTCATTCCATTTGGAAGGGGGACCACCAATTCCCATGTAACCCCACTCAAATTGTGAATTATGCAACCTGCACCTGACCTTCTTAGATTCCCTCTTGATGCCCTGTCAAAATATCACTTAACCCATGATTGAATGGGGGGCCTCCAAACTACTTTGGCTTAAAGATCATGCTTTCCTGCTACCTCCTTACTGCCAAATTTTGGGATCCTAAGGCCAAACCACCCCAGTATTTCACATACCATTTTGTGAACTCTAATTTTTGAGGATTTAGCCTTGCCACCCTGCTACTCATAATCTTAGTTATGGTTGCCTCTACCTTGTTTTGAAAGGATGAAACAAACATTTCCTTACCTTGGAATATCCTCTTATTTCACTCCTTTCATATCTCCCACAAAAAATAAAAGGACTAATTAGCCATATGCATGAGTACATTGCCTTCCTTTTTAATAGTGGCCAAGATTTGAAGAGGGACAAGATGACATTCAAAAGTATGCCAACCCAACTCAACTTCGCGCATAGCCACCTCCAACACTCTTGGTAAAAGGGACATCTAAGCATCAAGTGATTCACCTCTTCCTCACTTGATTTGCACATAACACACCATGATGGGCCTTGGTAGCCCATTTTCCTAAACTTGTCTACTGTCAAAATCCTTCCTTGGATTGTGATCCAAGAGAAGGCCCCTACTTTCTGAAGGCACCTGTTGTCCCAACATAACTTCCATGGGAGAAAATTCCTCCCATCCTGATTCCCAAATGCCAAGAAACCATCCTTTGTATTATACTATCTTGAAATTTAGAAGCAATCTAGACCACCCTATCCTTGCCCTCCTAGATAATTATGGTTTTTTCTTGAGAATCGACTGTATCCATGAGCTTTCAACAGCTGAGAGATTAAGCATGTTGAATTCCTTCCACTGCCATTTGCAAGTCCCATTAGTACTATTAATCTCCAAGTAATTTATGACCTTCATACCCCACATTTATGACAAAAGAGATTTTATCTGTTGTAGGTCTACCAAACTTTCAATAGTGGGGTATCCCCCATGAGTCCTCCCAAAAAAGAGGCAGGTTTCCATCATGAATTTCCAAAGATAAGAACTCTATTATTAGTGACCTGCATTCTGCCATGAAATTTCAAATTCTTGAGCCTTCGAGAAGGGTGGCAATTGTGAAAATATTATTCTCACTTTCATTCCCCAGGTATTTATTTTGAAGAATTCAAAACCATTTCAATTTGCACTCTGTGTACATCTTTGAAATTAGCTTGGCCCACAATGCCTTGTTTTGTTTCAAGAGATCCCTTAAACTCGTACCCTCTAGCCTCCTTCACTTTACATATCCTCTCCCATGCAATTAGTGCAAAAAATTTCTCATCTACATTTCCTTTCCAGAAGAAATTCCTCATGTTTTGGTTCAAATTCTGATATGTCCCCTTGGGTAATGCTAGACAAGACAACAAATATCTAGGTAGCATGGAAATAAAAACTTTCAACATTACAAGCCTACCAACCCATGATAACCACCACCGCTTCCATGATGGCATTCAACTATTTACTTTATTTACCAAGGGATCCCATAATTTTCTGCTACCCACACCTTTTACTAGATAAAATCCAAGGTATGTGCATGACAATTGTCCTTTCCTAAATATTAGTATTCTAAGGATCTCCTACTCTTTTCACGAAGTAGTGTGCAAAAAATACACTTTCAATTTCACTTCACTTACCTCTTGACCAGATGCCTATGAATAGAGATCCAAAAATTCCTTGAATTGGTGAGCTTCAGAGCACTTAGCTACTCCAAAAAGCATAGTATCATCTATGAACTGTCGATGGGTTACCATAAACACATTTCTTGTAATTTAAATTCCCACCAAACACCCAATGTTTGTAGCTGCACTGAATGCCTTTCCTAGAGCCTCTACCATGATAATGAACAAGAAGGGTGAGAGAGGATCTCCATGTCTAATTCCTTTGGATGCCTCAAAGTAACCTTTTGGATATCCATTCACAATGATTGAGAATATAGGGCTAGCTATGAATTTGAAAACCCAATCTATCTATTTTTTGTCAAACCTAAAGGCCAACAACACTTTGTACAAGAATCTCCAGTCCACCTGATCATATGTGTTTTTGATGTCCACTTATAGTAACATAATATGCTTTTTGGTCCTTTGAAAAGAGTGAATGGCTTCTTGCATGATGATGACCTCCTCCAGGATTGATTTCCCAGGTACAAACGTTGACTGCTCCTTATAAATTATCTCTAGTAGAATTTGTTTCAGTTTATTTATGGTTGCTTTTATCATAATTTTGTAAAGGGTATTACAAAGGGAAATGGGTCTAAACTCATTTAGTGTTGATGGTTTCTCCTTTTTATGAATCAAAGCAATGAAAGTATTATTCATATTTCTTAAAACCATTCTCGAACTCTTTGAGTCCTATATGGAAACCACCACATCACGACTCACTATACTCTAACATTTTTTAAATAAATGAGCAAGAAAGCCATCCGACCCCAATGCTTTATCTAGATGTCGTTGAAATGTTGCTACCTTGATTTCTTCCACCATAAATTTACTTATCAGCATCGTATTCTATCCTTCATTGACCAACTGAGGAATAACCCTCAAGATTTGATTCTATAATGTGAGATTTGATCCTTTCACTTTGTTTAACATATTTTTGAAGTAAATGACAGGTTCCCTAACAATGCCTTCTGGGGTCTCAACACTTGACCCATTAGCTCAGGCGTAAATTTGTAATTTTGTTAATTTCTCTTTGAGCCTTAGTGTTGTTATGGAAATATTTAGTGTTCTTATCCCCTTCTAGCATCCAAGTCTCCCTTGATTTTTGTCACCATAATACTTATTTTGCTTGCACCTCCTCATACTCTTTGAGTAACTCCTTTTCCTTCAATTAACTCTCACTGTGCATACCCAAGGATAATACCACTTCATTTAACATTGTCAGCTCTTCATCTAGTTTGCATTTGGATTCAATTTTGTTTTTGAAGTGAGTTTTATTCCATTCCTTTAATTGTTTCTTGAGAAGTTTCAATTTAGATACTACAACAAACATCTCAGAAACCTCTACTTTCCAACCCTTCCACCAGATATCGATTAGCCCTGGAAGATCTTGATCCTTAAGCCACATGTTCTCAAATTTAAAGGGGAACCTCATAGGTTTCTTTTCTCCCATTATTTCTAATTGAATGGGATAGTGGTTTGAACCTGATTAGGGTAAAATACTACCTTTAAGGTTGGATGGAAAAGTTCCCATGTCTCCTTTAAACAAAAAATTGTCCAATTTTTTTGTAATATGGTTGAAACCCATCCTCCTATTCATCTACATATATTTTCCATTTGCCATCTAAATTTCAAACTACTCATTTCCCCTTACCAAATTCTCAAAATCCACTCAGGACTGGTACTTTCTTTGTGTAACCCTATCTTGTCTGCACTGTGCAGGATCACATTGAAATCTCCCCCTAAAATGCAGTACCCAAGGGAATACCCCATTGTAGAAAGAACTAAGATCCACCCACAAGTCTCTATTTTGGATGTAACTTGAGGGAGCATATATATTAATTAATGTGAAAACCAAATTCGAAGGTAAACTTCTCACCTTGTAGGAAATCCAATTGCTATTTCTCATAATTCTTCTAAGTAGACTACTTTTGGTCTCTAAATCATAAACAGTCCCTCAAAAGCCCCTATTGCTTCCACATGCTCAAAATTCCACACCCTGCATTTATTTTTGAAAACTTCTACTTCTTCATTATATAATTTTGTCTCTTGAATCATGAGGACATCAAATTTTGATGTTTTTCATATGGTGCCTTAGAAGGCGCTTTTTGTTAGGGTCCCTAACATTCCATGATATGATCCTCGTTGCTCCCTGAGAAGGGTACCACCCTTCCATAATCTTAGCATCATGGTGAGTTTCTGTTGGCCTTCTGCATCACCATCCATAGCCCTCTTTTTTATGTTTGACAACCTACATTTCCTCCTACCATCCCCACAATCAGGAGAATACTTGGCTTTGTTCCTTTATTTTAACCCCATTTTCCCTTGAGTCATTGAGGTGGCAGGGGGATTGACCTTATCTTCTAGTGAAGCATCCTTTTTCTCCATCTCCAATGCCTCAGCTTCTTTTGTAGGATTTCAATCCTTTAGAACATGTCCCTCCCTAATGTTTCCATCACCTTCATCCATCTCCAAGTTTATTTCTTCTTCCTCTATGATAGTTACACAACTCATCAATTCATATCCCACACCTATTATTTCCTCCAGCCCAACACTTCCTCCCCGGTCCCCTCCTCTTCTTGTGGGTTTGGGAACCACTCTAGGTCCCCATCTAAATTCTCTGTTATAGATGAAGCTTCCTCCTTTGCACCCTCATGATCCCCATTCTCCTACAGGGAAGCCTATACTATTTCCTAATTGTGGCTTACTCCGTTCATTGGGGTTGACCCACTATTCACGACTCCATTACCTGACTTAGCCAAGTATCCATTATTCGGTTCTAAAGTTTTCAAGTCATAGAATCATATTTTGAAATTTTGGGTACCTTTCTCGTTGAAAGATCCCAATCTATGACCTGGAGCCACTTACCCTCCTCCATGATGATCTCTAATTCTTCCAGGCGCTCGCTACCCAGGCTTATTTCTACACAAATTCTCACTTGAGCCTTCATTTCTCCATGTAGTAATGCTTTATCCACCCCAATGAAAGTTCCAATTGATTCCATATTGGACTTAGGACCTTCTCATCCCAATATTTTGAGAAATTTACCCATGCTTTCATTCTAACCGTTTCATGCCTATGGGGATCAAAATTTGGCTCCCATTCTTTAATATAAAACCCTACTCCATCCATTTTTCAATAGTGTTTCAAACATGATGCTTTGCTTCAAATGTGGCAATGAGAATATAATCAAAAGAAAGTTACATTCCAAAAAATTTATGCATACATCTTTGCCCCATTGGTTTCTCCACCAATCCACCTTCTTTTCCGCATAACATCTGCCTGCACCCCACTTTGTGAAGAAAGCATACTCCTAAATATCTATAGAGTTTCTTAATATTTTATTTGGGATGATCATCACCTTACCATTTATTCTTGGATCATCGATAACAATCCATTTTCCATAGATCGTATAGTCTCTCCATGCGTTAGGCTTCTCTTGCACACCTAATTCTTTCTGCACCTCATGATTCTCATCTCTCAATTTTTTCTCTTTATTTACTTTTATTGTATTTGCTTTAGCATCATAGTGGGGTCCTTGTCTGACCTGTCCACCAACTGCTAGGTGCTTCCCTGAATTCCTTGTTGCATGGATCCCCCACCAATGGTTAGATTGAGTTGTGATTATTTCTCTCTATCCAACACTCAAAAGATTATGCTTCAAACCTTCCACATATAGGACATCATCAGTATTATGCTTACCATCAAGAGAATTGCATCCTCTGCCACAAATCACACCAGCTTTGTCATCACCAAATCTCACAACACCACCATCATACTTTTCCAAACTCACAAACTTTTATCTCTTGCCATATGATGAAAGCAACCACTGTCAATTACCCATCCATCTTTCTCTTCAACTCGAGCAACTAGGGATTTCTCCACATTTGTACAATTAGCAAATTCAATAGACACGTGATTATTTTCCTTGATAGAAATAAATACAAATTCATCTTCACTTGCATTTCCTTTATCAGATTCATCATCTATCACACCTTCATCAAGATCATAGTAACAATTCTTTTGGAATTTAGGCTTGTTATATCTTGGCTTGGAAACTCTCTTGGGACACCTTGATGCAAAATGACCTATATCTTATTGCAAGAGAAATATTTAATAGGAAACTTCCCCTTATACTTACCTTGTCCTCTGGCTTCTCTTTTCACAATCAGTGCTTCAAGCTCTTCTAACTCTCTTTCTTCTTCATCGAGCTATTTCATTTCATCCTCATACTTGAATGTCTTTCTTGATGAACTTTCACCAGGATCATATCTTTGTTTATCTCTTCAATAAGTAGTGGCCTTGAATGCAAATTCAACCTTAGGAAGGGCATCACCAAATTCACTCAACTCAAAAGCAGTAAGCTTACCAATCAACATATCTTTGGTAAAATTTGTCACAGTCTGGAGCTCTTCAATAGCACTAGCTTTGACTTTGTAAGAATCAGGAAAGGATCTAAGCACTTTAGCAACAATCTCTATTTCGTCTATCTATCCACTAGCACATCTAATACCACACACAAGTTCATTCACTCTTTGCATGAAAGTAGTAACATTTTCATCATCACCCATTCTCAAATTTTCATATTTCCCTTTCAGACTTTGTAGCTTAGAAATCTTCACATTAGCATCACCTTCATACAAGGCCTCCAACTTTTTCTAGATCTCATAAGTAGTCGTCAGATCCATCACATTTGTCATCTCAGTATCAGTCAAAGCACTCAACAATGCTTCCTTAGCCCTGATATTATACTCAGCATAAGTACTATTCGGTGGAATAATATACCTATTACTTGTAATGCTCCAGTAGGGTTCACCAATGCATTTCAAATGACACTCCATTCGAGTCTTTCAAAAGGAATAATTTGTTCCATCAAATCTAGGACTATCCTTCTTATAAGTCGCCATCCCGGATCACCTCAAGCTATTAAACTTCTTCCAAGGAACTTGCTCTGATACCAATTGTTGGCAACACAAGGAAAAACAACTGAGGGGGGGTGAATCAATTGTCACTGAATTTTAAACTTATTAAACTTATTAATCCTTATTCTCAGATCTGATCAATATCAATGAAAGCATGAATCAACAACACATTAGAAACACACATAACACCAAAATTTCTACGTGGAAACCTTGTTAGGGGAAAAACCATGGTGGAGGTTAGTCCGCAAGATTATACCTTGTTAAAAGTATAAGGAAATATGAATGGGGAATGCACATGCATTTAGGCACACTGCCTAGAGCTCACCACTCAATTACAAAGGAAGACACACTGTCTTACACAAAGGTTCTGATTATATCCATTAGGTTTTGAACTAAGAAAATAGCATCTGCTAATGCCCAATTACACTTCCGGTTAAGCTCATGAACACTTCTTCACTCTTCTTCACACTTTGCTCTTCCTTTGTATGATCTGAACAATATTTGCACATAGGACTCACACACTTCACACTTGCACACTCTCAAATGATAAAACAATCACTTATATATATCTGCAACAAGGAATTACATCTCTATAAGTCATATTCAACAAAATAACAAAAAGAATATAAACAGTCGGCTCAAATCAATAAAGATTATTTATGCAAATCAACCAAGGTCAGCCACAACATAATGAAGATAAAAAAAAATACTCCAACACAAAATTACTTCAATTAATTTCTCCTTGAAGATACACAACACACTTCAACACTGAAATCACATGATCTTCATTCAGGAACACAAACTGAAGTAACAAAAAAACTGTCAGAATAGAAATCTTCATAACTTGAACAAATCTTCACACAGATCTCTGAAACTCGACGTTGATAAACTAGATATACTCAACAAGAAAAATTTTAGTCCACAACCTCTAAACAACAACATATTGAGTTCACCGACATACTGAACTTCACTTCACCACTGACAACCTGTAGCACTTTTTATTACAATTTTCTCAATATCCCTGACATATACAACTTCTAATGCATAAATGCTAATAGTGTTGACATCAATGACAACCACATATCACCAACACAACCACAACATCCAACAAATTTTGCATTACTTTGGCCAAAGTTTTGAAATAAAAAAAACACTTCCATAATAAATGTAGTCATGAGTTCACACACCTCTAACTCAACTTGGAAACGACCTTTGACCTAAGGTTTAACACATGGTTGACTAATTTGACTATTTGTCTAACTTATCATAAGAATTTAAAATAAAAATGTATTTCTATGGTCGATAAATGACTAAAGTCATGGAAACATTTTCTTGATAATAAAGACCTATATTGTGTACTGGCAATATCTCGAATCTTGGCCACTGCCACTTGTTCATAAGTTTTTGCATTTATTTCTAAGAGTGAAATACTCTCCTATTTTCATGCACAATACTTTTTAGATTTCATTTATAAGTTATAGTATTTTCAAATATTGACACTAACTCTGGACACCTTGTCTTTCCCATGAGTTCATGTCAACTCAAAATATAAGTATTATTCACCAATAAGAAAATAACTTCTTTAAATAATTTTGATTTCTTTATGTTTTCCTCTTCTAGTTGTTTGTACAAGAAGACATTTAATAATACTGATAAATATACAATATATATTGTTAAATTCTTTTAAAAGAATAAGCACATTTTTACGATATTATAGTCTTTCAACAATTTTGAATATAAATTTGATTTCTTTCAATCAACATAATAGAATAAGCTTCAAGCTTATCATACAATTTTATAAATATATAATATAGAGTTTTCTTTGCACACACTTTATATGTATATAGTGGTATATATATAATTATACATATATATACACCACTATATATATAATTATATATACCACTATATACATGTATATATATATATATATATTTGTGTGAGGGGGAAGGAATCCATCGAGAAAGACACGAAAGCAAGATCAAATGCAATATTGAAATCAGAAACTATCTAATCCAAAAACACTTAATCTATCGTATTCCATTACTCATGAAATGTGCAAATCTAAGCTATTTGAATGAAATGAGATCCTAAGATATTCAAAACGAATTCAAATAAACAAAAGAAGAGTTTACCATCCCATGTTGGAGTGTATTTGCATGATGTTGGGTTGTTCGTATCACTGCAAAACCTCCATTGCTTGGTGCAAAAGCTTGATGAGTGATGCTTTTGTTTAAAGAAATGAGGAAGCTCTATCAATGGTGATCTTGACAACACTTCGCTGCATAAGGTAAGTTGAAATTCTTATCCTTATTTGTGAAGGGAGAGGTTTGTTTTATAGGAAAAGCAGTTTTGAATCAACGGTCAAAATCGCGTTGGAGAATATCCAGATCAATGGTCAAAATGAGTTGAGAGGATTTAGACATGAGGAGATTGTGCAAAGTTGATTGCACAATTAGGGTGATTGAAGAATAGATTGACTAGTTAGGATTTTGATTGCTTAGTTAGAAATTTATTGATCAGTTAGGGTTGAGTTAGGAATTAGATGGTTGAGTTAGCAAAATTAGATTGCTTTGTTAGCAAAATAGATTGCTTAGTTAGCAATCCATGATTTTCTCAATCAAAAAGTGGGTGAGGAATATTAATTAATTAATTAATTCCTTTTTTATTTTGATTTTTGATCATTTGAATAGTTTGATTTAATTTATTCAATTTTTTGGAGGAAAGTATGATAATTAAATTATTATGATTTAATAATTTAATCAATTTTAAGGAATAAGGTGAATTGTGACATAATCAAATAATTGGTGTCATTTGACTAATCAGGACGAAATAAGATAAGATTAGGACTTTATTAAATAAATGTAATTTATTTAATTGGTCAAAAATGATGAAGTGTGAATTAATCAAATAACATTGTATTATTCGATTAATAGTAGAATTAGGGTTTTCAGGACTTTATTAAATAAACTAATTTTTATTTAATTTGTCGAGAAATGATGAAAAAGTGAATTAATTAAATAATGTTGTATTATTCAATTAATAGAGGAATTAGGGTTTTCAAGACTTTATTAAATAAACGGTATTTATTTAATTTGTCGAGAATGATGAAATAGTGAATTAATCAAATAACATTATATTATTTGATTAATAGTAGAATTAGGGTTTTGGATGTTGTTTGATGTCGTTATGAGATATCGTGGGGTGATTTCAAGATTATTCGAGATGTTTCAGAGATGTTCTGAGTTGATTTAGAGATGTTCTGAGATGTTATGGGTTGATTCAGAGTCGTTCTAGGTTAATTTAGAGTTGTTCTGAGTTGTTTTGAGTTGATTCAAAGTTGTTCTGAGTTGATTCAGAGTCATTCTGAGACGTGATAAGTGTTAATTCAATTTTATATGTCTACATTTTTCCCCTCTTTGATACAAAGTATTGGTTGCTTTGTTTCAAAGATTCTATTTTTTAGATCAAGTTTTTTTTGGAAAAATTTTATGCCCTAGTGTTTTTTGGAATGATGGTAAGACTCCATGCTTCCCCCTTGAGAGGTTGACCAAAAATTTCAATTTTTGAGGTCAGGCTCACGACTCTGTTCTATTTCCGTTTCGATGTGTTTAGGTTGCAAAATTAGGTTTATAGGTCCTTCGTTTCTCGTTCTGATGTTTCTCTATCTTCTATTTTGAAATTAGGAGTGTTCCCCAAGTAGAAATTAGGGTTTCCTAGGTGAAATTAGGGTTTTCATCCTTCTTGTCGAGGTCTTGCTTTTGTTCTTGATCTTCACGTTGTTCATTGCTTAGAGGCATTTTGTAGACATGTATTTTGTATGCCTATATTCATCAGCCCAGTCGAGGCCTCGTATAGATATTATGATTTTGTATATCCTATCAAACTAATGATGTACTCTCTTTTTTGATGATGATATATATGATATATACCTTTTTTGATTCATTTTTGTTTTATGTTCATATGATGATGATATATGATGATGTATGCTTATATGATGTTGATATGAATGAATGCCCCATACCTGATGTTTTTTATTGGTTTATTATCATCATGATGTATGTTGGCGATATTGTGGATGTAGAATGGTACTAATGATATTGCTATACCAATTTCACTCAGAAGAAATGTTGATGATTTGATAGAAAAATGATGTTAATTTAGAAGAAATAATGATGATAGATAGAATGTGATGTTTGTTAGTAGTTGATGAGTTGCTTTTGCTTCTCTTTAGAGACTTTGGAGTTTGAACAATACTTTTTGATATAGTAAATAAATACGATGCACCAGGGTATTAATGACCAAGGTGACTTTGTATTTATTGCATGGACTTTGACTCTACAAACAAAGAGTATTCTTGCTCATACCAGACATACGGAAACCCTGTTAGAGTGTATGAGTGAGAAGCTTTAAAAACATGTCAGACTAGTAACACAAGAGGTATTAAAAACCTAACATGTCATTGTTACATGAAATGTTTCAAAGATGACTTCCACACATAGAGCAAAGCAAGTATTCGCCATGGTAGTATAACAAGACTATCCACAAACAACAAATTGAAATGATGGTCAATTGTCCCCATTCCTTCTCTAAATCCTTATGGACATCCTTGAGAGATCTTGGGAATGAGTCAATAATGTAAAATCACAAAATAAGATAACAAAAAGATAAAACAATGCTATTATATCACTTGCCATATCTGTTTGGGGTGGGTCTATTATCCAATGTTGATCCTTTCTATCGTAGGAATGGAACCATTAAGACATATCTCAGGATGTTGTTGGGTCTTGTCAAAAAGATATGTATTCGATACTTGGCTTTGTTTTAGTTCAATTTATGATCAAATTCTTATGTGATTGTCTGCATGAAAGTTCTAGTTGTTGATGTTTGTTTTGTTTGTTTTGTCAAAGGGTGAATGTGACGGTCTATTTATTATGGGTGATGTTTTATTTCGAACTGTGATGGCGGACATGGGTCTTTTTTATTTTTCTAAGTTTTATGATGTTTTTTTTGACATTTTCTAGGGACTAACCTAGGGCCTCAGGGGCTCATCAATGATAAGCCTTGCCTACGTTGTACACACAGAGGCTCATAGTTCGCTTGGTTTGATTTGAATGTTTTTTTTTACCTTTTTTTGTTTTGTGATGTTTTTGGCTTTTGTATCTTTTGAATGTTTTTGGATTTTTGACTTTGCCCCCAGTTGTGGACAAGATGACTTTCCTTAATCAGTGACAAGCCATGGTTGTATACCCTGCTTTATTATGAAATGAAATGGGTGGATGTCATGGATAGTATTGATAGATAATGATGCAAGTTTATTCAAACATAGCACCTATTTGCCAGGTTTTCACTATGGTACCTGTTCAAGGAGTGCCACATAATGGTTTTCACTCAGAGAACATTTTATTTCTCTTTACTATTTTTCTTTTTTTTTGATTTTTTTTTTGTATTTTTATCTTTTTTCTATTTTTTTTGGATTTTTACTTTTTTGCCTGGGGTTTTCTGATGTGCTTCATGTGTAAAAATTCTTGAGGTTCCTGTTGTTTAGCGGTTCAGCTAAAGGTTCTCCTTCAGGAGTAGCTAACCGATATGCCCCAGAGCCATAGCTTATTGTGATGACAAACAGACCTAACCAGTTGGGTTCAAATTTGCCTTTGCCAGCTTGATTTAGTTGTACTTTTTGATTCTCTTTAAGGACTAATTCACCAACTTGAAAGTTCCTATCCTTGATCCTTTTGTCATAGTTTCACTTGAGCCGATTTTGATAAACCTGCAAATGGTTTAACGCGCTCAAATGTCTTTCATCTAGGAGTTCTAATTTATTCAACCTGGATACCCTATATTCTTCGTTGCTGACCATGTTTTTAATGAAACTCGCAATGAAGGGATTTTGACCTCAATAGGCAAGACGACCTCTAATCCATAGACCAAGGAAAATGGTGTGGCGCCAGTAGGTGTGTGAATGTTGGTTCGGTAGGCCCATAAGGCTAGGTTTAGCTACAAATGCCAATCACAACCAACTTCATTAATAGTCTTTTTGAGTATTTTCAGTATGGTTTTGTTAGATGCCTCATCCTGACCATTTCCTTGGGGGTAATAGGGCGTGGAGAATCGATGGTGGATAGAAAATTGGGAACAAAGCTCTTGGACATCCTAATTTTTGAATGGGGTTCCATTATCTGTTATTATTGTTTGGGGAATTACATACCTGCAGATGAGATAATTCAAAATGAATTTTGATATTTGTTTTCCTGTGATATAGGTCAATGGAATTGCCTCTATCCATTTAGTGAAGTACTTTGTTGCTATGATAATGAATTTATGCCTATTGGATGAGGTGGGTGATATCTTACCTACCAGGTCTAATCCCCATTGCGAAAAAGGCCATGGTGTGGTTATAGATCTCAATTCCTGTGTTGGTGCATGAACAAGGTCATTGTGTAGCTAACATTGTCGACACTTTCTAGAATACTGTATGCATTCTTGTTCCATGGAGGGCCAATAGTATCATGTTCTGAGCAGTTTCTGGACTAGATTGAGTCCACCAGAGTGGGATCTGCAAATACCTTCGTGAACCTCTTGTAAGGCTATTTTTCCTTCTTCTGCATCAATGCAACAGAGTAATGCACCATCTAGATTATGATGGTATAGGGCATCTCCTAGGATGGTAAAGCAGGAAGTTCTACAGGTGAAGGTTTTCTTTTGGGTGGTCGTTAAGTCAATGGGTATGGTACCATGTTGGATGTAGTCAAAAGTATCTTGGTACTGTTGACGCCAAAAATTGACGAGGTGACAGTGTCTTATAGGAAAATCAGTTCAAGGGGGACCCCTTTGCGCCAAACTGAGTGACCTCCGGATTTTAAAGAAGCCGACTTCCTCTATAATGGGTTTTGGAAAGGAAAAAGGAAACGAATATAATGAAGCAAAGTCTAATCTAAGGTGATGCGCCAAAATTTACTGATGGGCACGATAAATTGTAGATTTAAGGGCTTGAATGGTGTTGTTGCATTCCAAAACGTCGGAGACTTAAAGCTATAGCATAAACAATTCATTTATTGACATAAAATAATATTGCATACATCCTCACTACTAAGAAGAGTCATTAGACATGATTTAGGTAAGCAAGCTTGTATTCAACATATATAGAAGTTTCTCAAATGAAATGTTTAAGACATTATAAAACACAGTTTACAGTTTAATCAAAACATGAAAAACAGAAAGGCCGAACAGTTGGTACAGTCTGAAAGTTTCTTACAAATAAAATAGTAAAAGAGGCCTGGTGTCTCTTGCTAAAAACTAATGTGTTTTTCTCAAAAAATTTAGACCCTCCTATCTGCGACAGAGAGAGTATATATAGCAGGAAAAGAAACCTCCCACCGCTTTGGAGAACTGTAATAGAAAAGATCCTGCAATCCTTTGCAATGATGCCTGAATCAGAAGATTCCCAAGGCCGTTACAACGACATCGAGCTAGAACACAGCATCTGGTCATCCAGGTGTACGTGCATCCTTCGTAATGATGGCAGTGGTCCCAGCCAGGCTCGAGGCGACAAGTGTCATCCACCGCTGCAAACAACCATGATGAGCGGCACCCAATAGCATTATCTCCCTCAGCCAACCTATCGCTCGCTCTATAGATTAGTCGTAAGGCACGTGACAGCCTCCCACTGCCCGTATGAAAACTTCTCTCATTGCTGTCGAGAGATTGCGAAGATGCAACACGTATCCAATGGGTCGAGATCCTTATCACAGTGGAGAGAAAGCTGCATTAACCGAGTGCGAAAGACGCGTGGCAGCGTTTTGCTGCCCACGACTGTTCATTTCCTTACTACGTTGAAAGATCTGCGAACAGTTGCCACCTAGCAGAAGGTGGGGCCCAACACCTTTTAGAAAATAAAAAAGAAACCCTGTGGAAGCATTTTGCAGCCTGTGGTTGTTTATTTCATTCCCGCATGAAAAACCTACGATCCGCCACCACGTAGCAAGATGTAGGACCCTCTGACAATCTTTAGAAATGATGGCCCTGTAAAAGACTTTCGCAACCCGAAGAGACTTTAAGGAAATAAGAAATAAAACCTTCTGCAAGTGTGACACGTGGACGCCCAGCACAGCTCCTCAGGACCCGAAAGGGAAGCTATTGCCTGAAGTTGTGAAGAGGAGATGCGCAAAGTGGTAGATCAAAACTTGATGGAAAGCCGAATAAATTCAGCGAGGATAGGCCAGCGCACACACAATACAAAAAGAAACCCGAAGGGAGCTATTCGAATATTTATTTTAACAACTTTTGGCAACTATCAGGGGCGTTTCGAATAAGGAATGGAGAACCCAAAAAATCTCTTTGGTGCTGCAGACCAGAGCTTTATGCATAGGGCTAATAGAGTTAGAGTTTGGAAAAAGCCGCCTGCAAGGGCGACCATTCATTTTCGGACGACTTTGCTATACTGCGCAAATTTTCTTGTGCTTCGCGTAGATCAATAGCTTCCTTGTGAGGCAGCACATCAGGTAGACCGGCGCTTGCTTGTATATGGAAAAGCAGCTGCGAGAGTGGATGAATGACTGCCTCAATGTCGGCTGCCGTTGGGGAGCTGCTAAACTCCCTGAAAGCTTCCGGGTCATTTTCCTTTTGCTCAATAACCTCAACAATCTGTGTAGTTGTGGCAATAGAGCCATCCTCGAGGAATGGGGACGGTAGCCCCATCTTGCCTAATTCGGTGAAACTTCTCCGTATGCCATCTAGTGCCTTGCTTAGAAAAGTCGCGACTGCCTTAGTGCGCTGGAAAGCAGAGTGATAATAAATGAATTTATTTGTCATTTGGGCAGCAGCGTCTCGATCCTTAATCCCAGCTCTGGCAAGGATTTCATCTGAGACAGAGTATAGTTTGTTGAGCAAGTCCCTCGCCTCGGGAACCTTCTCTAGGATGAAACGTGGGAACTGCTCAATTGTGTCGTGGGCCTCTTAATTGAGCCTTGATGCCTTGTCGATAAATCATAGGGTAAGCTGCAGTGTTAGGCAAAAGGTCTTGAATTTCTCCCAGTGAGAAATGTATAATTGCCTAACCAGCGGAATGCCATCAGGTTGGGAAGGGGAAGGCAATAAAGAGACTTTAAGCGAAGAAATCTCTGCGTCTCTTGAAATAAGGGCCTCAGCTAATTCTGCCTTTTTCCTTTTTTCGGACGCCAGCTGCTCCGTATAGCTGCTCATTTCTTTATTCCAATTCTGCTCAGCTCGGGAGTGATTCGCTGATTGCTCTTCCAGAGAAGTTTTTGTCTCTCGGAGTTCTTCCTCCAGTTTAGCCTTCAGGCCTTTAAATTCAGCCTCTTTCTCCTATACTCTTTGCTCATACTGCTCTTGTAGGTGCTCCAACTCCTCACCTTTTTGTGCCATCTCCTGACTATACTCAAGGCGGACGCGTTCAAACTCTTCCTTTTTTAACTATAGACTCTGTCGCGCTTCTTGGTTCTTGTTTTGCAGTTCTTTTATTATGCCTGGGTCAGCAACCTGGGTTTTCGCAATTTCACCCTGAAGCTTGTTCCTCTCATTCTTTGCTGTCAGCGCCCTTTCAGTCATTCGGGTGATATCTGCCTCTAAAGATTTCTCCTTTGTTTCCAGAAAACTCACTCTTTCCCTGGCTGCCCTGAGCTGCTCATCCTTCTTCTTTAACTGGCGACCAGTTTTGAGGAAGTCGGAAGTGACCACCCGTTGCGTTTCCTCCATGATTTTGACCTTATCTTGTGGCTAAGCTACCTTCATGTCGAGTCTGGTAGCATATATCTCATAGTCTTTGGGTTGCATTTCTCCCTAAGGCTTGCTTACCCTTGGGTACATGGTTGCAAATTTTAATTCTTGTCGGGCCTCATCATACAGAGCTTGTACTCTCGGCTCGGTGGGAGCATTGTCATCATTTGTCTTGCGTTTCCTCATTCTATTCGCGTGTGCCTCTTTTTCACAATCTATCTGTGCTATGAAGTCGGCTGGTGATGAAACTAGCCCACCTGCAAAAGGAGCACCAGAAGGCAGGGCATAGGGATAGGTAACCTTCATAGGCGCACACATTTGCTTCTTCTGGAGAGTGACTGTTTGTGGAGAAAAGTGCGACATGTTCCATAGTTTGGTCTGAGAACTATCAGCAAGGCTAGGCATTTGTGGCAGCTGAATCAGGGATTTAGCCGTAAGGCTCATTGGTCGGGAAAGGGGAGTTGCTAATGGGGTGTCAGCTTGTTGCAATGGACGAGGATCAGTAAAGATAGCGAAAAAAGAATGGGCACCGATAGGGGGAACATTTTCTGAAAGTGAGGCAAGGAAAGTCTGAGCGGCAGTAGTAGGCGTGAGCATTCTTGGAGGAGTAATTACAAGCGGGTGGGCCTGCGAAAACTGGGCGAATCCAACCGAATAAGTTGGACCAAAAGCAGAAGGTAGAGGGCTCGAACTTATGGCAGGAGTTGCCAGTGAAGCAAGGGCAGATACAAAGGAATGAGATGCAAGAGAAGAATGAGCGAAATATACCTGTTGACTGGTCGGCGGTGGTTCCAGGATCGTTCGTGACTCCCCCGCAAACTCTGGTATTTGGCTAGCAGCGGGTGTTTCTCCTCCGGCGGGTTCTTGAAAAACCCCTCCGATAATACTTTTCATGCACTGCCTTTTCGCAGGCGGACACTCGCTAACTTCGGTAGCCGAATACATCTGCTGAGGCGTTAGCTTGGCTGGTTTAGTGACCCAAGTGAGTATATGTGAACCTCTTGATATATTAAAATGTACGTTCGTGGCCACATAGGCGGCATGCCTAGAGACCTTGCCCCTTTGCATTGAGGAGGACGATGCCACCGCTTCTTCTTCATGCTCCTCAGATTCTTCCCCCTCTTCGCTCCTATCAACACTAGAGCTCGGGCTGGGGTGGCCTTCCTTCCACCATCTTTCAAATTCCTGGTCATCCTTTAGCTGATTGTAAGGAGCATCCAACTGTGCTACTTCCTGGCGATATTTCCAAAAAGCTTTTATTTTTTCATCACTCCATTCCTCATCCCTCTTCAACCTGTTGTACATGTTGCGCTCCATGGGAACATTATCCTTGGCCACAGCCACAGGAAAGTAGAACTTGTGCCATGGGCCTCTAGTGTCCGGCGTAGGGATTTGCGCTAATTCAACAAAATTCTCATCTCTATCCGTTCATGGATTAAGCCGCTTCTCCGGGAAACATGAGTAACTTTCATATGTGGCTCTGGTAAGTCGTTGAAAGGGTTGTATTCCCACTTATCATTTACCAGTACCAACCCTAGATGTGCCAGCTTGTCCTCTAACAACTGGTGCGATTGTTTTTTCACAAGAATCACTAACTTGAAATTCTTCGGACAAGTGAAAAATCATTTCCTCTTGACCTTTCCGCTACTACAGAAAGTGAAATCAATGACACACACCTACCGGAATATTTCTAGCGCAAGCACTCTATCTGTGACGCAAGCTGGGAGCAAGAAAGGTTTGCCAGTAAAACCCCACATTCGAAGGATTGTAAAATCTCTGCCTAAGAACCAGTCACAAGCAGGGGTGTAACTCTACATAAATCCGGTCTGCTCCTTATCGAGCTGGACAATATCACCTTCTCCGATTAAATCATTCAAAACTGAGGCTATGAAATAGTCTGCAAACGCATAATAGTCATATGATGCGGAAAAGAAAGGTGTCCATGTAGACATCGACTTCCTTTTATTTTGCTCATCAAAAATTGATAGCGGAAAAAATCGGGCGAAGAAATCTGAATTCTAATGCAGAAACATGTGGACCAGGTAGGAAAGAAACCTAAACTTCTTCTCCACCTGATAATTCTCAATTTGCTGTTTCATTTCTTCAACCATGAACTCAACAAAATCATACCATAAGAGTTCATGCTGCTTGCGAAATTGCATTGCCGGTCCCAACTGAAAGCTTTCTATCTTCTCATCGGAGTCTTGGCCGCAAACAAATGCCAACATGGACATGGCATCCTAGAGATCATCGCGGAATGCACCATGCGATAATGGGATACTTGGTGCTTTAGCGGCCGAGATACCTTTCCTATTAGTCTCTTCTAACAAGAAATCTGAGCTGGTTTTCATATTCCTCCATATTTTCTCTCCCTTGCTTGGGTGAAAGGGCTCTATAGTCTCATTCCTTTTACTTGGATCCAGGATACATAACATGTGTCAGATGGCCTCTGGGCTGATATGCACCCTTAAGTTGCGGCCTTCAATGTAGTGGGTATCTGGATTATATCGCTGAATAGTAGCATCAACTACTTCTGGGCAATAGTGCACCAATGGGACCATGTATTGTGGGAAACCACTATACCAGACTCTACTTGCCATGGATTGGTCCGCCCTTAGTGCCGATAATCTTGCACAAGCTACCTCTGTAAGGGACTTAGGGTTTTTTGCGAGCCTTGGGTCATAGATATTGTCCCATTTTTCCTCAACCTTTTTCTGGTTACTCCATTTCTTAGGTCTATCCAGCTCCTCCATGTAGGCTCTTCTCGCCTTGCTCGGTATACCAGGTGTGGCGTATGCCACATCCTCATAAATATATACCTCTACTGAAGAACGAATAGCCGTGAATAGTTCCTGGCTAATTTCCTCCTGCATTGGCTGAGCTAAAGATTCTGACATTTTCCTTCTTTGAAGATTTTGTAAGCTCCTAGTTGACTATGCTTGCTCTAGATAGACAGACAGAAAACAACTCTGCACTTCTCCTTGCGTTTGTAAAAAGACTTAAAAATATTAAGCCTTTTCATGCAATAATAGCAACCTTTCCCAAGGTGGTAGGCGAAAGCAAGCCTTTTGCATTTAATTCGACATGTACCGTTAATCTTGAAACTCGTGCAAGATGAATTGATTGCTATTCTGAGGCGGTCGAATTTCATTATTACATTTGGGCGATCGTGTGATACACCCTGATCTCCTTGGAACTTGAGCCTGCAACTGGCTTGCCAACCCTGCGTTAGCATGTGCTGGCAATTAATATCTCGACCGGAATGATTACGCCGAGCAAACGATCACCGCCTGAAAAGATATGAGTATTGTCTTGGGCTCTGGGACGCGCTTGAGAGATGACACAATAGCCTATGACCATACGTCTCTCCACCAACAAGCGCCACCTTTTTAAAACTAATTAATCAACTTCATTTAATTAAGCACACATCGAGCCGTGCTATCATGGATGTAACTGGCCCGAAAATGTGAGCAAACATAGACTTGGCTTTCGAGATAGTAGCTAGCATAACATCACATTTTTTAGAGGCGGATTAGCATGTGCCTTGTCAATTTTTCTATAAATAGGCTAGTAGATAGTGAGCAAAACATACTTAGCATTTGAGAAGTGATAGGTCAGTAGCAGAGCATTAAACAAGTCTTTTCATAGGTTAGGTGGTAAAACACATTTGGCATTAGCTCAGAAGCCTAGTAACAGTGTCAGAACAATGGATACCCCAATTCGTCTAACCTTGTATAAGTCACAGACGACATTCCTAGGTGAGATTTCAACTAGGAGACTGAAAAGGATGACGAAGAACAAGCATTCGCTGGTTTTGGTGGCCATTAAGTGGGTCTTAGGCAAGGATTGCATAGAATATGAGGATAATTATAGGGTGAATACCGATGTATGCTCCCACTTTGTATCGTCCATGTTGGACATTTGCATTCCCCGGCCACTTATCCTGAAGCTGGTTAAAGAAATCTTCCCGAAAAAATACCTAAATGGGCTTGGTGAGGTCATTGCACATGTTGCCTATGGAATAGGTCTGCCAACAGCCAACGACCTGTGTCGCTTTATTGAGGAAGAAGCTGTCGTCGTTTGGCTGCCATTCCTCAGTGGATTCCACCTGCAGACCCGTGACTTGCACCAGCAGAGGGTTACTCAGACCCTACACTTCCTGTTTCGGAGCTACAACGTGATACCTTTCTACGACGTAGACTAGTATACTGACTTCAAGAACTTGGTGTTTCCACCGCTAATGGTGGTTATGCCAAATGATGCTATTAGTGCCGCCGACGAGCCTGTGGACGAGGAAGAAGTGGACGCTGCAGTGAATGCGTCAATTGCCGCCAGTCATGCCTTCAGATAAACAACCCTTTTTCCTACTGCTCAAAATGTAACTCTCTTGTTGTATATAAGCCTGATAAAAGGCTATCATATATAATATACCTCAATATGCCTGTATATTTTGGAATACGGACCCCCAACAATTTTGTAACCAAAGAACATATATATAAATATATATCTCCCATTTTAAGGAAAATCCATGCTCTTTCTTGCTTCTGTGCTTAAACTTTTCTGGGTTTGCAAGTTTTATATGCTATTTCTCCATACATGAGTGTATTTTGTGTAAAGAAACTCTGGTGTTTCACCCGCCAATGATAATGAGTTAATTTCGCAGAACGACAACTGATTTTAGAAAAAAAAAATCGGCCAAACAACGGGAAAGAAAATAAAAGCGCTATTTACATATGTACAAAGTAGAGCTTAATGCCTAATGGAACAACTTAAGATGAATCCCATTGACCGGGATTCCTAACGGTTCCTGTTCCATATTCTCCAGCACAAAAGCGTTGTGTTGCTTGCACCGAATGATTTTAAAGGGTCCCTCCCATAGGCTATCAAATTTACCGTGCTAACCTGGCTTTGCAGCCCTGCTGTCATACCTTAGCACTAAGTCTCCACTTTTTAGACCCTGGTCGGAAGCCTTCTTGTCAAACCATCGTTTGATCACTTGTTGATGGCTCGTCATTGCTATTAGGGAATTCTCCCTTTTTTTTAATACTTCCAATAGCTCGGCGAGCCGAACCTCCATGGCTTCATTTTGTTCTATCTCAAGAGATTTCAATAACTGTATTGTTGTGATCTCCATGGAGATAGGTAACAGCGCCTCTTTCCCATATACCAGTTCATAAGGTGAAGTCTTAAGGACTTGCTTAAGAGTTATGCGGTTTGCCCAGAGCGCTTTTTGAAGATTTTTATGCCATTCCCTCTGGTGCTCTGAGCCAACCTTTTTAAGGAGTCAAACTAAGCTTTTGTTTGTTGACTCGGCTAGACCATTTCCTTGTGGATAATAGTTTGATGATGTTTTAAGGAACATGCCATTCTTTAATGCAAAGTGACATACCTTTGTACCTAGAAATACTCTGGCGTTGTCTGAAATGATCATTTTTGGAGGGCCGAACCTTGTCACTAGTGCTTCGAGGAAGTCTACAATCTCTATTTCTGTTGCACCCTTAAAGGGAACAGCTTCCGTCCACCTTGTGAAGTAGTCCGTAGCGGTTAGAATCCACTTATGTCCGGCACTAGAAACCGGGTTGATCATTCCGATGAAGTCTAGGCCCCATTGCACAAACGGTTCATCTGCCACTATAGGTCTGAGGGGCATTGCTGAATTCTTCCTTCTGTCAAAGAAGAACTGGCATTTTTTACAAGCCCTTACCAGAGAGTGGGAGTCACTGAAAAGTGTAGGCCAGTAATAGCCAGCTCGCATGATCTTGATAGCGGTAGTTTTGGCGGAGAAATGTCCACCTTCATCGCTATTGTGGAATGCGTCGAGGATCCTCTGCGCCTCCCCTGAAGTAACGCATCGCAGAAGCACACCATTGAAATTTCTTTTGAAAAAGACTCCTATCAGCGTATACTCATGATTCTGAAGCCAATAATACCTTCTTTTTTGGGATGAGAGGCCTAGTGGGTACCTTCCGGTTTGCATGAAGTTCATTCTATCAGTCAGCCAATCATCTTCCGATCTCGATCTATTTATTAAGACGAGCTCTAGCTGTTCCTCCTTGGCAGGTACCTCCTCGTTCTGTGCCATATACTCACAGTCCTCTGCCTTTAATAGTCTTAGTAGGCCTAACTTCGATGTCATATTCAAGGATCTTGGTGATCCAATTAGCCCTTTTTTCTGTGATCTCTCCTTCCATGATGTATTCACGCACACTAGAATGTGCGATATATATCAGAACTTTGTTGTAGGAAATTAGATGGCAGAATTTTTTAAGTCCCTTTACTATTGCAAAGGCCTGTCTTTCGACAAAGTTATAATTCACCTCATATTCTTTTAGGGTTCGGGAATAGAACGCCACTGAGTGTTCCCTTTCTTCTGTGTTACCCTTTTGGGTTAGAACGGTAGCAATACTGGACTTGCTACTGAAAGCATACATTATAAAATCTTTGGATTGATCCAGATTAACCAGCACCGGGGCTACGGAAATCGCTTCTTTGACCTTTTCAAAAGCCTCCCGAGCTTCCGTTGTCCACTTGAAAGCTTGATCTTTTTTCAGCATTAGGGTGATCGGCCTAATCATTCCCGTGAAATCAGAAATAAATTTGCTGACGAAATTTACTTTGCCTAGAAAAGACTGAACACCTTTTTTATTTACCGGAAGGGGAAGTTCTTTGATAGCCTTTACTCGTTCGGGTCAATTGAAATACCTTCTTTAGACACAACATGTCCTAACAGCTTACCCTGCGGCACTCTGAATACACATTTCTTTGGATTCAGGGAAACCCGAACTCCTGCACTTTTGAAAAACTAATTCCAAATGATCAAAATGATCATCCTTAGATTTAGAGAGCACAGTAAGGTCATCCAAATAGATTAGAATAAACTTATTGATTAGTTCGCTGAATGCGATGTCCATTGCCGCTGGAAAGTTGCCCCTGCATTGGATAAACCAAAAGGTATTTTAGCATATGCAAATGTTCCCCACTTGGTGGTGAACGTAGTCCTGTGTTGATCTTCTTTTTTAACACGAATCTGGTTATAGCCAGAGAAGCCATCCAGCAGAGAGAACATTTCCGATCCTGTGACAGTTTGTAGGATTGACTCCATAGAAGGCAATGGATAGTGATCCTTCAGAGATGCTCTGTTCAGGTCTCGAAAGTCCACACATAAGTGGATATCACCATTCTTCTTTCGGACTGGTACCAGATTTGATACCCAAGTACTATGTTTGATTGGGAAGACAATACGTGAATCAATGAGCTTGGTTAGCTCTTGTGCCATTAGGGCCTCAACTTTAGGGTTGACTGGCCTCTGTTTCTGTTGGACTAGTTTCGCACCTTCTGTTAGCTCAATAGTGTGCTGAATGATGCCAAGATCGTAACCCTCCAGATCATCATAGGACCAGGCCACTACTCCATATTTTTCACAGAAACTGATAAGCCTTTCTTTATCTCAATGTAGGACATCTTTTCCGACCCAGAGATTCCTACCATCGGAGACCCAAAGGTCCTCATAATCACTTTTTTCTGCCACAAATTTCTGCTTATCATTTCGGGCGTCATTACAATTGAAAAAGTTCTCGAGAGTAACTAACCCTTTCGGAAGTTTATTTGATTTGAGCTGCATAATTTGTCCTTCATAAGTCTCGACGATCTTTGGTTGAAGTTGATCAGCAAATTCCCCTGAGTGCTGGATAAACAAAGCGATGTGTTCATCGCTTTCAAAGACTTGCCAACTCTGATCATTGTCGGGGATCGTTGGTCGAACAAGCACCCGTACTAAATATTCATTCCGAAGCAAGTCAGAGACAGGATCAAACTGAGCACCAATCACCGCCATGCGATCTGCATCGCTATTCTGCCTTCGGGGAACGGTCCGGATGTTGAAAGCTTCGAAACCCTCAATCAGGTCCTAGATTCGATTCTGATAGGATCTCATGCAGACATTCTTCGCTGCAAAAATTCTTCAGACCTGATTAACTACCAGTTTGGAATCTTTGAACACAATCAATTGCTTAATACCCATTTGTTCCGCAAGGCTTAGGCCTTGGACTAACCCTTCATATTCAGCCTCATTGTTTGAACAGGAAAATTTAAAGCGGAAAGACCTCAACAACTTTTCATTTTGTGGGGATATTAGACATACCCCTGCTCCAGCACCTACTTTGCTTCTTGCTCCGTCAAAATACAATGTCCATAACTCATTTTCTTGGTTACCGTCGGATTCTTTGGCGACCTTCGGAAGAACTTGGTCTTCGTCATAAATCACATATGTGCCCAATTTTGTAGCATGATAATTCCCGAAAGGATCATTGTTTATGTGTTCGCTCAACAGAGCATCTTCCTTATCATTTCGGTCTCCACTCACCTTCTCTTCCTCTAGCAATTCAACACTATACATTTCTTGCTTGGTGATAGAGGTATGCACGACTTCAAAATTGATCAGGGCCTCATCCGCCACATGTTCGGAATGTAGAGCCTTCGATTCTATCTTCATTTTTGCGCCATGCTTGGTCCTAAGTATCAGATGTGACCAATCTAAAGACAAATATCCGCCCACCTTTGAAGTAAATTCTTGGGATAGACAGAGACCAAACATAGGAGGAACATCTATGATCACCGTATCTTGCGGGACCGTGATACTGGGGAAGGCAAATAGATTTAAAGGAAGTGCTTTGATGACACCTACAATATCAACTTTATTTCCATCGAGCTGCATCACCCCCTTCTTCATAGGTTCGTAGCTGAGTCCCAAAGCTTCGGCTATCAGTTTTGGCATAACCATTGTACTAGCGCCAGAATCAATCATAGCGTTGTGTAATAGTTTCTTTCCTATAATGAGAGTTAAGAAGAAGGGCTGAGGTTTCGACCTACTTCTGTCTTTCGCATGGGATTCCTTCGCTTTGTTTGTAAGAACCTTAGCTAGTGGCATTTGATAAACCACATTTGTACTGGTAGACGGCTCTGTTGGTACTGAGTTGATCTCTTGCTGAAGCGCCTTCTGTAGTATAGTCTTCTGTTCCAGGATAGCTAGAATGTCCCATAAAGACACATTAGCGGATGATTTCTTTAATTGCTCCACCACATTAAAAGGTGGCAAGTTTGAAGATTTTTGCTCCTTGGTTCTTGTTATAATAATATCCTTCCGCGGTTGAGAAGGTGAAGAGACGGTTGATGCGCCGGAATTTGATCGGACACGCCTTTGCGTTGCGGGCTATCTGGGAGTGAAACAACAGGCTCACCGGTGAATCTCCTCTTTAAGCGCGTGTTGTAATCCGGCTGTACCTGCAGCGTTTCGGATATGAATGCGTCATTGGCAAACACCGTTTCTTCTTCCTCCATCCAGGAGAAGAGTGCATGATCGGGAGCAATATCGAACTCTTGTTCTAAAGACATTCCTTGCATTTGCTCGGTAAGGACCGCGCTCTCCATTGGCGAGGCATATATGTAACCTCCATTTTCCATTATAGTGCCTTGACTGCGTTGCTCTGCCACTTTCTATTGTAGGTTGCCACGCGGACAATTTCGGGGCATATGCGCATCGCTGTAGGGGAAACACCATGGATTGATATCATCAATAAGATTGTTTTGTCCCACAGTTAATTCCCTACTCGAGCTTGGCGACACACTTGTCAGCGGAGTAGGCACCGGGACCATTTGGTTTGTAGTCGGCGTTGGTGGATTAGTGCGAGGCGCACTCTAATATTGATTTTGCTGATAAGTAGACCGCTCGCCTTGATAGCTTTGATATGCGAGCCGCGAGGGCGTTGCTTGGTTCCACTTGAGAGTTGTTATGTCATTTTCCATAGTTCGCAACATCTCCTCGAGGTCGCTTATTTCATCCTTGGAAGAACCTGATGTAGAAGCCAAGTTTTCAGGAGTAGCCGCATATGAGTACATTGACTGGGCAGTTGCTGGTGCACTAGTTGATGCGGTCTCTTGTGCAGAGGTTGATATTTCAGGAAATATCGGCATAATAGGTCGAGGAGGCAATTTTTTGCAATCTATCAAATGGTTCTCAGCTTTGATAGCGGTAGCATAAGCATTTGGTAGAGTGGCTCCTCCCAAAGACTTGATCATCACAGAAATGTCAGGATTAATGGACTTTAGATAGAATATGAATGCCAATTCTGGAGTCGGGCGGATAGTCACAGGAATCCTCTGCCAATTTGAGTGAAATCGAGCATTGAAATCCATCAGAACCTCCTGGAGGGCTCGTCTTATGACAGATAGCTGATAATATAACGAAGAACAATCTCCGTCGTTTGAGAACCTTTCATAAAATGGATCTCCGAGCTCATCCCAGGTGCGAATTGAATTAGGAGTCAGCGTTCGGTACCAATCCAGAGCCTTTCCTTTGAAGGACGCGGCGAGGAGCCTCAGGGCTACATTCTGCGATGTAATACCGTGTACCAGACAAACATCCGTTACATCCTGCAAATGTTCTGCTGACGTTTTTGTGTTGTCTTCACAAATTTAGGGATATCTTTCAGGGCCGAAACCGGGATAGCGCCCCAAATAGCTGGCACTATCGGGGCTACCAGGGGACTTTCAGCATCCCATGCTACGTAGTTTCTATTCGCGACCAACAACATGGTGAGAGGAAAGGGTGGTGGGAATGAAATGGTTACCAGCTGATTTGCGGCCTGGACTGTCCCTAGCGGAGGTACTAGTAAACCCGGGTTACTTGTGGTCTGAGATCTAGTTACAGGCCGATGGCTCATACACCCCTCTACAAGGAAATTTCATTAGTTCGGGTCCCACCGGGCGTGCCAAAAAAAGAACAAACTATTGACACCAAAAATTGATGAGGTAACAGTGTCTTATGGGAAACTCAGTTCAAGGGGGACCCCTTTGCGCCAAACTGAGTGACCTCCGGATTTTAAAGAAGTCGACTTCTTCTATAATGGGTTTTGGAAAGGGAAAAGGAAACGGATATAATGAAGCAAAGTCTAATCTAAGGCGATGCGCCAAAATTTACTAATGGGCACGATAAATCATAGATTTAGGGGCCTGAATGGTGTTGTTGCATTCCAAAACGTCGGAAACTTAAAGCTATAGCATAAACAATTCATTTATTGACATAAAATAATATTGCATACATCCTCACTACTAAGAAGAATCATTAGACATGATTTAGGTAAGCAAGCTTATATTCAACATATATAGAAGTTTCTCAAATGAAATGTTTAAGACATTATAAAGCACAGTTTACAGTTTAATCAAAACATGAAAAATAGAAAGGCCGAACAGTTGGCACAGTCTGAAAGTTTCTTGCAAATAAAATAGTAAAAGAGGCCTGGTGTCTCTTGATAAAAACCAGTGTGTTTTTCTCAAAAAATTTGGACCCTCCTCTCTGCGACAAAGAGTATATATAGCAGGAAAAGAAACCTCCCACCGCTTTGGAGAACTGCAACAGAAAAGATCCCACAATCCTTTGCAATGATGCCTGAATCAAAAGATTTCCAAGGCCGTTACAATGGCATCGAGCTAGAACACAGCATCCGGTCATCTAGGTGCAGGTGCATCCTTCGTAATGATGGCAGTGGTCCCAGCCAGGCTCGAGGCGACAAGTGTCATCCACTACTGCAAACGACCATGATGAGCGGCACCCAATAGCATTATCTCCCTCAACCAGCCTATCGCCCGCTCTACAGATTAGTCGTAAGGCACGTGGCAGCCTCCTGTTGCCCGTATGAAAACTTCTCTCATTGTTGCCGAGAGATTGCGAAGATGCAACACGTGTCCAATGGGCCGAGATCCTTATCACAGTGGAGAGAAAGTTGCATCAACCGGGTGCGAAAGACGCGTGGCAACGTTTCGCTGCCCGCGACTGTTCATTTCCTTACTGTGTTGAAAGATCTGCGAATGGTTGCCACCTAGCAAAAGGTGGGGTCTGCCAACACCTTTTAGAAAATAAAAAAGAAACCCTGTGGAAGCATTTTGCAGCCCGTGGTTGTTTATTTCATTCCTGCAGGAAAAACCTACGATTCACCGCCACGTAGCAAGATGTAGGACCCTCTGACAATCTTTAGAAATGATGGCCCCGTAGAAGACTTTCGCAACCCAAAGAGACTTTAAGGAAATAAGAAATAAAACCTTCCGCAAGTGCGACATGTGGACGCCCAGCGCAGCTCCTCAGGACCCGAAAGGGAAGCCGTTTCCTGAAGTTGCGAAGAGATGCACAAAGTGGTAGATCGAAACTTGATGGAAACCCGAATAAATTCGGCGAGCACAGGCCGATGCACACACAATACAAAAAGAAACCCGAAGGGAGCTGTTTGAATATTTATTTTAACAGGTACCATGGGGAGTTAGGACCAACAACAACACATACCTATGGAATGTCGAATGCTGGTACCAACAATTGTTCCACAAGGAACTCATATTTAGGCACATTCTGTGGAATATCAAGCAGTGAACCTATTGTTGCCATTGCATCAACAACTCTGTTATTGATCCTAGGAATTTTCTCAAAGGTTATTCTGACGAAGTATTCTTTGAACCTATCCACCATCCTTTTATATGGCAATAATTTTTTATCTTTTCTTTGGTACTCATCGTTCACTTGTTTGATTGCTAGCTGAGAGTCTCCAAAGACATGTAGCTCTTTTATTCTCCATTCAATAGCCATTTTTAACCCTGTGATAAGAGCTTCATATTCTGAGATGTTGTTCATGCATGGGAATGCAATCCTGTAGGCCTTGGGTATACTATCTCCTTGTGGTGTGAGAAATAGAATACTAGCTCGAGATTTGTGTTGTGTATGGGACCCATCAAAGTATAGAGTCCATTAGTCTATCTATTTTGTCATCAAAATACTCTCATCTGGAAAATCCACTATGAGAGGTTTATGATCATCTAAGGCTGCTTCAACCAATTGGTCTGCTATCATCTCTCCTTTGATAGCTCTCCTATCCACATATTCTATATCAAAATCACTTAGGATCATTACCCATTTGGTTATTCGTCTTATTAGGGCTTCCTTTTCTAGTAAGTACTTGAGTGGGTCTATCTTAGAAATCAGCTTGACCTTTCTGTTCAGGATGTAGTGTCTTAGATTTTGTGTTGAAAAACACGAAGGAGAGACACACTCTTTAAATGGGCGAGTAGTTTAGTTCATAGCCCACCAATGTTCTGCTGATATAGTAGACTGCCCTTTCTTTATTGTTATTATCTAGCTGGGCCAAGAGAGCTCCTAGTGCTGCTTGTGTGGTAGACACATAAAGTATCATCTTTTTTTTCTGGGATAGGCGACATGAGTACAGGAAGAGTAAGTAGGTACTCCTTGACTTGTTGGAATGCTTGGTCACATCTCCCATCCCACTTGAAGGTGATTTCCTTATGTAGGAGATGAGTGAAAGGGTGATATTTGTCTACCAACTATGTGATAAATCACCTGATGGATTATAGTTTCCCTTGTAGGCTCCTCAACTATTTTAGTGTCTTTGGTGGAGGTATTTCCATTATTGCTTTTACTTTGGCTGGATCTACTTCAATCCCTTTTCTTAATACTATGTACCCTAACAATTTTCCAGATGTTACCCCGAATACACATTTCTTAGGATTGAGTCTCATATTGTATTGTTCAAGAGGATCAAATACCTTGGCCAGGTTTGTCAAGTGGTCTTCTCTTTTGACTAATTTTTCTAGAATATCATCCACATAGTCCTCCATGATTGTGTGTAGCATATCATGAAATATTGTCATCATTGCTCTTTGATATGTTGCTCCTACATTCTTTAGACCAAAGGTCATTACATTCCAACAGAATGTTCTCCAAGCACAATTAAATGTTGTTTTGTGTTGGTCATCTAGAGAGATCTTTATCTGGTTGTATCCGGAGAAACCATCTATTAATGATAGCATATCATGCCCTGTTGTTAGATCTACAATCATGTCGATACTTGGTAATGGAAAGTCGTCCTTTGGATAGGCTATGTTCAAGTCTCCGATTTCTGTGCATATCCTTATGCCCCCATTAGGTTTGGATGTTGGTAAAACAAGGATAGACAACTGAAAGGGGGGTGAATCGGTTGTCATAGAATATTTAAACTTTTCAAACTTTACTTAACTTAATCTCAAATCTGATGAATGAACAGTAAACCATGAACAATCAACATATTAGAAGCACAGAGAACACCAAGATTTTTTATGTGGAAACCCTATTAGGGGAAAAACGACGATGGATGTTAGTCCATAGTATTATACCATGTTGAAAGTATAATGAAAGATAATGGGAATGCACATGCATTCAGGCACACTACCTAGAGCTCATTGCTCAAATACAAGAGGGCTCACTGCCCAACAATACACAACAATATGGATTAGATCCGTAGGGTATGAATTGAGAAAATAGCTTCTACACAAGCTTGATTACAATTCCAGTTAAGCACATAAAACCTTCTTCACACTTCGCTTAAACTTATTCTCACTCTGCTCTGCAATCGAATGAATAGATCAATATTCGCACACTTTCTCTTCTCTGGCTTTTCTTCACTTCATACACACTAACTTCGCTCAAACAATCACTCTTATATATCCGCAACATGAAATTACATCAACAACCTTGTCAGCTAAAAATATAAAACATAGTTACAATGTCAGCCCAAATTTACAAATAAATAATCAAACACCATTGGCTAATATTATGATGCAACCTAAAAAAAATCCTCAAGTGCGCCAAACATTCAAATTTAAATCTTCAAGGATCTGCAACATGTTACAACCATCATGTCGGCCAAGAACATGAAAACCCAAACATACCGAGAAAAATATTCGACCACGAGCACACCGATCAACGTGGACATACAACAAGGATAGAGAATGATTTAGAAGCATCCACAAACAACAAGAACTAACAGAGAAACATCCGCAGCAACAAAAATTACCAGAATCACATAAACTTCAATCAGGAACACTAACAGAACCCACAGAAATACTGTCAGAACACAACTATTCATAGCACGATCAAATCTTCACGCGGACCTCTGAAACTTCTGATAGATGAACTAGATACTCTCAGCAATAAACCCTTTAGTCCACAACAACTGATATTCAACGTACAGAACAAGACACCTTCATGATCTTCACTGTTCCACTGGCAACCTATAACTCTTCCTTTAACAATTTTCTCAATATCCTCGACATATACAACCTTCAATACAATAATGCTAATAGTGTTGACATCAATGACAACCACATATCAACAACACAACCATAGCTTCCAACAATCTCCCCCTTTGGAATTGATGGCAACACATGATGTGAAAAACACCATCAACACTTACTCCCCCTTAGATTTTGACTCTTCTTCCTTAACCTCTTCTACATGATCTTCTCCCCACAAGACTCTTCTCCCCAGATAAGCAACAGTTTTTCACATGAATCTTCTCCCCCTTTGACATCAATGGCAAAGATAAGAATTATCTTCCCACATACAAACGTTGAACCACATATCTGCACATCTGACTACTCCCCCTAAGTAGCAACCATGGAAACATCAATCCGAATTAGGAAATATCTATTAAGCACACGAATTGATGCAAGCAAATGCATCTTTAGTTCATATTAGGAAGGGTAATCACCCCTAACATCCCTCTGAGATACTCAAAATTATCCATTAGCAATAGCTTGGTGAAAATGTCTACAATCTATTCTTTGGTAGGCACATACTCCACTCTGACTTCTTTCTCACTCACTTTTTCCCTCAAGAAGTGAATCTTGATTGATATATGCTTGGTCTTAGAGTGTAGCACTAGATTTTTTGATATGTTAATTGCACTTGATTTTTCATAGTATATGGCAATAGGTTCATCATATACTACTCTGATATCTTTCAGCATCTATTTCATCCACATCACTTGAGTACAACTATTTGTAGCAGCAATATACTCTACCTCAGCAGTAGATAGAGAAATGGAATTATGGTTTTTGCTCAACCAAGACACCAGCTTCTTCCCTAGGAAGAAGGAACCACCACTAGTACTCTTCCTTTCATCTACATATCCTGCCTAATCCACATCAGTATATGCATTCAAAGTAAGATCATCATCCTTAGGATACCAAAGCCCAAAATCAACTATTCTTTTCAGGTATTTGAAAATTCTCTTTACAACAGTCACATGAGATTCTTTTGGATCAGCTTGAATCTAGCAACCATACATACAACATTCATAATGTCTGGTTTATTCTAAGTTAAGTAGAGCAATCCACCAATCATTGACCTGTATCTTATTTGATTTGCCTTAGGAGAATCATCATTCTGTGTTAACTTGCATCTAATTACCATGGGAGTACCAATAGGTTTTGATTCTTCCATGCCAAACTTCTTCAGCAGCTCTCTCACATATTTGGACTGAGATATGAAGATCCCCTTGTCTAACTGAGTAACTTGCAATCCCAGAAAGAACTTCATCTCTCCAATCATCCTCATTTCAAATTCACTCTTCATTTCATCAACAAACTTCATAAATAGATTGTCATATCCTCTAAAAATAATGTCATCAACAAAGACCTCAATAATTAACTCTTTGTCATGATCCAATTTGAAATACAAGTTGTTGTCAGCAGTACCTTTATTGAATCCAAGCTTTAATAAGTATTTGTCTAGTCTAGCATACCAAGCTCTGGGGGCTTGCTTGAGTCCATATAGAGCTTTCTTCAATCAGAAAACCATGTTTTCCTTATCAGTCAGTTGAAATCCATCCTGCTGTTCAATATATACTTCTTCTAGCTCACCATTCAGAAAAGTTGACTTCACATCCATTTGATAGACTTTATAGTTCTTATATGTAGCATAAGCAAGAAATAACCTTACAACTTCAATTCTGGCAACAGGGGCAAAAGTTTCTTCAAAATCAAAACCTTCCATTTGTGAATACCCTTTACATACTAGTCTTGCTTTATTCTGGACCACTTCACCTTGTTCATTCAGCTTATTCTAAAAGACCCATTTAGCACCAATCACATTTTTATCTTTAGGTTTGGGAACAAGTATCCATGCATCATTCTTTTCAATCTACATTAGTTCTTCCTTCATAGCTTCCATCCAGTGCTCATCATTGCAAGCTTCATTGACATCTTTAGGCTCAATCTTGGAAATCAAGCAATACTCTTTTGCAATCTTTCTTCTAGTTTGCACACCTTTATTCTTATCTCCTAAAATTTGATTTTCAGAATGATTTAGCTTTATATACCTCAAAGTCTTAGGATTCTCTCAAACTTTTGGTTCTTTTGTTCCTTCTTCTGCACTTGCACTTGTCTCTACTTCTTGACTACCTTGATTTACCGGAACAAATGGAAGTTGTTTTACCAGAACATATGACACAATTTGGAGTTGATTTTGTGTCTGAGCATTCTTCCCTTTGTTTTTACTATCTTCCTGGTCATCTGAATCATATCCACAGTATTTGGATGATTTAGAAAAGTCCTCATCAACTCTAATATTTGTACTCTCAACCATTTTTCTTAGTCTTTTGTTAAAGCGCTGGCAGGCCTTGCTTTTAGTAGAGTAACCTAGAAATATTCCTTCATTGCTTCTTGCATCAAACTTGCCTATATCCTCATCTCTCTTGATGTAACACTTTCTTCCAAAGATCTTGAAATATTTAACAGTAGGCTTATAAAAAAACCATAGTTCAAAAGGAGTCTTACCAGAATTATTATCGACATATACCCGGTTTAAAGTGTACACAACAATGCTTACAACTTCACTCCAATAGATGTGAGGCAAATTTCCTTCAATCATGATTATTCTAGCAACATCCAGAATTGTTTTGTTCTTCCTCTCTGCAACTCCATTATGTTATGGGGTTCAGGGAGCAAATAATTGTCTTTTGATTCCATGCTCTTCACAGAAAGAATTGAACTCCCTAGAGGTGAACTCACCACCTCTGTTTGACCTTAAGCATTTTATTTTCAAACCTTTCTCATTTTCTGCCATGGCCTTGAAACTTTTGAACTTTTCTAATGCTTCAAATTTTTCTCTTCAGAAAGCAACCCATATCATTCTAGAGTAATCATCAATAAGCAGCATAAAGTACCTTTCTCCATGAAGAATTTTGACTCTGGAGGGACCACATAGATCAATATGCACCAACTCTAGTAATCCATTTGAATGATGTTGTTTGCTCCGAAAAGAAACTCTAGTATGTTTTCCCATTTGACACTCCTTGCAAATTGTGTTAGCGGGCTTCACTAGCTTAGGTAGATCTCTTACTGCTTGAGTGGAACTTAGTTTGACAATGTTATCAAAATTCACATGACACAACCTCCTATGCCATAACCAACTTTCATCTACTTGATCAATTAAACAACTTTCACTAGCAGCATTCAGGTGAAAAAATTACTTTTGTCTTTTTACCTGAAGCAATTACATTTCCAGAACTTCCAAGTATCCTACATCTTCCACCTTTGAACTGAAGATCATAACCCTTGTCCACCATCTATCCAAAACTCAACAGGTTGTGCTTCAAGCCTTCAACATAAAGAACATCATCAGTGTTATGCTTACCACCAAGACAAATAGATCCTCTGCCATGAATCACACCAACATTGTTATCTCCAAATCTTACAACCCCACCATCATACTTCTCAAGACTTACACATTTGCTTTTCTCACTAGTCATTTGATGTGAGCATCTGCTATCAATAACCCACTCATATTTTTCTTCAATTCGGGCTGCAAGAGCTTTCTCAACTTTAGCAGATTCAGTAGCCATCGGACCATTTTCCTTGATAGCAAGGAACACCCATTCATCCTCATTTCTATTGTCTTTATTAGACTCTTCATCAGTCACTCCTTCAGCATACTAACATTTCTTTTGAAATCTAGATTTGTAAGGCTTAGATCTAGGAACTCTTTCAGGACATCTTGATGCAAAATGACCTATTTTACTACAATAGAAGCATTTAATAGGCAACACTCCTTTATACTTACCTTGTCCTCTGCCTTCTTTCTTCACAATCAGTGCTTCTAACTCTTCTACCTATCTTTCTTTATCTTCAAGTTGTTTCATTTCTTCCTCATACTTGAATGACTTTTTGGAACACTCTCCCAAATCATATATTTGCTTGTTTCTTCTGTATACAATAGCCTTAAATGCAGTTTCAGTCTTGGGAACAAATTCACCAAATTCACTCAACTCGAAGGCAACAAGTTTACCAATCAGTGTATCCCTTGTCACGTTCGTCAATGATATAGTTTCTTAAATAGCATGAGCCTTTGCTTTGTAGGAGGGAGGCAATGATTTGAGAACTTTAGCCACAATTTCTTCCTCATCTAGGGTACCACCAACACATCTAATACCCATCACTATTTCATTTACTCTTTGCATAAAAGAAGAAATATTTTCATCTTTGCCCATCTTCAAATTTTCATACTTTCCTTTCAAACTTTGTAGCTTAGCCATCTTCACATGTACATCTCCTTCATACAAATTTTCCAGCTTCATCCACATCTCATGAGTTGTCTTCAAACCTATCACATTTGTCATTTCTGAATTTGTTAGAGCACTCAACAAAGCTTCCATAACCCTGACATTATTCTCAGCCTCTTTAATCTCATTAGCAATGGAAGGACCATTCTGAGGAATAACATATGGATTCTTTGTAATCTTCCAGAAGGGTTCACCAATACACCTCAAATGACACTTCATCCTAGCTTTCCACAATGAGTAGTTTGTTCCATCAAATCTAGGACTTCCTTCTTGTATGATGTCATCTTAGATCACCTCAAGTTTTTAAACTTCTTCAGAGGAACCTACTCTAATACCAATTGTTGGAAAAACAAGGAGAGAAAACTGAGATGGGGGTGAATCAATTGTCACAAAATATTTAAAATTTTCAAATTTTACTTAACTTAATCTCAGATCTAATGAATGAATAGTAAACCATGAAAAATCAACACATCAGAAGCACAGAGAACACCAAGATTTTTTACATGGAAACCTTGTTAGGGGAAAAACCATGGTGGATGTTAGTCCACAATATTATACCATGTTAAAATTATAATGAAAGATAATGGGAATGAACATGCATTTAGGCACACTGCCTAGAGCTCACTGCTCAAATACAAGAGGGCTCACTACCCAACAATACACAGCAATACGGATTAGATCCGTAGGGCATGAACTGAGAAAATAGCTTCTACACAATCCTAATTATAGTTCCAGTTAAGCACAAAAAACCTTCTTCACACTTCGCTCAAACTTCTTCTCACTTACTCTGCAATCAAATGAATAGATCAATATTTGCACACTTTCTCTTCTCTATCTTTTCTTCATTTCATACACACTAACTTCTCTGAAACAATCACTCTTATATATCCGCAACATGAAATTACATCAACAACCTTGTCGGTCAAAAATATAAAACATATTTACAATGTCAGCCCAACTTTACAAATAAATTTGTAATGCTAATAAAACACCGTCAGCTAATATTATGATGTGACCTAAAACAAAATACTCAAGCATTCCAAACATTCAAATTTAAATCTTCAAGGATCTGCAACACGTTACAACCATCATGTCGGCCAAGAACATGAAAACCCAAACATACCGAGAAAAATCTTCGAACACGAGCACACCGATCAACACAGACGTAAAACAAGGATAGAGAATGATTTAGAAGCATCCAAAAACAACAAGAACTAATAGAGAAACATCCGCAACAACAAAAATTACCAGAATCACATAAACTTCAATCAGGAACACTGACAGAACCCACAGAAATACTGTCAGAACACAACTGTTCATAGCACGATCAAATCTTCACATGGACCTCTGAAACTTCCAGTAGATGAACTAGATACTCTCAGCAATAAAACCTTTAGTCCACAACAACTGATCTTCAACGTACAGAACAAGACACTTTCATGATCTTCAATGTTCCACTAGCAACCTGTAACTCTTCCTTTAACAATTTTCTCAATATCCCTGACATATACAACCTTCAATACAATAATGCTAATAGTGTTGACATCAATGACAACCACATATTAGCAACACAACCAAAACTTCCAAAATTGGATACTGGTACTAGATTTGATATCCATTGTGGATAGTCAATGGGTCTGATGAAACCCACATCTAGCAGTTTCTTTAGCTCTACCTTTACCAGTAATGCTATTTGTGGATGCATTTTTTTGAGTTTTTGCTTGATAGGGTTTTCTCTAGGGATTACAGCTAAATGATGTACCACTAATGCTCGATCTAGTCCAGGCATGTCAGCATAGGTCCATGCAAAATTTATCTTCCAAGCATTGATGAAAGTTGTGATGTCCTTTTCTTCTAGGTCTAGTGATGCAGCATGGTAGGTCATCTTTGGGTCCTCTACTATGCCAAAATTTATGGGTTCTACTTCCTCTACTAGCAATGTTGATATTTCTTGATATTATTCTATGGGGAGATTGAATCTTCCATCCTCGGGTGCCTCTAAGAGGTTTTCACCTTCAGATGCATCCTTTATTTTTCTCTTTTCTGGATCTGATAGAGCCACAAGGTGGTTTTCTCTAAGGGACTGTATTTTTATGTTTTTTCTCTCATTTTTGTGACTAGAAGATTCAATATCTCCACCAAATTATGCCTCTTGTTCAAGTTCCATGATGAATCCTACTTTGTGGTCTTCAGCTAGTATGTTTGTTTGAAGTCCCATGAACTCTACGATTGCCTCATCATTTTGGAATTGATCCAGAACATGTGTATGTTGTTGTTGATCCCAATCTATGAGTTGCAGGTACTGGAGTGGGAGGTTATCATCTTGATCCACAAAGCCTATGGGATTGGATGAAAGGGTCAGTATGGCTCGGGTGTCTTTTTCCCACTGAGTGTCTAAGTCATCATTGCTAGAAGTGGGATAATCATATCCGGTGATGAAGGAAGGAGAATCCCACTCATATTCACTAGAGTTTGTACTGGAATTTTAGTAGATGTTGCAGATAATTTGAATATGTTGGAGAGGGAACTTATCAATGCTAAAGTTATCAAATAAGTCTTCAACAGGTAAATCGTTGTCTAAGGTATGATAGGTATCTAGTGCCTTGATGCTATCAGAAGTTTCTCGCTTCTTCCAAGAGGTTCGTCCAGTTTTTGGAATAACCACATCTTTTGGCTTATAACCTAGACCCATATTCTTCTTCCTTTGTTCTACTATTATAGGCTCTGACCAGTCTTGTTTGTGTAGCCCCAAGCCACCTTTTCTATTATATCCCATCTGTTTAACTAATTCATAACCTCTAGTAGTAGGGTCAAAATTGGGTTGTAGCTTTTTTGGTTCTTCTTTGTCCTCCTTGTAGATCATAGATAAAAATTCCTCAAATATTTCTTCATCTTGCATGTCTCCCCACCTAGTGAAGATAGTGGGTTTGACAATCATTTGTACTATCTTTATTTCTTTCGGAACTTCGTATACTCTGGGTGTTGGCGGAAGCATGCCGATGCAGAATGCTTGGTTGAAAAAGTAATTCCCATTACCTTT
This sequence comes from Sequoia sempervirens, assembly GCA_007258455.2. Lineage (NCBI taxonomy): Eukaryota > Viridiplantae > Streptophyta > Pinopsida > Cupressales > Cupressaceae > Sequoia > Sequoia sempervirens. Next base: position 197,835,476 of record VDFB02000002.1, on the reverse strand, counting down.
GTCAAGTACCTGAATCTTGGCTTCCATTTTGGGTTGGCCACTAGTGATGTTCTTGGTGGAGGTAGATGGAAGTGTTGAAGGATCAACACAAGAGAAGGAGTGGAATGCTATGTCGTTGCTAGGAACATGTTGGATTTTATTGTATTTCTCCTCTAACTTGGCACATAAATGAAAAGGCTCAGGATCGACATATAATGTTACCTCTTTTCCTTCATGGGGAAAATTTAGGCATTGATGAAAAGTGGAAGGGACTGCTTGTAAGGCATGGATCCAAGGGCGTCCCATGAGGAGGTTTTATGGCAGCTCAAGGTCCAGTACTTGACAAGTGGTTTTCATTAGGGCTGGCCCTATCTGCACTGGTAACCTGATTGTTCCCTCAGAATTTCTTTCTAGATCGTCATAGGCCCTTATTGTGATACTCTTTCCTTTGTCAATTACATCGTCAGAATACCCCAATTGTTTTATAAATTTTAAGGTACAGATGTTTAAACCCGCACCATTATCTATCAGTACCCGTTTGACCATGGTTTTATGAACACCAACCTCTATGTAGAGGGCTTGGTTATGAAATGTTCTTTGTGGTATATCTTTCTTAGAAAATATTAAATGATTACTTTGTGTGATCTTACCAACCATAGCTTGGAACTGACTAGGATTGAGGTCATCAGGGACTGTTGTTTCTAATACCTTTTCAAGTATTTCCCTATGGGTAGGTGATAGTTTTAACAACTCGAAGATTGAAATTAGGGCAGGTGTTTTCTTTAATTGCTCTAGAATATTGTAGTCATTTGGTGATTTGATTGCAAGTTTGGGTTGGACTCCTTGAATTGTAACTCTTCATCGACGGGTGGTTACGTTACAGTTGTTGTCTCTGCCTTCTAAAGTTATTACGTTTTCCTATTATCATCAACTTGTGAAAGTGTTCCTAAAACTGTGTCCCCACATGTGTAATTGGTGTTATGGTACTCTTTTTTCTTTCATTTGTCATTTCCTTTGGCATGGTTCGAGATTGGGTTTGTGTATATTTGCAGGTCCTTATTCCCAAGACAATGTTCGACATCTACCTCTCCTTTGTCTATTAAATCTTGGATAAGGTGCTTGAGTCTCATACAGTTGTTTGGGGTGTGTCATTTGATCATATGGAAGTCACACAAGTCCTTCTCATTATACCACAGTGTTTTGAAACAAGGTTCCTCATAGTTTAGACGATCATTAGTTTTGAGGAGGTTTTGTTGTAGTAGTCTGTACATGACTATTTCTAGTGACTCACCTAGTACTGTTAATTTCCTTCTTGGTTGATCATACTGCCTTTGTTGCCCTCCCTAATTTTTTTGTTGATTCACAACCCTTATTGTTCTTGGGATAGGTATTTTGGTTATTTTGTGCATTGTTTGGGATATGGCTTGTCTATGCAACATATGGCTTGGTTTGAACTATGTTTTATGCTTGCCATAATGTCCTAGCATCAACCACTCCATCATTTGTGATGTTTTTGTTTTTATCCTAGACTTTAGGTTTCTCATTTGAACTAGACAGACTACCTTTTGAGTTGTTTTTTTTAAGGGCACCTCTTTCAATGAGGGCTCTCTCAATATTCAAACCATTCTCAATGGTTTCTTCAAAGTCTACTGGACATAACATTGTGAGTCGATAATTGATCTCAGGTAAGACGTTGGTAATGAATATGTCCACCAATTCCTTGTCGAGGATGGGCCATTTACATCTACTAGCCTTGTGTCTCCATCATTGTAGGTAGGAGATAAAAGATTCTCCTTTATTTTGTTTGATCGTGGATAGGCTTGTGATAGTGACATCTTGTTCAATGTTGAAGGAGAAGTGACTTATGAATTTGTTAGACAATTCATCGAAGGTTTTTACTACTGGTGTCAAACAGGTGAACCACTCCATAGCATGGCACGTAAGGCTACGTCGAAATAGTCTCATGAGGTATGAGTCATTGTGTCGTACTTCCATGCATGATACCGAGAAATCTCGTATATGCTCTACTGGATCCCCTATTCCTTTATATTTTTTGTCAAACCTAGGTATTTCAAAATTCTTCAGAAAGGGTATTGTAGTGACAAATTAATCAAACGGGAATGGGCATATCTCTTGGATAGTATAGGTTTTTTTTTTTTTCCAACTTGCATTCTTGCTACCTGTTGGGTGATGGCCTCTAGCTTCATTTCCATATCCATTTTTGGCATGTCTATTTGCGAGTTCTGTGTATAATAGCCTTGTTGTCTCACCATGTTTGGGTCGTATATCGGATATTGTGAAGGTATGAGACCCTGGTAATTATTTTGAGCATGCTAGAACTATTAAAATTTGACGTTTTTACATGTTGATTTTACTCATAAAATTCCTAATTGGTCCTGCCATGTGCATATTTCACCTATATTTTTCCCATATGGTCCCATTGTTTCCATCAAGTCTTGCATAATCCACATCTGGGTTCATATCGGCATGAAGAAACCAGGGTCTCCCGATCCATTGTGCGTTTTATACTGGTAAACGTCTGTGTTGCCTATCAGCAAGACGTTTCTGTAGTCACAACGATTGCGATCCGTCTCCAGGCACCTATCGGCGTGATATTCACATTGTTTCGGTGACAGAAGAGGATAATACACATTTCGGCATGATTTGCGGCGTCGATATAATATCATGGAAAACTCTTGTGGTCTCACTGAACAAACATGCGAGGGATTCATTTCGGCCATACTTGTTGTGTTCGGTGTGATGTCATAGCGAAATCTCATTGTCTCATCGACCGGCGCATGCGGAGATACATCGGCAAGAGTTAATACATCTGGGTGAGGTCTTGGCAAAGTATTTTTGTCTTGCCGACCGATGACATAAGGGTATACATCTCGGTAGGAGTAAGCGATATCGGCGTGAGGTCTCGGCGAGTGACCTCCGGTCTCGCCGATGGAATACAAAGTGGACCTTGTCGGCATAGGATTTGACTTGTCTCAGCGACACACAAGATGGCGGTACTTTTAGTGAAACATAGTGTGGTCTACATGAGGTCTCTCTGATATCAGAATGTTATGGCGACTGTGAACGAAACAAAAAGAACACATCGGTGAGAGATATCCTTGTGTCTCAGCGAATGGAAAGCACGTAAAGAAAAATATAATCGGTAACACATTTTGTAGATTTTTTGATATCTCTCCGACATCACAAAGTCAGGGTGAAACACAAATAGCATGGGGTGACAGTGATATTATTTCCTTCGACATACCTACAGGGATATCTCAATGAACGATTAATAAAAACTTAGTCACTGTGGCCGACATATGAATTTCTAAAATACCGTTGCAGGCTGACATGAAATTTTCCCGAATACTACGGTTGGCCGACATGAATTTGAAGTGATATGTTTCCTGATGTTGGTGTATAAATATGCACTCCCAATTGTAATTGAAGATGAGAATTTTAGATTAGATACAGTACATAGAGATGGATACAGTAGAGTAGAATTCTCTTATCAGAGACTATGATGCATGTTTTCAAATGGTGATTTCAATGAAAGTCAGTTGATGTGGCAAGTTATTTCTGGTGTCAATTGTCTGTTGAGTTTATTGAAAAGTATTGCTAAGTTGTCTCCAAGTTGATTCTTTCTGGTTGTTTAAATTGATATAACAAGTTTATTTTTAGTTTATCAGTGCACATTTGCTATATCTGTGTAATTAATTAACTGGTTCTCTCAAGGAGAGATTAAACCCTTTTGGTTGATCACAGTAATTAGGGAGATTCATCTAGATTATTAAAGTAGAGCTTAGTAGTCATAATCTTGCATGTTTATACAAGTTATAAACAAAATATATGCCAGCAATTCGAGTTTCTACCAAAATAAGTTGCCCATTTCTGTTTCATTTGACTCCGCATACCCAACAAGGCACTAGTCTCTGCATTTCATCATTTGGATATATTCAGTTTCTTTACATCTGTTAATTGAAAAATTTAGGATTTAGATTAGAAGATTGCTTTGGCTATTGCTATCAAGTTTGGTTTCATTTGTTCACTTCCATCTGCCATTGTGGACAAATCATTCTGCAAGAAGGATAATCATAAGTCAAGTCTACTTCATTCAGAAAGGTACACCCGCCTAGGTCTGGCAGCACCTGAAGAGTAGAAGGTTGAAAGCTTTTGACCTTGTCTATTACCCTAAAGCGTGTCAAGAGATTGGCAACCTCTTGAGGCATTTCGCCTGCGTTTTTGAGAGCTAACAGAGCATATAACGGGTTAGGTCCCTGCTGGGTGTAAGGAGGGTTAGCTCCTTGTTCCTAAGATGAAGTGTATTGAAGGTTACCCTGTTGATGCATTATCGGGACACCTTGTTGGTAGGATCACTGAGGAAGGGCACTCTATGGCACACCTTGCTATTGGGAAAGACTAAACTGAAGATTACCCTGTTGATGTGTTATCGGGACACCTTGTTGGTAGGATGATTGGGGAAGGGTGCTCTATGGCACACCTTGTTGTTGGGCAGGACTAAACTAAAGGTTACCCTGTTGATGCATTATTGGGACACCTTGTTGGTAGGACAACTAAGGAAGGGCGCTCTAGGGCACACCTTGTTGCTGGGTAGGACTAAACTGAAGGTTACCATGTTGATGTGTTATTGGGACACCTTGTTGGTAGGACAACTGAGGAAGGGCACTCTGTGGCACACCTTGTTGTTGGGCAAGACTAAACTGAAGGTTACCCTATTGATGTGTTATTGGGACACCTTGTTAGTGGGACAACTGGGAAGGGCGCTCTATGGCACACCTTGTTGTTGGTATGCTGGTTCAGAAGGGGATCGTATGGTCCACCTTGTTGGTGGTACTGATTGTTTGGAGGGGGACCTTGTGCTCCACCCTGTTGAAGGTATTGACCATTGGGAGGGGGACCCTGTGTTCCACCCTGTTGAAGGTATTGAATGTTTTGAGATGGGTCAATGTTTCAGGTATTTTGAGGTATATAATGTCCAAGAGGAGGATTTTTGTTTGGTGGTTCATATTGTGATGGTCCTCCTTGATACAATTGTGCTACTACTACTTGTTCAACCTGATTTGGTTTTCTGAATAAAGGGTTCTCTTTGGGTTGACCATTTTTTTGTGAGAACACAGGTGACATGTTTGGGATTTCTAGAGGTTTCGTTATTTATCTTACAATCGAGTTATCCCCTAAGGGAATAAGCTTGGCATCCTTGAGAGCTTCTACATTGAAATCTACCGGTAATTTAGCACCACTTTGTGCTAACTTGAAGAAATAGGAGTTTGGATCCTTTCTCAATGGCCTGTCCATTAGTTTACAAACCTTGGGGTTGTTGGAATGTTCGAACAGTTCATCCTCATTTATTTCTTCCTCTGTTTCTACCTCCTATATAACCACTCTATTTGGGTCTTTGTTGTTTTGTTCAATTACCTCCTATTTGTGGTTTAGTTCCTCTTCACTAAAGGTACTTCTAAAGATAGGCCTCTTTTGTGGTGTTTCAAGATCATTTGGCCTATATCCCCAAGGGTTGCTTTCATCATTTATGGAATTGGTTGATGGGATGCTAGCGTTGGTTTTGTTTGCTTCCATTTTCCTTCTATGTTGTGATCTTGTGGTTGTCATAAACAATTAACAAGCTTTTGTGATTGTTTTCTTGATTCCTATTCTCTGGAAAAGACATGGCCTATTGGTGCAAAGCGAAAATAGAAGTGATCTAGTTGGTTTTTACGGTTGCGATATGTCCTTGAGAAGAAACCTTTGGCAAAAGAAATTGTAGAGAAATTCTTTCAGAGCCTAAGTATAGATTTTCGCTTGAGGATCTTGCTCTTTCCAGACCTAAGGATCTTTTTCTTGCCAAAAAGCATGAGGGATGTATATTTATTGCCAGGAAGGTGGTGGTAATATAGGTCTTTCGGCCACTATGTCTACCTTTTCTTCCTCTTCGTCTAAGATGATGGATGCAGTGAGAAATTGGCGGGTGTTTCATTTTTCTCAAATATGAACATTCTCAAATTTTTGAGGATGTCAGTTTGGGCACCTTCAATATGTGTGTTACTTGGTTGTTGAACGGGAGTTGTGGGTCGCCAAATGGTCATAAGGTATGAGGGTGTTGTGCGGTGGTTTATGGTGTTCAATACCCTATCATAAGGTCACTCAATACCTATTGCCACACAAGAGGTAGTAATATGGGTCTTCCGACTGCTACGGTTTCTTTTTCTTCTTCATCGTTTAAGATGATGGATGCAATGAGAAAATGGTGGGGTGTTTCATTTTTCTCAAAAATGTTCTCAAACTGTTGATGATGTCAGTTTGGGCACTTTCAATGTGCGTGAGACTAGGTTTAATAATAGGTGATATAAGGCTTGGTTGTTGAACAGGAGTTGTGGGTCGCCAAATGGTCATAAGGTCTAGTAATATGGGGTGGTTTTCTATGAAACTCAAAAACCCTAAGGCTTGAGTGTTGTTTTGGAATGTGGCTACTTTTTGGAAATCAAAATGTTGAGGAACTAGGGTCAATATTCCACTTCCTGGTCTAGAGGATAGGTTGTGGGAAAGATACTTGAACTATCTGTGAGTTCCAAGTAACTATTGATATCATAGACTTTTTGAGTGGAGGAATGATCCTAATGTTTTGTTGGATTTTGATTTCAAATAAGTAGTATGGGAATAATGGGTGATAGACTTTGTGACCAATATGATTTTCCCAATATCTTGTTCAAGTAATGACCTTATAAGAAACTTAAGTTTGTTTTTCCCCTAAGTGTTTAAAAAAAAAATTGTGAGTTGGAATGGCAGTTTTTAACCTCTTTGTGTTTGTTTCCTTTGTGTCCTTGAGTATGGAAAATGATATAATAGCACTGGATTGACTCAAAAGCATGGACTTTATGTGACCTAAATGTCTATCGCTCAAGTTGTGAAATCACAACACCCAAGCCATAGTTACCAAAGTGTTTACTTTGATCAATGAAACCTAAAAATAAAAACCGAAATGTTCATAAACCTTTAAGGATAAATCCTTTCAAGGAGTGCAAACATAAGGATTCTTTCACAATTATACACTAACTCAAAGGGTTTGTGGTTTGACCATCTTGTTCAATGTTTGTTTTGATGTATTCTTTTTTCTTTAAATCAAACACATAATTTGATGTCACAATTGTTTTTGGAATGTAATTGGGTAAGTTTAACATTAACAAACAATTACAACCCTAGTGGAGAGAAACCATCCTCTTAGGTGGGCCTACCTCATAATTCAAAGAGATGATTTTACATGCGACTTATGGCACGGACTTGTAGTCGGACTTGGAAAGTAACTTCTTGGAAGTAAATTCTGATGCACCACTTTCAAAGAATGTTTTGGATAATAGGGTGGCTTCTAAAACAATTGGCTCTTAGTCATGTTCTAGGGATATTATTTTCAGGCACCTACACATGCGACATTTTGTTCAATTAAGAACCTTCCAGCCCTTTTGGGTTTTTACGCATCACAAGGATACTGAGGAAGAATACGTCGGTATAGGACATCCACACCCAGCGAGTGATGAACTTTCCTCACACTCACAAAATATTTATATAGCGATCCAGAATGAAAGTACTTCTTGGGTCGCCTATGAGTTCTCTAGCGTGGGATGTGTCTCAATAGGCAGGCCCTCTAAGAAGGTAAAATATAAAACAAATGCAAAGCTAAAAAATGTTCTTCGCTCACCCAAGATCACCAAAATGGTGCGAGGGGAGAAGACAAAACACTTCAGCTTGCTAATCAATGCATGCACATAAGACAATGCATTGAAAATTGATTCATTTTAAACACCTCGAGCGGTGTTATCCCCAAGAATATGTGAGTAAAAAATGAAATGTTCTTTTTATCTTTGCACCAATGAAATTGTTCAGGACATCAAGCAGTTAAGATAGCAATGGTGTGAAAACAATCAAGAAACATTTTCTTCATTTTAAGCCCCAAAGTTGAAGTGTTTCTAAGAAAATTAGGCCTGGCCATTAAATGGTCAACAAATGTAAATCGTATGTGCGTCAACAAAATGAACAAAGTTTGCGCTCTTTTTATGCACCAAATTTAAAGGTTCTTAATTATGAAAACATGAAATGTGTTCATTTTTAGAGCCCAAAATTGAAGTCTTTTATGTTCTTTTTATGAGCACCAAAAGAGAGTTCCTACTTTGAAAGCTTCAAAATGGTTTGTTTTAACAACACCAAATAGAGTGTGAGAGTTGTTGTTTATTTTAGAGCACCAAAAGGAAGTTCCTACTTTAGAAAAACTTCAAATTTCTTCATTTTAAATAGCACCAAAATCAAAATGTGAGAGTTGTTGTTCATTTTAGAGCACCAAAAGGAAATTCCTAACTTAAAAACTTAAAAATGGTTCATTTTAGTAGCACCGAATCAAATGTGAGAGTTGTTTTTGTTCATTTTAATGCACCAAAAGAAAGTTCCTAAGTTAATAAACACAAATATTTTTGGCTCCAAAGATCTTGGACCAATCGTCTTCCTTATAACAAAGGTGTTAGTTGTTTTCATTAAAAAATGTACCATAAATCCTGCAAGATCTTCCCAAGAGATGTTAGGAACTTTCCAAACACAACACACAACCAAATGTTAGGGTTAGACAATTGATTAAGCATCAAAAACCCTACAACCTAGACCAAATTGTGAGGTAAGTTAACTTTAAGTGCACCAATGAAAAATTTAAATGCATAAAAATTGAAAACCACCTACACCAATGTAAAGATCATGAAATTCTACCCCATTTAAAAAAAAAAGTGTCGAAAAATACTTCTATATGACCAAGATATGGTCATTTAAAGATATGGTAAACAAAGGCGCCCCTGTTAGAAGCAAATGCGAGTTTCTTATTGCAAATGTGACCTTCCTGTGGCAAATGCGACATTTTTAGAGCAAAAGCGAACTTTCTTGTAGCAAATGCGAGTTTATGGGCCTGGCAATGGTGAATTTCTTCTGGGTAGTGGTGTGGAATGCCTTTCAGAATCCCTCCAGAGCCTTGTAGCTTCAATTCAACTCGCGAAAACATTAGTATTGAGGACCATTGGTCCCATCGGGCATGCCAGAATGTGTGAGGGGGAAGGAATCCATCGGGAAAGACGCAAAAGCAAGATCAAATGCAAGATTGAAATCAGAAACTATCTAATCCAAAACACTTAATATATCCTATTCCATCACTCATGAAATGTACAAATCTAAGCTATTTGAATGAAATGAGATCCTAAGATATTCAAAATGAATTCAAACAAACAAAAGAAGAGTTTACCATCCCATGTTGGAGTGTATTTGCATGATGTTGGGTTGTTTGTATCACTACAAAGCCTCCATTGCTTGGTGCAAAAGCTTGATGAACGATGCTTGTGTTTGAAGAAATGAGAAAGGTCTATCAATGGTGATCTTGATAGCACTTCGCTGCATAAGGTAAGTTGAAATTATGATCCTTATTTGTGAAGGGAGAGGTTTGTTTTATAGGAAAAACAATTTTGGATCAACGGTCAAGATCGCGTTGGAGAATATCCAGATCAACTGTCAAAATGAGTTGAGAGGATTTAGAAATGAGGAGATTGTGCAAAGTTGATTGCACAATTAGGGTGATTGAAGAATAGATTGACTAGTTAGGATTTTGATTGCTTAGTTGGCAATTGATTGATCAGTTAGGGTTGAGTTAGAAATTAGATGGTTGAGTTAGCAAAATTAGATTGCTTTGTTAGCAAAATAGATTGCTTAGTTAGTAATCCATGATTTTCTCAATCAAAAAGTGGGTGAGGAATATTAATTAATTAATTCCATTTTTATTTTGATTTTTGATCATTTGAATAGTTTGATTTAATTTATTCAAATTTTTGGAGGAAAGTGTGATAATTAAATTATTATGATTTAATAATTTAATCAATTTTGAGGAATAAGGTGAATTAGTGACATAATCAAATAATTGGTGTCATTTGACTAATCAGGACGAAATAAGATAAGATTAGGACTTTATTAAATAAATGTAATTTATTTAATTGGTCGAAAATGATGAAATGTGAATTAATCAAATAACATTGTATTATTCGATTAATAATAGAATTAGGGTTTTTTAGGACTTTATTAAATAAACTAATTTTTATTTAATTTGTCGAGAAATGATGAAAAAGTGAATTAATTAAATAATGTTGTATTATTCAATTAATAGAGGAATTAGGGTTTTCAAGACTTTATTAAATAAACGATATTTATTTAATTTGTCAAGAATGATGAAATAGTGAATTAATCAAATAACGTTGTATTATTTGATTAATAGTAGAATTAGGGTTTTGGATGTCATTTGATGTCATTATGAGATGTTGTGGGATGATTTTGAGATGATTTGAGATGTTTCAAAGATGTTCTAAGTTGATTCTGAGATGTTATGAGATGTTCCAGGTTGATTTAGAGTCGTTCTGGGTTAATTTAGAGTTGTTCCGAGTTGTTCTAGTTTGATTCAGAGTTGTTTCAAGTTGATTCAGAGTCATTCTGAGACGTGATAGGTGTTAAGTCAATTTTATATGTCTACAATATCAATTTGCAAATTTAGTTTCCTGAGTAAAATAAAATAATTTATTCAACATATCACAATAGGGTAACTTATTTCTTCTTTGTTGTCATATACAACTCTAAATGATAAATTAAATAAATTTATACACATGTCTATAAAAATCAAACTACACATTCACTATTTTAACATATATGTTTCAATTTATTTAAATATTCTTATATCTTTTCAAATATGAAACTCCAAACTATGATATAAAAATTTAAAGCGAAAAATAGAGTATAAAAGCATGCCTAGACTGTTACTTTGCTTCTGCACTTTTGAGTTCTATATGCTCAACTCCTCCAAGTATCCACAACTGACAACCTTTGAAATACATTTTCTTCTTTATAAAACAAAACACAACTAACAACAATCTATTATTCCAAGACCAAGATCCTCACGAACTACCTTCAATATTCTATACTAACAACAATATGTAATCTCCAGGATCAAAACTATGAACTTCATGTATATGGTGTATATTTTCTATCACAAAGCTCTCTATTTTACATAGACCAGTGTTGCCTCTTCCTCCCCATAATTGTGAATGATAATAATAATAAGAATGCAACCATAATAATCTACCATTATGGTTTATAGCCCATGACCCTTACTCATAACTTCCACTCATAATAACTCCCAACTGAAATTTATTGCCACACCCCCAATATGCCTCAACGTAGGCATTGATAACAATATTATATGGCAGGAATATAACTTTCATTGGAGTATTTTTCCTCATGTAAGAAGTTGAAACACTTTAAACTTATTTACTCTCCTTTACATGCATTCATTAGCATGATTAACTACCTCCAAGAAGCCATGACTCTTTCCATAGGTCGTTGGAATTTATGCCAAAATAATAGCATATATATGCATATCTATTTATATATGCATATATATTCTTAATTATATATTAATTCATATATATATATATATATATTTAAATGTAATAGATAATAATCATTTAATAGACTTTATATATAAGTCGATCAATTTTAAAGACGATGATGATACCACACAACACCTTTTTATTACAAAAACACTAGGCCAAAGACTATAAGATTTAACATAACCTTACCACTTGACCACACTTAGCCAAAACACAAAATAAACTCAACAACAGAATAGGGGTTACTTACCCGAACTAGATGCATAAAACTACACGAGTGTGTGTGTGTTTGACTCATTTGACATTAACCTATTTTTTTACCCATGTCTATACTCCTCTCTCCAACCTGATACTCTCTCCCTCCATTTGGGAGGGTAAGAATATGATCTTACATTCAACTTAGAAATCCAATAACATAGTCTATTATTAGTCATGACATCATAATATTGATTAAATAATAATAATCATAAAAATCAAAACTCATTGCATTGCATTATAATTTCATTAAAATATCAAATGACATATAATCATCCACTAATATCAAAACATGTTTTTTATGTGAAAATTAAAAGTAATTTACAAATCAAAATTTGGGGTGTAACACCAACCAACCTTCACCAAGAGAGAATTATTCATAATATTTATCTTTCTAATGCAAAGCTCGTCATTTTCTTTAGGATTACAAAATGTATCTCGAGAAACACTCGAGAACATCTCCATTTTTTTCAGTGCCGGACTAGAGGAAACATCTCTAGATTAGTTAAACCTTCTTAGCCATATTTCTTTGGATTTTGAACAAAGAAATAAGACAAACTAGGGTAATTTGTAGGGAGGATTTTAGGAGTTGAAGATTTCCAACTTGCCTCAAAAGGGCTCCTTTCTATGCTGCAAGTTTCCTTGGATCATTTCAATGAGATTGTCCTAGGTGGAGCTATGGATCTTTCCTTGAGTAACGGACGTACCCAGATAAGTAGTAGAGATTTGCTGTATCTTGTAATCGAGGTATTTTCCAAAAAAAATTTGGAGTCTTTGGGGGGTGTTGAAAAATAAAATTATGCTCTTATCAAGATTAATTTTCTAACAAGAAATATAAGCAAATTCATTAAGGATTCTTTTCTATTCATTAGCTTTTGCCATAGTAGCTTCCAAAAGGATAATTGTATCATAAAAAAATTGTTGGTGGAAACTTGGGTTGAGGAGGGAAGCAAACACAAAACCTTTTAAATTGTCTTTATTAATATGATCTCATATATTTCTACCCAACACCTTAGCTAAGATGATTAATAATTAGTGAGAGATTAGGTATCCTTGTCTTAAACCTCTCATAGCTTTAAAATGTCCTAGAGGGATACCATTTATCAAAATAGAGAAAGTATGGGTAGAATAAAAAATTTACATAATCTTGAGAATTTTGTAATGAGCTTGTTATGTTCATGGTTGATCCTTTATATGTTTTTCTTCTTATCTAATGTATATGATAAGTGGGAGAATGTTGGGATAAGGTGTTGTACACATTGTATAGAAATATTTGATATTTTATGAAATTATAGTCTATTTCTGTGGAGTGTCATATTTTAGGAGAGCTCAATGGTTTCATGTGGTGTCATTGTGTGTAACATTGCAAATATATTTAATGTTGATGACATATTGAAATAAATGCCTTTACTATTTGTGGGTTACAATCTAGTGGGAACGTGGCTATTAGTTTAATTGGAGGAATGTATTTAATTTATTTGGTTCATTATAAAATGCATTCAATATTGTTAAAATAATTTAATCCTAGGGTCACATGTTACAAGTTAAATTTGGGTGCTAGAATTAGAAGGGGCAATATCAGTGCCTTAGAGAACATATTATCACTTGGTCTTGGAGATGCAAATGAGTGCATTGATTATTAGTGCTTGGATCATTAAATAATTGTGTAAATAAAACTTAGTAAGTTTTCCCTTGTTTTTTTCACTCTTGTCTATACATAGAAGGCTTGGGATTTGGGATATTCATATGTTGTACATGGTAAATGTGAGTGAATCTTGGTGTAAGCACTTGGAGGCTTGAGTTGATTGTTGAGGAGATATTGTAGATCATGTTTCCAAAATCATTGACCTCTTTTATTCTTGGATCAATCTCATGTGAACATCAACACCATTTGCACGTTATTATAGGAGGTCATATACTGTATGGTTTCCTTCTTGGTTGAGATTATTGATCTCCATGTTAATGCCTAAATCTTGATATTATATTGTGACTATTTTGTTGATGAATTTGCATTGGTTTAAGTACTTTGGAGGTTAGATTTTAACTGAAAGGGTTTTCCTAGGGTATATCAATGTCCCTCTCTTGTGCAGTTGTTCTTTATTTTATTCTTGTTGTGTTATTTTTTATTAAAGATAAAACAGGTTTAGGGACCTGAAACCCTTTACAAAAAATGTTGTCTAAGATAAAAAAAAGAAGAAGCCAACCACCAACCAACTATCAACAAACCAACATAAAACCAGTCAACTAAAAAGAGAAACAAAACATTCTATTGTAATTCCTTGATAATCTCGGTTGCTTCGATATCCTTCTTGTATAGATGATTATGAAGATTGACCACCTCTAGTATATCTTTCTTTTGAAAATTGAAGGGTTTCTTGGAGTGATTGCAAGTACGAGCACTCAGATCCACTCTGGTAGATTGAGTTCCATGTTTACCTTTAATCATACACTCATCAACAATATCAAAATCCTTCAACAACGCCAACAAGTTCTCATCTTTCAAATTCTTTACCTTCTCATTAAGAACACAAATCCCCTCAATACTTTTCTCAAGTAGTTTGACTAGCCTGCACAACCTTCTCCAGATTTTGATGAACCTTCTGAATTTTGTCCTCCAACTCCATGATACGAGTCTCATAATCATTCTTCATTAGGTTGACATCCTTTGCCACCTCTTCAAGGATAGCTAAAATTTTATTATTCTCGTCCTTGTTCCTTGAAAAATCCTCATTGCCATCCTTCTTCTCTACCTTGTTTTGAAGAGACCACACCTTCACATTTATTTGATTAATTTCCAAAAAAATCATTTAAACTGTATAAAGTAGCTCAGAGCTTTGTCCTTAGCTAGACCAAGCACATTCTAAATTTCCTCCCTGTTGAAATTGAAAAAATTAAAATATTTAGAGAAATCATACAGAGGAGGGCCTTATTTATCATGATGCAAATCATCATCCATAATCTCTTTTCCTTTAGATCTATCTTTCTCCTGAATTTTTCCAAGATCTATCGTCACTTTAACTTTTTATTTGTCTCTCTCCTTCATTTTGCCAAGAGTGGATTTCTTTTTTCCTTTTTTAGAAATAATTTTCTTCCCCACCAGATTAACCTCATCTACCCCCTTATCAAATTTAATCTTCTTCCTTTTATCAGAAATTGAGAGCACATTAGTCTCCAAATACCCATCTCCAGTAAAGGAACCCCCAAACCAAGAAATTTGGGGTTTATCATGTTTCTTAGAAATCTTCTTGGTTTTGGTTAAATCCTCGAAGGGAGGGTTAGAATAAATTTCCATATAATCCCCATCTTCCTCCTTTGCAACCCACTCTTCCTCCTACATATTATCATCAGTATCATAGGACATATCTGAGAGGTTCTCAATATGTGAGTATTTAACCTTGCGATTTTTAGAAGCCTTCTTAGGTTTGATCGGGATCTTAACATACTCCATTACTAACAAAATCATACCTTCATGAAGAATAGGAAATTTGGGGTTTTTCCCATGATCTCTAATGTCACACTTAAGAGATAAAATCAAATAATGTGAAAACAAAACCTTTTTTTGTGAAAGAAATGGTTGAGAAGAATAAAATGGTAACCAAATAGAGTAGAAAACCTACCATCCAAAGTGAAATAACACATGATTACCTCAAGAGTTTCAACCCAAATGGGCTTGATGGAGCTCCTATCATAACCACTAGAGGAAACTTTAGATAGTTTATCACACTCATCCATCTTGAAGAACATATTCATAGCCACCATTGACGCCTTTTTATCTCTAAAGATATTTTTCTCTCCATAGATAACCCAAAAATATTCCCTATAAACTCCTTTGATATCTCCACATCCATACCATAAACAAAGACAATGCGGTTATTCCAACCTTTAAAAACCACCTTGGACACCTTTGGGTCAAACCCATGAAGCTTCTCTAAATAAGGTGTAACCCCTCCCTCCAAAATTTTATATACTTGAGCATTACACCGAGTCCATTCATAGGAAATTGACTCAATCCAACTCCTATCTCCACCCATGACCAATGAAGCAGTGGAACTGAGTAGAAGATGA
The DNA here is from genome assembly GCA_007258455.2 of Sequoia sempervirens. Classification (NCBI taxonomy): domain Eukaryota; kingdom Viridiplantae; phylum Streptophyta; class Pinopsida; order Cupressales; family Cupressaceae; genus Sequoia; species Sequoia sempervirens. The sequence goes on along the minus strand of VDFB02000002.1, from coordinate 197,819,712 downwards.
AGGATGCAAAGTAACCCTCACCACAGACAAAGAGGGCCCAAAATATTATTAAAAACACAATTCCAAAAGAGAAGAAAAGGACCCAAAAAATTCCCTAGAATCCATGTGAGAGTCATGTTGAAGTGACTTCTAGTAATCATAACCATTAATGGTGGATCCTCATTAAATTTGTAGTATTTCATGATTAATAATGGCTTTAACATCAAGGGGAAGGGGGTCGTAGGATTCCCACCTTATCATCATTGAATTATAAACTTCTAGGTTCACAAAATAATCTACAAGCTTATTATCCTCCCTATAAATATGGGATATGTGGTAGTCATCAAAGGAGTTGAGAATAGAAATAGAGTCCCTAATTAAAGTCTCAATCGTCCAACTATGACTTTGAACCTCTTTAAGGAAATTAATGATATTTTGGGAGTCACCTTCAACCCACACCTTCCTAAACCCTTTGGAATGGGCTTATTTCAGACCATAGCAAGCTGCAAAAGCTTCAACAAAGTGGGTTGTCTTGTTTCCCAAGGAGAGCGCCACAACTAAAAAAAACCTACCAATATAATCTCTCAACACTCCCCCACATCCAATAGGCCATGGGTTACCTTTAGGTGCTCCATCAAAATTGACTTTGATCGACTCTCTTGGAGGAGCATGCTAGACAACATTGTCCTTGGAATGCATAACTTTAAAGATAGGAGTAGAGATATCAAAAGGAATCTTCCAAATCTTGGCAACCTGCAAATCATAATCAGACACAAAGACTTTTGGGCCAACCAGATTAACATTAGAAATCCTAGCTAAGAAATTATCTTTAATCGAGGTGTAAATTTTGAAAGACAGTCTATGAGAAGACAAAAAAAATCCCTAAAAACTCTATTATTCCTTTCAATCCAAATCCCCCATGAAATATGAGAAATTATCAAGGACCAAAGAAACAAGAGAGAGGGATTTTTAGATGGAGCAACCCATTGAGATCAAATATCACAAAACAAAGAAGGAAAGACCCAAATCAGATTCCATAGAAATAGAATGTGAGCCAAAATATCTTTGAAAAGCTACAACCAATAAGAACATGGATGGACTCTCATAATCCTCTTCACAAAGAAAGCAACTATTAGGCATAAAAAATCCTCACTTGCATAAGTTATCAATAGTGAGCACTTTATTTTGAACCAACAACCAAAAAATATTAATTTTAGGAATCAACTTAGGATCCCACAAGAACACCAAAAATGAGGGGGAGATTGAATATCTAACTACTTAAAGAAAGCAGAGGAAGCAAAGAACTTGCCATTGGAGGAGAAGTTCCACACCACACGATCAAGCAAGAAAGAATTATGAATATGCATCAAAGATAACCATTTTTGAAGATCAACCAGGCTAGGTTGACAATAAGAAGATTTTTCCATATGTCATTTACAATATAATAAACTACAAAGCAACCAAAAGACCTAATACAAATGTCTCTAAAGGGATTCACCAACAACACATATTTGAGAGCGAAATTACCAATCCACCAGTCATCTCAAAAGAGAATGTTGAAACTATTCTCCAAAGACCATCTAAGCCCTTTGGATATAACAAATCTAGACTTCATCATAAAATTCTAGAGCACCAAACCAAGAGGAAGATCATGTTGATTCATGATAAGGTCTCTGAAACTATCAAAACCTCTAAGATATTTGTTGGAAAGAATCCTCATCCATTCATTATTCTTCAAAAAAAGTCTCCATAACTATTTAGCAAGTAGAGAATAATTAAATTCCTTGATTCTTCTAATCCCAAGAACACCAAGCTTTTTCAGTTTGCAAACTTGTTCCCAAGCCACAAGGTGCAGTTTGTTCCTTTCTTCAGTACCAACCCACAAGAAATTTCTTTGAATAATCTCAATCTTATCCAATTTTTTTGGGAATCTTGAAAAGGCTCATTGCTTAGATAAGGAGGTTATGAAGAGTGGCTTTAGTTAACTAGACCTTGCTAGCTTGACTAAGCAAGGCACCTTTCTAGCAAACAAGCTTGGATTGAAATTTATCAATAATTCCCATCCAAAAGGAATCAAGGACATTATTAGAATTGTTGTAGGGGAAATATGGGTATGTTTGAGGATAATCCTTACTTGTCCTAGATTGACAAGTCCAAGCTAAGGAAGATAATAATGAGGTCACAAACTTAGGAGTAGACTATGACTCCAAAGCAAGCTAGCTGACAAAGTTTTGACACTAATTGAACTAGATACTTGAAAGGAGACTATTTTTCCAAGCAAGAAGCTAAACTAGGGGGTGAGATGGAGATCTAAACTAAATGACCAATGTCAAATTTAGGTTATTTTTTGGGTGGATTATTTTTCTAGTTTGATGAGGTTGATTTTGATCCAAAGATGACTAAGAGGTTTTTAAATAATTCCAAAGTGAAATGAATGATAAAACATTGTATGTTGTTCTTTTGGATGATAGGAATGACTAGAAGTTTATTTCACACAAGTATCTGGTCCTATACAAACTATTGTTTGAAAATAGGAATATGAAATTTTAAGAGCTCTACTATTTTGGACTAACAACCAAGATTATCTCTCTGCAAACACATCAAAGGACAGTCAGAAGCAGTGCACTACCCTTGACACATGCGCCAAGATTTTGCAAAAGCACGGTTTTACATGCAAATGCATCATTGTGTGATATTCCAATGCATCATTGTACTATATTTTAGGATTTTGACAGAGAACTATTCTAAGATAGAAGCATTGAGATGCATAGATGCGTCAATTTATAGACATAAGTGCCAATTTGAAATATTAAATGTGTCATGATGCAAACAAAAGTAGTGCAAGATGACAATCAAACATGTCACTTTGATTAAGAGACAAGATTTTTGCAATTTGGTCCTATGGTTTTGAAACTTCTTGATTGTTTAAGGATTGGTTTGTGTTTGTATGATTTGGTAGGTGATAAAAATAAAGAATAGCATAGAGGACTGACTCCAAGAAATTTTGGAAAGATTTCACGTGTCTTCTTCAACAAGATCATGCTAATTGGTGTCACAAGTATTTGAACAATAAAGACACACCATAGATACACAACCTAGCTAGTAGTAGATTGAGTGCATTAACTTGGAATAATCCCACCTAACTCAGCAAATACCTCCATAATTAATGGGTGACTAGTGAAGGGCACACAATCTACTGAGAGGGGTGTTGAATTAGTAGATCTAATCAATTCAAAATTATTAACTTTGCTACGGTTATTAGAATATATGATCCTTCACAACAAACCCCACATAAGCAATTAAAACATAAAAGCATAAAACACATAAAAGAACACCAGATAATCGTGGAAACCCAAGATGGGAAAAACCACGATGAGAATAGCTATTGGGATCTACTATCCAAACCCTGCCTCACAATGCAAAAATATACAAGTGAATTTTTACAATGTGAAGTAGACACCAACCTACCAGAGACACCATTCCCCTATTGTATATGTAGGAACCAACCTATTGGAGACACCAATCCCCAATTAAAATATTACAAAGGGTAGAACACCAATCCTACCATAATACAAATATTTAATGCTTGCAATTTTTTTATGAATCTCAAACACGTGCCAAAGTTACATCTAACATTCTTCCTCACTACAAATGATCTTTTGATACTAGCTCACACAACCTTCTGTTCAATTTACTCCTACAAACAAATTTTCTTCATATAGGTGTAATTTTGCTTGACATCCTTCACTCACTCACAACAACTAACACACATACATATAATGCATTTGAACAATTGAAATATATACATGACATTGCATTAGCATTCTTCTATGTCGGCCAAGGATCTACAAATAGTCAAGATAACATAAGATGGACTTAAATTCAAATTACATGAAACATGTAACACATTGGTCCAAAATAAAATTATGTTATCACCAAAATTACATGATGCCATGCACTACCATAGAGACCTTAATCAGGTCTTATCTTGACACCACACGCAAGAATTAAATTTTGTACATTACTAGCCATTGCCACACAAATCTCAAACATCAACTAGGTGACATAAGAACACATATAACCTTTTATTACTTCAAACTTTTTGTATGCTGAACATATCCTCCAAAAACTCTAGAGTGTGATAGAACAAGTGTAGGTTCACTCTCCTTCCAAACCATAGAGCCTGCAATGCCTTCGAAAGAGAGACCTGAGAAACATTGAACGTGATAAAAATTGAACTTCTAGTATAGACTTTCGGACCACCACTACCACAATGAATAGGTACATGTAATCACACTACCTTTTGGAAGACAGTTATGTCTCAATAAAACTTCTTGATTTAGTGATATGATTGATGAGGTAAATTCTTCATTAATGATACCTTCTAACACACTATATGCTACTAGAAATATAACATATATTTTTGCAACTCTCTATAACTCAAAATGAGGAGAACATAATAACAATTCTAGTACTCCTATAATCTTTTTTGTCAATGAAAACCTATGTTCAACAAGCTCCCCCTTTGTCATTGATGGAAAATAACCAAAATGTTGAGCCACCCATAAAACCATCCGAACACACACGAAGACATTACTCCCCCTTAGATTGATTTCTCCCCCTTGGAAGATATATCATTTTGAGTTCCATTTCTCCCCCTTTGACATCAATGTCAAAGGTCAACATCCCTTTCTCATTCTTTCTGCATTTTCAGTACTCTGCACAATCCATAAACTTGTTTCCCAGATAGAATCCCCCTGAGTCCATGCTTTACTACTTCTGAAAATATTTTGCAAGACCACCCACCCTTCTTGCGGTAGGGAGGCCAAGCTCCCCCTAAACCATGCTACCTCTTGATTCAAGAGGAGGGAGCAATAACTCCTAGATTCTGTCGGAGAAACTCAAATGTTTCCTTAGGAAGTGGTTTAGTGAATATATCTACCACTTGCTCCTTTGTCTCAATATACTCCAAATTTTACCTCCTTTTTTTGCAACCTTCTCCTTTAGAAAATGATACTTGATTGCAATGTGTTTTGTCCTTGAATGAATTACTAGATTTTTTGAGATATTTATAGCACTAGTGTTATCACAAAGAATATAATAGGTTCATCAAACTCAATCTTCATCTACTTCAAATTTTGCTTCATCCACAATTTACCTAAGTGCAACATGATGCTGCAATAATATATTTTGCTTCTAGTGTAGATAAAGAAACTAAGTCTTGTTTCCTGCTCAACCAGACCACCAAACTATCACTAAGAAAGAATGCTCCACCACTTGTGCTCTTCTAGTCATCTACGCTTCCCACCCAATCTACATCTTTGTAAGTAGTCAGAGTGAAATTTTCACTCTTAGGATACCATAGTCCAAAATCTATTGTAGCCTTCAAATATATGAATATTCTCTTTATTACTTTAATATGAGTTTCTTTAGGTGCTGCCTAAAATATAGAAACCATTCCAACTGCCTGCATCATATCCGGTCTAGATGCTATCACATACAACAAACTACCAATCATAGATCTATACAAAATTTGGTCCACTAGAGAAAATTCATCATTTTTACTCAACTTGCATCTTGTAACCATAGGTGTACCCACCAGTTTACAATCTTCCATCCTAAACTTGCTTAGCATCTCCTTTGTGTACTTGTTCTAAGAATTGAAAATTCCTTTGTCTAATTGTGGAAATTGTAACCCAAGAAAAGAGATAATTCACCTAGCATAGACATTTCAAATTCACTTTACACTACTTTATAAAATTATGTGCACATTTCATGACTACTACCACAAAAAATGATATCATCTGCATAGACCAAAACTATTATCAATTGATCACCTTCTATTTTTTATGTACTAATTACTATTTGCACTTCCTCTCTAGAACCCTTGTTGTTGCAAGTATCTATCTAACCTTGAAAACCAAAATCTGGGAGATTTTTTGAGTCCATACAAAGCCTTCTTCAATCTACAAACATAATCCAGATTATCAAAACATTGAAACCCTTCCAGTTGTTCAAAGTAGACTTCTTCTAGCTGTCCATTCAAAAAAATTGACTTCACATCCATCTAGTATACATTGAAATTCTTGAATGTTGAAAGAGCTAGAAACATTTTGATTGCTTCCAATCTTGCTACCATACCAAATGTCTCTTCAATATATGTGCCTTCAACCTAAGCATACCCTTTACACACAAGTCTAGCCTTGTTCTGGATCACTTCACCTTCCTCATTCAATTTTTTTCTAAAAACTCACTTGATTCCAATCATATTCTTGCCTTTAGGTCTTGGAATAAGTTCCCAAGTTTCATTCTTCTTGATCTAATTCAGCTCTTCCTCCATAGAATCCATCCAACCTATCTCTTTGATTGCTTATTTACAGGACTTAGACTCTATCTTTGATAGAAATGCAAATTGTACTTTCTCATTTCCCCTCTCAAGTCTCTTTTGGGTCTAAACCCCACTGTCTTTGTCTCCTATAATTTGGTCTTGAGAGTGACTCTTCTAAACATACTTCACTAGAGTTTTTGTAACCACTTCTAAATCTTCAATACTTCTGTGAATTGACTCTTCATCATCTTCTACTTTTGGAATACTAGTAGACTGAATTGTTTCATCAATTTTCACATTTGCACTGTCACAATCCTTTTCAGCCTTTTGTTGTAACATCTATATGATTTACTTCTCAAAGAATAACCATGAAAATACCTTCATTAGATCTAGAATAAAACTTACCCAATTTCTCTTCATCCCTTTTGATGTAGCACTTGCTTCTAAATATCCTGAAATGACTGAATGATGTCGGTCTTCTTATCCATAACTCATATGGTGTTTTGATTTGAAATTTTTTCATGATATATACTGTAGTTTGAACTGCTTCTCTCCAGTACATATCCAATAGATTTTCTTGACTCAACAGTGTTCTTACCGTATCTTGTATAGTATGGTTCTTCCTTTCTGTAACTCCATTTTGTTGTGGAGTCCTAGGAGCAGAAAATTGCCTCCAGATCCCATGCTCTTCATAAAAAATTTCATACTTGTTAGAAGTGAATTTTCCACCTCTATAAGATCTCAAAACCTTGATTGTTCTTCTAGTTTCATTCTCTATTAATGCCTTAAACTTCTCAAATACTTCTAACTTCTCTTTCAAAAATGGAATCCAAGTCATGTCCTAGTGTAATCATTAATGAGCATCATGAAACACTTGTCACCTTTTAGACTTTTTTCCCTCATAGTTCCACATAAATCTGTATGAATCAAATCCAATGGTTTTGATGTAGAATACTCCTTAGAAGGAAATCTACTTTTTGTCTATTTTCCTTCATGACATGGTTTGCAACTGGTAAATTAAGGTTTTTTAATCTTTGGCATATCCTGGACCATTCCTCCTGAGATAATCTTTACAATATCATCAAAATTCATATGCCCCAACCTTTTGTGCAAAGCCAACTTTCTTCTCTTTGTATAGTGAGATAATTTTATCCATTCAATTCATTGAGATGATATGTCACTGTTTGCACTACTTCCTTTTACAATCATTTCTTCGGTACTAGATTTCCTAATTTCACATCCTTTAACACTAAAGGATAGCTTATAAACTTTGTCACACATTTGACTTACACTTAAGATATTATGTTTTAGTCCTTCAACATACAAAACATCACGTCTCTTTGTTCTACCACCATCAAGACTCAAAGTACCCTTACCAAAAAATTTGGCAGCAAAATTATTTTCAAGTGTCACAAAACCTCCTTCAAATTTCTTGAAACTTATGAAATTACTTTTATCTCCAATCATGTGGCTTGAGCAACCACTATTTATGATCCACATATTCTTCTCCTTTTGATCATGTAGAGCAGTTTGGGCAATCATTGAATTTATCGACTTCTTATCTTCCAAAACCTTTTTCCAAACTTTATTTGATTCATGATTTGAAGATTACTTTTTGATCCTTTCCTTCTATTTTTTGATAGAGGAGGATTTACAAAATTACTTCTGCAATTCCTAGCAATGTGTCAATTTTTTTTGCATTTGTCGCAATGATATTGAAATTTTTTAGAGGTGCAAATGCATTATTGTTCACAAAGTTATTTCTTCTTACTGGAGATTTTCTACAGTCCACAACATTATGACCAAAACTATTGCAATTAAAACAATAACCATAGAAAGGATAATTGAACATAGTGTTGAATCTCTGTATGGCAGATCTTCTTCTATTCTTCTAAACTTGAATAAATCCATAGTTTTGTGTCTTTCTTGCATCTCTTGTAGTGATTCTTTCAAAATTTGAACTTCAAGAACTGGTCACTTCTGAACTTTCTTTAACAATGTTCACAAAATGTTCTATCACCTTGTTCTTTTGATCATTAAAACCAATTTTGTTTTGTCATGCGAAGATCTCTAAAATTCCAATATCCGATCTAGGGTTTCAACACTCTTTCCAAACTTCATCTATAGTTTTTGATTCATTTTCTCAAGATCTCTCCTTTTTGTCATAATTTTTTCTTCAAGCTTCTCATAGTCCTTGTCTCTTGACGGCAAATTTTTGGTTAAAACTTCTTCAATCCTTTTTTCTTCTTTTGTCTAAGTCATCAAATCAACAATCATCTTCTCTACTTTCTCTAGATCTTGAAATACCTTTTCTTTAGCCTTCACTTCTTTTGCAATTCTTTTCTTCAACCTCTTGATTTCTTTTCCTGCACATAGCAATTATTCTACAAGATCTACTTCATCTTCATTGTTTCTAGAATCCATTTCTACATCTTCTTTAGTAGTTTCAAAAGCCACGAATACAAGCTTTCCTTTTCATCTTCAGAGATATCTTCATCTTCTTCATCAGTAGAATATTATTCCTCATTAGTGTAGAAACTCTTATGTTTCCTCTAACCTTTATTCTTTCTTTGAAATGATTTATTTCCATAATTTTGCTCAACATTGTTAGAATCCTTATGAGGACACTTAGGCATAAAGTGTCCTACTTCATTGCAATTGAAACACTTAAAAGGTAGCTTGCCTTTGTACTTATCAGAACCTCTTTGTAGCTTCCTGACAAAATTTTCTTCCTTCGGATCTAATCCAATATCAAAATATTGATCAAATTGCTTCTTAGATACTCTGAATGCAACCTCTTTTCTTATAGTATCTTCACTTTCAAATCTCATTTCAAAAGCATTTAGAATTCCATGCAATTCATCATCTTCAAAGTATTCAAATCCTTAGCTTCTTCAATAGTGGAGACTTTAGAATCAAACCTTCTATGGAGAGATATGAGTACCTTTTTTACAACATTATTTTCTTTCATATTCTCACCAAGTCCTTAGATAGAGTTGACAACTTCATCAACCCAAAGCAAGAATGTAGCAATATTCTCATCTTCAAGTTTTCAAACTGAGCTCTATGAGTTTGCAACTTTTCCTCTTTAACTTTGTCATCACCTTCATAGATGTTATGCAATTATCCCATATATCCTTTGCTATTTTGCACTACATCACTTTCACAAATTTAGAACTAGTCAATCCACATAAAATAACATTCCTTTCCTTAGCATTGATTTCACAAGCCCTCTTTTCGACTTGATCCCTAGGAGGGTTTTTCAAGAATCTCATATCCCTCTAACAGTGACATCTAGATATCCATTTCTAAATCCATCAAACGAGAATCCATCCTAACTTCCCAAAATGAAAAATTAGATCCATCAAAAAGTGGTGCTTTGTTTCTAGAGAATCCTTCTTGACCAATTGAGTGTGCCATCCCAAAACTACCTTAAGTTGTTAGGCTTCTTCAAGGGAAGTTGGCTCTGATACTAATTGAAGGGAACAAAATCTACTAAGAGGGGGGGTGAATCAATAGATCTAATCAATTCAAAATTCTTAACTTTTCTACGATTATCATAATATATGATTCTTCACAAAAAACCCCACATAAGCAATTAAAACATAAAAACACACAAGAGAACACCAAATATATATGGAAACCCAATATGGGAAACCACGATGAGAATAACTACTTGGATCTACTGTTGAAATCAAGCCTCACAATGTAAAAATATACATGTGAATTTTACAATGTGAAGTAGGCACCAACCTACCAGAGACACCAATCCCCGGTTGTATTTGTAGGCACCAACCTACTAGAGACACCAATCTTCTATTGTATATGTAGGAACCAACCTACTGGAGACACCAATCCCCAATTGAAACATTAGAAAGGGTAGAACACCAGCCCTACCAGAATACAAAGATAATGCTTGCATATTTTCTATGAATCTCAAATACATGCTAGAGTTATAGCTGAAACTCTTCCTCATTGCAAATGATCTTCTAATACATGTGCACACAACCTTCTCTTCAATTTACTCCTACAGACAACTTTTCTTCATACATGTGTAATTATGCAAGTACATCCTTCACTCACTCACAACAACTCACACACATACATACAATGCATCTGAACATTTGAAATATATACATGCCATTGCATTAACATTTTTTTATACCAACTAGGGATTTGTAAATAGCCAGGATGACATAAGATGGACCTAAATTCAAATTACATGAAATGTGTAACACATTGGTCCAACATCAAATTATGTTCCCACCAAAATTACATGATGCCATGCGCTATCACAGAGACTTAATCAGGTTCTATCTTGACACAACACACAAGAATTGAATTTCGCATGCTACTAATCATTAATGCACACATCTCAAACACCAAATGGATGACAAATAGACACTTAGAACCTTTTTTCACTTCAAACTTTTGGTATGCTAAACGTATCCTCTGGAAACTTTAGAATATGATAGAACAAACTTTTAGGCATAATCTTCTTCTAAACCGTTGATCTTATAATGTCTCTAGAATAGAGACCCGAGAAACATTGAATGTGATAAACACTAAACTAAAATATCTCGGTATAGACTTTCGGACCACCACTGTCACAGTGAATAGATACATGCAATCACACTACCTTTTGGAAGGCAGTCATGTCTCAATAAAAATTCTTGATTTAGTGATATGATTGATGAGACAATTTCTTCCTTAATGACACCTTTTGACACACAAAATGCTATAAAAAGTATAGCATATATTTCTGCAACTCAAAATGAGGGGAACATAATGATAATTCTAGTACTCCTACAATATTTTTTTAGAATGACAACCTTTGATATTAGTGACAACCTGTGTTCACCAACTAAAGTATACGAAGGTCATGTACCACCTTCACACCTCTCACCTTAAAAAGGACAAGGTCCTAATCAAGGAATATCAATCACCTCAACAAGGGCAAGTACATGGTAAGTTACTTCCCGCATGATATTGTACATTGCATCATTCCAAGCTAACGGCTAAAAATTCTTAAAGGCTACTAATAAACAATGTCCATAGTGGGGGATTAGTGAATGTTGATCTCATCTATGGATGATCAAGTCAAGGGGGGTCTCCCCTTTTCTCATCACCTATACATGTCTTGGTAGACTATGGGTTATGAGGCTTGACTTGTAGGATGCTAGCCACACCTTGGGGTACATATTTTGCTCTCCCCCTTTATATACCCCACTTGAAAATGTGGTTGAACTTGAGGTGATGAAATCTCCAAGTAGGCCTCCTACTTGAATTAAATGTTAATAACATTTTTTTTGATCCCCAAGATCGTTCTTAAGAGTCACAAGGGGAGAACGTACATAAATAGTCACCCCTCAAGTGTACAAACAAATATTATAAGTTAATGGTGCTTTCAATTTCCAAGATCACACAAAGAACAAGGAAAGAGCATACACAACCATTAACCTACCAAATATGACATAAAATTCATTTTAATGCATCAAAATTTAAAGATGAGATTTGTATTGTTCAATTTTAGTACACCAAAATTAAATGTGCAAGTTGTTCATTTTAAACCCAAATCAAAATATGCAAGTTGTTTTGTTCAATTTTAAAGCACCAAAAGATATGTGGAATTTGCAGGCTAATTTTGGAACACCAACTAAAATGTGAACCTAAATTAATCAAAACCCTACAAAACCAAATGTTAGTATTTTTTCAATATTCTTTTTCCAGCGTACACCAAATGCTACACAAATGGTAGTTTACGAAAAATAGGTCTAGATTAGGGTTAGGAAATGAAAAATTGAAAAAAAATTCTACAAAAACCCTACAATAGAAAACACATCAAATTATACTTGACAAACGCATCGATTTCTTGCAAGCACATTGCTATAAAAGTATAAAAGCATCGATCTTCTACAAATGCATCATTGCAACCTACAACACAAGAAACATAAGTGTTAGACAAAAGCATGGAGATAGAGCAAACACGTCGTAATATGATAGTCAAAAGTTCAAGTCATAGTCAATTGTGTCATTGTAACCTGCAAATAGAAGCAAAGAAATAGGTCAGACAAACACGTCAAACAAAAATAAAAGTGACACTATAATCTTTCATACGCGTCGAGTTTCAACAAAGGCATCACTATGAGTAGAACAAACGCATCATGTTGATGCAAAAGTGCCTTTGTAACTTGTAGGTCTACAAAAATGTCAAAAAATGTTAAATTCAGGATGTGGGTCCCACTAGGCGTACCAAAAGATCGCAAGGGAAATATGGGTGAGTTGCAAAAAGCATAATTCAAGCCATTGGAGTACAAAACACTGAAAACCCATGAAATATTAGTCATATAAGCCCGTACTCATTAAAATTAGTAAACAAATGTCATCAAAGATTCAATCAAAAGCAATGAAAACATAATTCAAAGACAATTGAACCTAAAAGAATATGCAAACCTTCAATCCCATTGGGGGATTATGCTCCAAATGTATGTGGATTACTCTATTAAGCATAACCCATGATTTCAAAAGCTAAGATTGATGATTGATTCACAAAAGGATGCTCAAGATTGCTCAAGAATTTAAGAATGCCTATGCTCATGAAAATTGTGAATGATTTTGAATAGGAAATGAATTGTTTTATAGATTTGAAATATTTGATCAATGGTCAGTATCCAATCTCAAGATCAACAATTGGGAGGAAATAAAGGAGATCAAGGGTGGAGGATGAATGAGAGCCCAAAATATCCCTATTTTCATGGAAAATCGGTTAAAGATATTTTGGAGGGAAAAATATTTTGAAAAGGGAATATTCTCTTTTGAAAAAGGAATATTCTTTGTGCAAATTGGAGAAAATTAAGGAATTAAATAATTATAAAAATTATTTAATGAAGTGGGATTGAAGAAAAATTTAATTTAATTAAATAATTGAAATTGTTTAATCATGGTGGAAGGAGAAAATTGAATTTAATTAAATAATTCAAAATTATTTAATTAAGAGGAAATTAGTAAGAAATGATGAATTAATCAAATAATGTTAATTATTCAATTAATAGAGGAAAATAGCGAATTTAATCAAATAATTAGAAATTATTTAATTAAAATGAGGAAAATGATGTTAAAAGGTGAAATCGATATGTGTGATACGTTTAAATTTTTTTAGGTGTGTACAAGAACATAAAGGCATACAAAGATAAGAGGAAAGAAGTTCACCGACATCACACTCAAGAATACAAGCAATTTTTCTTTTCCTAGGTTCAAGAGTGTTCATGAAGAAAATGGTACTTTTAGGAAGACTAACTTTTTGGCCAAAGGTAGCTTCATAGTTAACCAAGATAGATTTTAAAAGCTTAGCTTCTCTCACAAAAGCTTCCCTTAAAATAATAGTGTCATCAATGAATTGTTGGTGAGAACAAACTTGCCCACTTGAGGAAGGGGACAACCCCTTCAAATCACCATCGTTGACAACTTTTTGGATGAATCTACCCAAAGCCTGGACCATAACAACAAAGAGAAAAGGATAAATAGGGTCTCCCTATCTTATTCCCCTTGACTTACAGAAAAAACTAGAAAGAACCGTTGATAAGCACATAATATTTCTGGGAAGAAATCAACTACCAAATAAGCTATAACAACTTACTACCAAAACCAAAAGCCTTCAAAAATATTATAAAAAATTATCAATTAACACGATCATAGGCTTTCATGATGTCCAATTTCAGCAAAAAGCCAACTTTCTTATTATCAAACAAAGAATGGATGCTCTCATGCACCATAAGAATAGAATCAAGGATTTGTCGCCGAGGGCCAAAACCATTTTGTTAAACATAAATAATCTTAAGAAGAATAGGTTACAATCTAGATGCCAAAACTTTAGAAAAAAATTGTAAATAGAGTTGCAAAGATTGATTAGATGAAAATTACCAAAAGAAGTAGACCTAGGATTCTTAGGAAGGAGAACAATAAAAGTAGAGTTAATCTCTTTCAACAAAATTTTTCTTTCAAAAATCTCTTTTGTAGCATTAGATGCATCCTTAGAAATAAAATCCTAAAAGAGTTGGAAGAAAAATAGAGGAAAACCATCATGTCCAAGAGCTTTGTTGCCTTCAAAAGAAAACACAACTCTTTTAACTTCTTCCTCCGATGGAATGCAAACAAGCTTCCTATTTATCTCCTCTATAATAATATTAGCAATAACATTTAGGAAAATCTATTGACAATCATGATCCAAAACTTGATCAACATAAAGAAGGTTAGAGAAAAAATTTGAAGCAACCTACATAATATCTTTCTCCTTATCCAAATTTGCACCATTATGAAGAATAGATTTAATGTGATTAGCAACACGGCGCTTAAAAGTAGAAAGATGGAAGAATTTTGCGTTCCTATCACCACTCTGCAATCAGATAGCTCTCGATCTCTATTTCCAAAGCTCCTCTTCTCTAGAAATAATATCATGAAGATGAGATAAAATAGATTTTTCTTGAGCAATGATAAGGGGATCAGAACCATTAATTTGAATTAGCCGTTGTAACCCATCTAACTCTTCCTTAATTAAAGCCTTTTCTTGAAATATCTAGCCAAAAGAGGACTTGTTCCACCATTGAATATTAGATTTAACAAAAGCAAGTTTTTTGGAAACTCTAAACATTGTAGAATCATCAACTTGATATCCCACCAAACTTGCACTTTATTTTTGATATTCGAATGATTAATCCACATTTTTTAATCCTAAAAGTAAACTTCTTTTTTCTACCCAACAAATCCACCGAGAGGGAAATAGAAAAATGACCAAACCCCAACCTTGTGAGAGCCGAGAGTGAACAAGAATGGGAAAAAATCCACTCCAGGGATAACAAAGCACAATCAAGATTTACTTGAATAAGAGTTGCCCCCACCTGTCTATTAGACCAAGTATAAGCAGCCCCTTGGAGATATAAACATCAGATCATGATCATTAATAAAGTTCGTTAAATCAAATTTGTTGTCAATAGGGATTTGGGAGCCACCCTATTTCTTTTTATATTTAAGAGTGATATTAAAATCCCCCATGACCAATCATCTATCAATTTAAAAATGAGATTTAAAATTACTCAAACTATTCCACAACCTTTTTCTCGCATTCTTGTTATTAGGAGCATAGATATTGTAAACAATCCAAGAAGTATCCTCACATAGATGAGTGAAGCTAGTAGCAATATTATTAGAATCCTCAAACATGGCCATTCCCTTGACAATCCTCAGGTTCCAAAAAGTAGAAATGCCACCAGAGGCACCATCAACATTGAATCTATGAAGACCATAGTCCTTAAACATATAGTTTTTGATCTTGTCCAACTTTTCACTTAGCATCTTAGTCTCCTGAATGAGTAAGATATTAGGTTGATGATCTCTTATCAGATTTGATAGGAGGTCACTCTTATGAGGGTTATTTAACCCCCAAATGTTCCAAGATAAAATCTTCATTAGGATTTATGAGGTGTGCTTTTCAAGAACATCTCATACAAGGTTTTCTATGTTTCTTCAACAATCTCCAAGTTTCTTTTTTCCTATTTTGTTGAGAAGAGGGCCTTCCTTTTCCCCTAGGTTCCAAGCCACAATCAAACTTCTATCTATTCTTAGTATTCACCCCTTGATCTGGAGATGAGGGTTTTCTTCTATTTCTAGCTTTGACCAGGACAAAAGGAGGATCATCAAGGACCACTGAGGAAGAAACCAAAGAATTTGAAGGAGACTTGACCTTCTTATGGAACTTATGATTAGAAACCTCCTAAATAATAGCCTCATTCTGTGCATTCTATTTATTCAGATCTTGAACTTTAATTCCTTCAGTAGGTGAAGGAACCATTATTTGAGAAGGAACAAAAATCCTTGGGAAAACTCTAAATCAAGGTTCACATCAACTAGAACAACATCAAAACCATTAGGGCCCTCCTTAATCTCTCCATTTGAGTCTTTAGACTTAAAAACCTCATTGGAAGTAAAGTCCTTAGCCAACCCAACATTAGAATGTGATAGTGTGTGCTCACCTAAAGAAGGGGCATCAGAAAAATTAGAAACCTTTTCACTAATGGTGGCCTTAACACCCAAATCCACAGACAAACTCTTATCCCGATCTCCTTTAGGGACCACTTTATTCTTATCCACAAATAAGACTTTGTTCCTCCATTCCTTTTGAAGAGGTTTATGAGACTTATTAGGGCATTTCTTAGCCCAATGACCAAACTTCTTGCATAAGAAGCAAGCAAATAGAATGAACTCAAACTCAACATCTTGATTCCAAACCCCAAGCTTAGAGTTAATCCTAATCAAAGAAGGAAGGTCTGAAGATTGCTCCACACTCACATAAATACAAGAGTACACCAAACGTTTCCAAGAAGAAGCCATTTGGTCGATTGAAAGAAAATGACTAAGAGTATTCACAATACCTCTAAATATTTCCTCATACCAAAATTCCACGGGAAGACTAGCTACACAAAAAGAGCAATCACTAGGGCTAAAACGAGGCTCCCTTTTTTTCAAAACAAGAGTAGATTTACCCATAATCCAAGGGCCCCCAATCAACACATCTAGTAGGTCCTCTTCATAGGTAAAGGAAAAAGAGAAAAACCCTTTTGCCATAGCTATGACATCCACTTGCCCTTAGTCCTCCATTTCTTAAGGGTTAAAGATTAGACCATTTCAATATTCGGTCGAGGGCCTAGAAACTTCCTAATTGATATACTAGATACACTTTTCTCAATAATACAATCCGAAATAGAGATTGAGAACTCACCAGTAGAAGGGTTAGAAAAATGTCCAACCAGAGGGGAGGAAATTTTACCTTTAGGTTTAGTACAAAAACATTTGACCATTTCAAACCTAAAACAAAGTCTCCAGAGACATTTTGACCATTCATAACCTTGATAGAAACCAAGACGTTGGAGGAGGTACCAAATTATATTTTTTCAGGAAAAAGAGAAGCATTATGTGCCCCCTCATTGATAGGATAGGTACCATCAACCAACACCACCAAAGGAAATGAACCAAAAGCCTTGGAATCCAAAATAGAGGGCCCAACTGACAAACTATCAATATGGAAACCACCATTCACACCAACACAAGCAATAGACCAACCGCCATTTATGCACAACTAGTTGGAAAATTTTCCCACTTCCTGCTGATTCAAAAATTCCTCACCACCAGATGATGTGCCTCCATTAAAATCGGAAACCTATCCCAAGTTGGTAATCCCATTTGTATACAATATATTATTAGAGTCTATATAGTTTATACAACTTGTGACATCTTTTCTCACATGTTTAATGTAAGAAGTACTTTGTATTTCCATTTAATTACCCTTAAATATATTTGTAAGATTAAAATTAAGTAATGTTGACTTGTATTCCAAAGAATCTTATATAGTTGTAAATGTTAGGAAATTTTATTTTTCTTTTCTCTTTCCTTTTCATTTTTTGTTGTGTTATTTTGAATTGAATAAGTTTTTTGGGCTTGATTACAAGATATATATTTTTCATTCCATGTTCTCACCTTTGTATTGTGGGATATATCCCTTAACTAATGTTTAATTAATTATGGTTTCCCTTGAATTTGAATAGTCATAATTTTTGAGTTGTTATGGTAATATATATGTTTGTATAGGAACATTGTTGGGATCAATCTTGAATGCTTAGGGACTAGATTCATGATATAGTTAGATTTTAAACAATTGAATCCATTTTAATGAATATAGTTAATTTGTTTTGATTATATTATATTTTGGATTTAAATATTTCATTATGATTAGTACACCAATACATATTAATAATTTCAAATGTGAAAATGTAATATTATGTCATAGATAGATAATCAAATTTAATTTTGAAAATTTGAGCCACTATCTACCATGGTGGTCCCCAAACTTGACAAGATTTGTAGCTAATGTGTTTAAAATTAAAAACCAAAAATATCAAAATTTGACATTGATTACAAAAGAAAGAAACAATTAAAGTTTCAATCTAGGGTGTCTTAAGTCTCTCTACTAGGGCTATGGACACTTGAATGGTAGTATAGAAATAACTTGAAGGGTCCGAAGGTATCTTTATTAGGTATAAATTCTAGGTTAGCAATAGAGAAATACCTATCATTGTCACTATATCTACCTATGCATATTGAGAATCATATATAGACAAATGTTTGCTTATGAATTGAAGTAATCTATAGTCCTAATTCATTTTCTATGACACTAATCTTTGTAAAATTTGAAAGGAGTAAATGAAAAATTAAAACAACTTAATCATATGATTATAGTTGACCTTATAAAATGCATATTGTTCTTAGTTTGAATGATATTTATTTGAAATGTATTTAGTGCGTTTATTGTCTTTCCTGACTAAAGTTATAGATTCTAGAAACTCAAGAATGTTTTCCAAATTTATTCTCCATTTGTTGAGGCCACAACATGCCTAATTATGTTGAGACTTGAGGCCCCTTTAATTTATTGGACTTTCCTAAGGTTTCTTTTTGCTTCAATGGTTTCATTTATTTTTGGTTGCTTGGTTTATTTTGTACTCCACTATTGTGTTACATCTTAATTTTAAATTTCCTCACTTTTATTTTTCCACATAAAATTATGTCATGGGAATGAATCCTCTTGCACAAGGTTATCTAGGATAATTAAATAAATGCAATCCCACACAATACACATTAACCTATACAATAAGGTTGTGATTAATAATTTATTATAAAATAAATGTAAATCAAATGAGAAGATTTTGTGCTTGGGAAGGCAGAGTTCTTTCTTGAAGTGTTAGAAGATTTGAAGCTTTATAAGGTTAGCAATGCTTATGAATATTTAAAATAGAATCCTATATGGGAAGAGAACGGATTGGATTTAGAGAAAAAGAGGGTTAGTCTTAACAAAGCTTGGATGGAGAAGATTCCAAATCTAGGTCCCAAGAGGGAAGATCAAATAGGAGATTCTAAGAAGATGGAGATGAAGGTCTTGCTATATGACCAACTAAAGTCTATGAGTGATGCCTTTATCCAATAAAATACTCTTCATGTTCTTGATCCTTTGTCGATCCAAAAGGATTTCGAATGTTTCCCTCAAGAGTATGCAACTCTACCAAAAGTGAAGAGGATCACAAGGAGAAAAAATATTAAGGGATATGGCTAAGAAACATGAAATCCAGTTTGTATTGAAGGAGGAAAAACATAATAAAAAAAGTTCACCTCCTCGAGAGAGAACCAGAGAATGAACACTAGATACAAGAAAGCAATATATTATGGTTCATAACTTAAGGCTCAAGGAAGAAGCACATCCAAAGTGGATAGGGAAAGAGATAGCAAGAGGGACATTGTAGATGAAGTGCAAAATAAAATAATGAGTATGTTCTCTAAGAGCACTCCTCATACTAAATAATGAAGATTATTTTTTGGAATATCAACGGGCTTAATAATTCTCATAGGAATGCCATTATATATAGGAACACAAAATGTACATACTATTGATTCAAGAAACTAAGATGCAAACTAAAAAGTTGAGAAATACTAAGAATGGATTTTTTAAGGATTGTGGATTCCATGGTTTTAGTGTTGATGGTGCTTCTAGAGGTTTGAATAATTTTTGGAACCCTAGAATAAAGGGGAAATTCTATTTGAAGAATCACATCATATTGCTACCAAGTTTATCCATATGAGGGATAATACTTCATAAATTATTTCTAACATCTATGCTTTGAATGTTAAGAATGATAGGAAGAAACTATGGAATAGTTTAGGAGTGTTCAAATTGATATATCCTAATGTAAGTGGCTGGTGACAGGGGACTTCAACACCCCTCTTAAGGAAATGCAAAGATGGGAGATTCTCAACCTAGTCTACATAGTAGGACAAATTTGATGGAATTTATAGATGATCATAACCTTGTTGATTTGGATTTGAGGGGAGCTATCTTTACTTGGTCCAATAGGAGAGTTGGTGATTCCCTTATCTAGGTGATACTTGATAGGGCCTTAATTTATTTTGATTGGCTATTCTCGTATTTATGTTCATTATATGCCCTTACGAGGCTTGGGTTTTTACCATTTTCCTATTTATTTTGTGTTGATAGATTGGGGAAAAAGAAAAATTTCCCTTTCATTTTAAGAAAATGTGGACCCACCATTTGGAGCTGGAAAGTAGAATTTAGGTGTGGTGGTAGATTGAGGTGGAACGTTTGTGATAGGGTAGGGTTGGATGGCACACTCACTATCCCATGCTCTGGGTCTCACCTTGGCAAACCCCCTTGGTGTCACTCTCCAACTTCTTAACCTATAGGTCCTAATGCTTGTTAGGCACCCCTGGTTCTCCTGGCCAACCCTACTATCATCTCCATTTCCCTAACCAAGCCAATCTTGGTGCTCTCTCTGTCATTCTTCCCTTAGCCCTTAATCTTCCTAAAGGCTAACTCAGTCTCTATCCTTCACCAATTCGATGCAGGGGTGTGTGATGTCTTCTATGGCTTCAAGACCATCCCTCTAGGGTTCTTGATCATCCACCAATCACCAATTCTCCATCGCTCTCACCAAACCCTATTCTAGGGTTTAAAAGGCTACTAGCCTTGAGCCCCAATTAGGCCTCCTAACTCGAGAAAAGTGGCTTAATCTCCAATATTTCTAAAGATCATTCCAAACTTCCTTTGGGGATCCTGGTTCATTTCCCTACCTCTCCAATATTTTTGAGGTTATAGGCCTTCTCTGACTGTACACAGGCATAACCCTCATTTTGCAAGAATTAGGGCTTTTTAGGCCATTTCCTAACCACACAGTGAACTGTCAGCGTTTTCCAATCACCAAATGGACTGGTAAAACCTCTTCCTTCATTCCAAGCCTTTGTAAGGCCTCCTGCATCCACCACACACCTAGGTTTTCCAGGGAATTGACACCCCTGCAACGTTAGTGCTTGCTTTTCACTGTCTTTCCTAACCGGGCACAGTCAAGCTCACCTAGGAGAAGAATTTTTCCATGATACCTTGCCTCCTACAGACTCCTAAACCTAAAATATTTACAGGCATGGAGCTTATCCTCAACCCCCACAGTCTATACACCAGGTATAGTGGAAGACAGAGGTCTAAGACTCCATGATTGACAGTTTATTGGACTGATCAGCAATGGAAAGAAACAAAACTAAGTAAGAACAAAACTAGAAAACAATGAGACAACTGAACTACTGTCCACACAAAGCTTGAAAGGAAATTACTACACGTTCCACACACTACTCAATGCCTGGAACCCTCCATTAACACACTAAAAAAAACTAAAAAACCAGAGAATTACAAGAGTTTTACTGTTTTTCCATATGAACTGCAAACTCCAAAATGATACAAAGCTTCTCCAACCTCAATTCCAAGTCGAGGTCCACCTTTTAAAGGTTCATAAGGTGGTTACTTCTTCCCTTGGTCAGACATAACCACCACAATAAGCCAAAATTGCTCAAATGTAACATTTTGGGCTTTATTTCCAACTCCTAGTGAATCCTAGTGAAAACAAGTTGTGAAACTCATCCTTTCTACCATGAGCTACTAATCCACCTTCCTCCTAACATGTTCTAACACCTCTAACACAAAACTAAATGGTCAACATGACCTTAAAGCATTAACACCACAAAATCTCATCCTAGGCTCACAAATTGGCCTAGTGCTACCTAATGCTTCCTAGGTGCTCCTGCACCATTCTCCCCCTCTTTGCCCAAACACTAAGGAATGGAAGGAGAGATAAATGACAAGTCAATACCAAACTTCTTGAACTGATCTTCTTGTACCCATGTGGCTTCTGATTCATGCTTGTTCTTCCACTTGATA
Source organism: Sequoia sempervirens (assembly GCA_007258455.2). Classification (NCBI taxonomy): domain Eukaryota; kingdom Viridiplantae; phylum Streptophyta; class Pinopsida; order Cupressales; family Cupressaceae; genus Sequoia; species Sequoia sempervirens. Next base: position 197,797,588 of record VDFB02000002.1, on the reverse strand, counting down.
AGGTGCTCCATGTACACCTTATGTCTGGTAGCCTTCTTCACTCTTGACTCCAAGATCTTCTCTGCCTGAGGCTTGTCTTGATTAGGTAAGGATATATTGCTGATGTCCTTGAAGATCTCCTTACTGTTCTGATCCTCATCATTGACTGACCCCTTGTACTTGATCAAGTCAGCTATATTGAAAACTGGAGAAATCCCTAGATCTGCAGGTAACTTCACCTTGTATGCATTCTTCCCATACTTGGCCAATATCTTGTAGGGTCCTACTCTTTTCATTTGCAAATTGGTTGACATTCCCTTCTACAACCTTGACTTGTTAAGGTGGACCATGACATAGTCTCCTACTACAAATTGCACCTCTTTCCTTGACAAATCTACCTTCTCCTTCAATTTTTGTGTAGCCTCGAGGACTGTCTTCTTCACTTGCTCCTGAATCTCTTTCATGGTCTGACTGAAGTCTTCTGCATGTCCACTTCTATGTTCCATAGCTCCAAGATCTCTGAGCTCACAAATGCCTCTTGGATGCATTCCATACACAATCTCAAAAGGACTTTTCCCTGTGGTCTGGTTCACACTATCATTGTAAGCATAGTCAGCTTGTGAGATAACCATATCCCATGTCTGTCCATACTCCTTAGTTAGACACCTTAGAAGATTACCTAGCACCCTGTTAATCACCTCTGTTTGACCATCGGTCTGAGGATGGTAAGCTGATTCAAAAGATAGGTTGGTACCCAATCTACTCCATAGAGTCTTCCAAAAGTGACTCATGAACTTCACATCCCTATCTAAAACAATGCTCAAAGGCAATCCATGGATCCTTACAACTTCCTTGAAGAAGAGATGAGCTATGTAACTAGCATCATGAGTAGTTTTGCAAGGGATAAAATGACTCATTTTGCTAAATCTATCCACTACTACATAGACACTGTCAAAACCAGTCTTGGTCTTAGGAAGGCCTACCACAAAATCCATGCTCACACACTCCCATGGTCTGTTAGGAATGGGTAGGGGTTGATATAGACCAGCATTACTAGCTCCTCCCTTAGCTTTCATACACACAACACATTGTTCCACATACTTTCTAACATCTCTTGCCAACTTAGGCCAGTAAGAGAATCTTTGCACTAGTTCTAAAGTCTTATTGATGCCAAAATGTCCACTAAGACTTCCATTATGCTTTTCCTGAATGAGATTTTCCCTCATTGACCCTCTTGGAACACATAACTGATTTCCTTTAAACAATAACCCACTTTGCAATGTATACTCTGAGTATTGGCTATGGAAATGGTTCTCAAAGTTAGAACATACCTTATAGACCTCTGAAAAGTCTTCATCTTCCCCATAGAGATCTTTAAAACTGCCAATCCCTATGCTCTTCACTTGTATCTCTTGCACTGTCAACAACCTCCTGCTCAATGCATCTGCTACTTTGTTTAGCTGTCCCTTCTTGTGCTTGATGGTGAAGGTAAAAGCTTGGATGTATTCCATCCACTTCAAATGCCTATTACTCAACTTCTCTTGAGTGTTGATATAGCTAAGTGCCTGATTGTCAGTAAAGACTACAAACTCCTTGGGTAGAAGGTAATGCATCCACTTCTTAAGTGACTGAACCAAAGCATAAAGTTCTAAGTCATAGGTTGAATACTTCTTCTTTGCTTCATTGAGCTTCTCACTAAAGAAGGCTATAGGCCTGCCCTCTTGACTTAACACTCCTCCTACTGCCACTCCACTTGCATCACATTCAACAGTGAAAAATTTGTCAAAACTAGGTAATAAGAGAATAGGTTGAGTTGCCACCTCTTGCTTCAGTTTCTCAAACCCTTTCTTAGCTTCTTGAGTCCACATAAACTTAGTTTTTAAACCACCCTTGATTGTATCTAGGACTGGTGCACATATACCACTAAAGTTCCTTATGAATTTTCTATAAAATTGAGCCAATCCATGAAAACTTCTTACCTCAATCCCTGTGGTTGGTGTAGGCCAGTTTAGGATAGCTTCCACCTTACTTGGATCCATCTTCAATGATCCTTTGGACACTACAAAACCCAAATATACAAGCTCTTGCTTAAAGAACTCACACTTCTCTAGATTGATTGCTAACTTCTCTTCTTGCAGTCTTCTAAGAACCATCTCCACATGCTTTAGATGTTCTTCTACTATCTTGCTAAAGATGAGTATATCATCAAGATACACTACCACAAATATCCCTGTAAAGTCTTTAAGCACTTCATTCATGAGCCTCATGAATGTGCTAGGGGCATTAGAGAGACCAAATGGCATCACTCTCCATTCATATAACCCATCATTTGTCCTAAATGTTGTCTTCCACTCATCACCATCCTTAATTCTGATCTGATGGTATCCACTCTTGAGATCCAACTTGGTGAAGTACTGAGCTCCTCCAAGACAATCCATCAAGTCTTCAATCCTAGGGATAGGGAATCTATATCTGATTGTAATCCTATTTATAGCTCTAGAGTCAGTGCAAAGTCTCCACTTACCTCCTTTCTTGGATGCTAAAATCACTGGTACTGCACATGGGCTGATGCTCTTTTGAATCAATCCTTGATCCAACAACTCCTGCACTTGCCTAGCTACCTCTAGTTTCTGATCTGGTGTAAGCTTATAAGCTACTTTGTTAGGCAATGAGGCTCCAGGTATGAAGTCAATTTGATGAATTATGGCTCTCTTAGGTGGTAGAGTTGCAGGTGCACCATCACTTACAATGTCCTTGAACTGATCCAACAACTTTAGGACTGCTCCGGGTATGACTATCTTTTCAACCTTGTCTTCTTCTCTAGATTGTAACATAACCACATATCCTTCTCCCCCTTGATGTAGGTTGTTAAGGAACTCCTTCCCACTACTCAACATGACACTTGGTGTCTTTGACTATCCCTCTTCTTCTTCTGACAGTGACTGCAACTTGAAAGCCTTCCCATCCTTCTTGAATGAGATGGTGTTCTCTTTCCCATCATATATGGCACCTCTGTCATATTGCCATGGTCTGCCCAATAGTAGATGGCATGCATCCATGGGTAACACATCACAAACCAACTTATCTTTATACCCTCCAATGGAAAACTCCACCGTTACTTGCTCATTCACTAGAACACTATGCCCTTTGTTTAGCCATGTGACCTTGTAGGGGTTAGTGTGGGGTACCTTTTCCAATTTCAGTTTCATTACTGCCTCCTCTGAGATAATATTTTCTGTTGAACCTGAATCTACTATGACCTTGCATACTTTACCAAGTATCTTGCACCTTACTCTAAATAGAGCTCTTCTTTGTTTTGGTTCTTCCTTGACCGGTTGTCTGATCAAAACTCTACTGAACATCAAATTCTCCCCCACTTCTGATTCAATGTGTAGGATGAGATTTTGTGGTGTTAATGCTTTAAGATCATGTTGACCATTTAGTTTTGTGTTAGAGGTGTTAGAACATGTTAGGAGGAAGGTGGATTAGTAGCTCATGGTAGAAAGGATGAGTTTCACAACTTGTTTTCACTAGGATTCACTAGGAGTTGGAAATAAAGCCCAAAATGTTGCATTTGAGCAATTTTGGCTTATTGTGGTGGTTATGTCCGACCAAGGGAAGAAGTAACCACCTTATGAACCTTTAAAAGGTGGACCTCGACTTGGAATTGAGGTTGGAGAAGCTTTGTATCATTTTGGAGTTTGTAGTTCATATGGAAAAACAATAAAACTCTTGTAATTCTCTGGTTTTTTAGTTTTTTTTAGTGTGTTAATGGAGGGTTCCAGGCACTGAGCAGTGTGTGGAACATGTAGTAATTTCCTTTCAAGCTTTGTTTGGACAGTAGTTTAGTTGTCTCATCATTTTCTAGTTTTGTTCTTACTTAGTTTTGTTTCTTTCCATTGCTGATCAGTCCGGTAAACTGTCAATCATGGAGTCTTAGACCTCTATCTTCCACTATACCTGGTGTATAAACTATGGGGGTTGAGGCTAAGCTCCATTCCTGTAAATATTTTAGGTTTAGGAGTCTGTAGGAGGCAAGGTATCATGGAAATGGTCTTCTCCTAGGCGAGCTTGACTGTGCCCGGTTAGGAAAGACAGTGAAAAGCAAGCACTAACGTTGCAGGGGTGTCAATTCCCTAGAAAACCTAGGTGTGTGGTGGATGAAGGAGGCCTTACAAAGGCTTGGCATGAAGGAAGAGGTTTTACCAATCCATTTGGTGATTGGAAAACGCTGACAGTTCACTGTGTGGTCAGGAAATGGCCTAAAAAGCCCTAGTTCTTGCAAAATGAGGGTTACGCCTGTGTGCGGTCAGACAAGGCCTATAACCTCAAAAATATTGGAGAGGTAGGGAAATGAACCAGGATCCCCAAAGGAATTTTGGAATGATCTTTAGAAATATTGGAGATTAAGCCACTTTTCTCGGGTTAGGAGGCCTAATTGGGGCTCAAGGCTAGTAGCCTTTTAAACCCTAGAATAGGGTTTGGTGAGAGCGATGGAGAATTGGTGATTGTTGGATGATCAAGAACCCTAGAGGGATGGTCTTTAAGCCATGGAAGACATCACAGACCCTTGCATCGAATTGGTGAAGGATAGAGACTGAGTTAGCCTTTAGGAAGATTAAGGGCTAAGGGAAGAATGACAGAGAGAGCACCAAGATTGGCTTGGTTAGGGAAATGGAGATGATAGTAGGGTTGGCTAGGAGAACTAGGGGTGCCTAACAAGCATTAGGAACTATAGGTTAAGAAGGTGGAGAGTGACACCAAGGGGGTTTTCCAAGGTGAGACCTAGAGCATGGGACAGTGAGTGTGCCATCCAACCCTACCCTATCAGATTGGTATCAGAGCAAGTTAAAGATTTGGGAAGAATCTTGTATGTCTGAGATTGAGTCTAGTGATTCTTCCATCATGGTGAAAAATGCAGAGCTGGCCAAGATGGTTGAAGGATAGGAGGAAGACAATAGGCTATTGAGGGAAAGAATAGAACAACTTGAACAAGCATTGAGTAATGTGCAGTTGGAAGGAAGAGAACCCAAGAAAGAAGAGGTTGCAGAGGAAGACAAGGTCCCTGAGCCTAACCCTGTTCTGGAAGAGGAGCCTTTCTTGAAGGCATTGAAGGCTTTGAGTGGAAAAGCACTTGAAGGCATACCACTATTTAGTGGAAAAATGGAAGCTGATCTAGTCATGGATTGGATAGAGGGAATGGAAAACCATTTTGAATGTGATGGAGTCACTGAGGCAGAAAAGGTAAAGGTGGCCAAATCAAGACTAAGAGGATCTGCCTTGACATGGTGGAAATTCATTCAGACAGAGAGAGAAAAGGAAGGCAAGCAGCCTATCTCTACTTGGAAGGGAATGGTTGCCAAAGTAAGAGAAGCCTACATGCCTGATGATTATGAGATTCAGTTACACAAGAAGAGACAAAGCCTAAGGCAGAAAGACCAAGATGTGAATACCTACATAGAGGAGTTCCAAAAACTTTGTATGAGGTCTAATGTTTCAGAAGATGAAAGCCTCAAGGTGGCTAGGTATCTTAATGGTTTGAAGTGGAACATTCAAGAGGAGATGACTCTTCTAAGTCCTAAGACAGTACATCAATGTTACCAATTAGCTATCAAGATAGAGGAAAGAAACAAGAGGAAGCAAGACCAGGCTTCTAAGGGCAGAGGCAAAGGCAAAGATCAAAGAGATCAAAGAGGACAGCGAGGTGGCTACCAAGGTAGAGGTAATGACCAAAGAAACCAAGGAGAGTCTAAACTCACAGAGCATGGAGGAGAAACATCTTCTAGAGGAGGATATAACAGAGGTAGAGGACCTCAAGGAGGTTCAAATAGAGGAAGAGGAGGAGGCAGGAGCAATTCATACTTTGCAAACATGAAGTGCTATCATTGTGGTCAAGTTGGACATCCTGCTTATAGGTGCCCAGAGAAAGCATCTTCATCAAGCAATGAGAAGAGAGTGGCTTATGCATAAGAGGACACCATGAGTCCTAAGTCATCTGAGGTTAGGCTCACAAATTGGCCTAGTGCTACCTAATGCTTCCTAGGTGCTCCTGCACCAGTTTGGCTATATATTGGATTGGAAAAATATCTCTTATGTCAAAACCAACATCCAGTCTTGGAATAAAAACTTTTGGTCACATTTTCAAAAGGAAGGAGACTATTAAGAATAAGTATTCAATTCAAAAATATATTAAGTCACCAGGAATGGACCTAGACTTGCTTAACTGAGAAAATACCCTTCTTGTTACACCCCATTGTGTTATTACCTATTTATTGTTACTTTGTTAAGTTAAAATGCTTTAATATATGATTGTGTTTTGTATATGTATCTTGATGGAAAATGGGATGAATGAATGCACAATTCAATATGATATTTTAAATGTTTTGAAGATGAAAATACATGGTGCATATGAATGTAATGTTATCAACTAGCTATTGTTGTGATGCACTAAGATGGATGCAGGAACATATTCGAACCTTCAGAAGAGAGGGGGAGAATCACTCAAAAGAAGAACTTGGTCTAGTAACCCTTAATGTGCCTAATTGAGCTATCATACACTCACATCCTAGTTTGGTCAAGTTAAGTCAAGTTAGTTTAGGAATTGGTAAGTAACCTTCAATCTTGGTTTGGGAATGTTTTGTATTGGGTTATGGTTTTGATCTTTGATTGTCCTTGATTGAGAATATGTGATTGAGTCTTTAAGTTAAGTGAAATTTCTTCTTTGTGTGCTCATATTTATATATTAATCGATGAGTATATACATAGGATGTATATTTGTATATATGTACATCTTATGATAACTCATACATGTGAGTATATACGTGCATGTGTATATGTGGGTAAATGTTGTTACCTAACTCTCACCCGCAGGCTCAATTAGACAGGATAATCATCTGATAGATCTTTGAGAGGCCAAATGGAGCATTCGCACAAGGGAAAAAGTCATGAATCTGATGCCAGGTTACAAGAAGCTCAGTTTGGAAGCCTGCCTTGTTCAAGTTCAGCATGAAAATCCTCTAAGGAGAAAATCGGCAAGACCCCAAAAATGTCATGGCGAGTGGAATTCACCTGCAGGTTCCTATCGGCAAGACTTCGATCATCGTCCTGGCAACAAAGGTTATACATATCGGCGGAGGATTTTTCCTTCGAGATGAAGTCTCGGCGAAGATAGAGGGTCTCACCAAAATGAAAGGGGTCTCGGGATAGCGCTGTGCTTTCAGTAAGATCTCTCACCGAACATATGATCTCTTGCCGATAGATAGAAGCAACACAAAAGAAAGAGGGCCCTCGGTACGACTAAGGGATCTCGCTGAGACGTCTCGGTGATTATAAAATGTCTCCCCGATGGGAAGCAGTTCGCCAAAGGGAGGAAAGTCGCCAAGATGTCTCGGCGACCGACCAAGGCCTCGTCGAGAGTAAGTGATATCGCCCCAGTGTTTCGCCGATGACCGAAGGTCTCACCGAAGAGGTGTGAGAGGTATCGTTGTAGGTCTCCCCAACTTGCTTGTGGTCTTAGCCAAGGTTGATGCCTTCGCTGTAATGTCTCGGCAAAGACATTTAGTCTCACCAACTGAATGGGGGGCCTCGATATGTTTGCCTTCAGCAGGAGTCTTGCCGATACTAGGAGGGGAGCTCGCCGAAAGACAAAGCATTCGCCAGATGGTCTCAGCAACCCAGTGGGGTCTCGCCGATAAAGGAAGCCTTGGTATAACATTCTAAGTCAGAGAAAGGTTTCCCCGACTCGATGTTGTCTGGCCGACAGTAAAGTGAACAACTCGGTAGAATGAAAGGAGCTCAGCGGGATGACTTCTAGAGACATCGGCAAGACATGAATTTCATCGATGTAGTGCCTGACTGTCGGAGTGACGTCATACCGACATCATGTGTTCTCAGCGACGGAGGAGAGATCGATATGACATTTGAGCCTCAATATGAAGTCTTCCCAACTTACCACAGTCTTGCCGAAGGAAATAAAGGGCTCGACAGAGCAAAATGCATCGGGGTGACATCAACAGACTCTTGCCGATATGGTTTGTAATATCAAGTTCGAGGAGACTTCGGGAGGAGGTTGTACACTAGGTATGATGTCTTACCGACGAGCGATTGTCTTGGCGACCACAGAGGCAACATCGGTATGAGTTCTAAAGCTCGATAAAGACTCTCATCGATATATCCATGCTATGTCGATGGCTTCAAAGGAGTATAATCACATCGGTGAGACACTTTTAGTGTCTCACTGAGATGCGATTCTAATCAAACGACCTTTTGACCACCTGGAGAATTTGTGTCGAGTATATTCGACCAATCAGGGAGATCTGAAGGCAAGCCATCGCAGTCTGACCAGGATGAAAAACGTCAACAGAATGTAAATGCAACGCGTATCTGTTCTGAGCTCAGGGCATTCAAAGCGTGCAGCCGAAGTGGTTCATATAGGACACGGTGCTAGGGAGTGAATGCGGTAGCTGCGAAATATCTGAAGAAGGCTCCTCTTGGGAATGACTCTTCACTGACATGGACACACAGGTTCGACATTAATTTCAGGCAGAAGATCTAAGGAAGACTCTATCCCAAAGACTGATATTTTGTAAGTCCTAAGGGGCCGACACATTTTGATATATAAGGAATTTTTTTCCTTTTTGTAAATAGTTCAGATTATACACTCTGAAGAGTTAGTGATTTTTTAATCAATCCTTTCTCAACTAAATGTATGTTTTGTAACTCAACTAGGATCTGGAATGCAACACAGAGTTTACCTTGGAAGCTAGTATTCATGTTTGTACTGCTCTCATTTATGTATCTTTCTTTCGATTATGCAAGTCTTTAATTGTGTTTTATAAGTCTGCACTCATAACTTAAAGCTGCGAAATTTATCTTTCCTCCCTAAGATGTGTATGTAGATCAAACCTGTTAAGAATGATGCATAAATCTAGAAGAAGTTGTTATGAGTATGTGAAACAGTAGCAATTAAGTTTCCCAGTGTATCTTTTCTTGTTTCATTTCATGATTTCCTATCAATACGGTGTATCACCACAGTTTAGTTCCATTTTCATGTACTCCTTCTCCCTTTTCCCTTTACAAGATCATTAGTTTAGGTGATACCCAAAGGAAGCCGGCCTTCTTCGGAGGTTCACTCCAATTTCAGGTGACCCACAGCCTTGGAGTGATCCCATGTTTCACCAGAAAGCCTAGTTTCATAACTTCGCATAGGGTGCATTTCTAGGTGAACAATTTCTGGCACGCCTGGTGGGACAAAAATTAGATTCAACTGCTGGTTTAGTATGCAACCAGTGAATTCTAGACTTTATAGAAGTCCTTTGGCATACTTGGCGACTCCACAAAGAGGAAGAACTCCAGAAATCAACGCCTTCTACAATTTATGAAAAGAGTTCGAACAAGAAGCAGCTCAGGCCCTTTTGAATACTTGCAGCTGTCACCTCCAAGAAGACAAGGTAGAGTAGAGGAAAGGCGGTGAACAACAATTATCTATTCTAGAAGAACTCAATCCATTCCTCCATTTGTGGGATCACACATTGTTGTCTCGTCCTTGGCTTCATCTAGAATATCAACAAATCCACCTCAGATACCTCCAATGGCCGCTCCAAGGAATCAACCCTTTGTTGTTTTTAATGGAGGGAGCCCCTTGAATCTAACACAACACAACGATATTCTAATGGTAGCCTTGAAGAGTCTGCCAACTTTCACGGGAGAAGATCAAACTACTCCAATTGAACACATGCAAGATGTGGCTTCGTTATGTGGAGTTCATCACATAACCCAAGAGGATGTTGCAGTGAGATTACTAGCTGCTTCACTGAAAGGAAGAGCTATGCAATGGTATAGGAGCCTACCAGTCAGTTCAATTGCAACTTGGGACGAATTTGGAGACAAGTTGCATAAACAGTTTCAAGACAGGTCTGACAACTTATCTCTATTGGAACAATTGACTACAATTAAGAGGGCTCCACAAGAGCAGATGAATGACTTCAACTTCAGATTTCAAAGAACCTGGGATAGAATCCCTATGACGGTGAGGCCACCTCCAGAATACGCATTTTTATACTTTTTGAGGGCTCTGAACAACGATATAGCTGTCATGATACAGTCAATGGGAGGGGTTTCTCTACCAGATGCCTTTGAAATAGCTATCAGAGCTGAAAACAACTTAATACAAGCTGGTAAACTCGCTCCTAGGCCACCAATGCCTATATTTCCATAAATTCATGCAAACATTCCTTTGCAAATACCTCCTTTCACGCCTCTACTAGTTGTACCAACGCTGCCAGTTGTTGTTCCAGCCATTGATAGACAAGAGAGTGTTGCTTCAAGCTCATCACAGGAGCTACAAGAGATCAAAAGTCTTTTGTAGACTTTTGGCAACAAGTTGGTGAACTTGGAAAAACAACAGTCCTATTCTAGGCCTTATCAGCAGCAGAATCAGACCCCAAGTCAGCCTTTTCAAGGTCAACAACAACAATTCCAGGGAAATAGACAGTAGTATCAAGGTAATTACCAAGGCTCAAGACAAAATGTTGCCACAAGGCCTTTTCAGGCCTACAATCTAGCTCCAGTTAGTGTTGTCAAAGAGCTTGTTCCTGTTCAAAACAATCTGGCTGCTGATTATGAGTGGTGTTATCCATGTAATCAGCCACATAATCAAGCTACATGCTCTAATGGCGTCATCAACCAAGCTCTTATGGTGCAAAATATTGTAGGTGTGCAAGATTTTCCTAAGGAGGGATATCCACAACAATAGGATCAACCTGGAGATGATTCAACTCTCCTGAATTGGAAAAGAGAGGAATTTTGTGGAGTGAATCAGGATGACACATCTGTTGTTGCTAATACTTGAGCCAAGAAAAGGGCTTTCGAGATTGAACAAGCAACGAATAAAGATAAGGGAGCCGCTGGTCCATTAAATCAGCAAGTACCACGCACCTTGCAGCAAGGTCACGACACTAGTAGGGAGCATCCTTTACGTTCTTCATCCGCAAGTCAAGTGCAACCTGACCATGCCGTTGCAAAAACACAGCCAAAGGTAAATATATCTGCACCTTTCAACATTGTTGAAAGTATGAAAAAAATGAATGTTTCAATTTCAATGTGGGATTCTTTAGCAATCCCTGGTCAGATCAATTTGTTACAGTCAGCCTTATCAAATCCAATCAGTTTGAATCCACCAAATGAAGTCTCTTTAGGCCAAACAAAGTCAGTTTTAACCAATGCACCTTTGGATAGTACCACACAACAAAGTAATGGTGTCAAGCCCCCTCCTTTCTATGTTTCCTTAATAGTAGGGAATAAATTAGTGCACAATTGCATGGTTGATAGCGGGGCTAGCAATTCAGTAATGCCAAAAAAGATTGCAGACCAGCTAGGTTTACAATACTAGCCATTAGAAAAGGGAGTACTTCAATTGGATGGGACAACAGTAAACACTATAGGTGTTATTAAAAATTTGAATCTCACACTACATGCCTGTCCCAACTTTTCAATCCCGCAAGATGTCTTTGTCTTAGATTTGCCACCATTTTTTGCTCTATACTTGTCTAGAGACTTCACAGCTAAAATTGGAGGGTATTTATCTTCAAATTGGTCCCATTTTCTTTTTAGGACCAGGTATGGTACTAAGGTAACCATAACTTCTGAGTCCCTTGCCAAGGATCACATTGAACCTTATGTGACATCTGCTATAAACGTTAATTCTATTGTTTTAGAGGATACTGAGCTTGTTGTAGCACAAGAGTTACAAGCTGTGAGTGTACCTAAGGTGCTCCTGAATGAATGGGCAGTTGAGAACGTGGTTAATAATCCAAATGAGCTTATTCAGGATGTTGGCTTGGTCAATTATGTATTGCATGAAGCTGGGACAAAAATGCCAAATCTTGAGAGAAGTGCAGAAAGTCAGCTCAAGCAGCAGAATGGATTATGGGAGATGCATTTTGATGGTTCAAGAAGCAAAAATGGTGCTGGAGGAGGTGCAATGCTTGTATCTTCGCAGGGTGATAGGTACTACTCCGCATTTCATTTTGCTTTTGCATGCTCCAATAACACTACTGAATATGAGGGCCTTGTTCAAGGTCTGGAATGGGCAAGGAAGAGAGGAATAACCAGCTTGAAAGTCTACGGGGACAGTGAATTAATTGTTAATCAAGTAAGAGGCCTGAATGTTGCTAAAAATGACACACTAAAGTCTTATAGAAATAGAGTGTGGAACATGCTTGAGGATTTTGATGCCTTTAACTTAGTGTCTATTCCAAGGAACCAGAACAAACATGTTGATAGGCTTGCAGCCATTGGAGCACATTTCGATATTCCAGGTGACATTAGAAAAGAAAAAGTGCAGCAGTATGTAAAGGTTGTAATCAGGCCATCAATTCCTGATAACAACATTCACTAGCAAGTTTTTGACAGCGATGAACAGATTCTTTCTTTCTTGCTCGAAGAAGATCAGTTCTCCATGATGAATCAAGCAAAGCTTAAGCAACAGTATGATGATCAGGTCATACAGCTGAGGACAAATAAGTTACCCAAAGGTTTGGTTACCTTAGAGTTGATTTTTAGTACTGACGATCAACTTAAAAAGGGTAAAGCTGGCTTGCAAATCAAAGAAGAACATTATGAAGAACTGGAGATTTTTAAAGGTAAACTTCTTAAGATAGGAAAAATTTGTTCATGTGAAGATAAACAAGCTTTTGTTGCTTTATGTCAAGAATTTCATGATGTCTTTGCTTGGGAATATTCAGATTTGAAAGGGTTCGATCCCCATATTGCTCAACACACAATTGAGTTAGAGCCTAATGCTAAGCCAGTAAGACAGAAACAAAGGCCCTTGAATCCTAAGCTTGAGCCCTTAATGATTAGAGAACTGACTAAACTAGTTGAGGGGGGTATTATCTTTCCTATTAAACACACTTCCTAGGTTTCTAACCTTGTGCCGGTTAGGAAGAAAAGTGGAGAAATAAGACTTTGTGTAGACTTTAGGGATTTTAACCGATCATCTTTGAAAGACCACTACCCGCTTCCCTCCATGGAACAAATTCTACAAGAAGTTGCTGGTTCTGAAAGATTTTCCTTATTGGATGGTTTTTCGGGCTATAATCAAGTGCTGGTTAAAGAAGAGGATCAGTTCAAAACTACTTTTACAACTAAGTGGGGCACCATCGCGTACAAAAGGATGTCTTTTGGTTTATCCAATGCTGGTGCCACGTTTCAGAGGGCCATGGACATGGCGTTTCAAAGTTTGATCCATAAGATTATACTGATTTATTTAGATGACATTACAGTTTATTCCAAGAATGCTGATGAACATTTGTTACATCTTAGGCAAGTTTTCAAAAAATGCAAAGAGTTTGGTATCTCTCTCAATCCAAAAAAGAGTATCTTTGTTGTTCATGAAGGGAAATTATTAGGACATATAGTGTCAAAGCAAGGAATTACTATTGATCCTGAGAGAGTCAAAGCCATATTTGAGTTGTCACTACCTAATCACAAGAAGGGTCTACAGAGCTTTCTGGGCTAGATCAACTTTCTAAGAAGATTCATCCCTGATGTTGCAAACCTGTTGCAACCTTTAACAGCTATGTTAAAGAAAAATGCAGTTTTCAGCTGGACAAAAGATGCCAAGAGTAGTTTTGAAAAGGTCAAGGAGGTCTTAACAGCAGCTCCTACGCTGGTAAATCCCAATTTTTCTAAAGATTTTTATCTGTATGCTTATGGTAGCACAAGTAACATTTCTGCAATATTGGTTCAAAAAAATGAAGAGAATTTAGAACAACCAATAGCCTTTTTCAGTCAAGGCTTGGTTGATTATGAACATAAATACTCCTTCGTAGAGAGGCATGTTCTTGTTGTAATCAGAAGCCTGAAGAAATTCAAGCCTTTGATCTCTCATAATAAAATTCATGTCATGGTGGCACACTCGAGTGTGAAGGAATTTTTATTGAATAAAGATCTGAATGAAAAAAGAGCAAGATGGATCACCAAGGTCATGGAGTATGATGTAGATATTAAGATCACCAAACTGGTTTGAGGTAAGGGTCTTTGTGAGCAGCTTGCTACAGGGTCAAGCAGTAAAACTGAATTAGAAAAGGATGTTGTGCTTGCTAACACAAATGAGCTTCAGAATGCTCAAGATGATGCACCTATGGGGATAGCTAGTTGGGTTCAAGATATGACCCGATTTCTACAAACTGGTGAATGCCCATTAGGATTAAACAGAGCTAAAAGAAGATACTTCAAATTGCAGTCCATACCGTATGTGCTGGTAAACAATGTTCTTTTCAAAAAAGATCTAAATGGTGTCTTATTAAGATGTATTCACAACGATCAGATTGATAAGGTACTTCATGAGTTTCATGACGGAGCTGCAGGAGGTCACTTTTCCCCAAGAACTACCGCTTGGAAAATCATGAGAGCTGGTTACTACTGGCCTAGCTTGTTCAAAGATGCATATGCTTGGTCAAGAAAGTGTGTCAAGTGTGCTCTGTTTTTAGGGAAGGAAAAGCTGCCAACTATGCCTCTACATCCAATTCAAGTGGAGCAGCCCTTCATGAGATGGGGCATTGATTTTATTAGACCAATAAATCCACCATCCAGTACTAGTCACAAGTGGGTGCTCACAGCTACAAACTATTTCACACGGTGGACAGAAGCAATAACTTTAAAAGAAGCAAAAGAGTCTTCAGTCTTGAGTTTCTATGAAGATATAATCACCAGATTTGGAGTTCCTGACTCTATTATATCTGATAATGCTCTTGCATTTGTGGGATTAAAACTAACTGATTGGGCTGTTAAACATGGCATTCATTTGAACACATCCTCAAATTATTACCCTCAAGGTAATGGCTTAGCTGAAAGCACAAATAAGAATCTCATCAGGATTATTAAAAGAACCATAGATGATAATCAAAGGACCTGGCACATCAGTTTAAAGAATGCACTTTGGGCAGACAGAGTGACCCCTAAGAGGTCTATTGGTAATTCACCATATATATTGGTCTATGGCAAAGAGGCTAGATTGCCCCTATCTATGGAGCGTTCGACTCTTGACATTGTACATCATTTGGAGATGTTTGAGGAACAGGACCCAATGTCTGTAAGATATGCAAAGCTCATGGAACTTGAAGAATTAAGGGACAAAGCAATGAAGGATTTGGAGCATCATCAGCTCCAAACAAAGAGAACATTTGATAGAAGGGCAACAACAAAGTCTTTTAAGGAGGGAGACCTCGTGCTCAAGTGGGACGTTCTCAAAAGCAGGTCCAACCATCACACTAAGTTTGACAACATGTGGACAGGTCCATTCATCATCAGAGACTGCAAGGAACACAATGCCTATCAACTGGCTACAACAGAAGGGGAAGTGCTTCCTATCCCAGTCAATGGGATACACCTTAAACCTTGTTTTCAATTATGATGGGGTTCCTCTTTTGTATATATTAGTTTAGGTTTATGTTTTCAATAAGTTCTTCTATGCTTCAGGTTATTTATTTTCTATTTCTTGGGCACTGTGATGGCACAGTAAATAGTTTCTTTTCATTTTTTTCCCTGTTTTGTCGTTTCGACAATCTGTTGTATCCTGTGGATCTCAAGCGTGTGGCGGCCATGTGCAAAGTTGATATTTTCATTTGTTTTTTGAGCCTCCTAATGACTCCATGCCCAATGAATAAGCTTAGACTACTGGTCTTCATGTTCAACAAGCAAACATCCAGCTGAGGTCGCCAGAAATGTTACCTAACTCTCACCCGCAGGCTCAATCAGGCAGGATAATCATCTGATAGATCTTTGAGAGGCCAAATGGAGCATTCGCACAAGGGAAAAAGTCATGAATCTGATGCCAGGTTACAGGAAGCTCAGTTTGGAAGCCTGCCTTGTTCAAGTTCGGCATGAAAATCCTCTAAGGAGAAAATTGGCAAGACCCCAAAAATGTCACGGTGAGTGGAATTCACCTGCAGGTTCCTATCGGCAAGACTTCGATCATCGTCCCGACGACAAAGGTTATACATATCGGCGAAGGATTTTTCCTTCAGGATGAAGTCTCAGCGAAGACAGAGGGTCTCATCGAAATGAAAGGGGTCTTGGGATAGCGCTGTGCTTTCGGTAAGATCTCTCACCGAACATATGATCTCTTGCCGACAAATAGAAGCAACACAAAAGAAAGAGGGCCCTCAGTACGACTAAGGGATCTCGTTGAGATGTCTCGGCGATTATAAAATGTCTCCCCGATGGGAAGCAATTCGCCAAAGGGAGGAAAGTTGCCAAGATGTCTCGGCGACCGGCCAGGGCCTCACCGAGAGTAAGTGATATCGCCCTAGTGTTTTGCCGATGACCACAGGTCTCACCGAAGAGGTGTGAGAGGTATCGCTGTAGGTCTCCCCGACTTGCTTGTGGTCTCGGCCAAGGTTGATTCCTTCGCCATAATGTCTCAGCGAAGACATTTAGTCTCGCCGACTGAATGGGGGGCCTCGATATGTTTGCCTTCGGTAGGAGTCTTGCCGATACCAGGAGGGGAGTTCGCCAAAAGACAAAGCGTTCGCCAGATGGTCTCAGCGACCCAGTGGGGTCTCGCTGATAAAGGAAGCCTCGGTATAACATTCCAAGTCAGAGAAAGGTTTCCCCGACTTGGTGTTGTCTGGCCGACAGTAAAGTGAACAGCTCGGCAGAATGAAAGGAGCTCAGCGGGATGACTTCTGGAGACAGCGGCAAGGGTCTCCTCGACATGAATTTCATCGATGTAGTGCCCGATTGTCGGAGTGATGTCTTACAGACATCATGTGGTCTCAGTGACGGAGGAGAGATAGATATGACATATGAGCCTCGCTATGAAGTCTTCCCGACTTACCATGGTCTTTCTGAAGGAAATAAAGGGCTCGACAGAGCAAAATGCATCAGGGTGACATCGACAAACTCTTGCCGATATGGTTTGTAATATCAAGTTCGAGGAGACTTCAGGAGGAGGTTGTACACTCGGTATGATGTCTTACCAATGAGCGACTGTCTTGGCGACCACAAAGGCAACATCAGTATGAGTTCTGAAGCTCGATAAAGACTCTCATCGATATATCCATGCTATGCCGATGGCTTCAGAGGAGCATAATCGCATTGGTGAGACACTTTAAGTGTCTCGTCGAGATGCGATTCTGATCAAATGAGCTTTTGACCGCCTGGAGAATTTGTGTCAAGTATATTCGACCAATCAGGGAGATCTGAAGGCAAGCCGTGGCAGTCTGACCAGGATGAAGAACGTCAACAAAATGTAAATGCAACGCGTATCTGTTATGAGGTCAGGGCATTCAAAGCGTGCAGCTGAAGTGGTTCATACAGGACACGGTGCTAGGGAGTGAATGCGGTAGCTGCGAAATATCTGAAGAAGGCTCCTCTTGGGAATGACTCTTCACCGACATGGACACGCAGGGTTTGCCATTAATTTTAGTCAGAAGATCTAAGGAAGACTCTATCCCGAAGACTGATATTTTGTAAGCCCTAAGGGGCCGACACATTTTGATATATAAGGCATTTTTTGCCTTTTTGTAAATAGTTTGGATTATACACTCTAAAGAGTTAGTGATTTTTTAATCAATCCTTTCTCGACTAAATGTATGTTTTTGTCTAGAATGCAACACAGAGTTTACCTTGGAAGCTAGTAGTCATGTTTGTACTGCTCTCATTTATGTATCTTTCTTTCAATTATGCAAGTCTTTAATTGTGTTTTATAAGTCTGCGCTCATAACTTAAAGCTATGAAATTTATCTTTCCTCCCTAAGATGTGTATGTAGATCAAACCTGTTAAGAATGATGCATAAATCTAGAAGAAGTTGTTCTGAGTGTGTGAAACAGTAGCAATTAAGTTTCCCAGTGTATCTTTTCTTGTTTCATTGCATGATTTCCTATCAATACGGTGTATCACCACAGTTTAGTTCCATTTTCATGTTCTCCTTCTCCCTTTTCCCTTTACAAAATCATTAGTTTAGGTGATACCCAAAGGAAGTCGGCCTTCTCCGGAGGTTCACTCCAATTTCATGTGACCCACAGCCTTGGAGTGATCCCATGTTTCACCAAAAAGCCTAGATTCATAACTTCACATAGGGTGCATTTCTAGGTGACAACATATGTATCTACGCATACTCATGTACGAATATACCGTATGCATGAGAATATCGAATGGACATATGCGACATATAAATATATATATTGCATGTGTATATGTCGATCGATGAATATGTAAATGTATGAGTATATTTTGGATATAAAAATAATGGCATATGTATATAATATATATAGGGTACATTCACGTATATACCTATACATACATATTCATATATATAAATATGTATATATATACACACTAATATATATATATATATATATATGTATATAATAATGATGATATTATAATATATATAATAGTGAATGTATTTTGAAATGTTTACAAAGTAAACATTACACATATGTAGCACGAGCCTTGTAAAGGTAATTGGCTTAAATAAAAGCCAACATTTTGTGAATGTATGGCTACGCATATAAAGCACATAAGATAAGAATAAGTCAGTGCATAAGTTAATAGTGTACATTGTATGCAATGTGAATAATATTATGAGTTTGTAAAGCACTTTAGCAGTGCTATTGTGAGGTGTTTAAATATATATTAAAGTTGCTGATAAAACAACCCATGCGCTAGCCTGCTGAGGTGTAAAGTCAACAACACCATGAAAGGAAGAATAAAGTAAATAGAAGTCTAAAACAAATGCTCAACTGAAAAGGAGTATGCAGACTTTGTCAAATCCAAAGCTAGTTGAAGCTCATGAAGGTAGTCAACTTGCATAAAGATTAGGAAACCTGTAGATATGCATTGTTGTGTTTTGACTCAATAAAAGAGTCATTGTTGTCACTTGAATAGGGTCGACTCATCCATTCTAAGAAGCTGGAAACATTTGGACTGTTTATGTGTTGCAAATCATGAGTTCGAAGTAGCCACATTTCATTCTAAATGGTTGAGTCGATGCATTTAGAGGAGGAATTAGTCTTACTGTTGAGTGGTGGCAGCAAGAGGAGAAAAGGTGGTGGATTTAGTAGCTTGTTTGTAGCATTGATTTGCTTAGATTTAAGTATAAATAGAGGCAACTTCTCTACCTTTTGTTACACTCATTCATTCTGATTTCTTCATTCATTACTTGGAATTTTGCAATGTTTCTTTGTAATACAATGGGAAAGTTTGAAATGAGATTGTTTCAAATGTGCATCTTGTTAATCAATTAGAAAAGATTTTTATTGCTTATTGTTAATATCATAAACTGTTCACATGTGGGTAAATCATAGTAAAAATCAATGGGTAGAACAATGGGCATGTTGCACTTCTTATTGAGCTCCACTCTATCATAGAAGAAGAACTCCCAAAGCAAAGATCCAAAGCCATTTGGTTGAAGAATGGAGACCACACCACAATATTTTTTCATCTTTCTACTCTTAAGCATAGATCTACTAACATAATTAAGTCCATTTAGATTAATGTGATGGGGGTTAATGAGGATTCATAAATTAAGAAATATGCTAATGCGTTCTTTAAAAGTCTCCTCTTGAGGGACTTTATGGAAGACCTGGCTACTGAGAGTAAGATCCCAAGAGTGATACCTAAAGTTCTATTGAGTGAGGATAATACCTTCCTTGCTAGAATCCCTTTGAATGAAGAAATCAAGCATGTTGTCTTTTCCTTTGAAGGGAGGAAAACTCTTGGCCCAAATGACTTTCCCTATTTTTCTTCTAGACATATTGGGATATTGTTGCGAAAGATCTAATTAATGCCACCAATTTTTTTTTGGTAGCAAAATCCTATTGAAGGAGCTAAAATCCATCTTTTTGGTCCTTATTCCTAAAAAGTTAGGTGCTAATTCTTTTGTAGAATTCAAACCTATTAGACAATTGAAAAACCAAAAAAAAAAAAGGAATTGGTTCGTATATTTACTCACATGTCACCTTGCAACTCCTCCCTATGGACTCAATAGCAGAAAACAATACTTCTTGCAAAATATAGCAAACCATAAAATACACTAGAAAAATGTGATAGTAAAAGCCCTGCTGTAGTCTATTGACTGTATGGCATGAAACATGAGAAACATTGTTGTTATACCCAATGGTGTGTCTTTCACTCGATATCTTCGTCACAGAAAAATATCGTTCTGTCAATGCATTCATCAATTCAACCCTTGTCTTGATGAGTACCTCCTTGTAATAACCATACCATTTTGTATGTTATGATATCTTAAACATGTCGTTTTGTAGGGAGAATAACTACATCCCTAACATACTAATAATATTTATATAGAAAATAAAATAAGTCTTAGAATAAAAATTAAATATAAAAAATAATTTTTTTTATATAAAATTAAAATTTATTATTCATATAATATATAAAATAATTCTAAAATAAAATAATTTCACTTATCTCTAAAATTTTTATTAGATAGATATTTTAAAATATATGTACTTTGTTATTACTATTATTATATTAATTTTGTGCTTGATTGATTCATTTGTTCAATTAGCCGGGATTTTACACTTACATTCGTATTGTACAGAATCGAATTTTCAATACAATCTGAAAAGCCAAGCACAAATGAAAAGCTTTCTGGGTTCACATTTTTCCGGATAACAAAACAAACAGAAAGGAAGCCAGACAATGGCTAACCCTTCCATGATGCCACGGCCTTCCTATCCACACACGCCCAAAATCATCTTGACGCACCCTCCTCTGCCGCTTTCGGCCCCCTCTCCAATAATTCCCATTCTTCAACGACTACTTGCTCCTCCTAGTGAAAAAGAACACAACAAACCCAAATCAAAATTCATTGAAACTCAGCAGAAAATTCAAAAGAATCAGTTGGCTATTGAATGCCCTTCCAGACCCACTCCAAGCATCCAAAACAGCAAGCATGAGGACAGTTCTTTTTCACAACTGGTTAGTCGTGAAGAAGAAAATTCAAAAAACAATTCCAAACGAGGGAGATATTATGGAGCCAAGAAGAAAATGGATACTTGGAAGAGCAAGCTCACAGAATCTGGTAAGCTGGTTTTTGAATCTATTCTAGAAGAAAATGATGATGTAGCTAAAATTTTGGATTTGGGTATTGAAAAATTAGCTGATGGGGACTTGATAGGCATTATAAGAGGGCTAGAATATGTTAGAGAGTGGAAGAAAGCTCTGGAGGTGTTTGGGTGGATGAGGAAATGTGAGGATTACAAGCTAACTTGGGGACCAATTTGTGTAATGATTAGGTTTCTGGGCGAGGAGGGAAAGTTCTGTCAGGCTATTGGCTTGTTTAGGAGTCTTCAGGAGGAAGGCCATTCCATGGATGCTTATGCCTATAATTTATTGATCACTGCCTGTTCAAGGAATGGCAAATATAATGATGCAACATTGCTATTCCAGGAGATGCAGCAACAAGGACTTGAGCCTAACCTCGTCACATATAATCTGATGCTTTCCGTGTATGGGAAAATGGGACCTTGGAATAGAGTTGCGGGTCTTTTTGACGAGATGAAAAATCGGGGTATTATACCTGATGAGTACACCTATAATACTCTTATTGGTGCATGTCGTAGAGATTGTCTTTGTGAAGAGGCAATCAATATATTTCATGAGATGAAGGCGGTTGGATGTAAGCCAGGTAGAGTGACCTACAATTCTCTGCTAGATTTGTATGGGGAAAATCGGTACCATGATGAGGCATTGAACACCTTGCAAGAAATGGAGAAAAATGGGTACCCTCCTGATATTGTTGCTTTAAATACACTAATATCTGCTTACAGTAAAGTTGGCCTTTACCGTGAGGCGATCACTTTAAAGGATACGATGTTAGGAAAAGGAATTCATCCTGATGTTTTTACATATACCAGTTTACTTTCTGGATGTGACAAAGCAGGGAGGCCAGGGAAGGCTATGGAGATTTTCGAGGAGATGAAAAATGCAGGCTGCACCCCAAATCTCTGCACATATAATGCTCTCATTGTTATGTATGGGAAGAAAGGGAAATTTGAGGAGATGATGAAAGTGTTTGATGAACTTAGGTCTAGTGGGTGTACTCCGGACATTGTTACATGGAATGCTATGCTATCAGTGTTTGGACAGAATGGAATGCATGTAGAGTTGTCTCAAGTGTTTAAAGAAATGAAGGCTGCAGGCTTTGTTCCAGCTCGGGAAACATTCACTACTCTCATTTGTGCTTATAGTAGATGTGGATCAGTGGAGCAGGCTATGACAATCTATAGTGGGATGCTGAAGTCTGGCCTTTATCCTGACCTTTCTACCTACAATGCAGTATTGGCAGCCCTGTCTAGAGAGGGTCTTTGGAGGCAAGCAGAGAAAGTTCTCGCAGAGATGAGAGGTGGCCGTTGTAAACCAAATGAAGTTTCCTATTGTTCATTGTTGAATGCTTATGCAAATGGGAAGGAGATAAAACGAATGAATGCCCTTGCAGATGATATATATGCGGGCAAAATCTATCCATGTAGAATTTTTCTCAAGACACTTGTGCTAGCGAACAGCAAGTGTAACCTTCTCCCAGCGACAGAGTATGCATTCTCAGAGTTGAACAGAAGGGGTATCTTAATAGATTTAAATACATTCAATGCCATGATTGCTATTTATGGGAGGTTAGGCCTGGTTGGAAAAGCACAAAAGATATTAGACTCTATCAAGAAGAATGGTTTGATTCCTGATTTAGTAACATACAATACTTTAATGAACTTATATGGCAAAGATGGACAGTGGAGGAAATCTGAAGAAATCCTTAGAGAAATGCAAACAAATGGGTTGAAGCCAAATCGTGTCTCTTATAACACAGTTATTTATGCTTACAGCAACAGTGGTCTGATGCAAGATGCTTCAAGACTACTTAGAGAAATGATAACATCCGGCATTACTCCTGATGTTATCACATACAATACATTTGTTGCTAGCTATTCAAATCTTTTGATGTTTGAGGAAGCAATGGATGTTGTTGAGTACATGAAGAAACAAAGATGCAAGCCTGATGAGGCCACCTATAATGCAATCGTAGATGGCCTTTGTAAAGTGGGTAGATTCAGGGAAGCAACTGTATTTGCTTATGATATCAGGAGACGTGATCAATTTTTCTGTAGAGAGGCAGAAGCTAAGCTTGTTAAGCGCGTACATGATTATCGAACTTAAGAGCTGTCATTAAGGGGTATTTTTTAAGTATTTATCAGGAACTATTAGTCATAGGTTTCTAGGAATTATTAAAGTCTTTGGATGTCCAGTCCATAGATTGGTATTTATCAGAAAATTGATAAGGCTAATTTAGCAAATGAAGATGATCTATAAGTTCACTTACCTGTCTTATTGTCACATGAGTTGAACGTTGTATGTCTAGGCATTCTTCTTGTTACATTCTTTTATGAGAACTTTTCAGCTCTGGTGGTAGTTATATGGTACAAAAAGTTCACTGCATGATTTATGTTTGAATAAGAAATCGCAAATTTCTATCTAATTTTCCATACCAGTGATTAGAAATTTAATATTATTCTATTTATAATGAATTAGATAACTTGGCGTGAGGTGGCATTTTCTTTGTGGAAAGTAGAGTTTTCTTGCAGACAGTTAGAGCATTTTTTGGTCCCAAATCTACAAAAGATTTCTCCTCTTTGACAATTGAGAAATATGCTACTCTCAAATTTCTGGTGATTTTACTTTATATATGTAGTTTTTCATTTATCAGCAAAGCAAGCCCAAGGCAACTTACAATTGAAATCTTGGTGACACTGTGCTAACCGTTGAGTTATTCAGAATTTCAGATAATCATAAAACATTTATAACCAATCTGAAATTGCATTGACTAATGTTTTGGGCATCTACTTCTACATCTTACTAAATTGTGATAATTATTAATGCTTTGTGATGCCACGTTGTTCATTTTGTTACATATTCCTGAAGGCCATGTCACTGTTCCAGCTTAGAATGAATGTGATGTGGATGACATTGACTAGGTAATATCCTATCAGGGTGTTTAGTTTCTGGTTTTTATATTGGCAAAAAGGAAATCAATATACTCCTAGGTATTAAGATGTGAAAAGAATAATTTTATTGTTTTTTTGGGTTTATTGGGGCTGGGGTAGAAGAGACTGGCTCAACTGGGGTTAACTCTAAATATTTGGCAGCATTAGTGAGAGCTTGGAGAGGGCCAAAAGGAGTAAAATTAAACTGGGGTTAACCGGTTGAAGCTTCTTTTCTTTCTTTACAGGACAGCAGATTTAACAACAGTGGCATGTTGTGTCATTCGCTGGAGTTGGAATCATTCACTAGTGGGTCATGGCAAAAACTCTACGCTTCATTACCCAAGCATGATTCCTGCTCCAGGAAATTGGCATTCTTGAGTTTGTGCATGTTCTTATGCGAGTGAGAACTGTCTTCTCGACCATCTTAAAGATCACAAGAATTAAGTTTTTAATGTTATATATTTAGATCTTCTATATTCATAGCGTTACAATTTCAAGGAAATTTGTTTGAGCAGAAATTGAAGGACTGGAGGAAACCCTTTTTTTTTAACCACAAGGGACTTCTCAAGCTCCAAAGCCAAGTGCTTGAATTATTGTTTTGTTGAATGAGATATTATGGCATGAGAAACTTTAGCCTTCTGCCGTAATAATAGAGAAAGTATGGTTTGTGATGTAATGGTGTAAATAAAATTTGGCTAATAACATCTATACACCAATCTTAAATTGGACTACACCAAAAAATTGTAGTTTTAAATGCTTATATTAAACAATAAATATGAATATGTATAGCAGATTTTAAATATAGGTGCCTTTCTGTAGGAGCATGTAAACCTGTCAGGATGGACACTTATATCAGAAATAACCAAACTATTAAAGATTGTATCAGCTTAGGACTGGCAAGTTCTGACCATACTAGTGCACATGCCTAAGAAAAACAATATTTGTTGAACTATAATACAATAAATCTGCACTTCAGAGTAATATTAAATAGCTTTAATGAAATCCGTCTAAAATAAAAACTTTTTTATTGTACGAATACTATTTTTGCACTGATATGAATCTAGAATATTGGCCATATATTATATATATACACATGTGAATTTGATTTATTAAATTACATATTTTTCAGAAGTTCATAGTCAGAAAAGTGCAGTGCAAATATTTTGCCATCTGTCTGCTTACATAAGTAACTAAGACATAAGTTCGATCAAAACTGAAGGTGCTGACTTTAAAACTGTGATATTTGTCTCTTAAAAATTGCTTATTTAGCATATGACTGTTTGCTTCATATTGTCTCTAACTGCTTTATATTTCTTATACCCAACTAAATTGATTGGGTGTTTGTTGAGCCTTCTAATTAAGATGGTCACGTTGTTTCTCAGTCTTTAACGCATTGACAAAAAATATGTCTCAAAGATTTTGAGTTTGATATTTACTCTGATTCAGGTTTCCTTACTGATATATCTCTCTTCACATGTAGGATGACATTTTACCCAAGTTGATGGCCACATCTGGATCTTATGAAGACCTCTTCAAGAAGGAGCTTGGAAAGTATGATCCTGTTTGCCAAGAGGTTGCTAGGAATGTTGAAGCGCAAGAACAATTACTGCATCAAATCCAGGTGAGACCAGTATATATTTTAGAAATGATATATTTGAAACATTGTAAGTAACAGTTTGCATAATATTGGCATTTCTTTAGCAAGCAGAACATTGGACTGTACAGATTCTAGGCAATCTCTTTTTACACAAAGTAGCAGTTCCTTGTGACACAATTTGGTTCTTGAACTTGTACATTATGACCTCTTATAGAAGCTCACTGTATTTTATACCATTGTTGACATCACTGGCAATATCATGATAACACCATCTCACTAACTTACACAGCAATATCTGCTAGTAGGATGTACACCCAAAGAAATAATATTATTAAATTCCATCACACCCTGGTTACTTTGCAAGTATAAATAACCATGATCATTGCTCTTGTTTTCCAAGAGTCTTCTTGATCAAATTGATTTCACTTTTCATCCACTCTAGCTGTTATTTCATTTGACTCTGCTTTGCTCGAGGACTAGCAGTGTTTCTTGGCATCTTAATGGACCCATGAAATGCCTCCTTATTATATAAATAAAAAAAGGCTTGTAGTGAATTACCATAGCTCATGTCATTAGTCCAACTCCAACCTGAATCACAAAAGACTTCAAAATTAGTGCCACAGTGTATTATATACCTTTGTTACATCTAAGTAGCATACCTTTGATATATCTTAGTATTCTTTTTGTTTCCTTCCGATGGTATTTATACAGTTGAATACCTTTATTTGCTCGATCTTTGTCCATGCCACAAACTGACTTGCCATGTTGTCGGGATAATTACACCGAGAGGCATTTATCAGTCACAGCGGAGGAAAGAACCTCTGTCAACAAAAACTCCTCACACTTAAATTGACATGTAACTGACGGTAGAATGCATGGAAGTATGGAGTGGAAAATGAAACGTTTAGAATGGCATCTGAAACGATAGGCATCTTAAATTCTAGGTAAGTAAAAGGTAAAAGCACATCATGGTGTAACGCTCTTCCGTGAGATGTGTATCACATTGGCAGGGTAGTGGAGAGTGGGGACTGAAACACATTTTATATAAATGAATCTATATATTTGAGCGACTTATGTGGAAACTGGCAGAGTGGCTGTTGTGAAGCGGGGGTGGATTGGTGAGCGTTACAGATTCTTCTTTGTATGGACAATAATGACTCGAAAATGTAACGGTAGAAAGTGGAACAGTCGCATGGTTTCATAAGAGAAAGTAGAAAAGTCACCTAGTGTCACAACATTTCATATTTGAACAACAAGAAGCATGTTTTAGTTTGCATTGCATTGCTGATCAACATTGCTTCCATCCTGGTAACTTCTGTGCTCAGAGCTGCCTTTACCTCCTTCCTTGCCATTACAGGTTTATTTATTTTGTCATCATCTTCTTTCAACATTGTTGTTTTCCTTTCATTTATTTATAAGCAGTGAACTGTAGATTCATTGTTTTTTCTCTTTCATTTATTCTGTGTTTACGTTAAGATTCACAAACCTTGAACTGTAACTTAATAGCAGCCCATAAGTTGGCTTATTTACTAATTTTTTTCTTCTAAAATTTTAAATAAATCTCTCTGTTTTGGGTTTATAATAGGAGTGCGGAAGAGCCTTGGCAAACTTATGGGTGTTTTGATATGGAAACAGTGGTACGATTTTCTCTGAAAGTGAACTGCAAACGGAAGAGATTGAAGAGATCATGCAATTCCACTGCCATCTTGGTTTACTAACGATGACCTCAAAATGTGCTCAAGCCTGTATGAGAAAACAGGATTTCGTTTTCAGTGCATGTTCCATACATTACTTTTATGAGATAAATTTTAGAAACTAATATTTCGCTTTGTTTTTTCTCTTAAATATTCATGAAGAATGTTCTAAAATATTCATGAAGGATTATGTATTCTTCAATTTCTAAAATTTCATTTAAAATTTTATATTTGTTAAATTTATAATACTAAGATCTGGGAACCCAGAGCGCGATTGCAGGCTAAGTCCAAGGAAAAGAAGTATTGTGCAGGCGTGACAGACTGCCCTCTCCTGCTCTGCTGTTAAAAGTGAGCATGTGTAAAGGATGTGCGTGTTAGAAAATGGCCCGACTTTGGGATTTTTGTTGTTCAAATATACACACACATGTTCAAATGTAATCAATCAATCCATCAAACCCAAGAGGAGCGCACAGATATATCAGTTTGCAGGCCTAGCCAGGCGTATGGTCAAGCAACTGTTGTCACATACACTGGTACCTCCGAACTTACCATTCCAAATCTATTTAGATCTAATTAAAAATTAAACTAATTAATTAAACTATCTGTGAGTAAATTGTGGTTTCAGATCAGTTCCTTTCATTATTTCTAGGTAGTATGATGGTCTTCAATTACGTAGGTATGTTATTCCAGTTCCAGGATTGATGCTTTTAATTTGTGTGTATCTCATGCTGTAAAAGATTGTGTACCCAGACTAGATAAATAAAATCAAGCATGTAGCAGACCAATTAGTATGAACCTTTGTCACCAGGCATCCAAGGTCAGTGATGGGTGCTAGGATGATTTTTGCTCTTGAGTTCGCTATTTCCTGTTATTCCCATGAGATTGCTATTTCCTGTATTCCCATGTTGTACAACTTACAGGTTATATTAGTAGGAACAATTTGTCCCCAATTTTTACATGCATAGGGTGTAAGACAAATCTATTGAGTAGGGTGTAAGGCAAATCCTTTGAGTATTGTAAATCTTTTGCTGGGTAGACAGAGGCAGTATAGGGTCTTTATCCTTTGCAGGACTGGACTGATTCCTCCAGTAACTTGTGAGACTATCCAATGGTATATTTAGATATTAGAGATTGCAGTTTGGTGTGGCAGCCCAGTGAATGTCTATGGTGGCCAAGGTATTAAGTACCATGGATTGGTGTGCATTCCAGTGCAAGCCTAACTAGCTCAAAAAAGCAATTATGAAGGACGATGGTTCACTCAAAAATCTAAGGATCATAATAACTGTAGTGTCTTTTTCATCAGCAAATGGAGTAGTAGACTGGTGCTTGACAAAGCTTCACACTAATCTCTTCTTTCACACCCTTGATTGATTGTGATGGCCTGTGTTTCAAAACAACTAATCTATGGAACCAAAAAATGAAATACATTAAACCCAGTAGAATTCAAGGATAGCATCAACTTTTCCTCTCACTATTAGGGGAGAGGACCCAGTAGTCGTGCACCCTAACTTCGCGCTTCTAATTATCCTACTTGGAAATTTCAAATCACTCCCAATTTTTTACAGCAGCTTACTTGGCAGGTCCCCTGCTTATAACTTTCGTTTCAGGGCCACATCATCAAATATGATGCCACATCAGCATGCTTTTTGTCAAGGTGTCAAAAAAGGCCCAAAAAAAATTTGAGACCAATACTTGTGCATTCACATCATGGGTAGTTGAGTACTGATGTGGCATCACATGATTGGTTGCTTTTTAGATCAAAGGAATACATTTTGTTTAATTATGGGTAGTCAAGTCACAACTATTGGGCATTATATAAACAACTATTATCACGATTATTGGACATTATATAAACAACTACTATCACAACTATTGAAACATGCTCAACTACTAGGTCCTCTCCCCTATAATAGTAATAGGCTAATAGCAGCTGCTCAAGTAGAGCTTCATGTTTTACCCAATATGTGCAGTGTAATGGTAAGTTAGTGGTTTTGAACACCTGAGGTGCTGTATGCAATTTACTTGGGAGAAAGTGATGAGGTCGTCTGGTTGTGGCCTCGCTATGTTTGTTCAATAAAAAAAAAAAGGGCTTTTTTAAAGAGAGCAAACGTTGGATAATGAATTCAAAATTTTATTTCATTTTGATTTTCAATGCTCGGTGCTGGTGTTTCATTTCAGTTATGTATCATCTTACTAAAGCAAAAATGCATAAGAAATAACATTTCATAAAAGATATCCACATATAAAGTGACAATTCATAACTTTATTTTCTGAAAAGAAAAATAGTCTATATTTTTAGAAACCCTCTCAAGGATCCTTCAATCAGGTCCCCATAATATTAGTACAAAAACCATTTTAGAGACTTATGATCCCCCAAAGGACAAGCCAACTTAATGCAATAGAACCCAAAGGCTTGTCTTGCCTTTGCCACAAACAAAAAATTGATGTGCTTCAAATCTGAAAAAAATTGGGGAGTTCTCCATTTTCCCAATTAAAATGCAATAATCAGCAGCAAAAGCAGCCAAACATTTATGATACTACACGTGATTAATTCCCAATAACAGAGACATATAT
Source organism: Sequoia sempervirens (assembly GCA_007258455.2). Lineage (NCBI taxonomy): Eukaryota > Viridiplantae > Streptophyta > Pinopsida > Cupressales > Cupressaceae > Sequoia > Sequoia sempervirens. Next base: position 197,767,738 of record VDFB02000002.1, on the reverse strand, counting down.
GTAACCTAATAACACACAATGTCAAATCAAATCCTTAGCAAGAAAATGCTCAGCTCAGGGCCCCCTATGCCATCGGGATTCATCATGTAAAAAGCCTCATAGTCCCTTGAACCCACAACCCTTTCATTTTTAGCTCTCATATACGGAACCCTCTTCAATATATATATATTGCTAAAAATATATATATTCTTAATTTTTAAATTATTGTGACATGGCAGTAATACAAATATTCATCGAGGATTGTGTATTCTTAAATTTCTAAAATTTCATTTTTAACAATTTCTTTGATAAAGACACATCACTTGGCAAAAAGACTAATATAGAGAGTTTTAGGACATCACTTGGCAAAAAGACTGAACTAGAGAGTTTTAGAACATCACTTGGCAAAAAGACTGAACTAAAGAGTTTTAGAAAATTAAGTATAAAAGAAATATTCTAAATTTATTATTTCGTATAAAAGCAAATTTTTAAATTAATATACTTAAAATTAAAAAATATTCAATAGCTTTTTAATTCAAGATTTCCTTGATCTTTTTTATATAGATTTATTTAAGTAATATTTTCCAGTAAAAAATTATTATTATTTTTAAAGATAAGATATAAAAAATATGTTAAGTTAGTACACATAAAAAAAAGTTTCTAAAATTTAGAAAATTAAATATGAAAAAACTTTCCTAAATTTACTATTGCATATAAAAATAAGTTTCTATATTAATATGCATAAAAATAAGGAAAAATATTCTTTGATTCATTGTAAAATACTTTTTTAACTCTAAAATGGAAATAAGATTATAAAAGAAGGAAAATAATTGGTCTTTTTAAGAATTCTAAATTAATAGAATCAAAAAATTTGAAAACTAAATGAAAATGAAATATCCTAAATTTACTATTACGCATAAAATTATGTTTCTAAATTAATATATTTAAAACATAATAATTATTCAATACTTTAAAAATGAAAACATTCAAAAAAGAAAAATCATTAATTTAATTTTATTCAAAATTAATGTATATTTGTAAGGAAATATTATAAATTTAAGACTTTACTATATAGCTTTAATTGTACAAAAATATAGCAATTTAAATATATAGTGTAATATAAAAGTTTTTTTTATAGTAAGTGCACATCTAAAATCAATTTAAAATTATAAAATTAAATAAAAATATATAATAAATTTATTATTACATATAAAAATAAATTTAAATCAATATATTTAAAACTACCTTATTGAATTTTTTTTAAAAATAATGTAATTAAGAATTGTATTTACACTTTATCTATAATATAAAAATAATTTATATAACATTATTATTATTTAGAATTGGTTATGATTAGGATTATAATTTAATTAGGGTTGTGATTCAATTAGAATACTAAGATAAAGCTTGGAGTTAGGGTTAGATCAGGGTTACAATTAGGGTTAAGATTCAACTAGGGATAGGATTAGGGTTAAGGATAGTTTAAGATTAGAATTGAATTAGGGATACAGTTAGGAATAAATTAGGATTAGGGTTCAATTAGAGTTAAATTAGGGTTAGGGTTCTTAATTAGGGTTTAATTAGGGTTACGGTTAGGGTAGGGTTCAATTAGGATTAAGCATAATTACATTTAGGGTTATGGTTACAATTATGGTAGGGTTCAATTATAGTTAGGTTAAGGTTAGGGTTATAAGATAAAGTTTGGGGTAACAGTTAAGGTTAGGGTTACGATTAGTGTTGGGACTATAGTTGGACTCAACTAGGGTTAGGGTTAGGGTTCAATTAGGGTTACACATAGTTAGGGTTAGGGATAGGGTTAATGTTAGGTTAGAGTAAGGATTCAAGTAGGGCTCGATTTTAATTAGAGTTAGGGTTAGGGTTCAATTAGTAGTATGGTTAGAATTAATATAGCTATTAGATTTAGGGTTAGTGCAAGAATTAGAATTATGAGTAGAGTTAGAATTATGGTTATGGTTACAATTAGAATTAGGGTTATAGTAAGGGTTAGGGTTAGAATTAGGATAAAGCTAAGGGTTAAAGCTCAATTAGTGTTATGATTAGGGTTAGGTTTACTCTGGAGATCAAAATTTAATTAGGGTTAGGATTGAATTAGGGTTCTAGGGTAAATCTTAGGGTTAGCATTAGGGTGAAGGTTGACGTTAGGGTTAAAGTTAATTAGGTTTAGGGTTCCAAAATAAAGCTTGATAAAGACATCACTTGGCAAAAAGGTTGAATTAGAGAGTTTTAGAAAATTAAGTATAAAAAAATATTCTAAATTTATTATTTTGTATAAAAGCAAGTTTTTAAATTAATATACTTAAAATTAAAAAATATTCAATATATTTTTAATACAAGATTTCCTTGAGTTTTTAATATAGATTTATTTAAGTAATATTTTCTAGTAAAAAATTATTATTATTTTTAGAGATAAGATATAAAAAAATATGTTAAGTTAGTACATATAAAAAAAAGTTTCTAAAATTTATAAAATTAAATGAAAATATATAATAAATTTATTATTACATATAAAAATAACTTTTTAAATCAATATATTTAAAACTACCTTATCTAAATCTTTAAAAAAATAATGTAATTAAGAATTGTATTTACACTTAACTTTATCTATAATTTAAAAATAATTTATATAACATTATTATTATTCATGTATTTATTATTATTTAGAATTGGTTGTGATTAAGATTATGATTTAATTAGGGTTATGATTCAATTAGAATTCTAAGATAAAGCCTGGAGTTAGGGTTAGGGTGACCAGGGTTAGATCAGGGTTACAATTAGGGTTAAGATTAAACTAGGGATAAGATTATGGTTAAGGATCATTTAAGATTAGGATTGAATTAGGGATGCAGTTAGGAATAAATTAGGATTAGGGTTCAATTAGAGTTAAATTAGGGTTAACGCTAGATTAGGGTTAGGGTTAAGGTTAGGGTTCAATTAGGATTAAGCATAATTACAATTAGGGTTACAGTTACGATTATGGTAGGGTTCAATTATAGTTAGGGTTAAGGTTAGGGTTATAAGATAAAGTTTGGGGTAAAGGTTAAGGTTATGGTTATGGTTAGTGTTGGGACTATAGTTGGTTAGGGTTAGGGTTCAATTAGGGTTACACATAGTTAGTGTTAGGGATAGGGTTAGTGTTACACATAGTTAGGGTTAGGTTAGAGTAAGGGTTCAAGTAGGGCTAGATTTTAATTAGGGTTAGGGTTAGGGTTCAATTAGTAGTATGGTTAGAATTAATATAGCTATTAGATTTAGGGTTAGTGCTAGAATTAGAATTATGAGTAGAGTTAGAATTATGGTTATGGTTACAATTAGAATTAGGGTTATAGTAAGAGTTAGGGTTAGAATTAGGATAAAGTTAAGGGTTAAAGCTCAATTAGGGTTAGGATTGAATTAGGGATCTAGGGTAAATCTTAGGGTTAGCATTAGGGTGAAGGTTGACGTTAGGGTTAAAGTTAATTAGGTTTAGGGTTCTAAAATAAAGCTTGATAAAGACACATCACTTGGCAAAAAGATTGAACTAGAGAGTTTTAGAAAATTAAGTATAAAAAGAATATTAAAAATTTATTATTTCGTATAAAAGCAAGTTTTTAAATTAATATATTTAAAATTAAAAAATATTCAATATCTTTTTAATACAAGATTTCCTTGATTTTTTTTATAGATTTATTTAAGTAATATTTTCTAGTAAAAAATTATTATTATTTTTAAAGAAAAGATACAAAAAAATATGTTAAGTTAGTACACATAAAAAAATGTTTCTAAAATTTATAAAATTAAATAAAAATATATAATAAATTTATTATTACATATAGAAATAACTTTTTAAATCAATATATTTAAAACAACCTTATCTAAATCATTAAAAAATTAATGTAATTAAGAATTAGATTTACACTTAACTTTATCTATAATTTAAAAATAATTTATATAACATTATTATTATTTAGAATTGATTGTGATTAGGATTATGATTTAATTAGGGTTACGATTCAATTAGAATTCTAAGATAAAGCTTAGAGTTAGAGTTAAGGTGACTAGGGTTAGATCAAGGTTACAATTAGGGTTAAGATTCAACTAGGGATAGGATTAGGGTTAAGGATCAATTAAGATTAGGTTTGAATTAGGGATATAGTTAGGAATAAATTAGGATTAGGATTCAATTAGAGTTCAATTAGGGTTAAGGTTAGATTAGGGTTAGGGTTTAATTAGGGTTAGGGTAGGGTTCAATTAGGGCTAGGGTTAAGGTTAGGGTTCAATTAGGGTTAAGCATAATTACGGTTACGGTTATGGTAGGGTTCAATTACAGTTAGGGTTAAGGAACTAGGGTTATAAGATAAAGCTTGGGGTAAAGGTTAAGGTTAGGGTTATGGTTAGTGTTGGGACTATAGTTGGACTCAACTAGGGTTAGGGTTAGGGTTCAATTAGGGTTACACATAGTTAATGTTAGGTTAGAGTAAGGGTTCAAGTATGGGCTAGATTTTAATTAGGGTTAGGGTTAGGGTTCAATTAGTAGTATGGTTAGAATTAATATAGCTATTAGATTTAGGGTTAGTGCTAGAATTAGAATTATGAGTAGAGTTAGAATTACAGTTATGGTTACAATTAGAACTAGGGTCATAGTAAGGGTTAGGGTTAGAATTAGGATAAAGCTAAGGGTTAAAGTTCAATTAGGGTTATGATTAGGGTTAGGTTTAATCTAAAGATTAAAATTCAATTAGAGTTAGGATTCAATTAGGGTTCTAGGGTAAATCTTAGGGTTAGCATTAGGGTGAAGGTTGGCGTTAGGATTGAAGTCAATTAGGTTTAGGGTTCTAAAATAAATCTTGGAGTTAGCATTAAGGTTAGGGCTAAATTGGGGTTTGGGTTATGGTTTTGGTTCAATGAGGGTTCGAGTTCAAGTTCAATTAGAGTTGAACTTTAATAGGTTAGGGAACTAGAGTTAGGGATCAGGTTCAATTAGGGTTGAATTTCAATAAGTTTATGGTTAGGGTTATGGTTCTCAGATAAATCATAGTTTTAGGATTTGTATTTAATTAGGTTAGATTTCTATTAAGGTTGTGGTTATAGATAAGAGTTATAATTTTAAATTAGGGTTAGAGTTAGGTTTAAAGTTAGGAATATAATTCAATTAGGGTTCTAGGATAAATCTTAGGGTTAGCATTAGGGTGAAGGTTGGGGTTAGGGTTAAGGTTAATAGGGTTTAGGGTTCTAAAATAAAGCACAAGGTCAACATTAGGGTCAAGGTTCAATTAGGGTTTGGCTTATGGTTTGGGTTCAATTAGGGGTAAGGTTCAAGTTTAATTTAGGTTGAACTTTAATGGGTTAAGGTTAGGGTTAGGGATTAGGTTCAATTAGAGTTGAAATTTAATGGGCTTAGGGTTAGGGTTAGGGTTCTAAGATAAATCATAGGTTTAGGGTTTGCATTCAATTAGGTTAGATTTCTATTAATGTTAGGGTTATTGTCAGAAGTTATAAATTAATATTAGGGTTAGGTTTAAAGTTAGGAAATTAATTCAATTAGGGTTAGGGTTCAATTAGGGTTCTATAATAAATCTTGGGGTTAGCACTAGAGTGAAGGTTAGGGTTAGGGTTAGGGTTCAAGTTCAATTATGGTTGAATTTTAGTAGGTTTAGGGTTAGGGTTAGGGTTCTAAGATAAATCCTAGGTTTAGGTTTTGCATTCAATTAGATTAGATTCCTATTACGGTTAGAGTTAAGGGTAGGAACTTTAAAAGTTAAGATTAGGGTTAGGGTTGGAGTAAGGGTTACAGTTAGGGTTTGGGATTAATTAATGTTATATTTAGGGTTTAATTAGGGTTAAGATTCAATTAGGGTTAGGGTTAGGGTTCAATTGATGTTCAATTATGGTTAGGGTTCTAAGATAATTTTTGGGGTTAGAGTTAGGATTGGGGTTAGAATTCAACTAGGATTAAGATCAAGGCTACAATTATGATAAAAGTTAACATTCAATTTAGATTTAATTAGATTCTACTAATAACCCTAATTCTATCTCTAATAATACTCACCCTAATCCTAACCCTAACCCTAATTATAACAATAATATTAACTTTAACCCTAATCCTAACCCTAATTCTATCTCCAACTACAACTCTAACCCTAATCCTATCCTTAAATCTAACCCTAACCTTAACCTTAACACTAACAATAATCCTAGCTCTAAACCTAACTCTAATTTTACCTCTAACTATAATCGAATTGTAACCCTAACCCTAACCCTAACCATAATTATATCTCTAACTATAACCTTAACCCTAATCCTAAACCTAAACCAAACCCTAGCCAATACCTTAACCCTAATTTTGTATCTAACTATAACCCTAACCCTAACTCTAATACTAACCCTAACCCTAATGCTAATCCTAAGCCAAATTCTATTGCTAACCCTTACTTTAACCCTAACCCTAATTTCCTAATGCTATCCCTACCCCTAATTCTATTCATAATTGTAACCTTGACCCTAACCTTATCCTCGATCCTAACCGTAACCGTAACCCTAATTCTATCTCTAAACCTGATCTAAACTCTAATCCTAATCCTAACATTAACCCTAACCCTACTCAGAATCCTAATTATATGTTTAACTCTAATCATATCCTAAATCTTAATCCTAACCCTAATAATTTTGTCTTCCATGTCACTGCGAATGCTACTAGCATTTATATATTTTTAATAATATATATATATAACGTGGAAAGATATCCTTCTCAAGGCGCCTATCCACTTTTATGTGATAAATTGGTTAAAAAATAGGTGTCTCAAGAAGGATATCTCTTGGCGTTTTTTATATATATTATTAAAACGGCAAGAGATATATATAAAAATGTCGAGAGATATCCTTTTTGAGGCACCTATTTTTTAACCAATCTATCACATAAAAGTGGATAGGTGCCTCGAGAAGGATATCTCTTGGCGTTTTATATATATATATATTATTAAAAATATATATATGCTAGTTTATAGCTGGTGTATTATAGTTGAGTCTGATTATTATGCATTTGTTTGTCATTGTCAACTGGTTATCTCAAATAGGACATTATTTTTCCTGAGTGACAGGTTACACCTTATCTTTTGGATTTACATTTTATACACTTTCTATTGTACTTTTGTACGTAGTTATTGCTATAGGCACTCCTTTTGTTTTTATTTCTTGCTGGTGCACTTCTAGTCTCATCATTAGCCTATTTGTGTTCCTAACTTATTAGTAGATATCTGTGTTATTTTGTTCTTTCAACCGAGTTTACCTCATAATACATTTAGAATATGGTGCCTTTGAAGAACAAATGATTTAGGATTGGCCAATACTTTTGTACAGTACTTTGACAAAATGTCCATATCTGTCCTTAACATTGCTTGGCATTGGAAAATTTCAAATTATCCTAAGACATTGGGTGGTTGTTTTATAATGTGACAAAAGTTTTTAACAGTTTTTGGAAAATGACCTTGAGGAACAGACGAGTCAGATGTTTTTTGTTATTAGCATGAAAAGTATACCAGGATTGGATTTTATCTAACTTACATGGCCATGGTATGAAGCTCTAATAGCATTAAGAAAACAATTTTTGTTTAAAGAAAATTTCAAGATTATTTCAATGCATCTTGAATTGGCAAATAACACATCTTTCTGAAGAGTGCTGGCAACTTATGGATTCTGAAAACAGTAGTTAAATAGTATGGTTATGACCATGTCTATAAATGACACTTTAGTAAGCTGACTACCAAAACATTATTGAAAATTAAGATACAGAACCGATGGGAATAATAGACTTAAATTTGATTTTCTGGTTTTGGCATGTTACTTGCAATATTTACGGAACTAGCAAATTTTTCAAAATGTATAAATTGTAAATGACACTTACGATAAACCTCTTTGTGATGCAGACCCAAAATGAGGCTTTTGCTGCTGTTTTCAACCTAGAAGGCTATAAAGGTAACACTTGTTTGGTGATATAGTTATTTTGTGAGGGTTTTCTTGTGGTGTTTGTTGATGGCTTTTTTCTTGATATTGATATAAATTGGTATAATCCAGGGAGAATGGTATGTCGCTAGAAACAAGGTTGCATGTAAGATATAGGTTTACAAAATCTACCAACTTTTCAGCATCAACAACAATGCAGCTTTGCCAAACAATGTTTTAAGGTAATTGTTAATGCTTTTGTCTCAACCCGGTCAAAATATTAGGTATGAGAAAACCTTAAAAAGTTTTGTTAAGAAAGAATTTTTTCAAACCTAAAGTCTTTGGAGTGCATTAACATGTTTGGGTAATAGTTTTGTCCTTAGGCGCCAAAAAGGGGAGAAATAGACAAATTATTATTTTCAACGCACAAATCATCTTTCTATGTCCCCGCGCAGCACAAGTTTAGGGTTTTTGTTTGCTAATATGAAGGAAACTCATCCTCTTGGTGTGAAACCAGCAGCTGGATGGTTTGGTTTTCACCATGTTGCACCTTTGGAAACATGGGTATGGAACTTAAAGAGTCTATAAAGATCAAGCACCATGTTGCAGAATTCTATGGAAGCTCATGTCATGGCCTGAGAATAGCAGCTGGTTATGCAGAGATTTGAGGAGTTTGTTGGAGTTTTACCCACATTGCTAAATATATGGTTTTCTCCCCGTATTTTTCCAGTTATGCCTGATATTGCTCAAGGTTATAGATCCCGCAGAAGTATTCTGGTTGATGAGATATCTAAGGTTTGAAAGTTGCTTAAAATCTCTGAATCTGAGGAATTTTGTTGCTTAAGTTTGCAAGCATTCTATATTGAAATCTTTTGGACTTTGAGTTTATCTTCCTTATACATGGCATGTTAGAGGAAGACAGATATATTTGTCTAAATGTTTAAAGAATCTGTCGAGAATGTAAATTCATTCCATTGGCTAGTATGCCATGAGCATGCATAGACCAGAACCTTGCTATGTTGGAAGTGAAAGTTGGGATAGTTATGATACTTCAACACATAAATTAGAAGAAAAAGAGGCTACACATTCTAGTTTCATAAGAAAAAGGTGTTAAAAGAAAGTGTTTTTGATGAATATAACCTAGCCAAGGCCTGCTTGAAATACAAAACATTACCTGGTGACCATATCTACTCCAATCCTAAGAACACTAATAAGTAATATGTAATCCAGAATTCAGGAATACACTAGCTGGATAATGAGCACCAGAAGCCTGGGCTCTTTTCTCACCAGTGTTTCCATCACTTCCATTATACCAGCAAAATGACTGCTCCACAGGAACGGATACACTTTATTTATGATCTTTTAGCAATCCTGTAGAATCAGAGAACAGATTCTGAATCCTGCTCGATTCCAAAATTATATCCCCATTAAAATGTCGTGGCTTTATTAACAAACTCCAAGGTGCTTCACTTTTTTAATTTTGACAAATAAACCACATAACCAAGAGCAAGAACTAAAACTTCAAAAGAATAGATTGAACAGTGCTCTAGCTTGCTCTAGCTCGAACTTAATTTCCATGAAATGTTTATGCATAATAATCACAGATTTTTCTCAATGAGGATCTATTAGGACAAAGTGTGCTTTTGTTTTCCTTTCTTCTAATTCGAGAACTTTCAATGAAGAACTTAACCTATTCAATCTCTATTCCTTCTACCACATACCGGGACACTCTTGAAGGTTCCATTTCTTGCAGTGAATGTTCATTCTGTGGCTTCAAATGTGTCTGACCATAAAGGGAATATTGTATGCATAGTTCAACTTACCACTCATAAGGCATAACATGCTGACTTCATCACATCCTCAACCTCCATAGAAGCATTTGAAAGATGTAAAGAAAAACCATTGGAAACATGTTGTCTCTCTGCACCACTCTCTCAACAAACGTGTATTGCTTCTTCCAAAAAAACGATTTTGCGCATTCACATATTTCTGCGAAGAAATTCCGACTGCCATGTTGCCTTGAGTATTCTTTTTGCACACAACATTTTAAAGTAGTTTGACTGGTGAAATATCCTTATTTTGCATAATGTATGAATTTATCCATCGGCTTGGACCATGTATTTGCAAAAGTCTTATCCCATTGTACACATGATATGATTTGGATGAAATTGTTTTGCCTGTTCTTCTACAAGCTAGACAAAATGATCAATCTGTTATTAATTATAATTATAAATAAGGGGGTCATCCTAAATAGTTGTTTCTGTTGTTTCACTATCATAGCAAAATTTAGGAGAGTCATAATTATGTGCAAGAATTCCAGTGAAAGCATGTGTAGAACACCCAAGTGATTTAGAATTTAGATGACCGCCATACCATCTCCATAGTACAATCTTCTCTTCATTTGGAAATGTCTTGATAGTCAGCTCTTGCAAAGAACAATGCCTCAAAACCAACCTTGGCACCTGGAAGGTAAGCTTGAATGGCAGAATGTTCAAAGGGGTCAATCTGCCACCCTAATTTTTCTTGATAAATCAATGCCCAAGTGTTGTTTGGTCAATCATGTCCACATAATAGGTAGATTATTCATCGTGTATGCACTATCCACTATTTCTAAAGAAATGGCAGCTTCAAATTATGTGAATTCACACTAGCCAGAATGAACAAGATTTTGAACAATTTCCCTCTTGTTTTTGGTTTGTTTCCTTCACCATCTTTTGAAGAAAGTGACTTTGACAGAAATAAACTTGTGATTTGGGTCTTCCTGCAAAGAACTGAAGAAGTAATAACTGAATCCAAGATATATTGTACTACTTCCACCTTTAGGATTTTGACTATGGAATTGATAGGACAAGCTAGCAAATTTATGCGCATTCCATTTGTTTAGAACTCTTATCTATTACTATTTCTCATAATTTTCAGAACCAATACTGCTTTCAAGAGCTTGTACTCACTTATTAACCATTGGTTTTCTTTCAATGAGCTGGGCAGAAAGGAAGGTTAGAAGAATGATCAAATTATGATCATTGCATGAAGGATCCCCTGGAAAACAACCCACTTGATCACATCAAACATCCTACTATCTACATAGGCATATGCTCGTGGAAGATCCACCTTTTGAAGCATTTCAAAAAAAAATGGATGAACAAAACGTTCAATCCTTCCATCTCCATCTTTGGCTTGATGGTAATCTTATCACCATAACTTTATGCCCCTTCCCTCACATGAATGAGAGTCTTCCATATCTTTGTAGCTATTTCTTTGAAAATTATCATGATCATGGCTCCACTTACACACACTATGGTTCCCACAACCTTTTCCTAACCAGCCGAGCTTCTAATTCCAACTCTTTCCAACCTTAAAGGAATAGCCATGAGAAATGTTAGTGCAAGGACTATGTAGTTGACTGCACATGTAAATGTAGCTGAGATATAATTCAATCTTGTGTAGTAAAAGTTCTAGTTTATAGTAGCCCAAAGCAAACAATTGAGAAAAATTGGTAGAAAAATATCAGATGTGAGTTTTAGCCTTGTCTTCATTTCTAATACATAAGCAAGAGTAGTGACTAGTGTGCTACCACATGCCTATAGAATACCAAGGTGCAGTGATACATTCCTTGATTGAGTGCAACTTTTGAAATGATATCCATCCTCGCATGATTTTTTATTTTATAGCCACTAGTTGTTTCCTTGACTACTCCAAATAGCATTTGCTCTATGCCCTCAGTTTAAAGATGCTTTCCAATTTCATATACTCGATCAAGGCCACCCATAATAAGTTATTTTAGGTAGAGCTCTGGATCAATACGCTGTGTAACCTCATATTAAGTTCATTATGGTGAATAAAAAATGGCCTTGCAGCAACTCCACTATCACATTTATCATTGATGTCTCTGCCCTCCAGAAACTTAAGCCTGCTAAGCAACTTCCTTTTCTTGAGCACGATCATATTTAACCCTCCCCTGAGCTCTTTGTCTTGACATTATGTGTGAACAAGGTGATAGAACCATGAAGGATGTTGGAAATATAATCTCACCCATTTTATTTCTTCCTGAAAGCCATGAATACCAACAATATCATCACACTTTACACCAGTATGAAGCTTAAGAAGTTTGGCCTCTTCCATTTCTGAATTTTTAAAATTAGTCATGATCTGCACTTTTACACACTAAAGTGCAAAAGCCAGTAGGATCCTTGCATGATGCTATTGAGTCTGATTGTGGTTTGTACCATTGATGGGGTGTGTTGGCACAACTTTGGCAGAGAGCATCAAACTAGACCCATGTTAACTCATTGTCAATGTCTACACATTGCCTTGCACATTAAATAAGGTAGTCTTTGTTGCTACTTGAAGACTCTTTCCAATTCTCTGGATGTCTTATTCAACTAATGAGGAGACCTCATGTTGTTTATTCATAGCATCCATTGGGTATACATCTGCTATTCCCCAATCTCATTTTGAAGTGATTTTCGAGTGTTGTTATATCAAGTGAGGCTTTTGGAATCTCTACCTTATGCAACCTCTAATCTTTACCTGAATTTTTTTCACTAATGGTTATTGTCGTGCATTTGTAATTTTGAACAACTTGGATTTGATCTTCATCTGCCAAGACAGAATAAGTGGGAATGGCAATATGTGATGGCTCGAAAGAGAAAAGAAAATTTTAAAATCTCACATTTAAAACTGCTGACAACACATACAAAACTTATTTTCCATTTACAACTTCAACTATTGGCTCCCAATCTATGGACCACTCATCAAAATCTTCCACTTAATTCAAGAAATCATAGAATTAACTTTCATTATAAAAAAAATCCAATTGTATACATTATCAAGAACAATAGGTCTCGTCAATACTTATTCTTGATGTACAAGAAGGAGAAGCCAATGTCTCATCAAATTTAATTGATATAGTGGCTAGTACATTTGTTACAATCGTCTTCTCTCTTTCTATCCATTCAAGATCAAATTCATCAATCAATTCAATAGTGTCCCATGCAATGTTATTGTCTTAGCCTTTCAGTTTTTGTTGCTTAGGAACCTCTAACCTAGGAAACAACCAACTCTAAGTCTCCATCAATAGCCGATTTCCTTATGTCATTCTTTGAATCTATATTAATTTTGAGTAGCAAGGCCTCATACTTTTCTATATTATTTTGTGCATTTAAATATTTGTTTAAAAGAAAATATATATACTTTCTATTTGGTGATGAAGGAACATCACTCTCCCTATATCCTACCTTAAAGTACCATCAAAAAACATTTCCCATATGTCATCTAAACAAGATTTTTTATTCTTGTTTTATCGTAAGATATATTATATTTCTTTTTGTAGATATATATTTCCGAACAAAATAATTTAGCTCACTTTCAACATAAAAAGTCACATTGGCTCTACTTGCAGGGTCTTCTATTATAGGCTCTACTTGTTTAGCTGATAGACCATATTTTGTAAGAGCTTCCAACCGGGAAGTTGTCTCACGCCGGGGAAATTGTCACACGCTGGGAAAAATTGCCGCCCCATAGGAAAATATTGCCGCCCCATGCCGGGAAAAATTGCTAGAAGGTAAAATCAATGTTTATCTCTGCGAGGTAAGGTGGATAATTTGAACCCTAATTTTCACCTTGCTGGCAGCTATCTGTAAACGCCAATGTTGCTATGGAGCTGCTTATCACCACCTACATTTGTTTGGACTCTGCTACGGAGCTGCTTTGTCATGGCCAGGATTTGCTATAAATCTACTTCAGACGGTGAATGCAAAACCTACTTTTCGTTTACTGTGAAAGCTGCTCCTATTCCTAGCCCTGAAAGTTCACCGTCAGGCAGCCCTTCTGAAAGTCCCCCATTTTCGTATTTCCTTGATTTGACATGCAAAAGTGTTTCCCTGTTTTAAGTTGTGTGGTATTTAAGCATAATAATTTATGTTTGTGAGTTGATTACCTAAATTTGTACAAAAGTCATAAATTGATAGAAAAATGTTATAAGTTAGGAGGGTCATGGAGTCATGGAAGAACAACATTCTCTGTAATTGATTTTTTGGTTATTCAACAGACTAAGGAGGAATGTGAGTAACTAATCAGTCTTGCAAAGCCACACATGGTGAAATCAACTGTGGTGGATAGTGCAACTGGAAAAAGCAAAGACAACAGGTTTGCGAATGTTTCTTTCATTGTTGGTATTGTGCATAAGATTTTTATGATAGATATTTGGTAATGTTGTTTCTTAGGCTTATATTTTCCCCATATGATAAATAGCAGAGTTCGTACAAGCTCAGGAACATTTTTAAGACGAGGACAAGATAAAATTATAAGAGGCTGTAACGCCCCGCCACGAAACCCTAGGGGAAGTTGCAATTTATTACACAAACGAACTAATTTTTTTTTTTTATTAAGAACAATTAACATGCAAGATCACTAACCAATTGCCAACAACCCCTAAGGTTACGAAACTAAGTTACTTAGACTAAGTTACTTAAACCCAAAGAAGAAACATGAAACAAAACCATAACAATTAATTACTTAACAATTTAGGTTCACATACATTCTATACATAATAATTTACATCAAAGAATATGAGATACCACTTGATTCCAATAATATAATTTACCACATGATTACAACACTCATTCCCCGAATGAGATAAATCCAATAAGTATGATTACATATTACAAATTCCACCTCGATAACAAATGAGGGGTAAAAGAATTACAATAATTTCAGAAAGAATACAACAAGAAGAGAAATTGGATCCCACGAGCTCTCCAACTGGAAATCTCGTCCACACGAACAAGAAGACAACCCAACGGATTAAAGTGCACGTTCCACCCAACCATGTGATACCCGAAGGCTCACCCCTCCGTGCTAGGAGATAGTAACAAGGAATCCATCACAAGACCATCTACCTCTAGACATAGGCTAATACAAAGTTGAACTGAAACAAATACAAATACCAAAACACCTAACACAAAGGGTACAATGATTCCAGAGAACAATGATCATTTACGCAGTACAACAAACTGACTTTTGGTTGACATAGAGAGTCACACAACATTTGCTATGAGTTACCCAGGCTCAACTGTCTTAGGCAACCGAACCCACATCTTGGGCTATCTAGACTCAACTCTACCAGCCGCCGAACCCTCATACCAGCTGCGCTTTTCGTCTCATCTCAAACCTTAAAAGCGAATGAGTTATGAGAGAGGCATTAATTATCTTAATTAGTTTAAGAGTTTTTCATTAGTTCTTTTTAAGTTATCACTTACTTAAACCATATGTGAGTTACCCTGGCGCCCCTTTGTGTGCCGGACCCCCACAAAGAGCCACTCTCCTATCGACAACTTACACGGTATAAACCACAATGAGTAACCGGATAAGACAACTTCTCCAAACCAAGGAGGCAACAAATAAAGGAAACTCACTCCAAACACTGGAGAAAACAAAAGTACAAAACCCTCTCCAAACACTGGAGGCTACAAAGGTCAAAACCCTCTCCAAACACTGGAAGAAACCAAAATACAAAGCCCACTCCTTCCAAAGGAGGCACAAAACTCAAAACCCACTCCTAACACTCAAGGAGGGCACAAAGCATTTCCGTTCGTGAAAATCGGGTACAACAACATAATACAACTCTACACATTTCCCAAGGCGATTCGCAAATCGAACCACTACATGAAACATCCCAAACTAGAGAACTCCTCTGGAGGACTTACTAGACAATTAACCCCATCTTCCCAACATCGAGAATGAACGAAACATAATTTAAAAAAACATTCCAGGTAACTCAATATCTAATGTTAGGGTTTCCTAAACCCAATCCAAGCAAAGATGTAGCACAAAAAATTAATTAAATAAGTAGCATTATTTGCACATGCTCTAAGTAAACCAACCATGTTGGCTTCATTAAGGGATTTAAGAACTAACGATTTAATTTCATTTGTTCAATGCTACAATTAATTACAATCAATATTTTAAATAAAAACGTTTGAACATACATCAATTTCATTTCATCTATACAAATGAGATAATCATTTCAAAGTTCACATTATTTAAACATATGCCTCTAAAACATTATTTTTATATTCTAAGATTTCCTGATTATTCATAATAATCAAAAATGAAATTTCTAAATAAAGATATTTGATTATAAAATCAACTTTTTTAAATAAACATTAAATTATTTAATATTCACTTTTTGCCTCTACTAACCTAACCAAAAATCGCCTTAAGATAATCTATATTTAAATCTAACTATATATTAAATATACATATAAATGTAGATATATACTTAATGTATATATATACAAATATAAATATATATCTGTTTAAATATATAATTATTTAAACATATTTTAAATCAACTAATTAAAAATTTCCATATTACAAATTATTAAAACATAAAAAAGTATAATATATATTCATTATATATATACACACAATATATACATATTATATATAATACATATACATTATATATATAATTAAATAATTATAAATATTATAGTATATATACATATAATATTATATATATAATATAAAATTACTATATTATATATATATATATATATATATATATATATATATATATAATATAAATATAATATATATAAAAAATAAAACTAAATTATAAAAATAAAATATATAAAAAAACAAAAAGCCTTTTGACTGCTATGCAACCCCTCCCCAACCATGGGGAGCGTTGCACAACCAACGCCTCCATGGATGGGGGGTGGCTGTGAGCAGCGCCCAGCCTCATAATATAAATTTTATTTAATTTAAAACTAAAAAAATACTCCCCTGCTACAGGAAAACAAACTAGAATAGAATAAGACATAATTTTTTCATTTTTTATTTTATTTTATAAATTTCACATAGCTTTTCACAGAAAGAAAATTAATTTCCATACATAAACAATACATGTATATATACATACTTTCTATATACATATATATTTATATTTTTCCATTTTATACACAGATTGGACAAATTTTCTTGAGAAGACAGAGAAGAAGAATTTAAAGCACAATAATATGATGTAAATTTCTGGGTATTCCCCAAATTGACAGAGAAGTTAAAACTTTTCATTTGAATCCTTCCAAGTTTTCTATTGCTAGTTTTAAAACAAATTCTCATGGGTTTTAATTGAAATTTCAATCAGCATTTCAAAGATTTTACCAACAGCATAATAAAAACTTGAAACTTATTTCAAAATGAAAACATAAATAAAGGAGGAATCTGGTTTTTCTCCAAAGTTTGAAGACTTTAACAATGGTGTTTTCAATTCCTCTTTTGAATTCAGCTCAAGCAAGAATTTCAATCTCCTTCACATATCCATACAAAGCCACAGCCAAAAACTCCTTCCCCAAATTGCAAATTGAAAATTATATGAAATTTCATTTACTAAAATAGAAATTTTCCCCAAATTAGTCAAACCCCTAAAATATCCCCACCCACTAAATTTATTGCAAAATTTGGAGGATATTTTCCATTTTTAAAATTTAAAACAATTTTTACTTTCTAATTCAAATCTCATGCATTTTCAAAATTTCTTTCAAACAAAAGAATTCAAATTTTGCAAAGGATTTACTTTATCTATAATTTCAAAAGTGAAATTTGCAACACATTTTTATCTTTTATTTTAATTAAATCTTAATATCCAACATGATTCTCATTTTTATCTCAATTTAAATCTAAATATCCCATAATGTCAAAACAACTATCTCATTTAATATATCACCATTAATCTAATTAATCAATAAACTCAATCTAATTTTATTAATTACATCAAATCAATCAATAAAATAAATAACGTTTCAACATTGCAACTAAATACATTTAAACATCATTTTAACTACACCCACCATTTAATAACCTTTAAAATATGAAATTAAATAAATATTCAAGGTGAAATGAACCAAATCAAAACAACTAAACTCGACAACACACTATGACTAGGGTGACGACTTGGCACGGAAAACCTAGCTACTATCTCCCAATCGATTTCCGTTGGTCAATAGACACGCTCAAACCTGTGAACCAGGTGGAGTCGATGTCATGTACCTGTCAACCTACAAATAAAGAGTACATCGATACGCATATATATATATATATATATATAATATGATCATGCACACCGTGAAGAGGAAATCTCAAAATCGTAGGGCACTCGCAAGTGAGTAATACAATCTCGTCCCCTTCACCAATACACAATTACTAACTGATGATTCTAACATCAATGATATGATCAACAGCATAAAACATCGTTAAATCAAATATCTTTTAAGTTAATCCAAAACATGCCATAAAGATAACATCAGAATAAAATAACATCACATCAAAATATAACATTCACATCATTTAACAATTGCGATCAAAAGTAACCAAGTTCCAAAGTCACAGAATAAACAGAACAAAGCATTACAAAGAAAACACTGCCGATCCAAAGATCCAAAATGGAGGGGTGTTACATCCTCCCCCCTAGGGTCAGGCTTACTCCTGGAAGCCTGCAAATACCCCTAGTACATACTCAAAAAAAAAATCACACATATTAATGGTTCTAAAATTGAATCACTCCATTTCTCAACATAAAAACAACAACCCGTGCTATAATCAACACAACCAAGCACACTATCAATCTATACAAATCAACATGGTGAAGCAACCACCAACCAAACCTCCAAAGCACCTATTCAGGGATTAACATACATAACACATATGCACCAATACACATCACCGAGAATCATCACAAGGCCACACATAGTGCAATATCATTACAATGTTAACTCGAGACAAGGTATGCAACATTATCACTTCAATCATTCATTTTGCATTTTGAATCCAAGTACAATAATTTAACATCAACATGATTTCTTAAGACTCAACACTAAAGTTGGGGACTATAGGCCTCACCAACAAGATGTACCTATTATGCAATTATCATTATCATGCAATGGTTTCACTAATCCCTTTTCTCTAAACTTTTACTTAGTGCAAAATGATTTTTTCTATTCAGATTATACATTTTTCATAATTATGAATGCAACTTGGGGACTTAGGTCCTTTACCCAAGGTTCGATCTAATAAATCAACCTTCATGAATACATAAGCATTTTTTCATAAGATACAACATACCATGGGTTTCAATACACCACACACTCAAGGCAGGCACCTTCGTTAAACTAATGGAAAGAGAGAGAAGACAAGAGATATTTATGGTTCTAACATAAGCACGAATGAAATTAGGGTTTCATCATAACACAATCACTTTCACACAAATGCATCAATAATATTATGAGAGCATGCACAAATCTCTATGAACTAACAACATGATCATTCATTTCCTATTATCATATTTCATAATTTTAAAACAATATAACATGCAAAAGCAACTCCAAAACCACATAGGGTCAATTAGGCAATCACTTGCACGATGAGGTAAAGCACAAGAAGACATGCAAGGGTGGAAATAACAACAAAATTAGTTGTCCACTACACACAACACACCAAATTCACACACTACACAATTGTCCATAATGCATTCTTCTAGTAGGAAGGATATCGGTGCATTGCGCACTACACCGAGGATCCTATCATTTCCACTAGCTTCCTGCACCACCTCACAACAACTTCTGGGTAGACAAATGAGATCAACCCAAAAGGAAAACATAACTACCGAATAGAGCGTCTAGGTCAACGCCATGGCTCATAGTGCCCAGAGTATAGACCTACGCAACTAACAACTTAATGGGTCCACGTTATCCCATAGCGCCCAGTGTTTAAACTTGGGCTCTGATACCATGTGTAACACCCCGCCACGCAACCCTAGGAGAAGTTGCAATTTACTACACAAACGAACTATTTTTTTTTTTTTTGATTAAGAACAATTAACATGCAAGATCACTAACCAATTGCCAACAACCCCTAAAGTTATGAGACTGAGTTACTTAAACCCAAACAAGAAACATGAAACAAAACCATAACAATTAATTACTTAACAATTTAGGTTCACATACATTCTATACATAATAATTTACATCAAAGAATATGATATACCACTTGATTCCAATAATATAATTTACCACATGATTACAACACTCATTCTCCGAATGAGATAAATCCAATAAGTATGATTACATATTACAAATTCCACCTCGATAACAAATGAGGGTTAAAAGAATTACAATAATTTCAGAAAGAATACAGCAAGAAGAGAAACTGGATCCCACGAGCTCTCCAATTGGAAATCTCGTCCACACGAACAAGAAGACAACCCAACGGATTAAGGTGCACGCTCCACCCAACACCCCCCCGTGCTAGGAGATAGTAACAAGAAATCCATCACAAGACCATCTACCTCTAGACACAGGTTAATACAAAGCTGAACTGAAACAAATACAAATACCAAAGCACCTAACACAAAGGTTACAATGCTTCGAGAAAACAAGGATTATTTACGCAGTACAACAAACTGACTTCTGGTTGACATAGAGAGAGTGTCACATGACATTTGCTCTGAGTTACTCAGGCTCAACTGTCTTAGGCAACCGAACCCACATCTTGAGCTATCTAGGCTCAACTCTACCAACCGTCGGACCCTCATACCAGCTATGCTTCTCGTCTCATCTCAAACCTTAAAAGCGAATGAGTTATGAGAGAGGCATTAATTATCCTAATTAGTTTAAGAGTTTTTCATTACTTCTTTTTAAGTTATCACTTACTTAAACCCTATGTGAGTTACCCTGGCACCCCTTTGTGTGTCGGACCCCCACAAAGAGCCACTCTCCTATCGACAACTTATACGGTATAAACCACAATGAGGAACCGGATAAGACGACCTCTCCAAACCAAGGAGGCAACAAATAAAGGAAACTCACTCCAAACATTGGAGGAAACAAAAGTACAAAACCCTCTCCAAACACTGGAGGCTACAAAGGTCAAAACCCTCTCCAAACACTGGAAGAAACCAAAATACAAAGCCCACTCCTTCCAAAGGAGGCACAAAACTCAAAACCCACTCCTAACACTCAAGGAGGGCACAAAACATTCCCGTTCGTGAAAACCGAGTACAACAACATAATACAACTCTACACATTTCCCAAGGCGATTCGCAAATCGAACCATTATATGAAACATCCCAAACTAGATAACTCCTCTGGAGGACTTACTAGACAATTAACCCCATCTTCCCAACATCGAGAATGAACGAAACATAATTTTAAAAAACATTCTAGGCAACTCAATATCTAATGTTAGGGTTTCCTAAACCCAATCCAAGCAAAGACGTAGCACAAGAAATTAATTAAATAAGTAGCATTATTTGCACGTGCTCTAAGTAAACCAACCATGTTGACAACATTAAGGGATTTAAGAACTAACGATTTAATTTCATTTGTTCAATACTACAATTAATTACAATCAATATTTTAAATAAAAATGTTTGATCATACATCAATTTTATTTCATCTATACAAATGAGATAATCATTTCAAAGCTCACATCATTTAAACATATGCCTCTAAAACATTATTTTTATATTCTAAGATTTCCTGATTATTCATAATAATAAAAAATAAAATTTCTAAATAAAGATATTTGATTATAAAATCAACTTTTTTAAATAAACATTAAATTATCTAATAGTCACTTTTTGCCTCTACTAACCTAACCAAAAATCGCCTTAAGATAATCTATATTTAAATCTAACTATATATTAAATATACATATAAATGTAGATATATACTTAATGTATATATATACAAATATAAATATATATTTGTTTAAATATATATCTGTTTAAATACAAATATTAAGTATATATCTGTTTAAATACAAATATTAAGTATATATCTACATTTATATCTGTCTAACCATGGGGAGCGCTCACAACCAGCGCCTTCATGAACGGGGGGTGGCTATGGGCAGCGCCAGCCTCATAATATAAATTTTATTTTAAATTTAAATTTTATTTAATTTAAAACTAAAAAAATACTCCCCTGCTAGAGGAAAACAAACCAGAACAGAACAAGACACAATTTTTTCATTTTTTATTTTATTTTATAAATTTCACAGAGCTTTTCACAGAAAGAAAATTAATTTCCATACATAAACAATACATGTATATATACATACTTCCTATATACATATATATTTATATTTTTCCATTTTATACACAGATTGGACAAATTTTCTTGAGGAGAAGACAGAGAAGAAGAATTTAAAGCACAATAATATGATGTAAATTTCTGGGTATTCCCCAAATTGACAGAGAAGTTAAAACTTTTCATTTGAATCCTTCCAAGTTTTCTATTGCTAGTTTTAAAACAAATTCTCATGGGTTTTAATTGAAATTTCAATCAGCATTTCAAAGATTTTACCAACAGCATAATAAAAACTTGAAACTTATTTCAAAATGAAAACATAAATAAAGGAGGAATCTGGTTTTTCTCCAAAGTTTGAAGACTTTAACAATGGTGTTTTCAATTCCTCTTTTGAATTCAGCTCAAGCAAGAATTTCAATCTCCTTCACATATCCATACAAAGCCACAGCCAAAAACTCCTTCCCCAAATTGCAAATTGAAAATTATATGAAATTTCATTTACTAAAATAGAAATTTTCCCCAAATTAGTCAAACCCCTAAAATATCCCCACCCACTAAATTTATTGCAAAATTTGGAGGATATTTTCCATTTTTAAAATTTAAAACAATTTTTACTTTCTAATTCAAATCTCATGCATTTTCAAAATTTCTTTTAAACAAAAGAATTCAAATTTTGCAAAGGATTTACTTTATTTATAATTTCAAAAGTGAAATTTACAATACATTTTCATTTTTATTTTAATTAAATCTTAATATCCAACATGATTCTCATTTTTATCTCAATTTAAATCTAAATATCCCATAATGCCAAAACAGCTATCTCATTTAATGTATCACCATTAATCTAATTAATCAATAAACTCAATCTAATTTTATTAATTACATCAAATCAATCAATAAAATAAATAACGTTTCAACATTGCAACTAAATACATTTAAACATCATTTTAACTACACCCGCCATTTAATAACCTTTAAAATATGAAATTAAATAAATACTCAAGGTGAAATGAACCAAATCAAAACAACTAAACTCGACAACACACTATGACTAGGGTGACGACTTGGCACAGAAAACCTAGCTACTATCTCCCAATCGATTTCCGTTGGTCAATGGACATGCTCAAACCTGTGAACCAGGTGGAGTCGATGTCATGTACCTGTCAACCTGTGAACAAAGAGTACATCGACACGCATATATATATAATATGATCATGCACACCGTGAAGAGGAAATCTCATAATCGTAGGGCACTCGCAAGCGAGTGATACAATCTCGTCCCCTTCACCAATACACAATTACTAACTGACAATTCTAACATCAATAATATGATCAACAGCATAAAACATTGTTAAATCAAATATCTTCTAAGTTAATCCAAAACATGCCATAAAGATAACATCAGAATAAAATAACATCACATCAAAATATAACATTCACATCATTTAACAATTGCGATAAAAAATAACCAAGTTCCAAAGTCACAGCATAAACAGAACAAAGCATTACAAAGAAAACACTGCCGATCCAAAGATCCAAAATGGAGAGGTGTTACAGAGGCATTGAGAAAAGATTTGCTGATTTTACCTTCATACCAATAGGCATGTAGCCATTGTTTTGTTCATCCTTAATGCTCTTTTCTAAAATTCAATTCCATTATCTATCATGTGTTCTTGCTAGTTTGACTCAGTGTTACAGCTATAATTTTTGTTTCTTACATTTGCACTGCTATCCAGGCACCTACTTTTAGGGTTGAAGAAGCCAATTTCATTCACTAACAAACTTACATGTAGCTAATTGGTGGAAGGAACTTTTTAGAATAATCTGAAAATATGATTCATTCTCTTTTTTATTTTCTTTGGTAACACGCATGGTGTTGAAAGCCCCTATATAAGGCAATATAAGGCATTCAAAGAGGACTGTGGTTAGTTTGAGTTGTTCACTGTTACAAATTAGAAGAATTGCCTCTAACAAGGTTGGACGTATGCCTTTGAAGGACATTTTGGAGAACAATTTCATATTAATCATAATATGTATTCTATTAATAATAGAGTGATTGCTAAATGGCCATTGAAGATTATATGTCATCCTTATGCCTCTTGGTGAAAATGGTGATATGTCAGAGTTGTGAGTATAATTGATTGCAAAAATCATAAGACTTTTGTCTCCAGAAAAGGTGTTTATTAGTGCCTATTATTACTGTTATTATTATACTCACCTAGGACTTGCGCTTCGCCTTGTTCGTTGGGGTATGTGACACCCAGAAATGGATGTGATAGTTTACTTGATTAAAACATTCAACATTTATACACATGAGCATATAACATGTCTGTTGAGAATTTGAAGATGGTCTCTCTATGAAAGTTCTGATAGTTTACCACTCAAGCTTATCACATCTGATGAAAAAACTGTTTACTATCATTGATTGTGGAAACCTAAAACCCTATGTAAGATGTCTCTTGGGGATCTGAACATGGATCTTGACTCTTAACTATGAAAGCCTTGATGATTTACCACTTGAGTTCATCCCATTGCAAAAAAACAATGTTATTGATTGTGGAAGCCTAAAATCTCATGTAACATCTCTTGGGGATCTAAACTATGAAAGCCTTGATGATTTACCACTTGAGTTCATCCCATTGCAAAAAAACAATGTTATTGATTGTGGAAGCCTAAAATCCCATGTTACATCTCTTGGGGATCTAAACTTGGGTCTTGACTCTTAACTATGAAAAAGCCTTGATGATTTACCACTTGAGTTCATCCCATTGCAGAAAAACAATGTTATTGATTGTCAAATCCTAAAATCCCATGTAAAATCTCTTGGGGATCTGAACATGGGTCTTCACTCTTAACTATGAAAGCCTTGATGATTTACCACTTTGAGTTCATCCTATCGCAAAAAAACATGTTATTCATTATGGAAGCCTAATATCCTTACTTTATAGTTTTTTTTTCCAAATATTGGAAATTAGTGATCTGCATAAACAAATACCATTTGATGTAGAGGGTAACTGATTCTATTTAGTGAATCAAATCATAAAAAAGTCCAGATCCAAAACAGAGGAAAGCCTAAGAGGAGAGAGATTGAATCCATTTGAGTTGTCAATCATACTTTTTTATTCTTAAAACATACATACATGCATACATATATCTGTCTGTATGTTTTTGGTCACGTTATCTCTTTTGGAAGGAGTATCGTCAGTGCCATAATCAACATAATCATTCAAGAATATAAGTCAATCTGTCAAGGGCACATTTTCAGTATGCTTAGCTGATGAAATTGAGCTGTCCTATCCTTTTGCTGAAAGTCCATCTCTGCTTCTTGCCATTTTTTATCTAAATCTTGAGGTAAGGAGTCCAATTTATAGTAATTTTCTCGAAGAAGAAGAGGGATAGAAAAATTGTTATGAATTAAAGTAGAATAATCAATTTTTTTGTTAGCAATGTTCTCCAAATCTCTACCATAGAATAAGAATTGTCCTATAAGTTTTAAAATTGATTTAGACTCTTTTGGTAATAACGCATGACGGTACAACCACCGATCACCGCCATTTGCAGGTATTGAAGGGCATTAATAATAGTTTAGAATGCGAACAGGAAACTGCTCCTGAAGAGACCTATTGATATAAACCGCTTGTTACAAATAAAATGAGAGACCAACAAGGAGATGACATATGGCCATGCCTCCTAAAGAGACCTATTGACATAAACACAAAAACATGTTAATCCTTTCCACCATTGACTCTAGATTCTCAAATGACACAATACAAAAGCTTGATAATTGCAAGATTTTTCTCACCATAAGGAGGAGACGTCAACCAGCTTTGTCCATTAGCCACACAGTAAGCCCAGTTGTGAGCACCTGTAACATCATTCTTTATTCATGAGTAACTTGAGACTAAATCATGGCAGAGAAATTGATGAAGGATTTCAAGAAAAGAACTAAACTTGAATGGCACCAAGTCCAAGTGATGCAGCATTAGCAGATGAAATTCCTGCAATTTTGAGGATAGCATAAAGAGTAGCTTAATGCTTTCTTTCTGAAACAAGACTGGTATAGACACTACGAACTAAAAAACACTTCCAACAACTTTTTATCTCAACTTTATATTTCTGAGATAATTCTCTGTTGCCAAAGGCTGCTGCTATGCATTCTACAGATTCCATAGTTTCCAAAATGACAAAATTGAGAATAAATAAAGACATGATATAGAACCACAATGTTAATATATCTACGGGGTAGAACTCACCGGCAGATTTGAATATGGAAGTACTGTAAAACATGATGCCATTAACTCCACTCAATTGTTGCAAAAGTAGCAGTCCAATACCAATCTGCAGTCTCTCCCATTTGAAGACATCGATCAGTATATAAAATTGTGAGTTGTGCCCATTTTGGAAGAATGAAGTTATTTTTGACCTATAAACTTGCTTATGTAAATTCACCAAAAAGGGAAAATTTAAGATGTAACTTACAGTGAGAAGGAGGGCATATCTCCGCTCAAAGAGCTCAGAGATTTTGATTCTACTTTGCTGACTACTCATCTCCGTGACGCTCTGGACCTCAGAATTTTTCCACTATATAATACATCATCTTTATCTTTTTTGGTAACACTAATCATGCTGTTTTCCAATGTGCAGTAGTAATCAACAAAGGGTGCTGTACTCTCTTTGTTTGAGATTGAAAATACTCTCTTTGTTTGAGGTTGCAGAAGTATTTCCAGTTTTCAGTTTTGGAGTGTGCTGAAGATATCCAGATTTGTGTGTGTCATCACTGTGGTGTTGGAGGTTGCAGAAGTTTTGGTGTTATCTACCCATATATCATTTGCTGCCTACAGTAAACTCAATCTCACAACATCAAATCCAGTCTTCCATTTCCATATTCACAATTTCTTCTTAACAAACCTTAACATCAATTGAGATGTTTTACTTGACCCTTATCCAAAATTCAATTAGTGAAAATTTATACACATTGGATTTTGAACTGACAAGTTGATTCTCACACTACCTTACACTCTTTAAGCACCCATGCTCACAACATGTCTTGGTAGAAATGCAACAAAAGATGAAATCAATAATCAAAAATGTCTAAAATCAGCTTCAGCACTCTCCTCAAGGCTAGTGACTGCAGATGCAATAATTAAAGACAACCA
Source organism: Sequoia sempervirens (assembly GCA_007258455.2). Classification (NCBI taxonomy): domain Eukaryota; kingdom Viridiplantae; phylum Streptophyta; class Pinopsida; order Cupressales; family Cupressaceae; genus Sequoia; species Sequoia sempervirens. The sequence goes on along the minus strand of VDFB02000002.1, from coordinate 197,740,578 downwards.
AAGTTGACATTATAGCTTAAGAAACATGTATAACTATGGAATATAATGTAGGTAATGCTCACTTGCCGCTTTCCTTTAGACAACACAACTCCGTATACTCAATAAAAAACATAAGCCCAAACACATTGAACTTGTAAGCTAATTATCTTACAAAATTGCTATACTCAATAAGCATTAAATATCAGCATGGAAACTACAAATAAATAGCTGCATAATACATATGCTACAATCTTCATACAAATCTTCTACAGTTAGCCAAACCACTGAATGCTATATTTGCCATAACTGTGTTACGTAACTTACATTAGCCTGAGTTCATTGACCATTTCATCTTATTGTAATTTTGTATGTAGAGTATTTTTTTTGCCCTTTAAAAAGCTTTTACACAACCTTTTAATTCATGTGCTCAGCCTTAATCACTTCATCTCTCCATCTTTCGATTCTGTTATATCCAATGCATCAATAGTTGTTCTCATTCGGGTCTTCTGTCACTGTAAAGCATGCACCAGGAAAATCAGTTCTATAACATCCTAATGGTATCATACCAAAACTTCTTTTAGTGTTCCAAAACTTGAAAAGAAACTATGTTTTAAATATATTAGTAGGCATAAAAATTAGATGTCAAGAAATAATATACAATTATATGTTGAAGATGAAATTCTATCGACCAATTATATGTTGAAGATGAAATTCTATCGACCAAAGGAATAGTGATGTGAAGGGCATAAGATATATTTTCATGTATGCTTAAGAATTCCAAAGGTCCACCAAATAAAGTGGATGGTATTTAAAGGCCTTTAGACCAGCAGAAAAAAGTGTGGCTTTTGGAGGACTGTGCTAAGGAAAATTTAAATTGATAGATTTAAGAGAAAATTGAATGGACTTCTCAAAACCATCTAGACAGGCTCTGTGATTTCAGCAAATGAGATTGTCTTTCAATGTCACACAAATAGTACAATCAAGTGACAATAACTAATCATACCAAGCCATATTACAAAACAAGGGAGCAGGAATACACCGGTCTTGAAATAACAAGTATCCATCCCATGACTCTTAAGTTGTATGATGAAAAACAACTACCCCAAGTACAAAAAGCTAATCTTTCTTGGTGGACTGCTGGAGAAATTAGAAGTATATTCACACATAATTTATGCTAAAAACCAGGAGAGCAGATTGTACCAAAACCATTTTTTCAAGCAAATGATATGAAGGCACAATTCCAGTCCATGAAAGGTTTGCATAATCTAATTAGATATATAAGAATAAATTTTATTGTAACTTCAACAATGTTGAAACATAATGGATTAAAACAAGGGTTGACAACCCAGATAAAATAAACCACCAAATGTGGAATATTTAAATGGTGTTAGAAAAAATGCAAAAATGAAGAATATGTGTTACCTAAGCACGCACCTTATAATATATATATATATGAAGCAATTACATGAATGCCAAATCCAACATGGTCTACCAGATTTTTAATATCCAAGAACATTAGCATGCCAAAACTGTTAATGAACCTTTTGATCACATGGTCAAAGTCAAGAAACAAAAAACTGCAACAATGTACAGTCAAGTAAACCAAACTTTAATAAATGCTAAATCAACAAATGAGATAGATAAAAATGTTTCTTCTATGCTCATTCTAAGTTTTTATTTATATATATATATTTTTTTGTCATGTAATTAAGAAAAGTTCTAACTTGTTTCATAATTGCTTCAAGAGTTACAAATTGGCTTTTGATGTCCTGCAAGTCTTTGATGGAACTCTTTGAATCTTTCTCAATACGGATGAACCAACAAACAAGTTCTACTATTATCTTTCCTTATTTGCATTCAAACGATTAGTATACATTTCATCTTTGCAAAGGTCCTCAGTTATCTTCAAAAAGAGGTCAAAGTGCCTTTGGCCCTTTGTTCAACTTCAGTAGTTCAAAATTCTGAGTTTGCCACACCTTGCTGGCAGGAAACAGGCTCACACATTTGTGATGGATTTATTTGTTAGCATGGATGCAATATTTGTCGAGCATTGAGGTTATTGCAATGATCAAATTGCATGGTGCAATGGTCCAAAAGCCCACATTATTTGTAAAGGTCATTCTCTGCTTTGCATGTTATCTAGGAGCTTGAGGTGTCGCTTATTGTTTAAATGCAGCTTGATGAAATACCAGAACTATAAGTAAGGGTTGGTGGATATTGGATATGTTGCATGGAGACTCATGTATTGTGAATAGATTGAAGTACCAGAACTACAACTTGTGGGATGACTGTCCTTGTTGGACATCTTTAACTTTTCGGCTTTTACTGTCATTGGTTCTTTTGGGTCTCAGCGTTTAATGTAAGCTTGGAATCTATGACTTCTGTTTATTTGGTCATAATGGTTTTCCCTGCATTGGTGGATTTACCTTGTTCAAGGAATGAGGTGGATGTCATTATCTCCCAATCTCTTTTTCGCCATTACTGGATTGGCTTTGGCTCTATGGATGCAATTATTGAGGAGTGTGGCATTTTAGTTCGTGAGAGTGAGAGAGACTGCACATGATTGGATGCATGATCAAGATAAGGATCTAGATAAAAAGGAAACATTATGGTACATTACAGGCCAAGTCAAAATGTAAACATCTTAAAGTTGTGATGAAACTCATGAAATGTATTGAAATAAACAAAGAGGAATGAATCATACACAATGTCTCCCAATTGTCTATTTCTTATACATAGTGATGGTTTTATGTTTTAGTTCAGGCGTCACTAGTAGGCAACAGACCAATATAATTTTCAGGTAATTATATAATACTATCGGCGTATTCCTTGCAGCTCCTCCGGGTGCAAGTGCTAGTAGATACATATTTCCCAACAAAATAATTTAGCTCACTTTCAACATGAAAAGTCACATTGACTCTACTTGCAGAGTCTTCTATTATAGGTTCTACTTGCAAGGTTTTCTATTACATGCAACATCTTCATCTCTTTGGTTATCCTAACTTATTTTCCATTGAATGAGGTAGTAGAATAAGAAGAATCCATTTCAATACTACCTACAATAGTAGTAGACTAATTTCTAGATAAAATCATCCCTCATTTGGGTGGACAATCCACCACTATTATAACCAGTGTTCCACAAAGATGCGTCCCCCCGAAAAAAACACCCGTTTTCGAGATGGGGAGACGCCTGGGAAACGTCCCTCCGTCGTCCCCCCGCCATCTCCAAGTTTCTCTGTCGTTTCCTAGAAGTCTCCACCTGGAGGGAAATGTTTCTTGGCTGTTTTTGTCAGGGAGACTCTAGGGAAACTTCTGGGAGACTTCCATATGTCCCCTCGACCCGAGGAAACTCCCAAACATCCCCTTGAAAAAGCATTGATTTTAGTTTAAAAAATTAAAAAACAAATTAGAGTTTAAATTTTATGTTTAATTAAATTAATTTTTTAAAATCTTTGTCCTCAATAAAGTCAAATGATGTTTTTAATTTTTATTGAATGCCAATGTTTCATTCATAAACATTATCCTCCTCCGTTATCGTGTGAGCTGAAGAGCTGAAGTTGTGAACTATGAAGACTAGTGTGTGGGTTGGGCATCAAATCTTCATTCTCCAGGGCTCTTTGAGGCATTCAATCATTTCATTCCATGAGATGACGGCTTTGAGGCATTCAATTAGGCAACTCATGTGCCTTGCCACTATTTCCACATTTTGCATAGTAAATCGCTGGAGGAGGGCAGTAAAAAAAATTAAATGTTTTAGACTTTTAGTATTTACAGTTTCAGAGTTTTAGAAAAGAAAAAAATTAAATGCTTTAGTATTTACAATAAAAACTGTTTTACTTTTAATTTTTAAATTTTTATTATTTAAATTTTATTTTATTTTCTCATTTCTATCATTCTTATTTCTGAAGTTTCAATAATTTTTTCAATCCATTTTGTGCATATCCTACAATATTGCAATTTAAATCCATTTTGTGCATATCTTGCAATATTGTTATACATCCTTTTACAGCTAATTTTTCAAGTATTATATGTATTTCAGCACCGCCCCCCCACTACCGTCTCCCCGCCATCCCCCTGCCGCCCCCAAACTTAGAGCCCCCGTCTCCCATCCCCGAAACACGTCCCTCGCCATCCCCTCGTCCCTATCTTGGAAACTCCGTGGAACATTGATTAAACCATTATAGACATCATACTAGGAAAAGTAGCTAGCCTCAATTCAACTTCACTCACAACCCTAATGGAAGGAATCTCTCTAGAATCCATGGAAAAATATTTCCCAAATGACCTTGAGATTGTTAATCCTAACTCATTCATAATTGCAATGGAATAACACTATTGGATGCCCCTAAGTTAATCATACGGTTGTGAACCAACCATTCATTGAACAATAAAGATCGAAATGGTTCAACATTTGAAGGAAACTTACCAAACCTCTCCCTAAGTAAACCTTAGGGATGTCAATCATTTCCAATGTATGTTTTTGCATTATTATTTGAATTCACTTGTATTTAAGATATGAGGGCTCTTTTCAAGCCAATCATTTAATATTTAAGTTCCCTTGTAAAAACATATCCCTATGCCTATGTTCATGAGTCCTTATAGCCTTTTTCTATTAAAGGAACATGTATTTTAATTTGGTGGAGCACTTGAGTCATGTCAAATGTTGTGTATTTTGGAAGTGGATAATTCAAAGAGGTATTAACCACATCTTCATTAGGGATATTGGATATGACATTAGATAATGGAAGTAGAAATCTTCTTAGATTTCTTGTCCTTTTTAGGTATTAGACTCACTCCTTTTGAAATATTCTTGTCGGCATGGTCTAAAAAATCATTTTGTCCTTGAGGATGCATTTCTTAATTAGATTGGGAATCACAATTGCCAAGGGATTCTTATCCTCTGGAGCCTTTTTGTAGGTTCATATGGAGCTACAATAGGTTGCAGCTTGCAATCTTTTATATCCATAAATATTCCCTAAGTTTTTTACTTTTTTTCAAGACCTAGACATGCTTACTTCTCATTAGGTTCTTTTATTTATTTTCATTAGGTCTACTAATCTATATTTTGTCTACATTGTCTGCTTCATCTCAAAAAATTAAGATTATTCACACTTGGGTATTCTTCCTCATTATCATAGAAAACTTCTTGATGATAATAAGTTTCTCCTAATCTCTTACTATCACAATCAATCTTACACTGATCTTCATTTGATGAGAAATCTTGATCATTAGGGTAACTATATGTGTAAATCATATTTTTATCTTGACCATAATGATTCACCCCCTATGTTTCCTCTTTGGAGCATTCCTCAAAATTAATTTCTCATTCTACCAAAGCCCAAGTAATGACACACTATGTAGAAGTATGATGTAAGCAGTATGCTTCACACCAAGGATCTGCCTCTATTATATTGGACCCCCTTAATGGATCAATTATCTACTTAAATTTTGTTGGTTAAAGTTCTCTTTCATCCTTTTTTTTTTCATGATGGACATGCCTACCATTATTACACATGGGACTATAAGGCATATTGAACAATTTCATTTGCCTTTCTTGTCTTTAGGCAGCTTGTCTCTCATGGGAAATACCTATCTCATTTTTTCCTACCTTGTAGCTAAGTTCTTTTAAAACATACAAACTTTTTATAAATTATCCTCATAGAAAATGGCTCATTAAGCATAATTCTATCATGTTGGGGTACCCTTATTTTCCCCCTCTTAAGCAACTTTCATGAGTTTTTCTTATTACTTTTAATATTTCCTACCATTTTATATATTTCTCTAAAAGTAAGGGGATTCATATCCCTAACAAGAAACCCCATCTTGGATTCACAAGAACTATAATATATCATCGGATCATCAAATCTCATGTATTTAGAATCCTTTCCATCAACCTCATGAAGCTAGTGTTGAGTTCAAATACATTTTTATTTGACCCTTTTACAATGTTTGTGAATTCATTGATGGTGAGTCTTTTGTCAATTATATTTCCACATTGTTCCTTGAAAATGGTTTAAAAATTAATCCAACTCACAATGTTGTGATGTGGGAGACTTTTATACCATTTGTTGTATTTCATCTAATAAGTACACAAATAGCTTCATCATCACATACTCATCCACAATGTCAAAATTATTTATAAGTTTGATGAATAAAATTAAATTTCATCTCTTGATATTGCATAATTACCTTTGAATTGTGGAAGCCTACCTCTTACTTCATTTGGTATAACTAGGAATGAAATCAAAATATATATGTTTATATCTATCTAGGGCCAAAGGTCAACTAATAGGTTCTGTGAACCATGATTCCCAACCTGCAAAAACACAAGAGACAATTAATAAATTAGATCAAATGCATAGTTAGAAACATGATTCCTCAAGAAATTCATTTAAATTGCAAGAGAGAAAGGAAATGAGATGAAGAACACCAAGAAACTCAAAACAAATCAAATCCTATTCTAATGCAATATAAACTCCTAATCTCTTGAGGGAATTGGTGCCAATTTGATATGAAAATTGGCCCTTTCCCAACTCCAATGATGAAATGTTGATTTGATGAAGAGATTTGATCCACTTTGATGAAGATTGATTAAATGCTCCAAGCTAAAATCTGCAAAAACCTAGTTATGATTCAATGAGATGGATGAAAATTGCTATGAATTTGAGTATAGTAAGTTTACTCAAGTTGTGGATGATGAAATGAGGAGAGGAGCTCTTCATTTATAGATTGATAAGTTGAAGAGATGTCCAAATTTGATCAATGTGGGACAAAGATTCAACCAATGATATGATGCCACTTGTCAACATGTGAGAGGATGAAGGTTGAGCAAGTTTTGAGGATTGTGCCAATAAATGCATAAATTTGAAATTCAAATTTGTTGAAATGACTTGAAAGGGGGGAAGAAAGAAAGCATTAAATGCCACTTGGCTCAAGGCAAAAGACATGTAAGGTGGAGTTATGGCCTTGTTGGAAGGACATGTCAACTCACATTTTTGAATTCAAATTTGGGAATATTCCTTCAAAGATGCCTTGTTGAAAGAAAATGTTGATTTAATAAATCAATAAATTGATTTATTTGTGCAAGTTACAAAATCTAGAGGATGGGACATGATAAGAGATTAAATTAATCAAGGGTCAATTAATTTAATAGGAGATTAGGTGATGTGACTTATTTGACTTAGATTTTAGGATTTATTTAAATCAAATAATGAGAAGAATGTGATAAGATATTAATCAAATAAAGATTTTGATTTATTTAATTAAAAGGAGCTGATGTTAGATTAAATTAAATAAGGTTTTAATTTATTTAATTTAATAGATAGACTTAAGAGATTTAACCAAATAAAATTGATTATTTAATTAAATCGGATAATTAGATCAAGATGATTAATTTAATTATTGAGAAGAGGTGACTTAATTAGATAAAGTGATTTATTTAATTAAGAGAGGAATATTGATGAATTTAATCAGATAAGGAGATTTGATTAAATAGTTAGACCGAGGGATGATTTAGGATGAAACAATGTTAGTGGATCAGGATCGAGTGTGCAATATCAATTTGTATATTTTTTATGTCTACATTTTGCCCCTCTTTGAAGCGATGCTCTTGTTGCGTTGGTTCAAAGAATAACCTTGCCATGATCAAAAATCAAAATTCCTCTGATTTTTTCGGATTCCCCACTGCTGCCCTAGCGAATGAATAATTACGCTGGTATACTGCCCCCTTGAGAGATCGGGCGAAGAGGTTTGATTTGAGGGTCGATCTCTCGACAAAGAGGTTCAAGATCAGTTCAACTCAAATATTTGATGTAGACATATTTGATGATATAGACAGTCATTAGCCATGGCTAGCCTCGTGCCTATTTTGATATATTACACCCACTTGATCTTGATTTGTACCATGACAGTTGCATTATTGATGATATAAATGAGATGATTATGATGTTTGGGTGATATGATGATGCATGGATGATATGGAAGCACATGATATGATATGATGGTGATTTTATGATTATGCAAATAGATGATAAATGTATGGTTTATGAGATGTTTAGAATAACTAATCTATATTATGCATTGATGGGGATGAATGCATGTGGTATGATTAATGTTTTCTATATGGTATTATATGCATTATGCAGTATGTTGATGGTTTTTGGATGAAAGATGGATGCAATGGTGATGATTTATGATTAACTGTCATGGTACCATGTTAGCGCGAAAAGCAAGAGATAGAAGAAAAAAAGAGATTCCAACAAGACATGAGATGATGATGATGATGATGATGATGATTTCTTGCCAAGGAGTTGGGATTCTCAAAGGGCCAATTACCTTATGTTTGATAATACATGTAGGCATGATGCATCAGGGTATAAAGAACCAGGATGGCATTGTACCTAATGCGATGGACTTTGACTTGACAAACAGATAGGAGTATTCTTGTTCACACTTGACATACAAAAACCTTCCTAGGACATACCTAACAAAGAAAATATTCGCCAAGTTATTTTACAAGAACATCCAACAAGCACAACAAACAAAATATGATGATCATTGCCCCATTCCTATCTCTCTAAATCCTTCATTCGGATATCATCGAGAGGTCCTTGGAATGAGCACAATAAGATAAATCAAAAGAAAAGATCAAGTACGCAAACAAGCCAATGTTCTTCATACCTTCAGCCAAAGGGATGTGTTTTGATAGGATAAGAATCCAAGGTGATATCCAAAATGATGCCCATTGTCGGAACAATATATCCTAGGACATGCATTGTATAGGATGATGATGATTTGATAAGTTGATTGATAGGCCGTTGATATAAGGTTGATTGACCTGTTTGAAAATGATCAAGAGTTTGATTTTGTGTTTAAGTTCATTGCTTCGATTTTGATTTCACGATTGAAGATTGATTTTGCTGATGCTATGATTGTTTTTGTTTGTGTTGCCAAAGGATGAAGGTGATGATCAATTTATTATGGATGATTGATTATTATGATGAAGCAAATGAGACGGTGGATTTTTTCAAATATTTGGATGTTTTGGCGTTTGAAATGTTTTGAGGTTGTTTTAGTATTTTCAAGATTTTACAAATGTTTTTGATTTTGATTTTTCTTTTTGAATGTTTTTGGATTTTGATGTTTTTTCAAATGTTTTGATTTTGTGTCTCGACGGCGATCAAAGATTAGCCTTGCCTACGTTGCTTCAGAGATAGCGTAGTTGATTCAATGTTTTGACATTTTATGTTTTATGGATTTTTTGGATTTTGATATGTTTTGAATGTTTTTGGATTTTTCGCATGATTTTGACAATTTGGATATGGACATGTGTGATGATATCAGTGCTCTATATGGGGATTTTGTTGAAAACCAAGCTAAGGTTGAATGATCGAATCAATGGATTGATGATAATGATAACATTGTTGAGGATACACAACAATGCAAAGATTTGATTGATCAGGATTGATGATGATAACATTGTTGAGGATGCACAACAATGCAAGGATTGATTGATCAGGATTGGTGATGATAACATTGTTGAGGATGCACAACAATGCAAGGATTGATTGATCAGGATTGGTGATGATAACATTGTTGAGGATGCACAACAATGCAAGGATAGTGTTAAGCAACACAATGATCGGGAAGGATATCCCAAGATTATGGATTGATTGCATTTGATTGATCAAGATTGTTGAAGCTTGGTTTGGAACAAAAAATGTTCGAATGATTTGATGTGATGTTGAAGGATGCGTTAGATGTGACTGATATTGATTATTTGGATTGATGTTTGAAGAAAGATAAAGCTTTGATAAAGAACATGTTCTCGTCAAAATATGCCATGGGCTAGTGATTTGGAATTTTTGCTCACAAGTGGTGGACCAATTTGATTTCACGTTTGTCAATGTTCGGATCGCCACATAGGTTGAAGGATATAGACCAAGATTTATTCTCAAAGCAAGATGTACATATCTGCCCCCAATGTCTAGCAATGTATGGAGTGCGATGGATGGATACTCAGATAAGTGTATGGATGGATGGATATGGATTATCTTGCGATAATGCTTCATGGCTTAGATAACGTTGGATAGGATAGGATCAATGAAAATGACCCATGTCAAGATGTTTACCATAAGCAAGCATAAAGTGTGCACCAAAATTTGTCAAGATCAAGATAACTTGGACTATGGATGCAAATGGATGGAAATGGATTGGATAAATGGTTCATGGATGCATGGATTTATTATGGCTAAAATGGATGGAATGCTCGATTTATTACGGATGGGATGAGATGCTTTCACCTGAAGTGGCGCACGTAGATGCTCGATTCTACACATGACACCTGTTTGCCAGGTTTTCATCATGGTCTTGCCCAAAGTGTTGCACATGCAGTTTTCACTAGAGGATGATTTTTCTCTTTACTGTTTTTAATCCTTTTTCTTTTTTTTTTTGGATTTTTTGCTTTTTTGGTTTTTTTTGGTTTTTTCTGAAAGATTTATGCTGACCCACCTAGTGGTGTCAATGTAGATGCCCATGTCATAATATGCCATCGATATCCTGCTTGAATAAGTTGCTTTGCTAAGATACGTGCACTTGAATGCAACTTTTGAGATTCTTGATGTGCTTCATCAATACCAGAGTTGACTTTGTCTCTATGCGCACATCATGATAGAGTGCCTTCGGAATCCTTATAATGAAGGGTCGTTGCCAATACATGGTCAATTTGAGAATTGGATATCATGCGTGGAGGCATGGATGGAGTGTGGTTAGGGGTAGAAGATGGATTGGTTGACAGTTTAGAATTTTTGACTCTCCAAACCTGGGAAGATGAGCAATGATGGGTGGATACGAAAGTGTGCGTGGAATTAGGACCAATCGCTTGATAAACTTTGTACGTCGCTTAAAAAGCCTGCTTTTGCTTTTGTGGAAATATTTGATGGATACTTTTCCCTTTTTTTAATTTTTCCCCATAGTTTCTTTGACTGATGGAGTTTGATAGGGATGATCTTTCTTTGTATTCTTTGGTATCCACTTGTATTTGATTTGTCCACTATGCTTCTCAGCTTCTTTTGCTTTGATAACGTTCTTTGTACTTTGATTCAAATCTCCCTTTTGACGTTGGTCCCAATTTGTGGATGGGGTGATGGGTGGATGAAGATTTATGATGTGACTGGTTGTAGTATTGGCATCGGTTTCATCATAAGGGCTCTTCGTGCTCCCTATGTTGACGTTTGCTTGAGACGAAGTTGCCCCCAGTATGGTGGAAGTAGTACCTTCATGCCTTAATTCTGCCTGTTCTGAGATGTCTTGTTCAATAAACATGCTCTGACAAATGACCACTGTAGATGACATTGTTTCAATTTGCCACTCTGCTAACTTTGGAATATCTTGTTCTATCTGACATGTTTCCTTGAGCGGATAATGTTGGATATCCGCATACCTGATGTCCTCAATCTTAATTTGGGATATAATTAATCTTGATGTTAATAACTCAGTTTGACTGTAGGAGTTGATAATCTGCTTTTTGTGTGTAACATAATTTTTTTCTAGATGAAAATCATCTACGTGTCCATCCATAGAAAGCATCTCATGGGTAGATGGAGGAGTATGTGCTACATGGATATGATCATCTTGCATAGATAGGAAAGTGTCCATTAGATCATGATAGTATCTTGAAGATACAAATTCTTGATCTTGAATGATTTCAGAGTTGCTTTCGACATGCTTCGGATCAAGTTCTTGACATGGGTCAGTTTCAAAGGATGGATTGCTAACAAAGGGTTCTCAGATGTCATCATTAGACATGGTAAGTGGTTCAATATCCTCAAGTGTTGAGTTTAGGGTTCCTTTAGTATCTGTAACCATGAGGTCAAAATGGGTCAACATGTCCTGGAAAGGACCATTGCTAGACCTTAGTGAAAGATTTTGATCATGCTTTGGAATAAATTCTTGAGATATGTTCTCTAACTCATAAGGCGATGTAGAGACATTTTCAACATGATCATAGGTCAACGGATCGTGCATTATGTCAATAGGATCAAATAATCCTAACACTCCTTGAAATAGATCACTAAAAAGTGGCTCTTGATGTATGGTGAGTTGGTCATCGAATGAGGTGGAAACATCTTCAATATGCTCATCAATGGAGAAATCTTGATCATTGCTTTCAACAATTGTGATGGAGGGATTTCCAATGTCTTCAACCATAGGGTTAAATGATGTTGACGTTTCTTGAATTGGATCATTGTTGAGTATTGTTGGTGGATTTTGATCATGATTGAAAAGTGACTCTTGACCTATGTTGATTTGATCATTGGATGAAGTAGACATAGCTTCAAGGTGCTCAGTGATGGATTGATCTTGATCATTGCTTTCAGCAATTGTGGTGGGGAGATTGTCAATGCTATCACTAGTGGTTGAATGTTCATCGTTATCCCCAATAGTTATCATTTTTCATGTTTGTGCTTGTGTTTGTTGGGTAGCTTGGGAGGCTTGGTCAGCTTGAGAGGCCTGTTGCATTTGTTGATCTTGTGTTTCTTGTTGTGTGGCTAGATATTGTTGGAATCCCCTTTGAAAAGCTGCTTGTAATGTCGCGTTGTATTGGCTTGATGTGGTGGAAGTTGGTGGTGGTGGGGGTGGTGGTGGATTCAGAATCATGTTGGATGTAGTGACAAGTGTTTGAGATACACTTGGAGGGATCATGGTAGTGAGGGGTTGAGATATGATGGGTGGGATATGATGGGTGGGATATGGGTGGTTGGCGTGATCGAGGTGATAGGAATGGTTGGAATGACCGATGTGATAGGTCTTTGGGAGACCACATTTTGATTTGTCATGATTGATGTTGTCATTTGATTAGATACCATATGTTGGTGCGATGTCGATGGAATATTCAAAGGATTCAATGTGATGGCTTGATTGGTGTTAGGTGGATTGATTTGGATGGAGTGATTGGTGCTAGGTAAAGGGGGAAGCCCTAAACCAAGGAATGACATGGGTAATGGTGGTGGAGATTTCCCTTGGTGCAATGACTCGACTATTTTGGTAAGTGTAGCAATTTGATCTCACCAAATTTGTTCTTGATTTCGATCTTGACTCCCTTGATATAGTTGATTTGGTTTTTGTTCACATAGATTTGGAGTGTGTACTTGTGTTTGATTTTGGAAAATGTTCTCATTTGGGATGACACTCAGATTTGGAATGATAGGTTGAAATTGACCATTGTTCATGTTTAGAATATTCGTATGATTTGCAAATGTATCCATCCCAAAGTTTGTTGGATTCATGTTTCGAAAACTTGTACTTGGTACATTTTCATTTAGCATGTAGGGATTTTGTGGGATGACATTGTTTGCTTGAAGGCTCATGCTTTGATTGTTCGGTTGACAAACTTGTAGGTTTGGATTTAGATTTACCATCGGGAAATGTGTTCCATTCTTTAATTTGGGCATACTCACACTTGTACCATTGACATTTGTCGAAGGCAATGATCCCATGTACGGTTTGTATAGATGTGAGTGTTGATAATCAATCGGTGTTGTAAGGCTTTGAAAGTTCAATTGATTTGGATTACTCATGATGTATGGATCAAGTTTGTATCCCATGTTCTCCTTATGTTTTGACCTTGTTGCAATCTAAGGTGTTTAGGACCAATGATGAGATGAAGGATGAAAAAGGGTGGATGATATGAGTGATGAACGTTTAGGGACTTTGGATCAATGCTAGACTTAGGGTTTGATTTTGATTGCTTTTGATTTGGATAATGAACTTGTAAACCCTAATATGTAAGATGTTATCTTAGGATGAACTTGTTCAAAGGATTGCTGATTTAATTAGAGGTGTGAGAAAGGATGCATTCCCATACTCCTAACTAAACAAAGTGATTTTTGGTTTGATGATTTACCCAAGTCTAGAATGATGTTTTCAAAGCTCTAAAGCTGTTTGGTGGGATGGGTTTTGATAAACGTTTGGGATGGATGAAGTGTTTGATTTGATCCTAAATGAACCTAGGAAGGACTTGTTTACTAGACCAAGATAGTGAAGAACATGCCTTTCTCTAACAGTAATTCAAAATCAAAAGACTAATGTTTGCATGAAAACCATATGACCAAAATATGCCAAGCACATGTGTGGGGTCCAATTGATTCAATCTTTGCTTAATGGATTATTTTTATCACAAACACTTCTTGATTAGATTTTCAAACTAAGATGTCCAATGTCTTAATTCCTTCAAACCCCACAAGATATGTTATGTGGAAATTCAATGAACTTAAGGCAAGGGTTTTCCTATTGTTTACTTAAGGAGACAAATCGAGATATAATCCAATGTTTAGAAACCTCTAAGGATGTGAATCCTAAGGGAAAGCAATAACATATGGATTGAGTCAATTGTATTTGTCCTCAAAAGGGTTTGAAATTTAGATAATGTTAAGTGTTTGTTTTTGAGATGTTTTCGATCAAGCAATGCATTTTGTAACCCAAGAATAAGTACAATCCTATGGATGTGTAAGACAATATTTGTTGGATTCCTACTTGGACAAGTCCAACTACGCTTATCTCTAGCGAATGGTTAGATGCTTGACCCCACTGGCTCCCCTCCACGACTCATTAACGTCAATCGGGGCAGCCAAACATCAACACCCATGAAACTCCCACGACATGCTTTCCATCTCTACTAGAAGACTGTAAAAGTGTGGGGCGGCTTCAGAACGACCGTTCTTGCACCAACAAATAGATAAAAGGATTTTGGAAAATTCTAGCACATGGGTTCTAGTAAGGACTTTCCGTTCGTAGGAGTTGACCCAAAGTGGCAAGAGTCCCCTTTCGGATCCATCTTGTCGGAGTCAACCGCGTGATATTGGCGTTTCTTCCAATATCCTCATTTATATCCCGGCTGGAAATACTCTCGGGTTCAGAGTGTTACCGGTTAGTCGTTTTCCTTGGGTGATTACTTTTTCCCACAAGGTGGGCCCTCTAAGACAAACAAAAGTGAATGAAGAACAAAATTCGTAACTCGATCAATCTTTGATAGCAACAAAGAGAGAATATACGCAAAAAATGCCCCCCACTCACACTCACACAATAGTTTGTTCAATTTTAAGCCCAAATTGAAGTGTGGAGGTGATTGCTTTGTCTTAACCCAAAGTCATGGAAAAGACCTTTTGATTCTCAAGATCGCTATAAAGCGCGAGAGAAGCGCATACGTCCTTTTCCAATGCCTTTAGTCTAAGTAAGCCTTCACAAAAAACACAACTACACTTGTTCTTTTTAAATCCTCAAAGCAATATGTGAGTTCATTTTTAGAGCACCAAATCACAAGTGAAAGACATTTGTTCAATTGTTTAATCCATAAACAAAATCTAGTAAGTTGTTGGTCCTAAAATTCTTTTTAATCCTTTTGTAAGAAGTAAATAAAAAGAACTCTTTTTAAACCCAAATGAAAGCTAGTGTTCTAATAAAAGAAGAAAATGACAAGTTCCTAAGGAAGTGTTAAACAAACACTTAAGTGTTTAAAAACACTTTGATTAGACAAGATATCATCACCATGCTCCTTCTTCCTTTGCTTTTGGCTTCCAACCTACAAAGAGGAAAAACAGTTAGATTATGAAAAAAAATAGAAATTAAAAAGCAGAAAACAGAGGAAGAAGCAATCATTAAAACATGTGCTAAAAAAAATTCAAATTTCTCCCTTTTACTGTCTTCCAGCGTCGCAACTTGTGAAGGCATCACTGTTTTTTCCCTCCAGCAGTGCTCTTACAGCGCCGCTTTACCAGTTAGTGGCGCTCTGTGTCGGGACAAAGAGCACAATTGCGTCACTATTTTCACCCAGCGTCGCAGTTTTTGAAAGCGTCGGAGTTTAGAAATTTTTTGAAACTGATCCAGATCGGCAAGTCCAGCGGCGCAGTTTAAATTTCAAAAATTCTTGGCGGGATGAGTCCAACGGCGGAGTTTATGTTCGCGCGGTGGTATATAGCGACGCTGACGAGCCCGTGGCGCTAAAACAACGACGTTGACGAGCTCGCGGTGCTAAAAACAGTGACACTGAGGAGCCCACGTCGAAATTTTCTTTGTGTCAAAAAAACGCAGAAATTTTGAGGAAATGTTGATGTCAAGCCCTCCTTCTAGCGCCAAAATGTGAACCATGATTCCCAACTTGCAAAAACACAAGAGACAATTAATAAATTAGATCAAATGCATAGTTAGAAACATGATTCCTCAAGAAATTCATTTAAATTGCAAGAGAGAAAGGAAATGAGATGAAGAACACCAAGAAACTCAAAACAAATCAAATCCTATTCTAATGCAATATAAACTCCTAATCTCTTGAGGGAATTGGTGCCAATTTGATATGAAAATTGGCCCTTTCCCAACTCCAATGATGAAATGTTGATTTGATGTAGAGATTTGATCCACTTTGATGAAGATTGATGAATTCTCCGAGCTAAAATCTGCAAAAACCTAGTTATGATTCAATGAGATGGATGAAAATTGCTATGAATTTGAGTATAGTAAGTTTACTCAAGTTGTGGATGATGAAATGAGGAGAGGAGCTCTTCATTTATAGATTGATAAGTTGAAGAGATGTCCAAATTTGATCAATGTGGGACAAAGATTCAACCAATGATATGATGCCACTTGTCAACATGTGAGAGGATGAAGGTTGAGCAAGTTTTGAGGATTGTGCCAATAAATGCATAAATTTGAAATTCAAATTTGTTGAAATGACTTGAAAGGGGGGAAGAAAGAAAGCATTAAATGCCACTTGGCTCAAGGCAAAGGACATGTAAGGTGGAGTTATTGCCTTGTTGGAAGGACATGTCAACTCACATTTTTGAATTCAAATTTGGGAATATTCCTTCAAAGATGCCTTGTTGAAAGAAAATGTTGATTTAATAAATCAATAAATTGATTTATTTGTGCAAGTTGCAAAATCTAGAGGATGGGACATGATAAGAGATTAAATTAATCAAGGGTCAATTAATTTAATAGGAGATTAGGTGATGTGACTTATTTGACTTAGATTTTAGGATTTATTTAAATCAAATAATGAGAAGAATGTGATAAGATATTAATCAAATAAAGATTTTGATTTATTTAATTAAAAGGAGCTGATGTTAGATTAAATTAAATAAGGTTTTAATTTATTTAATTTAATAGACTTAAGAGATTTAACCAAATAAAATTGATTATTTAATTAAATCGGATAATTAGATCAAGATGATTAATTTAATTATTGAGAAGAGGTGACTTAATTAGATAAAGTGATTTATTTCATTAAGAGAGGAATATTGATGAATTTAATCAGATAAGGAGATTTGATTAAATAGTTAGACCGAGGGATGATTCAGGATGAAACAATGTTAGTGGATCAGGATCGAGTGTGCGATATCAATTTGTATATTTTTTATGTCTACATGTTCATATAATATATTAATCATAGGGGCTATAGGGATTATTCTCATATTGTTATGATCTATCACATCACTTCTTTCATAACCTAAGTTTCTTTGGTCTAGAGTTTGGCTCAACATTTGATCATGAGCCCTTTTGGTAGCTTGTAGTTTAGGTATAGTGACCTGAAGTTCTACATATTGTTTAATTTCCTCTTCAAAAGTGACATACTCATATGCCTCCACCTCAGTTTGATCATCCTCATATAATCCTTCTTCCTCAATCATTACACTTCCTCTTGGTTTATAGGATTGTGGACTTCAAGATTAACTCTAAGGACTGTAGGAGCTAAAAATTAGCTCACACTTCAAGATCACTTGCAACAAAAAATGATAACCTTCTACAAGAGAGTATGGCAATATAATATCTTTATTTATATTGTATGATCTTTTTTATACAAAGTGTATAAGAGCCTTGCTTATATACACAAGGTGAAAGATAGAATTAGACAAGATTATGGCATTTGTCTTAATCTTATAATGTGTGACAACTAACTCAACTTATTATTAATTGAATTGGGACTCTAGTATTAAATTCTAAAAAATATCATATAAGATCTAAGTGACAACTAAAACTTCTAGAATGATTCCTAGGACCTAAGTGGACTTAACATGTAGAATTAGTTAGGTAAAATTCTTATTTACACAAACACCCCCTCTTAAGTGCAACTTAGGGAGTAGATTATTACATAAATGATGCAAAGATGCAAGGATGGATCCCAAATAGAAGGTCATGTTAGGTACCCATTTACAAATGATCTCTCACAAATAGAGAAAAGGAGAAAACCCACATGTGAAAAAACCTCTCTCCAAAAGAGAGAATGCACGAAAACCATCATGTACAAGTGATGAAATGAGATATGAATGGAGGTCTCAACAATATCCCATATAAGAGAAAGATAGAGACTATATATCTGCCCCATAGTGAAGTATCTCCAAAGCCAATGAAAAATTCTTGAAGACAAAAGAGAATCCAATGCTTGCAAAGAACATGTCTCTCTTTGGGAAGAAACAAGTCCAATGGATGATGAACGTATTTTAAAAAGTTGCCTCATTTTATCTAATTATTTCTTATAACAATTATGTTCACCATACCTTGGTTTATTGCAATAAGGGCATTTGGGTATCTCCTTCTTAGTTTTATCCTCTTTGGAAGAGGTGGGAGTCTCATTATATTTTGTCTTAGTTTTAGATTTCTTCTTCCCTTTGTCTTTTGATGATTGTGCTAACAATGCTTGATTCTTAGAAATTATATCCAACTAAATATTTTTTTCTTGTTCTCTAGTAAATCAATCACAAAATATTTCAAAAGAAGGAATGTTAAAAGCTTCACCTAGGCCATCCATAGTGGAATAAAATAAAGAAGCCAAGAAAGAAAATGGCCCCTTCAACCTAGACAAAATCAATAATATACATTCATTATCAAATTTATCTTCCCCGAATCCAACCAATTTGGATCTTATGGATTTAAACTTAACCAAATAGTCTTCAATGCTAGGAAATGAATTAGTGGAAAGAGATGTTAGTTCTACCTATGATTGCAAAGCACATACACCATTAACTGAACCAAACAATTCTCTATATTTCTCCATACCTGTCATGGTGTGGTACACTCCTCAATATGGAATAATAGGCTTTCAGGAATATGCAATGCAATCAAGGCCATAGCCTCATCACATTTGCTCCTATGAGAAAATCACTCATATTTCCTAGTAAATTCACGATGATGATCACCCAAGGTAGACCACAAACCCTTGGACCAAAGTAACCTTTTAATTCTTACTTTTGATGTATGATAATTATGAGGAGTGAGTACCTTAATGAACCTAGTTCAACCATGAGAGCAACAAGCACCAAGAGAGAAAAATAGATAATATATTGCAAAATATGTTATGAGACCTCTCGAAATTGAATCAATGCTAAAAATGAAGCCCTCCCAAAAAGATAGAAACTCTCCATGAGTTAGGATGTGTAAGTAATTAACTAGAATGTAAATATGCACAAATATAAATTAATGATACTTGGGGTTGAATCTGGAAAAAAGTGCATGAATAGGACTAAAGAGGTCCTAGATACCTTTTAAATACCATTGGGATTATGAAAATTAGATAAATTAGCAAAAAAATTATGAGCTTAGAGGTCTAAAAATAAGAAATAAATTCAATCAAAAAATAAATTGCACCTAATTTTTTTGGAAAAATGACTTGCACCGTAGCAAAGTGCTCAAAACCACTTTTTTTAACGATATCTTGTTTTAAAAAAATGGACTCCTGGATTGCAGGATATGGCCCTTGGAAACAATCTCCCATATTAGAGCCTTAGGATGAAAATTTCAACCATCTAAGGGCTAGCTCTCAATCACCAATGTGACCACCTACTGCTTGGGGAAAAAATAAAAATCCACCTAAAGCAACAATGTTGCTTAGGCAAGGGGGAACCTAGTAGCAGCTCTCGCATGCCACTTGCAGGAGTTTAGCCTCACAACTTAAGCCAAAACAAGGGGCTTAAAACTACTCGCCCAACATCTAATACATATTTAAAAGTAGTGACAATAGAACATAGAGTTTTAAAAAATGAATTTTATTAATAATAATAACTATAATTTTTAACCAAATTTCATACCAATGCAACCTGATAGACAAAGTATGCCAATTGATGCAAACATGGAATTTGTAGAAGAATATTTGGTTGAATGCCAACCGTGCCTATGGACAATGACTACAACCTATACAACGCCATACAAATCCGTATAATATGAACATCATAGATTGTATGAACATGAAATGGTGATTGGGCAACAAAAAATCCTCTAAGGGCCTAGGAAAAAAGTCTCCAATTTTTGTGATTTGATAATCAATCTTGGGGTCTTTGGGCCTTTTGGATGTGATGGTAGGGTTTGTTTTGACCCAAAATGCTCTAGAATATCAATTACCTCTCATATTTGGCAACCACCTCCCAACTTTAAACCCTTGTAGATCTTGCCTCACAAGTCCAATTTGGAAAAAATGAAAGAAAATTTTGAATTTGTTAACTCCTTGAACTCAATGGTGAACTCAAATTTGAACAAACTGGCTTTAAAATCAACTTGTAATAGAAACCCACAAAGATGAAACCCCGAAATTTGGTGTTTCTTTCAAGTTTTTTTATTCTCCAAATCATCATATGATGCAAGAGAAGAGCACACTCTTTACTAAACTCACCAAGATCTTTAATCTAGCAATAGCTCATGCACACAAAATACCCTTATATTTGAGGAATTTGTAGATCTGAAGCTCTGATACCATGTAAGAGCTTAAATTAGCTCACTCCAAGATCACCCACAAAACAAAATGATAACCTTTTGCAATAAAGTATGGAAGGATAATAGCTTTTTTGATACTATATGATATTTTTATATGAAGTGTACAAGATCCTTGCTTATATAGACAAGGTGAAAGATAAGATTAGACAAGATTATGACATGTGTCTTAATCCCATAATATGTGACAACTAACTCAACTTATTATTAAATGACCTAGGACTCAAGTATTAAATGTCAAAAAGATAAGATAAGATCTAAGTGACAACTAAGACTTCTAGAGAGATTCTTAGGACCTAAGTGGACTTATCTTAACATGTAAATAGGACCTACTAGTGAACTAGTTTGGTAAAATACCTATTTACACCAACAAGGACAAGATTTCTTGGTCTATAAGGGGTTCTAAGGGGACCAACAAAAAGTTATTCCACAATCAATGTTCTTTCTATTATTCTAAAATTTTCTTCCATGACCCTCTCCTTCTCATCTATTAATATTTGGAAATCAAGAATATGGCTCTCAATATTGATATTAGACTTGTCAAAACAATAATCATCATCAAGTTAAATGGTATCCCTTAAATACATACTTTTCTTAAAATCATTTCTACAAGGTTCAAAATAAATAATTGTATCCTTGGATTTCCAATTTGTATTTCTTCTATGTACAAGTTTAGGAGCTAGATTCACATTAGGATTATTCCTAATTATTGGTCATTTTCCATCCATAGTGAACTTTATCATTGACTTATTTTCAATAGAGTCACCACCCACTTATAAATGGGAGAATGTAATATATGACCCCAATTTTTTTTTTTTGAAAATATGCCAATCTGTTGTTATAAATTTCTGAGTGTTTGCCTAATGTTTTCATGTGTTTGTTTTTATAGATCAAGCATGATGAAACTTTGTCAAATGAATGAATAACAATTTGCAATGTTAACAAAAGTAAAATGCTGCTAATAAAGATAATTTTCAGATCATTCCATATTTAGATTTTAATGACAGTCATATTCAGATTGCAACTAAATACATCAGATTTATAAGAGTATTTTTCTCAGACCTGGAGATTGTGCAATACATCCAAATAAAGAGCTAACCAACAATACCAATGGCCACAACAAACAAGAAACTTTCTCTATGCAAATTGAGGGGAGATCCCAAGTGATTTCAGTCCAAATTATCAACCCAGGTCGACCTATACATCAACAGGTCGAATTTGGAAATGCACACCAAACTGGGCGCCTGGCTCTAGGAGGCGATTTTCTTAATAAATTCAATCCTTGTCCAAAAAATACAAATGAGTATACCAAATGGGGTGCCTTGACAAGGAGAGTCTAATAAATCAATACCCACGTTGAAATAAATTATGTTCAAGAACTGTATGCCAAAAAACAGGTTTAGGTCCACACCAAAAAGTGCCCATAAATCATGAATATCATCACCAAAATGCATCTCAAACTTCACTAAATCAATACCAAGTCTCCACAAGCCAAAAACAAGCAACCCACATAAAAAATGCTCAAAAATATTCATCCTTTAGGACTGTAATCTACAACTTTGAAGCTCTAATGGTGACCTCTGAATGAGATCACCCTTCTACCAACTAGGACAGGCCTTGCACTACTAAAACCAGCCTTAGATATCGAGGGTTTCTGTCCTCAACTCCATTTATCTGATCTCCTGGCAAAAAACCAGCAGCATCTCAATAAGCAGCCAAAACATCCATGAGCAAATGAGAGCTAAAAAGTCACTTTACAAAAGGTGAGAGGGAAATTAGGGCACCTTTAGGTTTTTAATCATTTTCCCTCAAGGGTACACGGGGACGCGTCCCCTAGGTATTTTCCCCCCGTCCCCGTCCCGGTGCCGTTTCGGGGACAGGAAACGCGTAGGGGACGGCTGTCAGCCGTCCCCCAGAAGTCCCCAAAATTCGGGGACGTCCCCGATTGCCAGAAACGTCCCCGAATGGAAAGGGGACTGCCAGGCCATCCCCTGGACGGATAGGGGACGCCTAGCCGTCCCTCGACCGTCCTGGGGACAGCCAGTCATCCCCTATCGCCCAGCAGCATATAAAACATAAAAATAAAAGTTGTTTTTTAATTTTTTCTTTTTTAAAACATTCCTTTGTGGGCCCCACGCCTTCCCAACCCTAATATGGCCACTTAAAACATTTTTTTACCTTCATTTGATCTCATTTTAACTTGCCAAGATAAAATTGCAGCCAAGAGAAAAAGTGAGAAGAGAAAGAGGAGGGTTTGAAGGAGTTCAAGACAAGATTCACAATGGTGAAGTTGTTCCTCATGAATTAGGGGTTAGTAAAATATTTCAATGCAAAGAATGCAAAGAGTTTGAGAATATTGTTGGAGGAACTTGTGTTAAATCCTAGAGGTGAGCACTGAAAATGTGGTGAAAGTTGTAACCGATAATACAATAGCATATGTGATGGCAAGAAAATTGCATCAAAAGAGGCAACCAAATTTTTTTTGAACCCCCTACATTACTCTTTGCCTTGACCTTCTCTTGAAGGATGGGCAAAATTGATTGAGAGAGATTAGTGGTGGAAGAAATCATGAACATCACCAAATACATCTACAATCACATTTGGGTTCTCAACTGGATGAGAGATCACACTAGAGGCAAAGAGCTTGGTGAGCAGATTTGATAGAGTTTGCAACTAACTTCCTCACTTTGCAAAGCATGTGTTCTTTGTTAACATCTTTGAAATAGATGTCCGTGTGCCAAGCATGGTTGGATTCACCCTATTCAAAAATGGCCCATTGGGTTGCAAAGACAATTTTTAAATTTTAGATTGTATTCTTCAATTTCATTTTTTTACTTTCTAATTGCAAGATATTGTGTCAGAGTTTGTGATCCATAGATGTTTGTAATTGTGTTTGTTTTTCTGTTAGAACATAGGTTACAATATAACTTATTGTTCTATATTGTTTGTGAGAGTTTCATATTTTGTTAGTTTGAATGGTCATGTTAATTTAAGATTAGTTTCTTAGTTTGGGTGGTGGTTTGTGTAGTTTTAACTTGGTGGTATCTCATGCGAATTTGAAGGGCTTTCAAAAGCATTGAAAGCGACGTAATCAAATCCCACATAATTCAGTTTATTGTTTCTAGTATTGTGCACTCATGATTTAATTTTGTGTTTATCTTGTGCATTCTAATCCTACTAGTGATATCAGAGGTGGTGGTATATCTATACAATATGATTGGTGATTGTCAAACCCATTGTGAGTCTTGTCTTCATCTATTAATTTGTTTGATAATTCGATTCTATGATGCATATGTCAATATGATTGGTGATTGTTATGATTATCATTACTCATATGAATATCTTATATTTGAAATTTCCCTATATTTTTAAAATTTATCTCTCCCTATATATATATATATACTATACAGCCGTCCCCCCATCCCCTAAAATCCCCTCAAAAATTTGCCGTCCCCGAAACTCGTCCCGCCGTCCCGCCGTCCCGCCGTCCCCCCGTCCCGGAAACTTGGTGGAACATAGTTTTCCCTCCAAAAACTTTTTAATATTTTTTCTTTATACTTTAAAACATTATCAAATAATCCTCAAAGGAGCGTCTTGCTCATAAGGAAACTATTTGCACTTTTGTAACCTTCTAAAATGACTTAAAGTTATCACTTAGGCACCAAGGTACTTTTCTTATGACCACCTAGCCCCTCACTTAAGTTATAAAGTTATTTTATAAAATAACTTAAGTGACTGATTAAAAGCAACTATTAAATAATTCAACCTTAGGCTCTCCAACACCACCTTAGAAATAACACTGTCGAGGACACAATGGACCTGAGACCAGTTTCCCGAAATAGACTTACTATAAATAACAATTGCTAAAGATAGTAAGTACTCACCAAACATCAATTGGTACAAAACTATAGATCACTGAGATGCCCTGTGGCTTACTAAGAATAGTAAGCATTGTAAGCTGGCCATTGCTATAAATAGAAAGTCCCACTGAAACATCAAAAAAACCCCACAGAAAGGACTAACACAAGCAATAAAGCTAATCGGACAACTTCCACACATTTCTCAAATAGGAAACCCTACACTGCTCTGCTTGTTGGACTAGTTACTAAATATAACACTTACTAAAAATAGTAAGTGTGACAGAATTAGACTAAACCGAAAGAGGACATCAAAAATGGGGACATTATAGAGAAACATTTTGACAAATATTTTTAGGAAGGTTTTTATCTTTGGGTTATCTCCCACTATATTAATATGAAAAAATCAAATACATATCCTCAATAAGGTATGGTTTACTTACAAGCCCAAAGGAGGAAATTAGTTCCTTGTAGTGTGAAAAGAATTTAAGCCTTGATTACATATCTTGCAACTACTCAATTTGAGTCAAGAGTAGGAGGCCCAAGTGGTGACCAGTGAAGAAAAAAACGCGTCCATGTTGTTGTGTTCTACGCCATCTATGAACAAAGTGATCTCCTGATTCAAATTCTCATTTTCATAAGCAACAATATTGATTATGTCACCAATTGGGTCAATATGAGAACACTTTTTGAAAGTGGAAATAGTCATGATTGCTTCCTCTTTGTATCTTTGATTAATAAATATGTTTACAACTAACTTCCCACATCACTTCCTAATATTAAGACAGTTTGTTAAGAGCATCTCTAGTAATGCTCCATTATGGATGTGGCCCACCTTTAATATAATTTCCCCTAGGACCTCTCAAATTACAATCTCCACCTAAACATACTTGATATGGAAGACATGGCGTAGCTGAGCTAAAAGATCTTATTTCTTGTAGGCACAAACACAACTTGGGGTGAGGATATAATATACTATCATGTTGATCAAGAAAATAATTTGAAGTATGTTCTTTATAGATAATGGATCTAGAACATGCATCATGGCCATCACAGATAACTCTTAGGCTAAAATAAAGCATCACCACTCCACCCCATTATAGAATTTTGTAACAACCACCCAATTAATCACTAATAAAGTATGGAAATTAGTGAATAACCACCCAATTAATCACTAATGAAGTTTGGGAATTAGTGAATAACATGAAGATAATATAGATCTAATATAGGAGAAGTCAAATATTAACTTAAAAAATAAAAATAAAAGTTTGTAATATATAAATGATTCTCCAATTGCTACTATTATTACCAGTCTATTTACAACACTTGAAGTATCTTTAAAACTCAAATCATTTATTTTAAAACACTCTTCCAAATCAGATTGATGACATATGCAACAAATTTGATTATAGTAGCCATGCTCTCCTATAGCAAATTTGAAATTGTAAAGGATAATATGTACAAATAAGTAAAAATGCATTAACACTTGTATCACAAACCCTCCTCAGTTTCTTTCTTTTGTAATCTAATGTAGAAGGGAGAGAGAGAATCATCGAGGTAATATCCACCCTACCACAAAGTGTTAGCTTCCCCATGCTACTCCATTAGAGAAGCCTGGCCCATCATAAAGGATCTAGCAATGTGTGGCCAACATACATGATGGAATCTAATTCATTATGTGAGCCACTGATGACCTACTAAGCCTATATGCTCATGCATCGTATATTCAAGCACATGCCCATTTGATACACAAATTATGGAAGATAATGTAGTTGACCAAGAAATGCACTTATTAATTTTAATCAATGACAATAGTGTCACTCTATAGCACAAAATGTTTGATCATCTCATTATGATATCTTGACATTCTACATGATGGTTAAAGCAATAGCCAAAAGACAGATCTCGAAATTAACATTAGTTCCAATTATATAATTCCAAGGCAATAGCATTCACTAATTAGTATGCCAAGAAGGTTACTCCATGACCAACAAGTTCCCTAAACCCACTCACTACTAGATGATTTAGGAACCAAAGGTCTTATTTCTTCATTTGTTAATTCCCAAGCCTAGAACCCTTCCCTAGAATTAAACAAAATATTAATAACTAAAATTCACCCATACTCATAGCTGTATATTCTTAAGTAATGATATTTACCATTAACTTTGCAAATATACATCATCTAAATCAATTCACAACTTTTAAATTTGTTGATTGCAGCAGAAAGAGCAGTGATTAAACAATCATAACTTCCATTTCCCTTATTCAAAATTAAAAATTCAATATGTTTTGGAAAGGGGAAAGAGCAGACAACAAAGCCCAGAAGGAATTTTCCAAGGAACAAAAACATGCGTGAGCAGTTTTCTCTGCAACACAACTCACTTGTTTCCATCCTAGAATCATCAATTGACAAAGAAAATCCATTGGCCATATTTATGGATATCTGGGTTAATACAACGTTTTGGGTAGTAGCTAGACTGCCTAAATAAATGGTTGCAACATATTTGGTCTGTCAAAAGCTTCAAGGTATAATTGGGTAAGATAAAAGAACATGAGCAAGAGTTTTTATCTACGAACCATGTCACACTATCCATGTGCAACTTCTAACTTTTTAGAACTTTATATCTGAAAGTAAAACCCGTACATTCATAGCACTATTGGATCTTCAATATGCATATTAATGGAAGTAAAAGATCATAAACTCGTCCCTGACACACAAGTTTACTCATGTCATTCTCAAATAAGCATCTTGTAACTCTCAGCATGTAATGAAACAAAAAGAATGCTAGTCAGTGAAGCACCAACATTTATTGTTTAAATTATATTTTCCTAGCATTCAAGAGGGATCCCAACTTAAATCTTTAGGAATCATTTTACAATATCTAGTTGAAACAAAGCATACAATGGCTGAGATTATAAATCAAATTGTCTTGGGACAGCATTAGCATGTGAACTCCAAATTTAAGAAGTTTCAAAGGGCTGAAGAAGGTTGGGAATAAGAAACCTTTCTTCTTATTATGATTTTTTATTTTCCACATTTAATATAGACAACTACTAAAATCTATACTCAATCTCCATCCATAATTTAGAAAGTATTTAGCTTCACCATAAGGTGCCATATATATATTAATAAACATATATCATCTTTACTTTCAAAAATCTGAATTTATATGAGCACCCTATGAATGAATAGCAATGCAACCCCTTGCAAGGAAACAAATGTTCGTAATGTGACAACCTTCCTTAAAATGTTGATAGTTGTGCAGCAATATAATATAAAAATATATGACCCAGCAAAAGGGAATAATACAGAACCTAAGGGTTGCATAACCAAAGTTTGCACTTAATCATATTGTCATAGTTGAGGGGTATCAATCTTACTAGATTCTAGGTTCAGGGAGATAGGCAATAGGGATATATGAAAAGCTGTATAAAATGAGATAAAAGAATGCTCAACTTTATTCCCAAGGAAATGTACAGAGGGACTTCTACGAAAGAATGGAATGATATTTGTATGTGACATTTTTCCTATTTTTTTTTTTTTAATGCTCTCTTATTTGTTCACATGCACAATTTAATCTTTTGCAAAGAAAATTTGGATCATTATTTCACCAATGCCTAGTAAAATCAATTTTAAACATTTGAAAAATAATTAAATAAATAAATGGAATACTTGCTCGAGTCCATGTGAAGCCATTATATAAGGCAGAGAATAACTTGGAACAGATGAATTTATAGCTGGTGAAACTCCACAGCCCCAGTGCTGCAAGTACAACCCACATAAAACATAGAAAAGAAGCAACAATGGCCTGTGGAATTATCCACATAAAACATAGAAAAGCAGCAACAATGGTCTGTGGAATTGAAGCTAAAATAGCTCCCACTTTGCCTGCAACCTCTTCTTTTTTTCCTTCTACTCCATATCCTTTGCCTCAAAATAGAATCTCCTTTTTCTTGAAAGGCCTTCCAGACTTTTAAGCCCATGCATTACCAAGTGTAAATCCCCAAATTCCAAACCTTCCTCAGCACACTCCACGTTAAAGAATGCATGTATTTCTTCATGGAAATACTCCCAAGGCATGTGGAGGGAGTTTTTTTTTAAGTTTAGCTTCTTTTTATTTTACTTCTTTCAAATTAATTATTTTTTATTTTAAAAACAAATAAGATAAAGGTATTAACATGCGTTCATTAAAATTTTTATTATGAAGTAATGATAATAATATCGATATGTTTTAGTGTTTATTTTTTTGTTTTTTCCTTTTTAAATAAGATAAATATAATTAATAATATCTTTATTAAAAATAATATTATTTATTAATAACATTATTTTTATTCTGTATTAAAATAATGTCAATATTAAATATAATGTTATTCAATATTAATGGTGTACACCTATATTTATGCATACACATCGTAAAATGTAAATTCATAGAGCTTAACATGCACATACTCATTTACCATCAATATGCTTGATAGAAATTTGGACCACTTAAGGTAATATATATATATATCTTGACCACTAAAATATCTCTTGATTTCAAAATATTCTCAAATGGACAAAATATTCTCCAAAAACATTTCTAACCAATGATCTCCAAAGGTGACAAAATATTATTTTCTCTTGATGGAATATGAAAACTTGTCAAGGAAACAAAATACCCATCCAAGCGGCAAAATATTCCCTGATGATCAATGACGACAAGATGTAGCATCAAACTTACGTAGGTTGATGTCATGCCTGCATAAGCTATACAAAAACCTACAAAAATATTAAAAAATTATTCATATACTAACACAAGGAGACAAATTCATATAAATAGATGCATGTAGGCCAAGGTGGTACAAATGATGGCATACATATTGTATGTTGACTATACTAACTATATGTATTTTTGTATGGCTTGCCATGGATGACCCTCCAAGAAATCAATATTTTTCTATCACCAAAGATAAAGTATTTTATATGAATCTTTAGTTCTCACCACTCTGAGCACAATGGAAGCATCCATTTCACTATATCACACACTATTCAAAGCTAATTCACATGACTCTTATGAAATCAAGAGAGAATTGATCGAAGTTGCAGTCTTGCTCTAATACAATGTTGGAGCAGTCAAGATCTACTTGCGAACTCAAAACAATCCACAAATGAGTAATATGAAAAATAAAAATTAACACTATATGAAATGTACAAATGATTTACTCTTATAAAGGTAAGGATGAAGAGGTGAGAAGGTAGGAGTCAAACTCTAACTACCCCTCCAAGTACTAAACAAGTGGTAGGACTCTATGGACAAGTGTTGGAACGTTTGGTGAGTCCACATGATGTGAAACAAAATTCTACATAACCTCTAAGTGAGCTTAAGTGTAGTGTGCATATGAAGCTCCTAGGTAGATTAAAAGCTAACTAGTTTAGTAATACCTCTTTTCACACTAACACTTAAAACCTAACTTTCTACTATTTTTGGACATGAAGAAATTATGGGAAAAAATACATTCTTGAGATAAAAATAAGGGATTAACTTCATAAAAATATTTAGCTTAGTCATAGTAAGTATGTTGATAGTATATTGTAGTGGTTTGCTATGCACAATTATAAAAATATGAGTTTTCCTTTATCTTTTGGTACTAAGATTTCACTAGATATGTGTCTTAAGTCAGATGATAATTTAGAGTATATGTATAATAGACCTTATGCTATTATTGAAAGGAGTCTAATCTATGTAATGTTATGTACTAGACTAGATATTTCTCAAGTAATGAGAGTTCTTATCAAGATTATGTATTATTGTAACACTAATTTCATGGACTCTAATTTAAGATATTTCCTAATGTTATGCTAGTATTGCAAGGAGCCTAATGTATGTAATGTTATATATTATGCTATAATGAATTATAGTGTGAGTTACATGTTCTATTTTAAGAGGGTGACCAAGTGGATATGGACATTGGATTTTTATAAGTAGCTTCACCAACACCTAGTTTTATCCTATGTCATTTTCCCTTTTGTTTTGTAAGCCATCTATAGTTTTCGGTTTTTGTTTGCTTCATATATTGGAGGTATATGATAGATGTTCCATATGTTCATTTATAACTATCCTTACATTGTCAAAATGTTATCATATTGAAGGGAGATAGTTTATGTATTATTATAACACATTGTTTGAGATTAATACAAAATTTGCCTCTTTGATGGTGAGTTTTTCCAAAAAGGATTTCTCCATATGAATCTATTGTATGGGTTTATTTTTTTCATCTTTTGTGTTCTCTTTTTTTTTTTGTGATTGATAATCACTTGACTCCATGATTAATTAATTGAAAATCATATTATACTTTAATAAGTAAATTAAAAAAATTATTGTTTATAATTACTTCTATTTGTAGTATTTTACCTATATTTTCAGCAAAAGTGTTAGTACACATGTATCCAATCATGAGAAAATATAAACATGGTTAGTCAATATAATTATTTCGTTAGAATATTGAACACCGTTATTTTGGAATAAATGAGAAATTCACATATTTTTTATAAAATATCTCCAACAAATTATTATGTTGCTCTTTACTAGCATACCTCAAGAATGTAGCATCTTATAAAGTCTTAAATGTGCACATTTAGCCCTTTTCTCCATTAATTTTACACTCACTTTGGAATTTTTAGATATGTCATTTTGGCTATCAATCCAACTTTTTTTTCTACATAAGAAAACAAAACCTAGAAAATTCTTTAATCTTTAGTCATATTATCCCTACATGTCTAGAACTAGTATAATTCTAATCATTTTCCTACCTTGAATACCATCCTTGTGGCTTTTTTCCTTAGATAGAACCACATGTATAATCATGGTCTCTTTATCTAAAATCATATTTCACTCATCTCGACTTGACTCCTTCCTAAAATTGGACAGCTACATCTTGAATTTAGTGTCTTTAATATATCATATTTAAAGATAAGTCCTAAGACACTAGATATCAATATCAAATAATCTTTTAATCATCATTAGATTATCTTTTAATCTTCAAATCAAGAGTATATCACATCAAATAAATAAATCTACATTCATATTAGAAGATCTTGCACTAAGCATTCTGCAAGTATTCTTACTTTCAATTCTTGTGAAAAATTAATAAAAGAGTTATTACCAAGACTTAAGAAAGTTTAAAACTTTGATCCTAGCATAAAAAATATCATGGGTGTTGAAAGAAATCCATTTAAAAATATGACAACAATAGATATAACTATAATAGAGAAGACATAATCACACGAAAAGGACATAAAAATTTGTTGTTAAGTTTGGCAATAAATAAAATAGGCCAGAGATAAGTAATCTACAACAGTCACACTCTAGATTTGATATCTTAGTTTCAGACTTGATCATAAAATATTTTTGCATAATTTAATTAGCTACATCACTTAACATCATCATAAAGCTACGACATTTTAACCCTTCTATTTATATTTAGAAGACTTGGATCATTATGATTACTTAAGTTTGATTATTACATCAATTATTCATCATTTATTAGTCCCAAACTAACATTGCATACTTTTAAGGTCCTAGGATATACTTTCTTTCCATATTTTTTGTTGTTAGTCTTAACCTTTTGAACCCCTTTATATGGTTACCCTAGGGTTTGAATCTTCTTATTTTTTACGGTTTGATATTATTTTTCTTATCTTTATTTTATATTTGAAATGTACCATCATTTATATGTCAACACATCAATCAAACTCTCTTCTTCCATTTAGCAACGATCCTAAATTAAATCCAATGATATCCATGAGTCAAATTGAAGCTCCTATTATTGGAAATAAAAATATGACTCCTATTATTGAAAATATGCATACAATAATTATATTGACCATAAAATCATTTTTCTATAATAAATAAAAAGTATTTTGATATTACAACTCACATGCTTAGGGATGATCTTCCTAAACTTGATGAAAAAACAAACCTTTTATACTTAGCTAATGATATCCTTAATTTATTTGTACCAAAAATTTAGGGAATGAAAGTCCTTAAAGAATAGGTCAAAAACTGAATGTCTCAATTTCTCTTCAAGACACTTCTTAACCTCTACATTCAAAGGACTCATCCTTTATTGTCCCTTCTCAAATTAAAACTCTACAATTTCCTTCACATTTCGCTTCTCCAATTTGTATTCATTTAATAGTTGCATCCCATCAACCCCATCCATGCTTATGTTGTCCTATTTCACTTGTTCCTACTCTCATATATACCATAACCACAATTATACTTGTCATACTCCTTATACTATCAACCCCTCTCAACCACTCCATGCCAACCTATTTATACCAATCCTAACATTACTCACATTGCCACCCTTTCCTCCACTATCAACCAATCTACCCTTGATATTATCATGAAGAGAATTGATGTTTCTCCTTAAGTACAAACAATGACATAGTGAGAACAAGCATAATTCTCTTGCTTATGACATATTATCATTGTTCATTTTCTCATGGGCTTTGTGGCTCCACATTTTGAGATGTACAATTGTAAGGGGAATCCTATGGCATATATTATGTCTTTCAATTATACATGATTGGATTATATTTATGACGACCATTTAATTTGTAAATTATTTTCACATACATTAAAATGTTATGCACTTGAATGGCTATATTTATTGCCACATGGTTTTAATGCTTTTATATAAAAAATTGGGTCAACATTGGTCTTCAAATCATTTTTTATTTAGGGAATTGTAAGCATGGAAATAATGAATGCTTACAAGATTATGTTTGTTAAGTTTAATTATCAAATACCCAATGATGAGTTAATAGGTTGTTTTCCAAAATTTGGTTCCTAAAATTCAAGTTAAGGTATATTCAATAGTTATGCTTCATTCAAACATTTGTGTAAATATTGAGCTTAAGATACTAGAGGAGCATGTTTTGACAATTCATCATCTTCATTGCATCCTTCTAAATTTTAATCAAAAATTATTTTAAGGGTGATCATACACCATACAAAAGATAATAGGTCTAATACAAAAATTGTCAAAAATAGTTCAATGGACTCTAATTTCATCTTCAGAAACCAAAAATGCCGCACAAAATGACAATAATTCATGGTCCCATTAAGATGGTATTACAACATCATTTAGGGGATAATATGATCACTTTACCACCTATTCACCCAATAGACACCTCTTTATATGTTCCTAGGGATATAGTGCTATTTTTTTAATCTATCAAAGTTAATGGGACTAATATGTAAGAATGTGTAGTATTGAAATGCAAGTTCTAAAATCTAATTGATATGAACATGATACATGTGGTTCATGAATAAATGATTGGGAAAACCATTTTGTTGACCATTGTGATAAATTTTTTAAATATGTACCAACCAATTTAAACATCCTGGACAATAAACTAATGCATATTCTATTATAAGAGATACACAAATTGAGGAAGAAGTCCTAAATTAGAATATAAGAAGTTTGTGGGTGATATTGGTGAACAATATAAACAAAAATTGTCATCTCCTCCACTCATAACATTTTCTAACAATGAAATTCCAAACAATGGGTATCATGAACGCACATTAAAGGACATTATTAGAACACTTTATGTACAATTGAAGGGATTTATCCCACACATGTTCTAAGTATTCACATAGTTGTATGTGAATATATAAGAATGAATCATATCATGAAAACAACAAGAAAGATAAATATTAATGAAGTGTTATAAGTACTCAATGTATCATTATAGGTATCTTGTGTGCTTTACACTTTGTTCTCACTTTTATTCTAAATGTCTTAAGTGACTAGCACAATTCATGAGTGGTTACCAACATGATATAAAAGCTATGGTAGCTATATTTTGAGTGCGGGTGATGTTTTCCAAGTGGCTAAGATCACTATGTGACATATGTTCTACACTTGTACTTAGTGTAATCTACTGTCATTTTTTGTGTCTTTGTTACCCAATTATGAAAGCTCTCTGATTTCAAATTACAAGTGGAAGAAAATGAGAGTGCATTTGTACAAAGTTGATTTACTTAGTGTGGTGTTATTTGTAAGAGAATTGGCGATTAGATATGAGTGCTAGCTATCAAAATTGGATATTTAACACCTAGATCTAGAGTAGTGGATTATACTTTGTGAATCCATTTTATTTCAATTTTATATGATTAGTTCTAATGATCCCCACACAAATTAGGGTTTTAGTGTACCATAATATAACATAGAAAATATTTTATGAAGCCATATAGAAGGTATTTGTAGTTTAATTCAACTAATTTCACATTTTTATTGTGTGCTAGTAGGATAGTAAATCAACACATACAACTTACAAAATTTATATGGTTTAAGTTCAAGTGTTTAATTTTTTTGATTAGAGGAAAAACGGGTTTTGAAGGGACTCGAAACCCTTTACAAAAGGACTACTAATTTAAGATAAGTCAAAATAATACAAGCAACCAACCATCAACAAAATTATAGCCAAAAAATAGCAAAAATCCAACAAAAAATATAAATTCTTCAGGATCTTAGCCGCTTCTAAATCTTCAGCAATGATATTGTCATTCATATCCACCACCTCGGCCAACTCACAAGTAGGAATCCCCACATTTTTCTTAGTCTTGTTGTGGGTACGAATACTAGGACTTATATCAATCTCAAAGCCTTGCTTACATTCAGTGACTTCCACCACAATACCCTCAGCCTCCTTCACTATGCCAGATGTCTCTCCTTTCTAGTTATGAGCCTTTTCATTGAGGAAATTAAGCCCTTGAGCATTATTATGGAGCGTTGTTTGGCTTACTTTAACCAATGTATCAAGGTTGGCATAAAATTTAATAATCCTTTCTTCTAAGGTCAAAATTCTTAATTCAAAATCCTTTTTCATCTTCAGCATTTCATCAGTCACAATTTAGAGAATACTAAACATTTTTTCTATCATCATAAATGGTAGAGTCTTTCTTCTTGTTGATATTGTTCTCAACATTATTGATCATAGAGTGCACCTTAATGTTGATCTGATTTGCCTCACTAAAGAACCATTTGAAAATCCTGAAGAAGATAACTGAACCATCCTTAACCAAACCAAGAATATTGTTGATCTCTTCTCTATTTTAATTAAAGATATTAATATCATCAACCAAGTAGTCAACATGACCATTTTGAATCTCTTGCTGAGAGTCACCATGTATAACCTTCTTCCCATTATTAGTACCATAAGCACCACTTGGGACTTTAATTTTGGGATTGGGGGTCTCCATTGTTGCAACGTCGATAGACTTGAGAGGAACAACATCACTACCCATAGACCTTCCCACATCAATATCTTCACCAATCTCATCCTCATTCTCAGGAATCATATTCTTCTTAGCAGCCAAATATGAATGATCCTTACCCTTGGTACCTTTAGTACTATCACCACTTGTCATGGGATGCTTCCTTTTGTGATTAGGGACTAGTCAAGGTGCACAATCCTTCATAGAGCCCTTCCCCTTTTAACCCTTTTACCCTCAACAGTAATAAGTGAGGAGCTCATTTTTAAAGAATGTGAGGACTCCTGGGCACCAACATTAATAGGGGCTTTATCAAAACCGAAATCCTTTCTCTTAGAGGCAGGGGTGGCCAAATCCTCATTAGTACTGCCTATGTGGGAACCTCCAGACCAAGAAAGTTGGGGGTTCTTTTTGGACTTCTTCCTAGGCTTTAGTTCAAATTCCTTAGGGGGTTCTGTGAACACCTCCATCAAACCCTTCGACCCTATTCTTCCCATTCTACATCCTGCAAATCCTCTCCAATATCATATCCTAACAACTAATTACTTCACAAGATGACTTTTTGATAGTTTCTCAGGTTCCCTCAAACTATAAAAAGATTTTGCATACTCCAACAATAGAATCATACCCTCATGAAGAATTGGGTTCTTAGGACTACTCCTAAATTCTTTAACCCCATTTTCCAAATAAACAACAAATAATAGGGAAAAAATACCAGCTTTATGTCTAAAATGATTTAAGAGTATGAAATGTTAGTCAAATAGAGCTGGATATCTACCATCAAGGGTAAAATACCTCATCAATTCGACAACTAGGTCTGCCCAAATTAGTTTGATTGTCTTCCTATCATAACGACACATGCAAATTTGAGCAATCTGTCCCTTTCGTCCTTCTTGAAGAAGAGCACCATAGCAACATTAGAAGATTCCATGTCCTTGTAAGCTTTCCTTCCATCGGTGGAAAGGCTCATAATGCCCCCAATAAGTTCCTTAGTAATGTTAAACTCCATCCCAAACACACAACAGACTGTTATGCCAACCATTGACAAAGACCTAAGAGATATGAGGATTGAAACCATGTAACTTCTCAATGTATGGGGTAACACCACCCTCTATCAGAATATTCCATATCTACTTGTTTCTTTTAGTGGCATCACAAGAAAAAAGGTTTAATCCTATTTTTATCTCCCCACATGATTATCAAACGCTAAAGAAAATGCAAGTTCAAGAATAACCAGCAAAGGATGAAAGGCAGAAGAAATCTCCAAAAGAAATATCTCCTACGAACACCTAGAATCCGTGTGAAGTTGATTACAAAAAGACACTTGGTCATCATGAACTTTAAGTGTTGATCCTTACTAAAATATTCGCTATCATTAATGAAAGTTGATCTTAGCTCAGGAGAATCACCTTTAGTAATAATGAATCCGTTATAGATCAACATCCGACAAATTCTAATCCATAAAATGAATCCCTCCATGCTTAGTCTAAATATCATGATTAATAATTTTTTGAACTTCAATGAGAAGGGGGTCATTACAGTCTCATTCCCTTGTTGAATACCTGGAATACAGAGAAGGGGGTGAATTAGTATTCTCTAAAACCACTTAAACATTTAAACATTCATTCCACATAGCATATTCAATTTTCAATAAGAAAGGAAATCATGAAATCAACGATCAAAGCACATAACACACGAACACTATATTTTTACATGGAAAACCCAAAAAGGGAAAACCGCGGTGAGGGTTAGCTTTCAAGATATTATAATCGGTTATAAGATATTATAGAAGTGCTCACTATAGGTGGAATCATTGTCCTAGTGGACTCACTGCCCACAAAAAGAAGAAAAGATAGAAGAGATTAGTGGCACACAACCAGGATTTGAACTGTTACAAATGCATCTACAACATGCTGGAATAAAGTTCCATTGAAGCTCAATACACTAAATTTACACACTTCATATTGATTTGCACTAACACTCTACTTTGCTCTGCATTCACCTCACAGTCACATAATTCACATCAACAGATATTTATCACTTATTCATGCATCCAAAACACTGAAAAAGATCTTACATATATATTTGCTTTATCCACAAACACCTACAACATCAATTAGGTCAGCCTAAATAGATGTATTATAGAAAATATACTTTGTTGGCTCAACATACACATATACATACTTTGTGCCATGATTCAAAACTTATAACAAGTCCAAATAGGTCGGCATGGACCTATAATAACTCCCACATCATGGATCAATACTTCTCAAAATTTTGCAATACCCAAAACTTATTAGATCGACATCAGTAATGACCTAACATTAATATTCATCAACTGGTCAACCTCAAACCAACACACAGACCTCAAAATTTCATGCCACTTGGAATATAGGTGCTATTGACTCCTATCATCATCTCCACAAATCTGCAAAGCTAGATCCAATTCGTAGAGAGATGCAGATCCTCCAAAACATACATACTGTATTGGTAACAATGTAACTACTAGACCAAAACTTCTGTCATTCATAACTTCAACACCAAGGACCAAAACACTGTGAAATTATGGATTTAGATTCTTCTAGCATCCAAAAAAATTACACCAAAACCACAAAGCAAGATTCTACACAGATGACCAATGCAAACCAAAATACTAAATGTCTTGTACACTAAAAACACTATTTTGACACTTAGCCAATTTTTCCTTTTATCTATCTTCACCATATCAAACCTTCTTGCAAATATTCATTGGATAACCATCTTAAAACATGATCAAGCTATATAAAATGGTTTGCATAATGGTCTCCATATCGGATCACAACGTTGACATCAGTGAGAACACTGTACTGCATATTGTACAACTTATGCTCATACCTTATGCTCATATCTCATGCTCATGTTTCCAACATGACAAAATCCTTATTCTTTCAACAATATCCCCCTTTGTCATTGATGGCAACATGCCTCAACTATTCCTTCCAAAACTACACCCCCCCTTTGACATCAAGGGCAAAGGGTGCATACAAATATTTTGATCTTTACTCTCCCTTAATCACCTATCTTCTCCCCCTTTACATGATTTTGCACTTATCAAATTATGTATATATTCTCAAATATGCTCATGTGCTCCCCCTAATTGATATATACAAACTCAAAACTTTATTGACTCCCCCTAAGGGTGTTATCCAACACTACTAGATCAAAACTTGCACTGGGAAAATTTCCTTATAACATCTACATATGTACACTAAAATCTGAAAAAATTGAAATAAATAGAAAATAAATACAGTCACCCAAAAGAAGCATTTGACTCTTGAAGCTTCTTGAGATGTGATTGTCATTCCTGCTTCCCTTCCCAACTTTTCTTGGCTAGGCCAAGCATTCTACTTTGAGTTTTGAACTCCATCAAAAGTTCTTCACCGTCATCTGGAGTGTTGGGTACCATATTTAACTTTGAAAAAACATTGAAACAACATCTTGGCTTCTGCCAAACAATCCTATACACTTTTGAAATTATCTTGAAATTTGTTGTGTGTGGTGGCACACTTTTCTGTTACGTCCATCAATCTCTTCTCATTCACTTTTGTGTCTTTCTCCTTCTCCAATTTCTCCTTCAACCCATTGGAGTATTCCTTGAATGAATCAAGCAAAAACTTTAAGTTCTCCATACCAAATAAAGAGTTATCAATACTTACTTCGGGTATGCTCTCCTTTAGAATCTTTACTGCCTCATCAATGAGTTTTGTGGTTTTCTGATGTGCCTATGAAATCTTTTTTTGAGATGAGGCATGAAAAGAATCGCCTAGTTGAAGTTTTTGCAACATAGAGATTTTATCCATGTCTACTTGCTCCTATTGCATAGGAAGTTGCAATAACTGGCAAATACTACCAGTTGAAACTATAATTGCATACTCAACAAATTTTTCAATGGATCTCTAGAGGAATCGAAGGACTTTCCAACTAACTTTGTACTATCTTTTGCAATCCTCTTCTCAAATGCCTTTTCTTTGTTACCAGTATTAACTGGTGTCTCCTCATCCTTCTTCTATGTACCAGATGAATCCTTATACTTTTGCA
Source organism: Sequoia sempervirens (assembly GCA_007258455.2). Lineage (NCBI taxonomy): Eukaryota > Viridiplantae > Streptophyta > Pinopsida > Cupressales > Cupressaceae > Sequoia > Sequoia sempervirens. The sequence continues at coordinate 197,700,650 of VDFB02000002.1, read as the reverse complement.
TATCATCCTTTTTTGTATTGATAGGCTCATCTTCATCCTATTTCTCTTCATCAATAGATTGATCCTTGTTATCCAGAGGCATTTTTATCTCTAAAGGAGGTGTGTTATGTCCCATGAGTGCATCCTCCTTCTCAACTTTTTAGCTTTTTCCTTTGCAGTGGTGTTCTCTCTTACTAGTGGAGCATCATCAATGATATTTTCAACTCCAGTGTCTTCTCTATCGGTAACATTATTTTCATAATTTTCATCTACTTTTAGAAGAATGCCATCAACATTCTTTTGCACATTTTCTTCTTCAATCCCATGCTCATGTTGAGAATCCTCTTGTTGTGCTTCTTTTGCAATATTAACATCTAGGGTAGGCATATCATCATGCAATTCCTTTGCACTATCTGGATTTAGATCTAATTCTTTTTCCAAATTGGCAATCTTCTCAATGGTCTCCTTTCTTAGCCTTTCAAAGTCATCCTTGTCGTGGCTCATCAAAGTTGTAATCCTTTGTTTGATTTTGAATTCTTTATTGTATAATTGAGCTAGTCTTGCCTTATTCTCATTTGAAAGGGGTGCACTAATCTCTGCTAAGGTGGATTCCTTCATTCTGGCATCATCATCAAATGTTTGATGTCTCCTTGCATATAATACTCCTTTCAAATCCTCATGAAGTTGATCTTAAATGTCTTTCATGTTTACATCCAAAGCTATGATATATCTTACAAGTGCTTCCTCAATGGTTAATTTATCATTATCATCTACATTTGGGTACTAGGCAACAATTTCCTTAAGATTCCCATATTCAACAATGTTGCTTACCAAAGCTTCAAGCTTCATAGGACTATGTTGTCTTATTGGATGGGAAGCCTTACTTTTCTTCTTCTTCTTCTCTTTTGGTGACATTTTTCCTTTACTAGATTCTTAATTCTTCTCCCTCATTTGCATCCTATACCCTTCTTTTTCTTTCTTAACCTCTTCCTCACTATTAGTGTCCACAATGTCAAATTTTTTATTCTTTGCACTTGCTTCTCCTTGTGATACTTTTGGTTTTCTTTTTCGGACTAGCTATGGTCCTCATTCTTCTTCTTCCTCAACTTCCACATTGACTCCCATATACTTTTCCCTTGTGGCTTTTATTTTTACTCTTCTTCTTACCAAGCTAGTTTGTTATGTTTCCGGAGTGGCCCTTTCTTTCTCAAGCTTCTTTTGTTGCTTAACCGAAGATACTTTCTCCTTTACCATAGCACTTGTAGACTTTTTCCTTTTCTCTCCTAAAATAGACTTAGTCCCAGAGGACTTGGGGGTAACCAGAGGAGTAGTAGATGTTCTACTAGATCTCCTAACACCTGATGATCCTCTTGGTGAGCTAGACATGGCTTTTTCTTTCTCAACTTGTTCTTTTTGGGAGGCTCATTGCCTCCTCAAATGTTGCAGTCATCTTCTAAACTGTCTTGCTAATTTTCTTTTGTCTTTGGTCCATGTGCACTTGCATAGACTTCTCCTCATATGTTCCATACCTCTCTTTAGAGGTGTCTCTTGGCTTGCTCAACATAAAGTTCATTGAGCCAGTGATTTCATCCTTTGTATTCTCATATCCCATCTCTGGGATCCAAATGGTCCTAGGCTCAATAGTCTGTATGATGCAACAATCTTTTGTCACTAAGAATGTGATGTCATTCTTGTACTTTTCTACCATGCTTTTTTGTATCCTTTCTCTTGCCTGCATCTTCTCTTGAAAAGTTTTAAAGAATCCCTAGAGAGCATTCTTATGTGCATTTGAGTCTCCCAACCTCATCAAATGATCTTTGATTTGATGGGCTACAGGCCTATCCTTTAGCCACATTATGTTCCTTGTTCTGAGAACCTCATTAAAAAAGTAGAATAGTACAAACAAATAATCAAAGTGCTAAACTTAAAGGCATACTTAGATTCCTTTGTCTTTTGTAGATTTTCCAGAAGTTGTAGTCTCAACAACTCACAAAGATCATAGTTTTCACCCTTTTCAACCATCTCATATGATGTCTTGATGGCGGTTGTTGATACTGAATTTTCTTTGTTGGTGAAGTATATTTTGTATCCTATCATTATTGAGGTGTACTTGACTATCGGGTTTTTGATGTCCTTTATTGTTAGTGCTCTTCTATGATACTTCACACTCTTTCACTCCATCACCATTTCATTTTTCACTAACTTGAGCATTAGAGGGTTTTAATTTTTTTTGTTTTATTTGCAGCTTTAATACATGTATATGAGCCTTTTATTTAATAAATAAATAAATTTGTATTTGTATCTATTGTGCAATTTGCTTTTGCACTTCAAAATGACATTGAATATGGATTTCTTATATTGGGGTTTCTCGTATGAACAAGCACATAAATGAAATATGTGTGGAATGAAACATCTAAAGTTTTTAGATTTGATATTCACAACTTACAAACATGATAGATTGTTATGAATAAAATATGGTTGCATTTCAACATGTTAAGTTATTGGATTGTACAATAATGCAAACAAGAGAGAAAGGGGAAAATATAAAACTATTGGGTTCTCTTTGTATTTAGATGTTATAAGAAATTTTGTAATGGTTGATCAATATGTTTTTCTAAATGTTAATTGGTGAGATATGGTCATAAGATAAATCCATTTATATATTCTTGCAATCTAGTTTCAAATTGAATCTTAAATTATGTGTATGCACACTCATGATTTGCTAAATAATTGATGAGTGATGAAAAATATGAAGGGGTTGAAATGTGCTTAAACAATAAGTTTCCATCTTATAGTAAATAAAAATTGTAATCTTTGGTAATTTTGTAGGGTTGTTGGTAAAGCAATGTGGCCTTGTAATTCATAATATGTTGACTTGTATAGTTAGGTGTTCTTGAGAGACTTGGTTAAGCATGGAAGGATTAGAGTGTTTGGATAGTGAAATAATAATGGATGTGTTTGGTACCGTTAGTTTAGTTTTATAAGATGTAAAACATAAAATATTACTTTTATCACTATCACTCTTATTACTAACATAAAATATCATTTTTATCACTATCGCTCTTGGCACCATGATTTATGAGAATAATGCCATTAAAGTCTCAACATTTTTAGCCTCATGGCTCATGAGATTCTTGGTTGGTCCAATATATGTTGGAAGGATTAGGATGCTTGGGTAATGAAATGGCATGTACAATAGTATTAGCTAAATTATTTAGATGTGTTAACACCATTGGTTCAATGCCATGATGTGTAGGATGCAAAATAATGCTCTTAACACTCTCACACTAAACAAAAGTAAAACAATTTGTAACATTGTGTTCATTCCCACCATAAGAAAACAATTTGAAATTGAGATTAAAAAGAAAGGTGAACCCAACATCTAGCTATAGGTTCAAATGAAACATTCCTAGTTGTGATGATTTGAGAGCAGACTTAGGAATCTTAATACATTTGATCAAATTAATGTAGCTTAGAAATATTGAAGTACTTTGTAATGTTTTATTTGCCATCGTTGTGAGAAAATAATTTAGAGTTAATAAAAATGAGTTCAATTTTTAAAGGTGGACCTAACATCTAATTGTAGGTTCACACAAAACATTCTTAGGTGTCATGGTTTATAAGAACAATCTTGTTAAAGTTTGTCTCTTTTTGGGGCTTAGGGCTCTTGAGTGACTTCAACAAATCAATGTAGTTTGAAAGGATTTGGATGCTTAATTAATGAAATGAGACCACCACTAGCATTAACAAATACACCCAAAAATGTTGGTACTATCAATTTGGTGCCACCAAGGTGTAGAACATTAAATATCACTCTTATTACCCTTACACTAAACAAAATTGCTACATTCATCATCACTATAAATAAACAATTTTGAGTTAAGAATTTAAACTAAGACACATTATGGTAGATGGACCTAATGTTTAACTATAGGTTTAGATAGAACATTTTAGATGGCTTCACTCTTGATTGCTTTGAGAGCCCTAATAGTTTCAAATGAATCTTTCTTGTCACTCCTTGCATTTTTAGGCATTGGTGGGGCTTTGGCTAATGCTTCTATATATGGTTCTGGATCACAGGTCTCATTTGGGGTTTCATCTAATGTGATGGTCATGAATGGCATTTCCTTCATTTATGACAAGCTCTCCTTATGTAGTTCCTTCCATTGAGGAAATCCCCCATTGGTTTTATGTGAAGGTGATGTCTAGTTCATAACGAGTGTCATTTGCAACTATCACTAGGTTAGGGATCTATTTCACTAAAATTTTCTATTATAAGAAGTCTTTACCATGCTCACAATCTTCTCCTATTGTCATTTGTGGGTAGGATTGATTGATAATGCATTTTTTTGTTAATGTTGGATAAATCTACATAATCAATTGTTTAGGGCCCTCCCTTTATTGTAAGAGTTGGTATAAAATGCTCCATTCCATGAAGGATTTGACTATGGATGAAGCCTCCCAAGATCTAGGAGATTCAATGAAAGCACAAAAGATCAAATATGAGAGAACAATTATATTCCATCAAAGTATACAAAAATTATACAATGATACAATTGATTAATAATACATAAAATACAATAGAGGTCTTGCTTGTAAGGAAACTTGCAGCCATTGTATGACAATTTCCACATAACCCGAAAGAGATAATAATGCAAATAAGTGCTCAAAATCCACATGCAAGAGAATAGACAACATACCCATCAAAGATGACACAAGATATACCCTAGGAAAACCCTCAAGAGGAAAAAACCCATCCTCCAAAAACATCCATACTCCATCATATTAATCAACCATAAAGCAATACAAGAGTTACAATGAACACCTTTGAAGCATCAAGTCCTCCAATGCACTCTCATGTGTCCAAGCATGAATCCACACATCCCATGTCATGCTTCACATATGCACGCCTCAAGAAGACTCAATAATGACAGCCAAAACCAATCAACCCCCAACCTAAACCACTACACATGTGTTTGCTTTTATAGACACAAGCTCACACATAATACAACTAGTGTTAAGGTAAAATCATGTACCACAAAACCATGTGAATACAAAAACACTAACCCCTTATTTAATATTGAGTACTAAGACATCACTTTATTTAATATTTCTCCAATATTAAATTATTATCACATGTCTGAGCCCACACATTAAACAATAATACAATGTTACAATACAACATAAGTGGGTACCTAAATAATTACCTAGTGTGATTAACCACACCACCAAGGTGCATCACAACTAAATAATTATTTAATTACAATAATATAATAAATCATTTTATGCAACGGTGTACAACACCATATCCCAACATTCTCCCACTTGTTGTATACATTGCATAAGGGATCAATACATGAAATACATCATCATAGCCATACATGAAACCACATGAATCTCCAAAATGCTCTCGTGCTCCATCAAGATACCTACAATAAGAAAAAAGTGACCACCATCTCAAGCAAGAACTCCTCTCATCCTCCAACATGCCACCTATGGAAGAAAAGGAACATGCCAAGGTGAGGATGCACCAATCCATGAGCACAAGCATCAAATCCAAGTGATAAGAAAGGCTCCATAACAAGCTGCTACCAATTGAAAAACCCACATGATCGAAAATAACATCTACAACACATGCCAATACATTCAACCATCCATACCTCCAAGGTATCAATACATTAGTAAACTCATGCCAAGAACATATGCAACTTGTAAACTGCAACCAAGCTCCCTATATCAAATCTATCAATGAAGAACATACATATCTAGGAACTCCCACTGCATAGGGAATGTCAAAGCATATCAATTCTACCAATCAACACTATATATCAAGGTGTGATAAGTAAATCAAAGCATGAAGTACCAAGAACAATAACAATGATCCACACATACAACCCAAATAGTTGCATAATCTCTCACAACATGTTGCCACCATCATCTCCAAACCATGAACATCCAGGAAGGAACCATGAAGAGAGAAACTTGTAAACCATAATATGTCCTCCTACCAACACCTCAAAAGTGTACTGCTGTGTCAAGTATGATCTCCTAACAACTCCAAATGGAAAGCCTCAACAACATCCATAACACTCAATATTATAGATCAAGTACAACATATGAATCATGTAACAATGCTAACATGGATGTAAGCCTCTCTAATCAAGAAGATCAAACTCAAAGTAACCATCCTAATATTGGAAATCAACCCATAAACTATCTCCTAACAATCCTCATCAAAGAATGATATCATAAACTAAAATGCACAAGGGGATAACCATGCCATAACATCCCTCGAAATGAATCCTCTAAAACTAACTATCCATAGCTCAAGATCCATATCTATGAAAGATAAAGCATATAAACTCATGTGCTAAACAATCCTCAAATGAGTCTCCATAACCAATCACCATGAATCAACTCAATCCCACGAGAAAACAAAGCACAAAACATAACACATCTAAAAGATATAATGGGCAAATACCTCTCAAATAATACACTGCCAAGTAGACCAAGAATGGGGAATGAGAATGCTCCTCTAGGATACCAAGTCATCATGACTCACTCTAAGAGCAATCTCCTCTACCAGTCTATAATGAACTCACATCCATATCCAAGTGAAAGCTCTTCAGTCTTCCTGTTGAAACCTCCAAAGAGTAACCGTCTCAAGCAAATGTCTCTAAGCACAAGAGAACTCCAACCATCACCTACATCTCTAAGTAACCATGAGCACCTGTAACCAATCAGTCCATGCCAAACTCCAAATGAAACATAGCACCATCATAAAATAATCAAGCAAATAATCAATGTACTCAATACAAAGAGAATCACACACGATCAATGTCAAAGCTCCAATCATGAATCAGGAACATAAACATGACATCCATGATCTAACCATCTCCTTCTAGGAGATCACATGCACCAAAACATATATCTACATCTTGGTCTCAAGAGAACAAGTACCATGCCAAACTCTAAGTGCACATCAAGAGTAAACCATGACATAATAGAAAACACTCTAAACCAAGAAAACATATCTCCAATCACATGAAGATAACCATATTAATGATGCATCCACGTCACTGCCAATGACTCCCACTAAATCGTGATACGAGCTACACATGGCATCATGACAACCATCCTCTCCATGAAGATCATCTAGGTCTGCACACACTCAATTGCAATATTAGTAACATACGAGTGAAACCAAGATCTCCAAGACAAGAAGATACATACAACTGCCAAACCATCATAAACATATCCATCACTGTCAAAAGCTCCCACTGAAAGTGTACAACCAATGAATGTAACAAGCTACCTTGACATCATGATAACAATCTCCTAATGAAGATCAACCAAAGGGGCCTCACACAATAAAAGAACTCAAATGCAACATGAGCTTCCTAATAAAGAAGGCAAAGTAAACCATGATCCACATACCAAGAAAATACACCACCACAACCTGAATTAGGATACAATCCAACACCACCAACAATGCACCTGCATAAACCATCATGACATGCCAAAGTCCCTAAAGCACAAGAAACAACCATGACACCATGATCACCAACAAATGTACCAACAACTCAACCCAACCGTGTCCCACATATCTGCATAACATAGCCAACTATATAGGTTTCACATCATGATTGTACCTGGTAATACCATCTCACCTCCTCAACACGATATCAAAACCAAGTGACTAAACCAAGCCACCAAAATTGAAATGCATTAACACTTAAATATCTATAGGCATAGACAACCATGTCCAAGTCATAGGTGCAACAAGTAAGTATAGACCGCCTACAATGTTACACAACTTGTAGATACAACAATGAATCATACAAATCCAACCAAATACTGATAACCATGTCAAATGAGAATAATCTGAGATGTACAACTGAGCATTCAATGAACCCAACATCAAATCTCTTAGATTCGACAATCCATAAGCTCACAGTATCACCATAGTCAACATAACCCATAAACAACTTAGGATAGAATATCAACAAATAAATCATGTCAAAACAACTCCAAAGTTGATCCACTGTGAAGTGCTCTAAACAAGCTTTTCATTGACTATTCGAAGTCCAAAATCCAACTCTGTATGCACTCGATATCACCTCTCAAAGCTCAAAACAAACACCTAACTTCTAGCTAGCAAAACACTATCAAAACTACAAAATCTATGAAAATATCTAGCACCACAATGTAGATCACTGAGTCAACTTTCCAACGAGTCCAAGAAGAGCAAAAACAAAGAATCTAGGCGAAAGTTATGGCCCCTAGAAGTAAAAACATAGTTTGAACATGAGGCAAAAAAATTTAAGCCACCCCTAGTGGCTGGGCAGTGGCCCCACCTAGGCGGCGCTGCTCCCCTGGTGGTGGATCCAAAAATTTCATAAAATACAAAATAATTTTCAAATATTAATTTTTTTTAAACCTTTGAAAAAGTGGCACATTTTTTTAAAATGTTTAAAAATAGAACCTTAATAAAATATGCATGGGAGGTGGGCAACTTAAATTTTTCAATAAAATATTTTTCAAAAGTTGATTCACAATATTATTTTGATTTTGATTTTTTAATTTTAACTTTTGGCTTTTTATTTTGCAAGTAATTTTTTTGACAGAATATTTTAATAATTTTTTTTTCTATGAACCATAATCACAACTATACAACTAGCAAAGGGGGTTTGACTAAAAAAAATTGCATTTTTTTCACTGTCACCAAAATATGTCGAATTTAATATATCAAAATTCATCTCTCAGCCAACCTGAATCCAACCATGAGGTCCATTTTGTCCCAGGAGGTCATTTGCAAAATTTCCCCTACAAAACCCCCATTTGAATGCACAACCAAGAAACCCTTTTTAGCCAAAAATTTTTACACCCCAAATTTGCAAACAATCCATCATAACAACAAACCCAAAACCCTTGGATTTGTAATAAATAGCCTGCAAAGCCCTCATATCTTGCCATTTCTTTCATTCTCTCATGCATTGCATAGATTCAAATTTCAAGCAATATTTTCTCAACCTAGGGTTATAATACAAAATCTTCAACCATGAAAGCTCTAATACCACTGTATGACAATTTCCAAATAGCCCAAAAGAGATAACAATGTAAATAAGTGCTTAGAATCCACATGCAATAGAATAGACAACATACCCATCAAGGATGACACAAGATATACCCTAGGAAAACCCTTAAGAGGGAAAATCCCAGCTTCTAAAAGCAACCATACTCTATTATATTAATCATCCATAAAGCAATACAAGAGTTACAATGAACACCTCAAAAGCATCAAGTCCTCTAATGCACTCTCATGTGTCCAAGCATGAATCCACACATCCCATGCCATGCTTCACATATGCACTCCTCAAGAAGACTCAATAATGACATCCAAAACCACTCAACCCCCAACCTAAACCACAACACGTGTTTGATTTTATAGACAAAGCTCACACATAATACAACTAGTGGTAAGGTAAAACCATGTACCACAAAACCACTAACCCCTTATTTAATATTGGGTACTAACACACCACTTTATTTAATATTTCTCCAATATTAAATTATTATCACATGTCTCCCACACATTAAATAATAATACAATGTTACAATACAACATAAGTTTGTCCCCAAATAATTACCTAGTGTGATTAACCACACCACCAAGGTGCATCACAACTAAATAATTATTTAATTACAATTATAATAAATCATTTTATGCAATGGTGTACAACACCATATCCCAACTTTGCTTATATAAGAAAGGTGAGAGGATAGTATATCACAATATTATGACATGCATCATAATTATATGACATGAGCCATGAAGAGATAAGTATCCTAAGTGTACCCTAAGTAAGCTTAACAAACCTAGTGTGAGGACCTAAATAGTAACTAGTTGCGTAGTAAACATTGTTCATACTAAAAACCCCCTCGAGTAAAATTTAGGGGGACCAAATGAATGCATGATTACAAATATGCGGAGATGGGTCCCAACAACAAGGCCATGTTAAGTACCAAGTGCATGTTTGTATCCTTAAAACAAAAATCCAAAAAACCAAAAAAAATCTCTTTATTTGCTTACTTTAAAATTTTCTTCTTGCTAATGTTTAGACATCAACCATCTCATATAAGCTAACATTTACATCCACTAATTCCAAATAATATATTCACCCCATCAATCTCATCTTCATAAACATTAGGAACCTTTTGACGATCAACCAACCATCCTCATGTGACCATACCCCAAATCCACACAATGCAATTTTCTAATTTCCACCACATACCTTTAACCAAAATCCCAATATTTAAATTCTCAATTCAATTCACAAAGCACATCCTAGTATTTGTCCCTATCTCATCCTATGTCATAATCCAATCCTTACTCTTCGCCCATTACCCTATATAATTAAATACCAATCAAATCATATTTGAAATCCTAGGTAACCCCCATCATCCTCTATCTGCCTATCATAATATATGGATTATCCCAAAATCAATCATCCTCTACTCCAATATAAACATCCTTTACATTCTCATCCACACATCTTAATCTCCACCTATCTATATCCTATCTCTATCTCACTCTCCCTTTTCACTTATTTTCTCTTCCTCTCTTTCTCTCTCTATATGTTTGTCTCCTTAAGTGTGCAATGGGTACATTGAAGAGGTCTTAAAGGTGAATTATCATATCCTTAATCAAATGACATGCTACCTTGAGCATAACTCCCCAAAGACACATGCCATCCTTGGATTGTTGACATGAAACAACCAATCAAAAGTTAGTTTCTCTTTTTTCTCTCTTTTCCTTTGTATCTCTCATATTTCTCTCTCTGTCATGCTCTATCTCTCTTTGTCTATTCCTCTCTTTCAATCTCTGTCTCCACCTATATCTCTCTCTCTCTCTCTTGATATCTATCTATCTAAATTTGTCTCTTTCTCTCATTCTCTATCTTTTGAATTTCTCTCTCTTTATTAGCCAATAGGCTACATATAGTGTGAGGTTTGAGCTTGAAACAACTCTCACACCTGCAAACCACTATTGAGTCATTGGAAAAGAAGTTTCAGCTGCCATTTATTAGTAAATCAATTGTCGTTTAATGGTAAAATCCTCTAAATATCAGGTAAAAGCCTCCAAAATTTTACTTATCACATAAAAGCTATATAAATATTGATTGGACAACTGAATGAGAACATTTTATTTCCATTTGTGACATTTTTTGTCAATTTGATGGCAACTTCTTTTTTCATTTTCATTGCTTATGTTTTAAATCTGTATGCATATATTTCATAATTAGATAATACTTAATTTCTTTAAATTAAAAATATAGATTTGTTTAAATTTATTTCATTCCATTATTTAGTACTTATTATTAATTGTTTAATCTAGCCACGTGTAACTAGAATTTGCAACGCATCCATGCACAAACATATACTCTCTAACAGATTAACATACATATAGTTTTCTTTTGACATAATCCTTGAACCTCCTTTAGGTGCAAGTGCTAGTATATATACCTCTCTATATAGAATTGTCTCCCCCTCTATCTCTCTTTCTTTTTCCTAATCTCTCCAAAGATCAATTAAACTATGAGATTTTTATATATTAATTTAACTTGTTCTATATAAAAATATATTAATTATTAACTATAATAATTTCATGTTTATATTTAATAATTTTATTATAGAATATAATATATAACAATAATATAACCTATATATACTTTTATATATAATAATAAATATAATTATATTATATATCATGTAATCTATTATATAAAATATATATAATATATTAATTATATTTTATATTATATAAAAATATAGCAATTAATAATTAAATATTATAATAATGTTTTATATATATTTAATAGTCTTGTTAAAGAATATGTTATATAATAATAATTAGTATAATTATATTATTTATAATCTATTTTTTATTATATAAAATATACACTATATATTAATTATGCTAATTATACCTAAGGTAAAGGATGTCATAATGTTAAAACCTAAATGTGCTCATTGTTAGGATCTTAGCCATAATTTTCATTTTAATAAACATACTCTAAAACCCTGGTGAAACCAGGGTGTGCAACTCATCAAATTGGAGAAGTGAAAGGTCAATACTAGCGAGGAAAAGTTTGAAGGAGCGGAAACCAATAACAAAGAGGAAAGCAACAAAAAACGACCAAAAACAATCGAAAAAATAGTGAAAAATGATGAATGGCTAAGATTCATTTAATTGTTTTGCATTGATATTGACACAAGATAGCCATCAATACGCTTTTATAGGTCGCCTCATTCATAGATAGCTTCAAATTGGTCAATTGGTAGGCCATTTAGAAAATGATGTTGTTTTTGCAACAAATGTCTCAATGGATAAGTGATAGCTTCAAATCAACTATGCATCCACTTACAGGGATCCAAACATGATTGAAATAAAAACTTTGAATCAAGAAGATAATCAGGCTCCATTACCAATAGGCTCATGTTATGTTTGCAATACGAAGAGAAGGAGAGAGAGAGAGGGAGAGATAGGGCTAGAAAGAGGGGGAGATAGTGGGGAAGAGTGAGAGAGGGTGGTAAGGAGATAGATATAGATAGGAAGATAGAGATAGAGATGGAGATGGAGAAAAATGAGAGGGATATGGAGAGGAGAGAAACAGAGGGAGATATAAAGAGAGAGAGGAGAGAGGGATAGATAGAGATGGAAGAGATAAATATATAGAGAGGGGTAGAGAGGGAGATGGATAGATGGATAGAGAGAGGGAGACATGTCTAGAGATAAAGGGGGAGAGAGGAAAATAGAGGTAGAGATGATGATAGAGCAAGAGAGGAAGAGGGAGACAAATAGATAGAAGAGAAATACAAAGAGAGACAGGGAGATAGAGAGGATGAGATAGAGAGATATAAAGGAAGAGGGAGAGGGAGAGATAGAGAGATATAGATGGTGAGATAGAGTGATAGGGAGATAGAGATATAAGGAGATATAGAGAAAGGAGGAGAGGGAGAGAGAGACAAATAGATAGACAAACAAAGAGAATTAGAGGTAGGTAAATAGAGATGGAGAGAGGGAGAGAGAAATAGGGGGAGATAGAGAAAGGGAGAAAGAAGTAGGGGGAGATAGAGATATATGGGAAGAGAGAGAGAGAGAGAGAGATGGAGATGTGGAAGAGAGAGAGGTAGAGAGGTAGAGATAGAGATATAGATAAAGGGATAGGGAGGGAGCGAGGAAGGGAGAGATGGGGAGAGATAGAGAGAGGAAGGAGATAGAGAGAGAGGGAGGTAGAGAAAGGGAGAGAGATAGGTATAGGAGGAGAGATAGAGAAGAGGGGGAGAGAGGGAGAGAGAGAAGATGGGGAGAGAGGAAGAGATAGCTCAATATAGAGAGGGGGGAGAGGGAGAGATAGATCAATAGATAGAGAGGGGGAGAGGGAGTGACATAGATAGTGAGAGATATAGAGAGATAGAGAGCGATAGGGAGAGAGATATCAATCACCCTCCCTATATCTCTATCTATTCATATTTATCTCTCTATCTCTCCACCTCTCTCTATCTCTTTGTCTCCCTCTTTATTTGTATGTTTCTCATTATCTCCTCTCTCTCTCTATATATATATATCTTTTCTTCCCTCTATTTATCTTTATCTCCCTATCTCTTTATGTGACTTTATCTCTATCTATATCTCTCTCCTCTTCTCTCTTTCTCTTTTCCTTTATATATTTTTCTTTATCTCCCTCACTATCTCTATCCCTTTCTTTGTCCCTCTTTATTCCTCTATGTCTCTTTGTCTCCCTCTTTATCTCTTTATTTCTATTTATTTCACTCTCTCTCTCTCTCTCTATCTCTAGATCTTTGTTTCTCTCTTCTCTCCTTTTTCTCCCTATCCCTCTTTTTATCCCTTGATTTCTATATTTGTCCCTCTCTCTTTATCTATCTTCGTCTCTTTCTCCTTTGTCTCATTTTTCTCCCTCTCTCTTGCTCACTTTCTCTTTTCTCTCTCTCCAACTATCTATATCTTATCTCTATCTCACTTTTCCTTTTCATGTCTTTTCTCTTCCTCTCTTTCTCTCTCCATATGTTTGTCTCCTTAAGTGTACAATGGGTACATTGAAGAGGTCTGAAAGGTGAATTATCATATCCTTAATCAAATGACATGTTACTTTGAGCATAACTCCCCAAAGGCACATGCCATCCTTGGATTGTTGACATGAAACAATCAATCAAAAGTTAATTTCTCTTTTTTCTCTCTTTTCCTTTGTATCTCTTATATTTCTCTCATGCTCTATCTCTCTTTGTCTATTCCTATCTTTCAATCTCTGTCTCCATCTCTCTGTCTCTGTCTCTCGATATCTATCTGTCTAAATTTTTCTCTTTCTCTCATTCTCTATCTTTTGAGTTTTTGTCTCTTTATTAGTCAATAGGCTACATATAGTGTGAGGTTTGATCCTGAAACAAGTCTCACACCTGCAAACCACTATTGAGTCGTTGGAAAACAAGTTTCAACTACCATTTAATGGTAAACCAACTATCATTTAATGGTAAAATCCTCTAAAATATCAGGTAAAAGCCTCACTTATCACATAAAAGCTAAATAAATATTGATTGGACAACTAGAAGAGAACATTTTATTTCCATTTGCTATATTTTTTGTCAATTTGATGACTTCTTTTTTCATTTGTACTACTTTATGTTTTAAATCTATATGCAAATATTTCATAATTGGACAATACTTAATTTCTTTAAAAGAAAAAATCTAGATTTGTCTAAAATTTTATTTCATTCCATTATTTAGCACTTATTATTAATTGTTTAGTCTAACCACATGTAACTAGAATTTGTAACACATCCATGCACAAACACATACTCTCTGACATATTAACATACATATAGCTTTCTATCAACATAATCCTTGAACCTCCTTTAGATGAAAGTGCTAGTATATATACTTCTCTCTATATAGAATTGTCTCCCCCTCTATCTCTTTCTTTTTCCTAATCTCTCCAAAGATGAATTAAACTATTATATTTTTTATACATTAATTTAATTTGTTCTAAATAAAAATATATTAATTATTAATTATAATAATTTCATATTTATATTTAATAATTTTATCAAAAAATATAATATACAATAATAATATAACCTATATATACTATTATATAATAATAAATATAATTATATTATATATCATGTAATCTATTATATAAATGAATATTTTACATTATATAAAAATATAACAATTATTAATTATTAATTATAATAATTTTTTATATATATTTAATAATTTTGTTAAATAATATAATATATAATAATAATATGTAGTATAATTATATTATTTATAATTTATTTTTTATTATATAAAATATACATTATATATTAATTATATTTATGATGTCGTAATGTTAAAACCTAAATGTGCTGTTAAAACCTAAATGTGCTCTTATTAGGATCTTGCCCGTAATTATCATTTTAAAAAACATACTCTAAAACCCTGTCGAAATTATTTTCAGGCTGCAGCGAGGAAGAGTTTGGAGGAGCGGAAACCAATAGCGGCTGGGAAAGCAGCAAAAAAACGGCGAAAACAGCCGAAAAAATGATGAACGGCTGAGATTCGTTTAATTGTCTTATAATTAAAAAGTTGCGAGGCTGATTATGCCCTAAAATTTGCACCCTCACTCATTTATCTCCAGCTCACAACAAAATATGTCAGTAAGAGACAGGTCTAAAACCCTAAACCCTTCACTGTAAGAGATCCCCAAAAATATAAAACCCTCCGCGGCCGTGTGAAACCCTAAATACGTATTTCACATCTGCAATATTTTTCCGCAACATTTTGCAGCGATCAAGTATTGTTCGATCGCATCACTACACTGATCAGGCAGCCAGCGTTCGAATCCCATGGCGTCCACAGAAGAAAAAAAGAAGAAGAAAAACTCGTTACAAAATGAAGAGGACAACGAAGGTGACTACCTGATAAAACCCCAGAGTTACACCCCCGAAATGGACACCTCCTCGTGGCCAATCCTGCTCAAGAACTTCAACAAGCTCAACATACGCACGGGCCACTACACTCCCATTCCTACAGGCAACTCCCCGCTGAAGCGCCCTCTCTACGACTACATCCGCTACGGTGTTATAAACCTCGACAAGCCTGCAAACCCTAGCTCGCACGAGGTGGTCGCATGGATAAGGAGAATGCTTAGGGTTGAGAAGACCGGTCACAGCGGGACCCTGGATCCCAAGGTCACTGGCAGCTTAATAGTCTGCGTGGAGAGAGCCACGAGGCTTGTGAAGGCGCAGCAGGGGGCTGGAAAGGAGTACGTTTGTGTGGCACGGCTGCATTCGGCTGTCCCTGATGTGGCCAAGGTTGCCAGGGCTCTGGAGACCTTGACGGGAGCGCTCTTTCAGCGGCCGCCGCTTATTTCCGCCGTGAAGAGACAGCTGAGGATCAGAACGATTTACGAGAGCAAGCTGCTCGAATACGATGCCGAGAGGCATCTGGTTGTCTTCTGGGTGTCCTGTGAGGCAGGTAATGTTATGTTAAGTGTCATTCGTTATTCAAAGATAACCATTTTTATGTGAAGGTAAATGTAGTTGTCTTCCAGCATGTAGTGTTACTGTATACTTATATGCCACTTAAAAGAATCTTGCAGCACTATATGATACTGGTTTTACTGATGCAAACTTGAATCTGATTTTAGTACCTCACCTCTTTATACCTTTATTTTCTGTATTCGGTCAATGGCATTATTTTGAATTCTTGCACGGCGCTTATCATATTGATTCTAGTGATGTAAATTTGGAAGTCTGTTTGAGGGCCTTATGGGATGTCTTTATTTGCTGTATTCAGCTTATAAACTTCTTATACATTTGCCTTCATACTCTTGCAGTAATGCATGATACAGATTCTACTGATGTAAATTTGAAGCTGGTTTAAGTTTTACTATAATTTATGTATTTATTTGCTCTATTCTGTGTAAACATTTGCTTTCAGAATCTTGCATTACTTTATGGGACTGATTCTACTCGTGCAAATTTGAAGTTGGTTTAAGTCTTTACCATTGAATTTCTTTATATTCTGTAATCGGTTCATGGTTATAGATTTGCCTTCACACTCTTGCTGTAATGTATCATATAGATTCCACTGATGTAAATTTGAAGTCTGGTTTAGATTCTGTCTCTATTTTCCGAATTGAATGGTGTATACGTTGTATACTTGTCTTCAAATACTGCAGTACTCTATGGCACTGATTCTATTGATGCAATTTGAAATCCAGTTTAGGTCCTTACCATTTTATATCTTTATTGAATATTGTCTACTGCAAATGGTTATTTAATATTTATATGTTTTTTTCCCACAAATACGTATTGTTATACATATTTATTTTGTGTATACTCATCTGGCATATTGCCATGTTACAGAGATTGTTACATCTTTCTTAATCGTGTAATATCATATATATTTGTTTCATGTACACTTACCTGGTACATATTTGATTCATGTACAGGTACCTATATCAGGACGCTGTGTGTTCACTTGGGGCTTTTGCTGGGAGTTGGTGGTCACATGCAGGAGCTGAGGAGAGTCCGGTCTGGGATTTTAGGTGAAAGGGACAATCTGGTGACAATGCATGATGTGCTTGATGCACAATGGATGTATGATAATTACAAGGATGAGTCCTATCTGAGGAGGGTTATCATGCCATTAGAGGTTTTGTTGACCAGCTATAAGAGATTGGTTGTCAAGGATTCTGCAGTGAATGCCATCTGTTATGGGGCAAAGTTGATGATTCCAGGGTTACTGAGATTTGAGAATGGGATCGAGGTTGGTGAAGAGGTGGTTTTAATGACCACTAAGGGGGAGGCAATTGCAATTGGCATTGCACAGATGACAACTGCTGTAATTGCTACTTGTGATCATGGGACAGTGGCAAAGGTGAAGAGGGTAGTGATGGAGAGGGATACTTATCCCAGGAAGTGGGGATTGGGACCAAAGGCATCCACAAAGAAGAAGATGATTGCACAGGGGCTATTGGATAAGCATGGGAAGCCTAATGAGAAGACTCCAGAGGAATGGATGAGGAATTTGGGGTTGCCTGCCAGTGGGGATACTTTAGTTGCCAGCCTTGCGGCTGCACCCAGTGTCAAAACTGAGACAGAGTGGCAGCAAGTAGCAGGTGGGGCACCCAATGTGAAAATTGAGCCTGACAGCTACGATAAAACAGAGGAGAAGAAGAAGAAGAAGAAGAGAAGTAGAGAAGGTGAAGATGACACACCAGATGGATTAAAGAAGAGGATCAAGGTAGAAGAAGGAGAGGAGGATGTTACTGAGAAATCTGAAAAAAAGAAGAAGAAGAAGGTCAATGGTAATGAGGAAGCTATTGAGGCTGATAAAAGTGAAAAGAAGAAGAAAAAAGATAAAGATATTGGAGAAGAGGAAGTAGAAGAGGTGAAGAGTGAGAAGAAGAAGAAGAAGAAACACAAAGAGAAAGGGGAGCAGGAAGAGGAAGTAGAGGTTGAGAGAAGTGAGAAAAAGAAAAAGAAGCACAAAGAGAAGGGAGTGGAAGAGGAAGAGGAAGAGCTGGAGAAAAGTGAGAAAAAAAAGAAGAAACACAAAGAGAAGGGAGAAGAGACTCCTTTATCAGCAGCATTGCATGATGAAGACAAAGAGAAGAGTGAAAAGAAGAAAAAGAAAAAGAAGCATGAAAATGAGGAATAGGATCAGTTGAGTGAGGCTTGGATGCTTTGGAAGACAGGTGTAAAGCTGCAAATACTGAAAACAACGACATAATTACTGCTCACTCTATTTAATGAATTGTGAAATTTTGCCTCTGTGGTGATGGCCCAGGTTGGCATTATTGTAGCAGCTTTGGAGTCCATACTTTTAGACATCAGCCTGTATGCATATTCTATGGCAGGTCAGGTGTGGGGATTATCACCAATGCTTTTGTCATAACTTATCTTAATCAATGTTAAATGTTTTGAGAATTTTTCAAATATGAGGTTTTGTCACAAAAGTGGACTGTGGGTTCCTATAATTGGTGGAACAGGTGTATAAGTTGGTTTATGTGAGCTATAGAAGTTGTTTTGAATAAATATCAGCCCATGCTCAAGAACTTTCTGATCCTCCAATTTTGACTTAATTTTGTTGAGTATTCACCTTGAACTCTGTTATGAAGGTCTAGACAAGGACTCGCATCTTTTTCAGCACACGTAATGTTTTAGTTAGCCTTATTTATGCAGCCTCTTATACTGAAGAAAGCTAGAAAGAATTTTCAATGCCTTGTGAACTCGTTTTATTGGTGGTTCTCCCACCATTTATTCATATCAGAAATTCCTCTTCCTTTGTCATTCTTGGACACTTTAGATGGCATTCTGAGGGAGTGGCATAATTTCAAGCCATATTTAATTTAGATGAGTGTTTCTGTAATGTTTTTAATAAATGTTTTTTATTATCTATCTTTGTTTGTCCCATAATAATGAATGCATTGGGTGATTGCCATAGTCTGATGAATTTTATCTTAACTTTGTGATTTAGTTTCTGGTTAGTCATGTAGAGCTTGGATTATACTAATGGTTGGGAGTGCTATTTTTGGATGTAATTTCATTCTAATTAGTGCCATGCTTTTGAGAACTATGAATAATTAAGTACAGTCAACCCAAATAAAGCTGTGAAATGTTGTGATATTTTCAAAATAATTTAGAAAAATTGAAATTGACAGCTGCTTAATGCTCTGGGATGTTACCCCTCATATGGAGTGGGCAAGGATAGGCTTCTCTATTTACTTAAAATGCCAGATGTCCATGAGCACTATACGAAACAAAGGATAAAATGGAAGCCTTCTTTGTTGCACAGAAGTTACTTATCTGAAACAGAAATTTGATATGGTAGAAGCTATGCTATCTCTAAACTGAGATGATAGGCTTCTCTATTTACTTAAAATGCCCAATGTCCATGAGCACTAAACCAAACAAGGATAAAATGGAAGCCTTCTTTGTTGCACAGAAGTTACCGAGCTGAAATAGAAATCTTCTTCATATGGTAGAAGCTATGTTATCTCTAAACTGAGATACAACAGAAGTGTTCTTGACTAAATTGAGGTACAAAATGAGTTGCATTCTTGTCCAATTTGAGTGACAGTAGAATCCACAATTTTCTCCAACTGAGCTAAATAATAGCAAGTCTAAAGGCATCTGGATTTGCTTCACTCTGTTACAGCAGAAGTCTCTTCCTCTCCATTCAACAGAGGCCATTTACAATCTAAATTAACACAACAGAGATGCAGTGGAGGTTATCTTCCTCTTCAAACTGAGATGCAATGGAGGTCATATTCCTCTTCCAACAGAGGTATCTTTCCTCTCAATGTTGAGTAACAATAGAAGTTGCTTCTTCCCCAGATTGTGTTAAAACAGAAGTGGTTCCATCTTCCTCTTGAAGCTGAGCTACAATATAAGTCTTAGGCATGTCATTTTTCTCTACAAATTGACTTACAATGATTGTTATTTCCTCTACAAACTGATCAAATACAAATATTTTTCTCTTTAACCTTAGCTAGAACAAGGGTAATAGGTTTGCGGATTGACTCATTTTCATAAAATTCTGGAAGTATTGAAGTCTTCTGAGTTGAGCCCAGCTTGAACAGAAATCTTGTGATTCAAGAGGATCCTGAGCTAAAGTTGTCTGAAGCTATAAGCAGGATTTGATCAGAAATTGGTTTAAGCTGAGCTACAATAGAACATATCTTCCAGGAAATTCAAAGGCTCTTGATAAGAATTTACCAAGGGTTGGCTAGGCGGAGCTCTACTCATCAGAGAGAAACAAAATAGTGTAGGCCTCCTTAAGTGTCAGGAGAGTTGTGTCCCAACCTTCACCATTAGATTCATCTTTTCAACCTAAATTTCAGTGCTGTAAATTGGTTCCTTGTCTTTCCCCACAATCATGGTTTGTTAGGTGCAGCATTTCAGCAACACAGAATCTTGGCTCAGGCTATTATTTTGATGTGAATTTTTTATTTTATCTCTTTTTTAGAGTGAGGCTTGTGGATTGACATCATTTTCATCAAATTATGAAAGTACTTAGTCTTCCGAAGTAAGCCTAACTTGAAAAGAATTCTTGTGATTAAAGATGAGCTTGAACTGAAGTCATCTGAGCTATAAGCCGAGTTTGGACAGGAACTGGTTAAACTGAGCTACAACAGAACATACCTTGCAGGAAATTTGAGGCTCTTAATTAGAATTTACAGAACCTCAGGCTATGTGGAGCTCTATTCAATCAGAGAGGTAATCTATCATAGTCTTTGCCTCCTCAAGAGTTGGGAGAATTCTGTCTCAACCTTCACCATTAGATTCATCTTCGAAACCTAATTTCAGTGCTGTAAGTGAGCTTCTTGCCCCCCTTTCCAATCGTATTATCAAAAGTTATATTATACAGATGGGACAAGTATTTGATTTCTCTCTTGACTTTCCTTAACGTCTCTTAGAAATTGCTGCGAAACAACTAAATAAGTTCAACATGGAATGATCTATTTCTTAGTGGATCCACTACAACTATGATGCTAAATTGGTTTCTCATATGCATATACCTCTTCCACAGTGCACCAGTCTTTCTTGCATACTTGCATACTTGCACTCTTCAACATGATATTGCACATGTAATTTTGTATGTGCCATGGTCGAGTATATAAAGCCGTGGTCGTGTGTGTCATTTATTTACCATGTATATATCTTGCTAGTATGTAACACAAAGATAACTTGTATATAAAATTTGTTGCATTTCTTTCTACATTTACTTCACGTCTCTTAGAAATTGCTGCGAAACAACTAAATAAGTTCAACATGGAATAATCTATTTCTTAGTGGATCCACTACAACTATGATGCTAAATTGGTTTCTCATATGCATATACCTCTTCCACAGTGCACCAGTCTTTCTTGCATACTTGCATACTTGCACTCTTCAACATGATATTGCACATGTAATTAAGTATGTGCCATGGTCGAGTATATAAAGCCGTGGTCGTGTGTGTCATTTATTTACCATGTATATATCTTGCTAGTATGTAACACAAAGATAACTTGTATATAAAATTTGTTGCATTTCTTTCTACATTTATCATTTGAGTAACTACAGTAGAATCTACTACTGCATTGCTTGGATCTCTTAAACCTTGTACATTTCAGCCCATTTTTGGATATAAACTACAAAGATGTCTTGTGTATTCGAAACTTGGTTATATATGTACAAGGTTTGATTTAATTTATTTGAAACTTGTTTGTCTATTGGATTATACTTACTCTTAAAGGAGGAGAAGAAATAGGCTATGCTAAATCAGATGGTAGCAAAGCTTACAAATGTTTGTTGGGATAAATGTATCACTAGTACTCTGGAAGCAAGTTTAGCTCCAGTGAGACCACCTGTCTCACAAACTGTGTACAGCTTTTTCTGGATATGAGTGTAATGATCTATGGACGCTTCCACAACATGCAATGATCTTTTGAAGAAATTTACTGTATTCTGAGGATAGTTTGTAAGCATGCATTTGGAATTTAATTTCACTTTGTTGGGGCTTTGTTAATTGTTTGAGAGGGGTAGTTATTGCGAGATAATTATGTTAATCTTTTTAATCTTAAGTTAATGCTTGTAGTGGTTCTCTTTGGGTAGGTCTGTAGTTTTCTTTTTTTGGAGGAAGCCAAAGCAATAAGTTAGAAGATGACCAGACATAATAAGGACTTTTCTATTTGATTTTCCTTGTAGGTAGGATTCATCAAAGTTCTGAGAATTTGAATACAGGGGTAATAGTTATCTAGATGGGAAGCCACTGTGGCTGTGAGTCTTCTGGGTAATGAAAACTGGTAATTTGAATCGTCAATCTTTAGGGCATTGGCTTTTTATAGTAGTGCATTATCCAAGCAGATTTTTTAATTTTTTGCATGGGTTAAATGGACATGTGGCATTATGAAGAGGTGGATCTCTTCATTTATTTTATATATATTATATCTATAAGTCAGATAAAACTTCATCCCTGTTAATCCAAAGCTGTTCATTATAAGAAGTTAATTACTTCAGAAAAATTATTTGATTTAACTCTAGAGCTGCATGTCAATTACATTTTGCCAATTCATTATACCCTAATGTGACTTCATCTACTTTTATTGCGAGTGTTTGGGTGTTTTAGAAAAGCTGTGTTACTTCTGAAGAAGAGTAGAGCTGAAGGTTTTGTTTGACAAAGTAATTAACATAACAAGAATTGGGGCAGGTTGTACACATATTCCGCTTGGACTTACTTGAAAGGAGTCCAACTTCTCTTTGTATACAATATTTTTGGTGAACTTTCATTGTTTTGTGTAGGTGATTGTTTTGAAATATTTGTTTGGCAGTCATCATAAACGTAGCAGGAAGGATACCTCGTCTATAGAATTGTTGTGCTCTGTAGCAGGAAGGATACCTCGTCTATAGAATTGTTGTGCTCTGTGAATGGAATACAGACTAATTTTTTGCATTTTAATTTGGTTGCTAAATTTCCCTTTGTGAGGTGGCTTTTGGCTTATATGTCACAAGTGAGGGGTATTTCTTCCGTCAAATTCTCTTAAATTGTACCTGATCTCACCCATTGGGTACACCTCACTTCGAATTAGATGTGGTATTTTACCCAATTCAACATTCAACATTTGTACATGGGAGCATGTAACATGTTTCCTATGGATTTAAACACAGATATCAGCTCTGAAAGCTCTTATTATTTATCATTTGACCTCATCCCAATTTGATGAACCATCTTTGCATAGTTTGCTTCTATAAGAATTATGGCTTAATAGTTATCAATATGGAAGGCTTCTGTGGCTGTAAGTTTTTGTGTAGTAAAAACTGGTAATTTGAATCATCAATCTTTTAGTTATTGTCAAATTGACAGTCCTAACGATTAAAAAAGGCCTAATGGTTATTGCTTCTTATCACAATAACTGAGATAAAAATAGGCTTAGATTTTGCCCGTTTTCTATGCAACAAAACAGGTTACCACTAGTGGCTGTGAGATCAAGCCCTCTGTTACTGTTAACCGTGCAAATGTTCAAACTGTTGGAAGAAACTATGATCATAGCCTCTACATTCTGATACAACGCAAATGGTTGCAGGAAATGCACAAAATGGATTTGTTAAAAAGCCCTTGGAAACTTATGACCAAATGTACTTGGCAGCTGTAAAACCAGTCTACACAACCTTTGGCAGCGTCCTTCTGGCTTGCACCAAAATGGGAGATTCGCTAGAGGGGATTGATGTACATCAATATATAATTGAAGAGGATTAAGCTAGGTTGTTTTACTTGCAGGTTCTTTGGTAGACATGTACACAAAGTGCCACAAAGAAATACAATGGAATGATTGCAGGGGATGCACAAAATGGGCTTATCGAAGGGCTTTGAAAGCTTTCAAGCAAATGCAGTTGACACATTTGAAGCCAATCTCCATAACCTTTGACAATACCTTCCAGTCTCGCAAAACCGAGCTTTGGAACAGGGCATGCGCATCCAACAGAGCATAATCAAATAGTGGACACGAATGCAAAATGTAAAAGCATATGCAAGGGACAAAATGTCTCAAAATTTGTGTCATCACTCTACAAGTATGCCTATGATTATTGTATTGTTAAAATAAATTAATAACAAATACCTCGTTAAAGCAACAGATTACTACAAGTTGTATCTACTTTCATGGTCATTGCTTTCCTAAGAGTTTCTTTGATATAACTATTTTCTAATCTTGTTAGATAATAATTCTTCCAGTACTTAGCATGCTAAAAACTATGAACATTTAATCTCATTACAACAGAAGGGTCCATTTCTACCATCAAAAAATTATATTAGTATCAAGTTAAAATGTACAATACAATGCAGCTTACCACCAAAAATTCTTAGGGAAAATTAATTCTATGCTATGTGGTATCCATTATACCTACATATCAGCCTGCACTGAGGTTCTTGTCAATGCATTGACTAGAAAGAATTTCACCCATCATTTTTTGGGTAAGAAGTAATGAAGTTTTGCAACATGCAACCCTACTTGGAGACAAATCACAGAGTCCACATTGTCAACTTGAATCTAATGGGTGGCACTTGTCAACTCAAAGTGATCAAATTATGTGGGAGCAAATTGTTTAGTAGAATTCCCTAAAGATATGTTGTCATGGCTTTCTATGATCGTAGACTATGCACAAAATGGATTTGTTGAAAAGTCCTTGGAAACTCTCAAAAAAATGCAATGGACATGTAAAGTCAATCTCAAAAACCTTTGCCTATTTTCTCCTTAATTTTTCTTGAATAGGAGCTCTATAATAAGGTATAGCATCTAGCACTACATAATGGAAGGGTTTTTTTGAGCATCTATCAAACAAATACAATGGACATGTATAAAGTCAGTCTCAAAAACCTTTGCCTACTTTCTCCTTAATTTTGCCTGAATAGGAGCTCTATATTAGGGTATGGTATCTATCACTTCATATTTGAAGCTATCACTTCTCCATTGAGACCTTTGTTGCACAAACAAAATCATTACTAAATGGCCTTCATTTCACCTCATGTACTACAAAATATATGAAAAAAAAATAGACCACTTTTTTCCTAATTAACCTTCCAGACCTCTTCGATGCACCCATTGCACACAAAGGTGCAATTGCTAGTTATTAATAATGTTATAAATTTGTAATAATATAAATTATAAACTATAAATTATATTACATTAAAAAATTGTTATAACATATATATATATATATATAAATATATAAATTAATATTAAATTAAATCAAATATAATTAAATTTTATTAAATTAAATAATTATATAATAATATACCTTTATACATAAGGTGAATTTAATCCAAATTTCAATGCTGCCGAACTTGAACCTTGTGACTTAGGGTGAAACGGTGGGCAAGTGGGGGATAGACGTCGTTTGAAAATGAAAGTTCTATTAGAACCAAAAAAATTACTCTGAATTAGATAGATCCGAATTAGTATCTCTTCCATACACCCACTATGGGTTATTATCTGAGCCATACATTATGAAGTATGATGATTTATTAGAGGAGTCTACATAGAACTTTCAAAGCTAATCAACACGTTGCAACTTACTGCAAAAACTCAAAAAGCAATGATCATTTGGGATAAATTAGCAACTCGTCACTATTAGGTATATTCATTCAAATTAATGCTCCTTTAATTGCTAATCCCAATTGTGTGGTCTCTTTTCTTCTTGCTATCTACTCTCTTGCAAACCATTACAGGACAATATCATAAATTGAACGAATCAATCTCTTATAGCATTATAAATTTGGTACAAGGATTAGAAGAGAATTTGACAGATTGAAGAGCCTTAATAATCTCTGTGTAGCTCTATATCATTCTTTCTAGCAAAACTGAACCCAACACTATAGAAGATTAAACTGTGTTTTCCTTAAGTAAAAGCAAAAATACATTTTTTGAAAAAATTCTTTAAATATGACCTTGGTTTAGGAAGTGAATTGTTTACACCCATATCTCACTCATTTGATAATTTGATTACATTGTCATCTCTCTTCTTTCAATATTTTACCAACTGCAGATAACTTTCATGTCATCAACAAATAAATTTCATAGTTACGTATTTTTCATATAAATAGTGGCAATCAATGAAGAATGAAGAAACCACGACCCAATCCACACCTTCCTCCCCTTATAATGTTGCAAGATCTAACTTGAGACAACATGAGGGATGAAATGGGTGATTCAGATGCATAAATATCCCTGGTGGTTCGCATAAAAAATGTTAGTATATCTTTAACCAATGACAAATGGAAAAATGAAGAGAACATGACTTAATGCATACCACTCCCCTTATAGTGTTGTGAGATGTAACTAGAGACAACAAGAGGCATGAAATGGGTGATTCACATGCACAAAAATCTCTAGTGGTTGGCATAAAAAAATGTTAGTATATCTTTAACCATGGACAAAGCTTTTAAAGAATCTTCATTGTTGATAGCTTCCATCACCATTGCTTTTCTCTGTTGTGCAATTTCAATGATTTCAAGTGGAGTTTGAATCATTCTAAATATATCAACTATATTTATAACAAGGGTTGTTTGATTATACAATGGATTAAGTGGAGTTTGAATCATTCTCAATGTATCAACTATATCTATAACAAGGGTTGTTTGATTATTTCTTGCACATCCCTCTTCCTACTCTATGGCCCATTTTCTTTAGTTCAATGATAATGTGACAACATTTGTACAAAAAATGAAATTAATGTAAACCCTTGTGAACTCACCTCTACAACCTAGAACATTCAATTTGAGACTAATTGATGCTATAGCCACCTAGAAACAAAACAAGAAAAAGCAAGGGAAATCAAGTAAGAAAATGAAACAATCAATTTGCATGAAAAATATTTACAAATGAGCAACTAATATGTGAATCATGTTGCCACTATGAAACCCAAACTCTTTACAAACTAGCAAAACCTATTTACAATACAACCACAAAGTCTACTCCAAACCCTACCCCAAATCCCTAAAGTTGAAATATAGAATGTCAATCAAATTAAAATTAAACATGTTCAAATGGTTATATATCCTAACAAGTACCGAACCAACTACCACCATTATGTGACTCTCGTCATCATGGTGCTTCTTTAGTATGAATACGACCAACACTAGCAAATTCCCACTTTGACTCAGGTTCTATATCTATCATCTATAGATATTATTTCTATCAAGAGAGTTAGCTATTATTTAAGTGATTTTTGACTTTACATTACTTCTTGTAAAGGCCTCTCTATTATCTCACAAGAAGTAAATATTTTTACTTTAAATACAATCATATTTATATTTTTCCATGGAATGTCAAATATTGACATGTAGGTAGTGTTAGCATTTTGTACTTACTTTAGTGCCCTCATTTGATAAGCACAATTTTAGCTATTTTTGACCCCTTAGAATGTAGGTCATCCACAAACCTTCAACTTGTGTTTGAACACAACCCTTGTCACACTTCCATCCACTCATTTTTGAGCCTTTTTCTCCACCATTGAATCTAATGTGTCACTCTTGTCCTATAGATGGACTACATGCACTCATGCTTGAGGAGTGAGATGCCCATGAATTCAAAACCCATATTTCCCTCTCAACCACTTTCCTTTTGATATCCCCAGAACTCTAATTTTCCTACTGTAATGGCATAAAATTGCACCCCTTGCAATTTCACACACATTCTTGCATCCTCTTTAGTTTCCAATCCCTTAGAACTTGTGTAGGCTCATTTTAGCCCCTGCATCAGCCTCTTTCCCCTCTTAGGATGCTCCAACACCCCTTTTCAGTAGCTACCCTTGTGCGTCAGCCTTGCATCAAACTTTATGCCTTTCCCATTCACGTCGTTTTGTAGCGTGACGTGTCCAAACACTAGTGCACCAGAGAGACGCCAACACGTTGTGCTGTCGTCCCAGATCCACGCTTTTGTCCTTTGGCCGAGAGCTTGTCAGTTTGTCTAGAAAATCTTCATGACCTGCTCTTTCCGATTCTAAAACTCTCACGTTGTTCCTTGAGGTTTTTTAGGGCAGTTCACCCCGTGAGGCTCTCTAAACGAAGAGAACTCGTGAATAGTGAATCCCCCTTCTCTACATTTTGGTGAACCCAACGTGAAGAAAGGGTATTTTTAAAAAAACTAGGAATTTATTTACCCCTATTTGGTGGTGTCATAACTTTTGACTCAATGCTCGAAATTCAGAACCATTTGCATCGTTGGAAAGGTCTCCTAGAGAACTAGTTCAATCCCTAAAATACTATGCCTTTGGCTATAGAATTTTAAGGACTGACACAAGTTCCGACCTCAAATTATGCTCCGAAGACCTTCGAAAATGCAAATTACTAGAACCTAGAAAATACTGAAAAATTTTGAAAATCTGGATTTTTTTGGTTTTCTTAGTTCTATCACCAAAATGAATTTAATATCCTCTTTTATTAGTTCAATATCTGATTTTATTCAAAATGTTAATGATGTTCCATTTCATGCATGTGATGGTGGCTTGGCTTTGCTCATGTCACTTGGTGTCATTGATCCTTCTTATGAAATTCCTTTTGCATCGGAGGACATTTTGCTGCAAGAAGATGAAATCATTGATAATTTCCTTAATGTTACTCTACCTTCTATTCATTCCAATGCACTCTCTTCTAGAGATGATGCATTTGTGAATGATGTATCTACCCTTCGTTCTAATGCACTATCTTCTAGAGACGTTGCATTGCTGAATGATGAATCTCATCTTTGTTCTGATGCACTCTCTTCTAGAGATGTTGCATTATCGAATGATGAACCTCCTTCCACATATGATCCTCCTTGGATTGATGTTGAGAATGTTTCTTCAAATAATTATTCTACTAATTGTGATGATTCTGTAAATATAATCTATGTCTCTGCTGCCCCTCAAAGGCCTAAGAGACCAGTCATTTACGTGACCCCGGCTAGTCCTTCTCCTAAAAGGGTTTGTTCTATTAATGGTGTTTCCTTTGATGATGACTCTCCTGATCTTTCAATGGCACCCTCTTATAGAGAGGTAGCCCATACTTATGAAAACAAAATGAATAAACAACCAAGACTTCCTCAAGCACCTACAACTAAAGCACCTGGTGATTACGATCTTGTCGAGCAACTTCGAGTTACTCCGGCTAAGATCTCACTGTGGGACTTGCTTCATTCTGCTCCAATTTATCAAGGTACGCTTCAAGAAGCCTTGCAAAAGATCCTCTTGCCTTCTTCTGCTAGGCCAACGGATGCTGATGCATTGATAGCTTATATTCATGCGGATTTGTCGAATATCACATTTTGTTCGTAGGAGCTCTCGCTTCGGAAGAACAGAAGCAAGAAGATCCTCTAATGATTATAGTTAACATTAATAATATTGGCATTAGACGTACTCTCATTGACTCTGGTTCAACGCTTAATGAATGTAGCATTGATCTATTGCCTAAAATTAATATTGAATCATCTTCTCTTAATGATTCTTTTGTTTTCATTCATGGGTTTGATAATGTTGGTCGACAAGCCCTAGGCACGATAGTCTTGCCTTTGAGGTTGGGACCCATTACCATACCTACCCTTGTATATGTTATGCCATAAAAATTACCATATAATCTTCTTCTAGGTAGACCATGGATTCATGCTATGGGTGCAATCTTGTCTACCTTGCATAAATCAATTAAGTTCATTTGCAATAATTGAGTAGTCATAGTCAAGGTTGACCCTGAGGCTATGCACTTATGTGAAATGGCAACTGTTGGTTAGGTTTCCGTTGTGCCTACTCTTATTCCTTCAATGTCTTCCAATGTGTCAATGTTTACTCTAGCAGTACCTACTACAAAGGATACTCTTGAGATAGATGTTCCTGAAGAAGATCCTTCTGAAGTGAGAAATCCTAAGTCTGCTCCTCCTACTTCTCAAAGGAATGCATGTCTTGGTGATGATTGGGGTTCTTTAGACTTTACAGATTCCTTTATTCAAGCATATAAAGTCACCCCAATCCACTTAGACCTTTTCATAACATCATTCACACCTGCTATCAAAGATGGTCATTCTTCTATATCGCGGGATAAGGTGAATGCAAATTGTAATGTTCTTAGTGTTGATCTTCCTTCTGAGGAAGATGATCACACTTATGTTAAGGAGGTTAATGTTGGTAGTCCTGTCAAGAGGGCTGATAGTGATCCTGTAGAAGAGTGTGATCCCCATTGTTGGAATAACGCTCTCTATGGAGATCCCCCTCCTTTGTCTGCTATCTTCGTTCCTTCTTGTGAGCAGTCAAGCTTTTCTCCACAAGAGAAAGGGTTACTTCTTGCTCCTCATTCTTTGTCTAAGAAAGAGCATATTTTGTTGAGGCTTCTCAAATCCCGCTTAATTACTCTTCCTTCTCCTACACGTAAGAAATTTCATAATCATGATAGAGAAAAACACTCTTTTTGTGCATACCATCAAGTGCCTGGCCATTCCACTAGTGAATGTAAGGCCTTGAAGGATAAAACACAACAAATTTGTGATTTTGGTGCCATCAAACTCCCATTTGATTGATACACCCACCTATTCTTTGCATGATAAGTGATATCGAGGTCTACCTCTATCCTGTATGTTCTAAGTATCTTGCACAATTCTCCTCCCTTGTATGTTGGAGGCAGTGATAACTCATTTTGAGGATGCGTGTCCTTCTTAAGGACCCCCTTTCTCTTCTTTATACATTTTCAAATAGAGCGTCCCTTGAGTGGACCCCTTTCTCTTTTGAAGGGTTCCCAAGGGATCCCCTTTGAAATCTTTTTTCTCAAATAAACTCATTAGCGTCTAGCTTGGGGGCAACTTGACTAGACCTCGCTTTTCAAACAACACTTCCCTTGATTGGACCCCCTCTTCTTTTGAAGGGTTCCTGAGGGACCCCTTTGCAAGCCTTCCAATTTGTTGATGGTCTGTGTGACTTTCCGCTTGATCACCTGCATGTATGCTTTATTTTCAGACATGCTTTATTTGCGGGTAAACATGTTTTACAGGTGTGCCCGTGAAGTCGCTTTCCAACTCTGCGGAGTCCTCTTTTTCTGGGTTACCTTCATGTGAGAGATCTTGGGGGACGCCTCCTTGTAGGTCTACAAGCCTGTAAGGTGCTTTCATCTGGGTTTCCTTCATGTGAGAGACCTTGGGGGACACCTCCTTGCAGGTCTGTGGGCCTATGAGACACTTTCATCTTGAGGGATTTGTCCATCGTTGGTCTGCGGGCCTTCGATATGCTTTTTTCAACTTCGTAGTTCCGCGAAGCTACAAAGTCCTTCGTTCAAACCTCCTCAGGAGAGAATACCTGTGGAGTCGTCCCTCTTGGAATTTTCATTCCTTTCTAGCTTCTCCATCTCTCTTAAGTTCTCTTTTGTATATATCGGATCGAAGATCTGCATCTTCTTCATCCTGAGTATATGCTCTTTCTCTCTTCGTCTTAAAATTCTTCTGTGTTAGCATTTTTAATTTGGGGACGACACACAATACTGAGAAAACCTTCTACATCGAGGTCTCTTTCACTTTGCTGACTCAAATCCTTTAGTTTTTTGTGCGCTAACATTGTTGTCTGGTGCAGGTTTTCCTTGTCTAATGCATTCGTTTTGCAGGTCTTCAACCTGGGGGCATGCTTCCTTGGTCCGAAGAGTCATCTGCTTCCTCTATAGTATCCTTTTGGGCATAATGATGTTATTTATATTTAGTAGATTTCCTTTAGCATGCATATTAGTATAGATTCATATGCCTGCTAAAGTGGGGGAAAAATGTAATGGCGTAAAATTACACCCCTTGCAATTTCACATACATTCTTGCACCCTCTTTAGTTTCCACTCCCTTAGAACTCGTGTAGGCTCATTTTAGCCCCTGCATAAGCCTCTTTCCCCTCTCAGGATGCTCCAACACCCCTTTTCAGTAGCTACCCTTGTGCATCAGCCTTGCATTGAACTTTGTGCCTTTCTCGTTCGTGTCGTTTTGTAGTGTGACGTGTCTGAACAATAGCACGCCGTGTGGACATCTGTGCGCCGCGCTAGCATCTTGCAATGTTTCAACGTTCAAATGACCGCCTCTAAGCATGTTTGACACTTGTCACCTCCTTTGGTCGGTGGTAATGGCTCGAGATGCCTTGTAACCGCCCAGGAAGCTTCTTTTCCTTCCTTAAATGCTATCTTTTCAACTCATTTGGTCTCTTCTTCTACCACTAGCTCCATTCCTCTGCTTCTAACTTCTCTCCAACTTTGGCTCTAGCCTTCTACTCTCCAAATTTTGCTTGCACAACTTCACATAGCTTGTTACAACAGCTTCAAACACTCTCAATCCCTCTTAGCAACACTCTTTGCAGCTCTCTTGGCTCTTGCAACCCTCTCTTTTGTTCTTACTCTCCCTCTTTGGCTTGCTTAAGCCTTGCAACTCTATCTCCCTTACTTTGTGCTTGTGAGCATCTTGGGGTTCCATATCTCTTTTCTATTGCATCTTTACTTTGTGATACTAGTTCTCCTCCTCGAGTGAGGATTACTTTTATCACCTCTTTTGTGATACAGATTCTCCTCCTTGAACAGGGATTGCTTTTATCACTCATACTTAGTGGTGTGGGTTCTACTCCTGAAGTGGGTTTTGCTTTCACCACATGTTTTGTCCATTTCGGTTCATTTCTCTCTATCTATCTGGCTGTCTGTGGAGGTGGGAACACCAAAACGGGGGTTTGGCTGAGGCAAACCCCTATACAACCCCAACACTTTCTCTAGATATTATGCATGTAGGTTTTGAAGACATTCATTTGTTGGAGGCTTCATCACTTGTGTGGTTGTGAGCACTTTATTTCTTCTCCTCATCTTTATCATTTCTATTTCACTTTATTTCAGTTCTATCACTTTCTGTTACTTTCCTGTATTTTGGAAGTCCTTAGCAATTAGAATAGAAGTAGTCACATTGTTATTTTCTATGATAAACTCGCTTTCTGGTCCATACAGATGCTAGCACACCGCACTATTGTCCCAAATCCGTGCTTCCATCCTTTGGTCAAGAACTTGTCAGATTGTCTAGAAAATCTTCGTGACCCGCTCTTTCCAATTCTAGAACTCTCGCGCTGTTCCTTGAGGTAGTTTAGGGCAATTCGCCCCATGAAGCTCTTTGAACGAAGAGAACTCGTGAGTAGCGAATCCCCCTTCTCTACACCTACAATGATAAAAAAGGGCTAGGTCTTGCTCGTAAAAGAGAATATAAGGGAATGAACCCACAAGAATGAGTGAACGAACAATGTTTTTATGATTCTAGAAACAATTCCAAGACAATTTTTAAGCATATTCAACTTGAGGGAAAAGGTATTTTTTAGAAGTTTGTAGAATTGAAATGCAATGCACATTACACTCCTTAGGGATATATGGCATGCTAATATACATCTAAGGGATCCAAAAGAGCATCCATTACCTAGATTATAAGGGAATGATCTCACAAGAAGGAATGAACAAACAATATTTTTATAATTCTAAAAACAATTCCAAGATACAATTTTTAAGCATATTTAACTTGAGTGAAAAGATAATTCTTAGAAGTTTGTAGAATTGAAATGCAATGCACATTACACTCCTTGGGGATCTAGGGCATACTATTATACATCTAAGGGATCCAAAAGAGAATATGTTACCTAGTTAACAATCCACTATTTTTACAAACTATACCTAGCACCTATGGTATATTCACATACTCATAGCCTTCTTTTTCATTTAACTATTGAATTGACTTAGAGATTTGATTGAGGAAAATCCTTAAATGTGTATTAACACACCATCTTCCCATTTTTAGAAATTTGAGTGAATAAGTAGTTGTAGGTATATTTTGATACTAGGGACATGTATTTTTAAGAGTATAAAGGATGTCAAGTCACTAGTAGCACTTGAACATATATGAGCACATGTACTAGAAATTAACACTTGTAGATTTCTCCCACACAAAATAATGCTAGAATACATAAGGCATGATTTTATCCCAATAATCTTATTTTCTCTTCACATTCTAACTATTAGACACTTAAATTAAAGTGTAGGAAAGAGACATGTTGTCTCTCCCTTGTTTCCTTTAAGCCTTTCATTCTTAATGCAACCTCAAACTTTGTGTTTTTTACTATTACAATAAAAAAGTGAATTCATCATGCTATTTAGCATTCTCTAGAATTTAAAGTTAAAACACACTTTAGTTATTTAAAAATAAAGGTAGGTTCTTTATTTCATATATATGTTGGTGAAATTAACTAGGGTTCACAACCTTCTACCATAAAATTAGAAAAATACAAACAAACTAACTAAAAGACATGAGATGTCATTGTTTCTTGCATTTACTTCCAAGAACCTAACCAACACATATATTCTTGTTGATTTATTTTATTTTTTTTGCTCTAAGCTTCAATGTTGCCTCTCACTTTTTACCTCCAACCAAACAAAATAAAATCCTATTCCCAACCTTATTCTCTTTTTCCAATTCCTTTAGTCAGGGTGTATACCATCTTCTTGCTCTTCCATACCCTTAAACCATAGCCCTTGGTCCAACCCATCCTTCACGATGACTAACAAGAAAGTCCTTTTATGACCAAATCGTATAGCAGAAGTAGTCACTAATCTTCAAATTATATACAAAGAGGCGGGGAAGCTCAAGGACAAGACCAATCACTCCTCAGTCTTTAATGCACACTACATGGTCTTTGTCTCTACCTCTTATAGCATGTACACAATCAAAGGCATTGAACATATTGGAAATCAACCTCTCCCTCTTTCACACAACGCTTCATTCAACTTCACTTCTCTTTCTTCCACTACATTGCCCATTCTTCAATATAATTACTAGGTTCCTCCACTCCATACTTCCTTTCAATACATTTCCCTCTCTTAACTTGGTGCTTTTGTGCCCATGTACTCACAACACCTTATCATTGTCCTCTTCTTTGATTTTTCCTTGTCACTTCTCTAGCTACCATGTTTTTTTCTTTCTACCACCACTCCTCTGACCCTCCTCTATAATCTTCCCCAACCTTTCCCTATCCCAATTCATCCTAACAATCCTTTCACTCTTCTTACCCCCTTCCTTCTACACCCTTCCCTACTTATCATGAGCCTTCCACCTAGCCTCCCTTTACACTCTTCGTAACTTACTTCTCTAACTCACACCTCTTCAGGTCTCCTTACTTACGACATGCCCACTACTGATCCTTCCTTGAAACATATTCTACATCACCTTGTTCTCCTTAAGACCAAATTAGATGCTTTCCCTTATTTTACCCACAAGGACATCATTGTTGATCTTATCCATAATCCCTATCGCATGAAATTCTCTCCTATACTTTCCCTCCTATGTTTGTGGTCCCTCACTTCAAAAGGTACACTAGAAAAGTAGATCCCACAATCCACATCTATTTGTATAATTCCACCTATTTATATCTTATCTATGGTGATAAATTGTTGGCCAAACTCTTTCTCTAGACATTGAAGGACAATGTGTTACAATGTTTCTATTCTCTTCCCATAGTTTCATACATTCCTACCTTGAGCTTTCTCATACGTTTGTCCAATACTATTAACTCAATGCTAGCTTGAAATTCATTTTCTTTGATCTCATGCAATAAAAACAAGGTCTAATTAAGGATGTGAATGTTTTTTTTTTCAATCCTATTATTTGAAATGCATTACCAACTCCCAAATTATGAGTTCCCATATCTCTTCATTGACAACCTCTTGCCAAAAATTTAAAAAAATGTCATGTTTGATATTATTGCTATTTTTTAAATATAGGCACTTATCTATAGGACTACAAAATAAAAATCCTAGAAAATCATTTTGAACTATAGCCCCTCTTATTTCTCTTTTGAATCTTCCTCTTTCCTACCCATCTAATTTCTCTTAAACACCCTTCAAGAAATTAGTAGGAGTTGTTTTCCATAGTGTGTCAAATTATGATATTTCTATTAGGTTTCAATGACATAGTTGTTGAGTCAAACTCATTGACCCATATTTCATGAGAGTGGTTCAAATGAACTCATATTTCATGAGAATGAATGGTCCACTTAGCACTCAATGCATCTAGGTGATGCTCACAGTGGTGAAATATCAATCACTGAAGCATCACCTAGATACATGGAGTGCTAATTGGACCATTTAGTCCCATGAAAGATGGGTTTGTGTAAATCAATACTAATGGAATACAGGTCATCGAGTTTGAATAAAAACTATTCCATTGGACCTTGATGAAAATATCACCCCTTCAAGAAAACCAACACACCACCCTCCTCTACTATAGACAAATAGTCAAATTTCAATCATATTGGCCATTCCCATACCTCCACTAATATCATTTCTTTCAATCCAAATGATTGCACAAGCTCACTTGCCTTGTTGATCCCCTTCATATTTTTATCACTTGAATTTGTAGTGCTAATTTGGTCATCCTCCCTCCCATTATACACCTAGATGTATTTCTCATGGTTTTCCTAAGGCTATGATGCCAATGCATTTTGAAGATACTACTGAGTGAATGACCATGTTATTAAAAAGTGCACGGGCCTTTTCCATAGAATCTAAAATTAATCAATAATAACATAATATATGTAGAATGTCTTAATGATGAGACAATAAATTTGTCATTCTTCATAATCAAAATTTACAATTTTATACCAACACCTTTCCTCAACATTAACAATCTAATCACATTGATCTTGTTGTTGGGGTATCCATCCTTGATGCTTCTAGTAATCATTCTGTTTCTACTCCTTTCTTTTTATTTTATTGGGGTCCTTGAGGTCCAACCTCCTCTTGCTATCATTGTTAGTTTCTCTTTGGACAAAAAGATGAATAATGGCTACCATGGACATATATATTGAAGGTAAAATGAATAATGACTACCATGGATGTATATACATTGAAGGGAAAGTTGCAATAAAAATGAATTGAGGAATTCTCATAAAACCTAAATCCCTATCCAATATTTGTATTGAAGAATTTCTCTTCAACCATAATTTCCTATAGTATTCTTATGCAACCTTGAGCATGACCCTTAAATGTTTTGATGGTACTTTTCTAGATATCTAAGTTTTATCATTCACATTAAAGTTGATTCAAAGGAGTTACTTACATTCTTTTGTATCATTCCCACTTTATATTGTTTCAATATTCTCATTAGATTCCCTTGGGTAGAGAAAATCCAAGCCATCCCTTTTGTTCTCCATCAATAGATCAAATCTATCCATGATAGTTAGGTTGTGACTATGTCAAGATCTATATAGTAACATCTCTTTGAGCTTGACCATTTATTTGTTAAAATATCTTCTTTGAATTGTCATGATACACTCTTTGGACAATATAACTGATTTTAAAAATAACAGTCTCACTATCACAAGAGTGAAATGTAATTTTCATATGTGTCATGATGTGCTTAGGTTGTGTAATAAATGTACAACTATGTGAATGAGGATCACTTTTTTATTATACTAGCATAGAATTAGCTCAAATTTGGATAATAAAATGGTAGATAAGTTTGGTATGGATATGAAGTGATGATAAAAGAAGAGGAGAGGCCTCAATTTAAAGATTTCTCATGGGAAAAAACAATGGCCAAATGGAAATTTTGATGGGAGACTGGGATTTTAAGATTGGTGGAAGGCTTGGCCTTGTTACAAATGTCAGAAGAGGGATCATGTAAATTGATGAGGTGTAATGGTAGGGATGCTCACACATATGTGAGAAAGACATGTGTAAGAGGTATGGGGTCTATGTATGCATCAAAGAGCACACTCACACATGTGTGAGCAAGGAGTGGGGTGATTAGGCATGCTCACACATGCAAGAGCATAAGGGAGGTAGGGACACTTTTCAAATGAAATTTTTGTATTTTAATCCATGCGGGAATATTGGATGGCCAAGATTAAAAAATTAGAGGATTGAGGTGAGATGGAATTAAAAATTAGGAAAAAAGTTAACGTAGAGCTTAATTAGCCTTCATTAATTAATCAAGATTAATCAATTAATGAAGCTGGAGGAATTAAAAGATTAAGGTTATTGATTTTATTAACCTTAAGAAGAAGACAAGAATTAATTACTAGTACGATAATTAAATAAATTATTTAATTAATATAAGAATATCAGATAGTTGTGAATTGTGGAAATTATTAATTAAATAATAATTTAATTAATTAATTAATATGAAAATGATGAATTAAGGGCCAATGGTGAATTTTGAGTTGTTACATTTTTTCCCTTCTTTGATATGGCATCATGACTAGAAGAAGTGGCATCATATCAAAAAATAATAAAAAATATGTGCTAGTAAGTTGGAAGAAAAGATGATGGGATGATGCCCCTTCGAGAGGTCACCTATAAAAAAAGGTGTTTGAGTGAGCTCTAAAAATGATGAAACAAAGGTGTATATTAGATAGAGGAGAAAAATGATGACCAATGAAAGAAAAATAGACAAGGGATGGAGAAATAATAGATGAAAGAGTGAAAATGGTGGAAAAATAGGGTTTGGGGAGGCTTGGGAGGCCTATAAATAGGACTAGGGGGTGAATAGTTCATTTGCACCGTGGGCCCTTGGAGATTAGAGCATAAAATTACATAAAGGATCTTGGAGAATATAGTGAATATCCCATGTCACACCCATCAAGTGGAGCAAGTGAAGTATTTTGGGTGACAATAGGAGGCTGAAGCATTGGTACATATTAAGAATCAAACCCTTAGTGGTGTTTAGGTGTAATAAATATGGGTCAAAAACAAAAAGAATGAAGGAATTAATTCATAGAAGATCATGGATTAGTAATTTTGTAGTCATGATTAATGCTTGCACCAAAGAAGTGATGCTATGAAGGTTAAATCAACACTTGCACTAAAAACAACACTTGCATGAATAAAGTTCACCTATGCAAAACAAAGTTTTCTTGTGCAAGATAACACTTGCATGATTTAAACAAAGCATGATGGCATTTGGCTTAGGGA
Source organism: Sequoia sempervirens (assembly GCA_007258455.2). Taxonomy (NCBI): domain Eukaryota; kingdom Viridiplantae; phylum Streptophyta; class Pinopsida; order Cupressales; family Cupressaceae; genus Sequoia; species Sequoia sempervirens. The sequence goes on along the minus strand of VDFB02000002.1, from coordinate 197,661,148 downwards.
AGAGTTGACGACTAGTGTTTGAATTGATTTAGAAACTTGGTTTTGACCCTTGCAATCCCGAGAGTAGAGGCCAATAGTTGTGGTGCTAAGGGCGATACTAGGGGGGTGGAACATGAATTTTTAGAGGTGGTGGGCTATATGATGTAGCTCATATTCCATTACTATGATCACACAAATCCATATTGACAATATTGGTGGAGAGATGGCATAGTAAGATAAGCTCATTCCATATGTTGATAAGGGAGATGATAGTGACTTTGGATGACATCTAGAGGATATTGTGGATCGATAGTGGAGTCCAAGCTAGAGGGGGCAAGGGAAGCTATAGAGTGGGTGTTTCTATCTTAGTAGTGGTGGGGAAAGAGATGGATTTGACAATGGGGATGGGAGTTTTGGAGTATTTTTCCCTATTCTTAGTGGGTATTGTTAGTGGCACATTTCTACATGATAAGATATCATAAGAGTTCCCTATTGGATGAGTAAGAGTGTTGGAGGGGATGTTGGAGAAGGGGATAATATATGCATGGGATACCTATCTATTCACATCTATATAGGGATATGCATATGGTTGTGTATCAAGGTGGTTAGATCTTAGAATGTGGAGTAACACTACTGCAAGTGTGGGTGTAGAAGCATATTGCAATGCTCAATCCATTAGTAGATAGGCGATAAATAGTGGGACATCCTTATGTCTATGCATACACATGAGTAATTCAATAGATCCAAATGGGTGATTTGGGATATTGATGAGGTGGTGTGGAGGCCATGGAGTGGATGTAAGGCATGGTGGGGGGATGAGGAGGTAGTGTATAATTAGTCAATGTGACTCTTGGTAGGATGTAAAACATGTTATAGAGCAATATCTACCACATAGAGTACTAAGATGGTTTTTCCTACTGTAAAGTAGGTCATAAATGGATCTATTATTTACATTGGTGTTGTTGGAGGTGAGGATTTTGGGGGTATAGATGGATTAGTTTGTGGTGAGGACTAGCTAGTTCTAGGTACAACTAGTACCATGGGATTCAAATCCAAGGGTGATAGATGCTAGAGTGACAAAAACTATCTAGAATGGTGGGAGGCACAATGGCTAGTGCAACTGACTATACTATGGGATGGATGTGGACTAGTAGGGGTAGTAGGAGGATATGGGGTAAGGGCAGTAAGAGCAATGAGAAGATATGGGGTAGAGCCACTAGGCCTAGAGTGGGAGGTAGAGATAAGGCCAATCCATTAGGGGATAAGACAAGAGAGGAGGAGGAGGAGATGTATGTAGACTTAGAGGGAGATGAGATAAAAGAGGATGCATGGGTGTGCTTGATAAATTTAGTGTCAAACTTGGACGCTTGTCATAGGAAGAGAGATGAGGCTAGGGTGGCACATGATCAAGTTATGAGAGAGATATTCTATAGGTAGATATAGATAGGGTACAAGTGAAGTTAGATAGCATGAGAGGAGATAGGGATACTTACACATGGATAAATACAAGTTATAAGTGGAGTTATATATGTTGTGAGGATGAAGAGAGATGTTTCATAGGCATAAAGTCATGAAGGAGGGTAGGGGGATGCATAATTGAGAGTAAAGTGGGATTCCTTATGCATACAATTAAAACATGTGCAAAGAGAGTCATAGTGGTTGAGGGTGGAGAGAGATCAAGCTTAAATCTTGCTAGCATATCAAGGATTAACATAGATGGTGATAGAGATGCCATGATAGGTGAAGTTGGTAGCATAGGTAGGGAAAGAGGTAGAGTATCACGTGTATTTGTATGAGTAGGGTAATCCAAAAGAGTAGAGGGCACAATCATACACCATGAGATTAGGGAGTAGGTCTGCAAGGTTTGGGAGATAAATTTAAACTACATCATTGCCGATGGGACAACCACCATTTCCATTAAGGGTTTCAGATGATAGTGCTAGATAGATCTAGCTATGTGTGTGTTATGTACATATTCATATATAGATGGGACATATGTGTATATACTTCTTTGAGATCCATGGATCATTTTTGTACTTGAATTATGACACATTGCACTATTTTGACATGTATATATATGAAAGGAGTGTGATTCAAGGCCTTTTTATGATCTATATGATGATATATGACTATATATGTGTTGTCTTTGTTTTTGATGGTGCCCAATTGAAAACCATTTGTACCAAAATGATGTAATGAGTTTTCCTTTGACATTTTCAATGTAAAAGTCATGTATTTGATCAAAATTCTAAGCCTAAATCTTTCATCATAGATAGTTTATATTGTGTTGTTTCCAATTGATTCAAGTTCCTTTGTATCAAAATTAAATTTCTCGCCCTAAGTTCAAAGGAGTTTGTTTTTCTAGTTTAAGCCCAGGGGCAATCATGAAAATTGGTGGAATTTGAAAAAAATAATTAAATTTAAAAATCTATATGAGTTGGTACAAATTAATTTAATGGAAATGTTCTTGGTGGTATTTTTACCAATGTGGCCAGTTTTCGAGTCATAAAGCTTCACAGATTGCAAGATATTAAAACTTCTATTTTTTGCGCACAAAGCTGCATAAACAATTAAAATTGCAATTTCAAGAGAGATGGGAAGATATCACTCACTAGGTTTCATCACATCAAGGTTATTGATAATTTGAAAAGTTTTCAGCCAAAAATATGGAGTCAATCCAAAGTTATCACAAATTATCCATCAGTGAGCCCGTCGAACAATTTGATTTTCAAGATATTTTATCAATGGTCTTCCACTTTTGTAAGAAAATTAAAATCTCTCAAATTATGAAATGTTGCTTGGCTAGTGTTTGATCATAAAATAATTGTTAATTTTGGTGGTGAGTTTGAAGTTTTCAATAATCGACATTTTAATAATTACTTATTGTAATGGAATAAGTGGTTATTATTGGATAAATTAAATTAGGTGGGAGAAATAAAAAAGAAATAAATAAATAAAGTTGTGAAAAATCACAACTTAAGACAAAAGGAAAAAAGTGTGATGAAAATTCACAACCCACTAGGGGAGAGGACCCAGTAGTTGAGCATGTTTCAATAGTTGAGAATGTTTTTGTTAATATAATGCCCAATAGTTGTTTATATAATGTCAATAGTTGTTTATATAATGCCAATAGTTGTGACTTTACTACCCATAATTAAACAAAATGTATTCTTTTGATCTAAAAAGCAACCAATCATGTGATGCCACATCAGCGCTCAACTACTGGTGATGTGAATGCACAAGTATTGGTAAGGGGTTTAGACGGTGTCTTTTTGGACACCTTGACAAAAAGCATGCTGATGTGGCATCATATTTGATGATGTGGCCCCGAAACTTTTGTTATAAGCAGGGGACTTGCCAAGTAAGCTGCTGTAAAAAAATTGGAGTGATTTGAAATTTCCAAGTAGAATTTTGAGGAACGCGAAGTTAGGTGCACAACTACTGGGTCCTCTCCCCTACAGCTCAAAATGTTTTCACAACCCACATCAACCCAAAATTGAATTGTGAAAATTCACAACCCATATTCTTAACTAAAAAAATAGATTGTGAAAATTCACAACTCAATTTCAGTTATAACTTTCACTTAACTGGTAGTGCTATTAATAAGCCATAAGACAAGCTGTGCAAGACATGCGTGATGAGTTCCTGTTTTCTGCCATCCCATTATCTATGCCAGCTATGGTTTAATAAAGTTGTGCATGAGTTATGTTCTAGTTGCAAGTCCCTGTGGGAGCATACATGGGCACATGAACAGTTAAATATAAATGTGGATAGATTACTGCGACTACAACATGTTGAAGTTGCAGAACATAGGAGTTTTGAAACCACAAGTATATAGGCCTCCATTAAAGCATAAAAAGTAAAGGAATTTTAGCAAATGCTTCGGTAGACATGCAGGCAGAATGTGAAAGCACAAACAAGGTGTTTTAACTATTTTGTAGGCTGATTCAAATGAATGTGATCTCATGAAGTGCGATGGTTATAAGATATGCACCAAAAAAATCTATTGAAAGGCTTCAAAAATCTTCAAACAATGCAATCGAATCCTACTTTAACTTATGGCACAATATAGCATAGACTGGGCACGTGAAATATTTAATAGAAAGCTTCAAATGGATGTTCCCTTTTGTACAAAATATGGAAACAAAGATAAGGAATTTTTGTAAAATTTTAATAAGAACCTGCACAGCATAGTTGAATCTAGCTAGAAAAGAAAGAACAAAACTTGCAGAATAGAAAAAATTTAGAACAAAAATGAATGCAAACAGAATTTACAAGGACAAAAACAAACGTAGAAATAAACCTTGGAAGAAAAGCAAGGGAAATTGACAAAAGAGCAGAGAGTGTTTCCTTTGTTAGCTTACAATAAAGCAAAGCAACAACAGCATTCAAAAAACAGGAAGTTATGTTACGCTAACACCACCCCTAAGTCTAACTAAGGAGACAAAATCTAAAGAGAGGAAAGAGGGAAAACCCTGTGGGAACAAAACCTCTCTAAAAAATAAAAAAACAAAACTAACTGAGCATGGAAGCTACTATGCTACAGTATCCTTCACCCCAAGAAGGTCTCATAGAGAGTGAAACTTCTGCTCAGTGAAAGTCTTCGTGAAGATGTTGACAGTCTGTTCAAAAGTGGGACAGTACTGCAAGTTGATGGAGAACACATGACAACAAAAGATGACCCAGTGTCTACAAGCAACATGTCTTCCCTTGGGAAGAAACAAATCCATAGGTTGTTGAAGAAGCCACTCCATGTCCAACTGAAAGGAAGAAGGATGAAGTCTCAACATGCGTGTCTCTAAAAATTGAGTACGAGTCTCCAAACTTGAATAAGCCACAAAATAATCATGGTCAAAATCAACCAAGAAACATGATAAATCAAGAAAATGAGGAAAATCATGAATGCTAATCTACAAAGACAATGAAGATGGGATAACAACTGTGCTGAAACTGTCATCAAAGAGGAGAGAAACCCCCTCAAGTGTGTCATCCAAATCTGTAGTATGAGACTCCACAAACAAGTTAGAAATCCTTGTCAAATATTCATCCCACAAAACAAGATCTAAAAAATTATGATCATCCTGCTAAATAGAAGCATTGATAGCTAAAGAAGCAGAAGGTGGAGTAGGAAGCTCGACACTGGTCTCTAGAATACCAAGGTGTAGATGACCAAAATTTTCCTCACAAACATGATTCACACTTGATGAATGAGTGTGATATGCAGTTGAAGAAAAATGTGAAAAGGAATACAAACGAGATGAATGATCAACCATCCCGATAGCAATAATATTGCTAGTCTCCAAGTCCTTTATGTAGACTCCATCAGGAGTGAACTCAACTATCTTACCTTGTCCACTATGAGTAACTTGATAAATAGAAAGGATATTTGATGTCAAAGAAGGAACACAAAGTACATTATTAATAGTTCCATCCTCCATATCAATAGAACCTTTCCCACATACCTTCATATATGTATTGTTACCCATCAAAATATTAGGTGAATCACAAGGAACAAACAAAAATTTCATACCCTTAGAAGATGCCATATGATGAGAGACACCTGAATCTAGAAGCCATATGCAAGATTGATGATGTGTGGATGCAGTGAGTGCATATCCTTTCATATTGTAGTGGATGTAGAGGATGATCCTGAAGACATAGATGAAGGTAGTTGAATACGATTCTTCCGTAGAAGATGTTTCAGCTCATCAATTTGCTTGGCATAGCACTTATGCTCATCATGTCCTGGATTTTTGCAATATGCACATAATGGAAATTCCTTCTTTTCTTTACCTTTTGGATTGTTGATTGCGTTTCAAACTGTTCTTCCCACTTGCATGCATAGCAAGTGCATGAACTTTGGAATTTTTTAATGTACTCATCTTTATGAGCTTATCTTGCTCATGTATAAGGGACTCGATAAAGGAATTGAGTGTGGGCATCTTCCAAGTTGCTCCTATTGTAAACCCGACTATGTGAAAATTGGAGACAAATACAACATACTCTGGACACAATTTTGACAAAATAGCAAGGATTAATTTTTTTTCTTCTTAGGATTTATTGATTTCGCATCCTATCAGCTAGAGTAATAAGGCCTTGAAATTTGTGAAGAAGTCTTTAATATTTTCAAAACTTCTTAGATCTAATGAGTTGAGCTCATTTTCAAGGATGTGACCCCGCATCTCATCTTGCTTCCCAAAAGGAGTCTCCAATGTAGTCCAAACCTAGTTTGGAGTTTTGCATGCTTCGACGTGAAACAACAATTTTGGAGACATGGATAAGCATAGGAGACCGAAGGCCTCGTCCATGCAGTTGAAATATTGGAGAATTGGTTCAATCCTATTGCCATGACTATTTGATACAAGCCTCTAAATATGAGCTGAAGTAGAATCTTTGGCTTCCATTCAAAATAGTTATATGGCGTGAGAATTGTAGAGGTTGGAAATTCCATTCATCTAATAACTCTAATCTTTAGTACCTGCATAAGAATTGTTTATACTCCTTCCTAGCTCCTGTGTGCTTTGATACCATGTAAAATTTTAATAAACCTGCACAACACAGTTGAATCTAGCTAGAAAAGAAAGAAAAAAACTTGCAGAACAAAAAAATTTAGAGCAAAAATGAATGCAAACTTTCTGATTATTCAAATTGAAAAAAACAAAATTTACAAGCATAAAAACAAGCGTAGGAATAAACCTTGGAGAAAAAACATGGTAAATTTAGGAAAGAGCAGAATTTTTTTCCTTTGTTAGCTTACAATAAAGCAAAGCAACAACATTCAAAAAATAGGAAGTTGCTATGTTACGCTAACAATTTTCTCTTGTGTAATACCATGATTGCAAGATATGCACAAATGTATTTGTTTAAAACGCTTAAGGAAATTCAATCAAATGCAATGGTGGATATAAAGCCAGGTTCCAAAATTCATGCCACCATCTTCTTTGCTCATGCCATACATGTAGGGAGCCTTAAGACTGTGTATAAGCATGAAGGGATTTTGCCTGATGTTGTAGTTGTGAATACCCTCATAGACATGCACACAAATATGGAGGCATAAAATGGGCACGTGAACTCTTAGACAAAATGTTTTGAATAGATGTTTGCAAAATTGTAGAATGTGCACATGGTCAACATGCATGCAAGATATGAAAGCATACACAAGGCATTGGAATTATTTGACCAAGATCCTCAAATAAATCTAGTCTCATGGAATACCATTATTTCAGCCTATGCCAACACCTCCTAGCATGCACCATAAATGAGAGCTATGGAATGAGGTGTGTGTTGTGTGATCTCACAATATGTCCCATTTTGCTCCTTGGAAAAATGTGAACCCCCCCTTTTTTTTCTTTGCTACCTTTCTTTTCTTTCCTTTGGCTTTGCCTACTTTGGTGTGTTGCTTTCAGAGGAAATGGTAAAATGCAAGTTCTGTTTCAGCCTACCTGGTCATTGCTAAATTCTCTTTCTTTCCTGGATTCAGAGTGTTGTGGTTTTCTTTCCTAAGTTTTATCAATTTCTCAGACCCCGAAGTTGATGCGGTTGTGTCAAGGATATTGTATCTTTGGTTGGTCCTAATTTCCTGCCTGGTGGATAAATCACCGCGGTGTGCACGAGTCCTTTTCTCCATCGGTTAGTCTAATGGTTGCTTTTCGTTTCTCTAGTCGAAGGTCAAAAATCATAGATTATGTTGCAAACATGTTTAAATCATTTTGGTCTTGCTCGAACCCGGTTCCCAGTTCCTCTCTTTGCACTCGGTTCTCATGAACTCAATGGGTAAATGCCCCAGTTCTCGGTAATCTTTCAAAGGTCCGGTACTGGATGATTTGAATCTTGTGATCATCCATGGTCACGTATCCAAAGTGGGTTTTCCTTGTAAAGCCTTTACCTCGTAAGAACAAAAGTGACATGCGAGAGTGCCACGTAAGCTTTTCGTGTCATCTTCTTCTCTAGTGGAGGGCCTGCACAGAAACCAAGGTGTTCATGATTTGAACCTTAACTCGCCATGATTGCACCTTTATTCAATAAAATTAATGCATTGTAATAGGTAATTAATGAAGGTGGAAAACTACATAGTACTTGGCACCACCTCGAGCATATGGTTACTTTTACAACACTTTACCTCACGTCATACTGATAATTTGCAAGGACATTGGAAGATCAAGACTCATATTGCAGCGTGCAAAGAAAGGTAAACCTCGAGAAACCAAGAACACAACTACCGAGGGTTTCAAAGCTACATTCTGAAAATTATTTTTTATCATCAACGAAACCACGTATGTTTCAGATAACCGAAATTTTGTTAGTCATTTTATGCATGCATGTCTCGAGATAATGGTATTTCATTTGGTAATTGAAATTGTTGATTGTTTTAAAATAAATTTAACCAAATGGTAGATTGAAATTTTTATAAATTGTTGAAGATAACTGGTTAAATTTAACCCTAACTCGCACACAAGGCGCATATCTATAAAAAAATGCAGGACAAACAAGTGAAAATGAGTACTTCTGAAGCGAGGCCAGAAAATGAATTTCAATATTTTGCTTCGCAAGCTACACCAGTTGGTGGGATGATAACTGATACCCATCTAGGATGGTTTTCTGATGTTGAATTCATCGCATGGGACCGACATGAGAATACCTCTTAGTGTACGAAGAATGTTATAGCAAGTGGGTTACATTTAGCAGGAGGGTTTTCGCTAACAATGGAGGCCCCTGAATTGGTTATGCAATGTTTAAATTGTTCTAACCTAGATACGAGATTTGTTGAAAAGGAGGGAAGAATCTATGCAAATATTTTTGTGAAAGGAATTGTATATACATTTGGGATCCTCACATTTCCTTAAATGAACCTGGTAGTTGTGAGAACAAAGGCTAAAACCTACCTGAGCGTCGAATAGCATAATAGGAAAATTGTGAGTACATAGTGGTGCTAGGAGGAAATTACAAAGCAAACAAAGCCAATTCTAAGATCTATGTTCAACCCAGATGTTCAAAATGTTATAACTGTGTAAAGTAGGATAGCTAGACTTAGAGATGCCAACAAGTTCAAACCATGGATGTTCATGATTATAGCCAAATTAATGGAAGGCCTTGTGTAGATGCATTGGGGAAGTTTTATCAATGATAGGCTACATGATTAGATGAAGGAATTTCCACTATAAGGATGATTTTATATGTCTTCATATGTGATTTATTCTTGCGCCCTAAGGGAAAATAACCAAGGATTGAATAGAGTTGGTACCTTGGGCAAAGAAACAGGGAATTGTCTGATATATGCTCATTTACCCCAAATTACTATTCATGAGTACAAGGAGCATTATCAGAGAGTGAATGATGTGTTTTCCATGAAGCTAGTAAGAATAATGGAGGGTGACAAAGCTAAACAGTTGTCTCTGGAAGTACAAAAGATAATTAAGCAGGTTGGAGGTTGGTATATTTAGTTTCCCACTTTAACCTACATTAGAGTGGAGGGATTCAAAAGATACCCTTTCATGTTGCCTAGGTACCCACAGACAAATTATTACTATAGGAATTGGTAAGACAGATGAAGCCATTTCACACTCTTTTCAACACGACACATAAAAGAAGTTATGTCAGATTTCCCATCATAATGGGGAATTATAAGTGCAATGCAACTAAAGTGGCCGATTTGTGTGAAGAGGAATTAAAGATGTACAAATTGGAGTTCTTTACACTCCAAAGGATGAACTATGATCCAGAAGGGAATATTTCCAAGTGGATAGCCGACAAGCATGCCCATGTTCATCATTTAGAATATTTCTGGCTCAATTGTGATGACGAGCACAGAGTAAGGCAAAGATCATATCAAATGTTGTTATTGCAATCGATGTGGATTCTTAAGCTCCATGACATTCCAGATCAGTTGGATGAAGATTATGGAGAGGTTTTGAATCCGGTTTATGATGAGCCTATTCTAGATCCAAATTATGAAAGTAGAGAAATAACGACCATTGAGGAAATTTTTGAATAGGTTTTGGTGCATACTTAATGATGGATTGATGATTATTGTAAAACTTTAAGAAAAGTTGGGGTCAGGTCCACATACTCGCTCAATTCAAAGAAGAAACAAAGAGAAGAAGGTGAGTCTGGGTATGAGGAGCCTGCTAAGAAGAAAAGAAAAGCTAGCAAGGTAGATATAGCTATGCATATTGAGGAGAGAACTCCTGATGCCTCAAGCCAAAGAGTTTCATTGGCACCAACTAGCCAACATAAAGAAACTAGACCAAGTAAGGTCAAAGTGATAGTGAAGCCTAGAGCGACATCTTCATCTACGACAAATCCACATATCCAACCTATGACTGATGCAGAGGTGAGAATGAAAATGAATACGTGTGCTCTAACAAGGTCTGCATCCTAAAGAGTTGCAACATTATTTACTTCTCCCCCTTCATTCAATACAACTATAGTAAAACAAACACTAGGAAAAACTCTTGAGGCTTTAGACGAGAGTTCTGAATTAAATGAAGAGAAAATCAAGGAATAGATGGAGAAATGGGGTGCCATGATGGAATGAGTAAAAGATAAGAAATCTAAGGAGAAGCCCATGGCATAACCAATGGTAGAAGAAATGTTGGATACATGGTCAATTCCTATAGATGTTGAAGAAGAAGAATTTATAAGAGGAACACTCACCCCAAAGGTGGGAAACCCTTAAATACTTGTTGAAAAGGAAACATGGGAAAATACAAGACAGGTTCCCATTGATGATGTTGTTATTGAAGATACAATCGATTCCCAGCTTCCACTAGGGGATGGTGAAAAGGATGTTGAACAACCATAGGTTTTTGAAAAGACACGAGAGGACCAGGTTGAAGTTGAAAATATAGAGCCTACACAAACTTTGGATGGCAGGGTGAGGAATGAAGAGAATCCTGATGTAATAGGACATGAAGAAGGTGATGCCCCAAAAACTAATATTGAACACATGGATGGACAAAAAAATATAAGTCTTGGAAATGAAGAGATAAATTTGAATCCTGATAATCTAGAATACATGCTAGTGAATACCAAAAATGTTCCAATCCTAGAGGATGTGACAAGCGAGGTTGAAAACATAAGAGGATAAGTTCCTGAGTGTACTAAAAACTAGGAACAAAGAAATGTTGTAGAGGTAGAATATAATGAAGATGCACCTGATTGGTTAGTTAGGGAATTGGATTCCCATTGGAAGTGGAATTAGTACCTCTAGATCTCAAGAGCTTAATGCAAGAAGTGGAAACTCCTAAACCTAGGTGAAGAGAAAAAACAAAACATGTTATGCAAAAGAATGCAGGTGGAGGAAGAACACTCCATATAGCTAGTTCGGTAGTGAATAAAAGAAAACATGAGATAACACCTAAGGAGTACAGAGTGACAAGTATTTGGACATTCATCCTGGGGACACGAATTAGTAGAAATGGAGATGAATTTAGAGACAACTGTCACCAGGGTGTAGAAAAGTAAACAAAAGAAAAGAGAGTTGAAAGAATGGATTTCTTACCTAGAGAACTTTATAGTATCATTAGCCCAATTTGGTCAAACACAGGCCAAGTTGCCTCATAATCCAATACTCATTTCATAGGAGCAGGTGGATGCTATCACAACACTTTTCCATAAAATGAGTGTGTTTGAAGAATGGATGGAGTACTTGGTAAGGCAAGGGGAAGAACTAATCATAGAAGCGATTGGGAAGTAAAAGGAGGCATATCGCTAGTGCGAAAATTCCTAAAGATTAGAAGGAGAATACAGGTTCCACCAGGAACAAATTGATGCTGAACAACGAAACTTAAAGGCTCTCATTTAGACAGATGTCTAGGAATTGATAAGTGAAAAGATAATCATAGAACAAGAGGTTTTGATGTGTGGAAAATGGAAGAAACAAGTAAATTGGGAAGGTGATGCCTTAGTGCAATGTGTAGAGGGATTTGAGAAAGTCATTGAGAAATGTAGTAAATTGATTGACAGAGATCAAGGTTTCATTGAAACGCTAGCACGACAGGATTGTGATCCCTGGATGCTAGGACAGGATGGTAAAGAAGTAAAAGCTTTCAAGGATTGGCTTGAAAGAGTGAATAAAGACCTTGTTCATTTGCTAAACCAGGAAGTCATTGATGAAATTATACAGTGCATGAACACTATGGTCAAATATGAAATAGAGAAGATGTAGAGGAATGAAAATATCCTCCAAATATTAGAAGATTATACCAAGTTCAAATATAGCTGGAACGTAATTCAAGGAATTTCAAAAGAACGTATGCATTAGGTATTAGTGACCTTTCAAGAGTATCAATTGAAGAAAGGTGAAGAAGAGTTATCAGACCCAAAGTTTGATGCAAGACAATGAATAACTGGATATCAGATACTGGAGGTTAGCACAAGGATACATTGTTGAAAGTAATTTTGTGAGTTGTTCTTGGTCCCAGTGGAGGTGTATTGTCCCAAAATTTGAAGAATACCAATGGAATTATTTTGTGTGGATCGTTTGTGTACCGGAGCTTGGAGTTGAAGATTAATGCTAATGAAGAAGTCAAATCTTTGACTTTGTCTAGAAGATTCCAATGACAACTAGCATCTGCCATGTGCTATTTTCTGATTTGTTGTTTATGATTCCCTTTGATAGACTTAAGTTTAAAATTTTGGGCCTTGTTCCTATAAAAGGCCATTTAATGCTTTACTTTTATTTTTAAGTTCATAATTTGTGGATGTCGAAAGAGCCAAAACTTCTTTAAGTTTTGTTCTTTTTTCCTATTTTTTGAATCATTTCAGATTAAAAACTTGTATGCACATAGAAATTGATCAATATCAAAGCTAATTTGAAAGCTACTACCTGGTATGAAATATTTTGTAGTTGGTTGTTTGTTTAGTTGGACAAGACTGTATGTTGCATTGTTTAAGGGTGTATACATAACCTACCCGATGTCCAAATAAGCCTCCCTTTCTTTAAAGTCTCGCATCATTCTATGCCTAGCTATGAAGCAATTTGGTGAAGTATAGAGTGGTTTTCTTTGATTTGGTTAATTCTTGGGGCATGCGTGGATAATACCTCAGAGCAATTTTACTTTTCAATTATTTTTGATGCTTTATTTTAGTATAGATGTTTAAATTTCAGAAAATGTTCCAAGAAAATCTTTCATTTCCATAATATTGTTGAATGCTTAAAGCTAAATCTACTTTAAGTGATAGAATTTTTTTTTGAAACTCATGATATATTATTGCATATCTATTGATTGCACGAAATTGTCTGACGACTAAATTGATAATATCCATTACAGATCTTTATGATTCCTTTCAAAATTGGAAATTACCGTTTATCCCTCGTGATTAACAACATTATCACAATAAACCCTGATGCGAACCTAGTATGGTCAAGACCTGACATAAACAAGCCTTGGGATTAAGCTGAGTTAGCCTGAAGATTTAGGTTTTCCTAGTTTAGTCTTTCAAGTAAAGATAGGTTCTCGCAGTTTGTTTGTGAGGATTTATTTGCATTGTTGGTGTGTGACTAACATTGTAATCAATAGTATGGAAATTCATTTGAGCACAATTAGAGGAAAAAATAATCTCATATACATGCATACAAAATGTGGAAGCATAAATAGGCATGCACACTAATTTATTTTTAATAGAATGCTTCAAATAATTACAACCTCATAAAGATGAAATAATTGTAGGATATGTAAATTATAGTTTTGTTGAAAAGGATTTAAAAATTATCAAGTACATATAGTTGGTAGTTGTATAACACAAACTTCACAACTCTTCTCATCATCCTTTCTTCTTGTACCATAGGAAAATTTGTTGGTGTAATTAATATTTAATTACACTAGCATAAGTTTACTTATGGATAATATTTAATTAATTAATTCCTAGGTTGCATTTACTAGGAAATTAGTTAATAATGGGGCCATGTACCCCTTCACATGTATTTAGGATAAAATATTCCTTCTAGAAGATGAGTTGTCTTTTCTAGAAGCCTTATCCCATCTTCACATCATCCTAGGTTGTTAGTTAGGGTTCACATGTTGTTAGATCAAGACACATGTCAACATCCTATCTCATACTACATCTCACTCTTGCTTATATATATAGGGCATTTGTACATTTGTAATCATATTCTAGATCAATCAAATAATCTCAATTTGCATGCCTAAGTTGCAACACTTTCGTGTGGGTGAATTTCTTCTTGGAAAAGATTCTTTGAAGGCTGCAGCTTCATAAGATGATTTTGCATCCATAATTTCTACATGGTATTAGAGCTTGTCCATTGAAGATTCATCTCAGGATCAAAAAGTTCAGCTAGAGAGATTCATTGTAGGATTGAAGGTTTTTATTGCAGGATAGTTGGCTCTACCCAAGGACCAAGCTGATTTTTGGTGTAGATTAGGCTCTCTCTAAGCTCACCATTGTGCTTAGAAGGCCTCAAAACCTAAGAATCGCCTGCCAATTCGTCAAAATTGGAGATATCTATTCAGGAGCCATCAGAGGTATTTTTCAGCTAGGGTTTTGCCATTGGACCATATGATCTGTATGGTCTGCAAAAAAAAATCTCCCTCAGTCGTACTCTGTGGAATTTTTTTATTATCTGTAGGCTATATTTTTTTTCATTTTTTTGGGGCTTCTATATAGTTTTGGCAAAAAAAGTCATTGAGCGACTGCAATTACTATCCTAAGTCGGCATATCATAGGGGTTTATATTTTTAAATCAGCGGCATATAAAATCACACTATTGGAATTTTCATAGGGTTGATTAATTTTTTCAACGACATGTATTTTTCACCATCGACATAAAAATATTCCTTTAGTCGATTTGTCGACACATATATTTGTTAGGGCATTTTTTGCAGACTATAATATATTAAATCATTTTTTAAATCAATTTTGAATTGATTTTGGCAATATTCAAAATTGTATTTGGGGTCGATTTTCTTTTCAAAATATGCAAAATATTGTTGTCAGCTCCGGTATTTTCAAGTGCATTTATCGTTTGTAGAGGAAGGTACGTCCATCACATCTCTCCAACTGGGCCCATCCCATCACCAGCCACCGATGTTGTCTTCCTGACCGTCCTTTGCTCCCATCGTTCTCCAACGACCACATACTAACTTCCATCTGCTGCAAGTCTAACCAAGCCCCTATTTGACAAAGATTTGGTCTCATCCATGACCAAGGAGTCTACTTTATCCAAGCAGCGCAACTTAGAAGACAACCCCGCTCAGCCCGGTCTCTCTGCTTCGTTGTTGCTCATAGGTGGGGGGCGCTTTTTTTATTTTCCAATTTCCCATGGTCATATCTGAGACCAAGGGCTGAATTTTTTAGCCCAGGTGCTTAATTTTTTGCACCTATTTAGTCTGCAGGCCCTAATAGGGCATTTTTTTTTCAAATCTCTATAACTTTCACCCATGGTATCAAAAATCGGCAAACGAGATACCGTCAAAAAGGTAATTCAGTGCACTATCCATTGGTGTAATCCATTTTGTAGAATTTTGATACCAATGAAAATTAAAGTCAATTGAAGTCAACCCTCTATTTTGGACTTAAAAGCCAATTTATTCTAATCAGATTGTCAAAATTTAGTGATTCCAGTGGCATCAAGAAGGTATTACAGAGATTTTTTTATTAGTCCTTTCCTTTCCTTCAGTTCTAGCTCCAGGCGCTTTGCATTGGTTTTTTGTCATTTTGAGAATTTTCATCATTACTTGGATATCCTAAAGATTGGAGAAAGGTTTCTTGCTTGAGGGACATCATTTTAGTTGCATATCATATTTGGAATTTTTTATTTGCTGTTGAAGGTCAATATCTTTGTTATATTAGAGATTTGTCATAATTTGATATGGGATTTTCAAGTCATCCTTCACTGATAATGTTTGGAAAGGGAAAGTATAGAAAATGGAGAGATTACATCATCCATCATCTTCAATCACTTTAATTTTTACCACATTTGTATGGTTTGGTTCCCCCTACTGATAATTGTATCCAAAAATTTGCTTTTAATTGTCGAAGGTATGATGTTCTAAGGGTTATTGCATTCCATGTTGCTGATGATTTTTTGAAAGCTATTGATCATTGTGATTGTACTCATACTCTTTGGACTAATATTTGGGAGCTATATGGAGATCCTAATACTCCACCATTCCTCGATGATCATCATTCAAAATGTCATGTGCCTCTTGATTCTTCAGATCAGATACCCCATGATGATATTTTTGTGTGGGAAGTTGATTGTTTGGAATAATTTGAATCTTTCAAAGAGGTTGACAAGGTTGCTTCAGATGCTCCTTCTTCTCCATTAGAGACTATTGATATCCCTTCACCTTCAATGATTCCTTGTCCAAATTCATTGATTGAAGCTTCCATCATTTCTATTCATCAATTCATATTCATTTTTCCAGTCTTGGAATCACAAGATGGCTTTGTTTCAAGTATTGCATACTTGGCTACTTCTACAGGTTTGGAAGAAATTCCTAAGGGGATATCTCTCCTCTATTCAAATTATACTTTGGATATTTTTCTTGAGTCTCCACATTCCTTTGTTTCGACCTTGATTGGAGATCCTGATCTTGGTGAGACTATCTTGGAGGCACTTCATTCCTCTTCAAAGATTTCATATATGAGACTTCTTCCCTCTCATTTCATTATTGAATCAAAGTTTCTTCAACATCAACCATTGGATTGGATCTAGACTTCTCTCAGTGGTTTTTAGGACACTTCATTTTGGGAGGGAAATCTAGTCTCCATCTATTCCTTCAATGGAAGGATCATTGTATTGTAGTCTTTAGATCTTGTTCAACATCAGTTTCCATATAATCCTGGTTTGTCACCTTTTGGACATGTGCCTGGTTTGATTGTGGCATCTTCATCTTCCTTGGGCAAGGAGACACGTGAACAATTTTCAATGACATCTTCATCATTCACATTCATCCTTTCTTCCTTCAATTACTATCCAGAGTGGGAAGCATCCCTACATTTCTATTTGGTTTTGTTTCTTCCTAAATGGAGACAAGTTTTTTGTCGAGATTGGATTATGTTTTGTCTATAGGAACTTACCATTTTTGTAGGTGATCACACATTGTGGGGGGGCTACATAGTCTCTCTCTTTCCCTCCTATGGGGGGCTATTGATTGTATTGTATCCATGTGACAGATGGTGTACTTGGGGGTGTCATGTAGTCTTCCATCCTTCCTCACTTATCTGCATTTCAGTCTCCTTTTTGGAGAGGGGTTTTCTTCCTAATGGGTTTTCCCCTTTGCTCCATTTGTGGGAGATTAGTTGCATTTCATTTTAATTTGTAAATGGGTACCTAAAATGGCCATCATGTAGCTAGGACCCATCATTCTATCATTGCATTATCATTTCCTCCCTAAGTTTCACTTATGGGGGGTGGGGGTGTTGGTGTAATTAATATTTAATTACACTAGCATAAGTTTACTTAGGCATAATATTTAATTAATTAATTCATAGGTTGCATTTACTAGGAAATTAGTTAATAATGGGGCCATACCCCTTCACATGTATTTAGGATAAAAGATTCCTTCTAGAAGATGAGTTTTCTTTTCTAGAAGCCTTATCCTATCTTCACATCATCCTAGGTTGTTAGTTAGGGTTCACATGTTTTCAGATCAAGACACATTTCAGCATCCTATCTCATACTACATCTCACTCTTGCCTATATATACAGGGCATTTGTACATTTGTAATCATATTCTAGATCAATCAGATAATATCAATTTGCATGCCTAAGTTGCAACACTTTTGTGTGGGTGAATTTCTTCTTGGAAAAGATCCTTCGAAGGCTGAAGCTTCATAGGATGATTGTGCATCCATAATTTCTATAGAATTATGTCATATGTTATAGTGGAAAATGCTCTGTTATATGCACATACAAAACATGAAACATAGAGATGATATGACTGAATTGCTTGATAGAATGCAAGAAGAGATGTCATTTATTGGAATGCAACAATTACAAGTTTTGTACATGATAAATTTGTTTTAGGGTTTAGAAAAATTTAAGAAGATGTGAGTGGCATGTATGAAGAATTTTTTTCATAGACCTTATTTGAAATCTTTGCTACTCGTGCTAAAATAATAACATTTTGTTGAAAAGATTTCAAAAGCTTTCAAAGTGATGTAAGGAGAATTATTAGGAATTCTATTTTGAAGTCATAGATGAAGATATTGATGGTTTGATGATGTACTTTACAAGAAATTCATGTTTTGAATGGAATAATTGTATGGTGTTTAATAATATAAATATTTTTTGCAAGGGGATTTCTAAGTTTTGAAGATAAATTGGTCAAGTAGCATCATTCTTATTCACAATCATTAATTAAAAATATCAAGGGTATGAGTTCATGTCAGTGCTAGATCATACGCTTCTTACGATCACAAATACAAAGTTGGGTCATATCAACCTACATGAATTTTTGACGGCTATGGAATAAGGGAAAAGATCTCCATTGTCTCAAAAGATATTCGAGAGTGGATTGGCTCACATTGCTAGATTTACGATATCAGTTCATTGCCCAAATTTAGTTTTGGAATGTATGAAAGATTATGATTCTGAAACCAAAGAGGTCAAAACTATTAATGATAAGTGGCTAAGTTGGATAAATTTTTGATTGGAATTGTTCTTAGATTGCCTCTCAGAGACCAGCTCGCAAGTATAGACAAGGGAATTGCACACACATACTTTGCTAAGAATAAAAATGAATGTCTCAACACCATGTGAGGAATTGGTTATATATTCCAAAAGGAGGAAAATGTCAATTGCCAAAGGTTCTACATAGGTCACTCTTCATCGAAGAAGTCTCAAATATGATTTTTCTGCTTCATAGGTTGATGAGGAATGAGAGTTCAAGTGAGTTCAAAAAAAGGATCTACCTTTTCATATTATCATATGTGTAGGAAACTAACTTATTGATTGGGGAGGCATTATTAGTGATAATCTACATAATTAGTTGACCCGTTTTGAAGAGAATCAAATTTTTTATATGTCATCTTATTTATTTTATGCAATATCCAATATGAAGACATGGCCAAGTCTCGACAATAAAGGTACACATGATAAAACAACTCATTTATAAATATTATTGACAACTCTAGTTGGATCAAAGTTATAAAAACTTGAAGACAGTGAACGGTGTATTCACTATGTTGAAAATAAGGAAACTTCAAGGGAATATAGGACTTAACATATCTTCAAAAGCAACTATTCTCATCAATAATTATGGTATCTATTACATCCAATTCCCAAAATTCACTTACATCCAGGTATGATGGATATCCATACAAGATGCCCAGGTATGTGGATGATAAGCTCATTTTGATTGAGCTCTATAGGAAAGTTGGAGTGGTTAATAAAAGATGCAAATAAAAGAGGAAAGTGGGAATTTCATTTCCTATTGGCCTTGGTCACTATAGGTGTATATATTCTATTGATGCTCAAAAAATTGAATGGTTATTGGAAAAGTTAAACATGTACTTTTATACCATGAGGATTTCATTTGATAGTAAGAATTATGTCAAAGATAACTTGGATTTTGGTCCATGTTTTTATCACTTCCTTGAAATTGAAGATTTTTGGGAAGATTGCGAAGATGATTATGAATTGCAAAAGAGAGATTGGATGAGGTTCACTTCGAAACAAGTTAAAGAGTTCATTCTTGGTTGGGATGTGGAAGAAATTGAGGATGACAAAATTGATTTGATCGATCCTGGATATTTTGAAAATATTTTGATACAACCTTTATCACCCATTGTTTGGGCGAATGAAGAAGTCAAAAAAATTGGTGAGAGAACTGATCACATTCTCAATAGATTAGAAGATTGGGTAAATAATATAATCATCAAAGTCACAAAAACAAGGCCTTCAAGGAAGGATGATCCATCAAGGATGAAAAATGATAATCAAGAAGGGTTTTCCTCTTCCTCTTCCATTTCTCAAGCTTCTATTATGATCACTAGTTATCAGAAAAGTATGCAAGGGGGTGGTGGCAATGAATACCCTTCTAAAAAGAAGGATTTTAGAAGTATATGTGGGCATGATCCAAAAATTAGGAAGAGGAGATCAAAGCTAAAAGAGAAGAAGTTGAACCCCATACAAGAAGAAAATGAAGAGAGAGAGAGAGAGTCTATGGATCCTCAAGGTTATCCTAGTGGTAAGAAGAAAGTCTTAGCTATTTCTTCCTTTGTTCTTATTATATCTCCTCATCATGATGTGCCTCATTATCGTCTTTAACAAAGTCTCTATCTTTTCTAAATATACAATTACAGAAGATATTTCTTTCATATTTGTCTCTAATCCACCTGCTTCATTTGATCCATCAGCTATGAACATTCCAAGATCTTCAAAGACTCCTACTACTTCATGGTTACAAAAAATCTTATTAAATAAAAGAAGCACTACTCAGATAGTTATCCTAGAAGTTGATATGGTTTCCAACCTGATTTAGAGATCTGCCAAGTCAAGGAAGACCAAGGTTACATTGAGGTTGACAATTGATTCTTCATCTGGGAATATGTGCATTGAAGTAGCTCAACCCATTTTAGAGAAAAACATGGATGAAGCTAATAAAAGTGATTTTAACATCACCAAGGTAGATCTTGGTCCTTCAACACATGAAGGTGATATTCACAATTTTCAGGTGTTTTTAGCCAATTTGATTCAAAGGATAGAGAAAGAGAAGCATACGAAGGATTAAATCAAACAACAGGTACAAGTTTTGACATCTTATCTTGGGTCCATTGTGGATACATCTGGTTTACCTAGATAGATGCAGCCTCTGCCTTGATAGTTCATATTTATGAGGGAATCATTGAAAAGCAAGTTATAGAGAGTGTGCATAAATTCCAAGCATATGAAAAGGTAACCAAAAAATGGGTAGATTAGATGAAAGAAGAAGCTTTATATTTCATTGGAAAAGCTAAAGAAGTTTTGAAAAAAAGAAAATTTCCAGAAAGAAGAAATTGCAAAGGAACTAGGAAAGATGAGAGAAGAAGAGTCAGTGTGGCAGGGGATTTTGAAATACCTCCAAGAGATGAACAAGATAGATCTCAATATAATGACTGATGAGAATATTTTCTTGAGTATTTAAGAGAATAAATATGATAAATGGTTTTAGAGTGTGGAATGAAAGCTTATAACTATTAGTTATATTTTTATAGAACAAGAGAAAAATTTGGAACAAATAAAAACAAATATTCAAGATGATACCCTATCAGTCAACATAGATACATTGAAAAAGGTGGAATCTAGGACTTGGATATTTATCTACTACCAAGAGAAAATTTGAAAATATGATCAATACAAAATTGTTTAACAGACGTTTTTGGTGTGGAGGTGATGAAGAGGTGGAGTAACATTTTTTTTCACTCTCAATATGTCTAATGGTCATGCACTTGATTATTGCCAGAGTTTATAAGGTATTCATAAGAGTAGGTAAAAGCTAAGGATGGGCAATATGATCATTCCTAGAAATAAACCCATGGCCCAAGCTATTAAGCCAGTCAAGATATTCAGAGTGAAATATTCCCAATAGAGGTAGCTTGCAACACATAGGACTTCTACAAAAAGCATCAAGGATGGTACAAATGGAAGAAAAGGAGTTTCTCAATGACTTAGATTGTACAATTTTCTTCTTAAATTTCTAAGTCATAAGTCATTTATTTTTTTAATGTTTTTGATTAAGGAACAAATAGGTTTTAGAGGGATCCCGAAACCCTTAATAGTAAGACAACATAAGATAAAGCATTAACAAAGCATAAACAAAAAATAGGACACTGCCCACAAAGAAGAATACACAATAACACCAGGGCAATAAAGGCAAAAAAATGACAAAAAGCCACAAGACAACCAACCTCTAGGCTAGGTTCTGAAGGATCTTTGCCACTTCTTGCTCCAAATTGTTCATGTTGAGAGAAGAATTCTTGATCTCCTGGATGTTGACTAATGCTTGGTCTGCCTTCCTTTTCAAGTTTGCTATGGTCCTGTTGCTCAGCCCCCCACTATCCGACTGCTCATTCTCATCATCCAAATCTAGAAACACAACAATTTTTACCTGATGAGCTTTTTCCAGGTTTTCTACCATGGTATTCGTGGTTTGTGCAGAGGATTTTAAAATTTTGTGGTTCATAATCAACACTTTGTGGAGAGAGCTTTTAATGTTCCTCAATTGCTCTTCCATGTCTGCCTACTTGCCATCATGATTGCCTTTGAAGTCCTATAATTCCTCCACCTTTTTCTTAAGGCATTCAACCATATACTTCTTCTCCTCTTCCGTCCATAAACTAGTAGCCCAAATTTATTTTTTTAATGTTATCTTTTGTAAAAAGTGACTTTTATCTCATATTTGTAAAAGGTTAGGAAATGAATTTTTTATGCAAAAGTTAAGAGATTTCTAACTTAAATAAAGTTATTTTATTTCTCTCAAAATTGTAAAGGTAGTTACTTACGTAGTTACAAGTTAGTTATAAATTAGTTATCTGGGAAAACCTGTATATATAAGGCTTATGTTATTTTAAAGGGACTTCTTGGATTCTCACAAATTCATATAAATGATTCTGGAATTTTATAATTATAGAAAGTAATGAAGATAATTTTTGAAGGTGCATTCATGGTGTTTTCTATGTGTCATTGTTAATGGTGTTTTCTATGTGTCATTGTTAATATTTTCATATGTTGAGTTGATGATGACCTTTATTATCCTAAATCCTATTTGTGAAAGTGAATAGTCAATTTTCACTAAAATAATTTTAAAAACATATTCAATTCGTGGTATCTCAATTTGGATGTGTTATCATTTGAAATGCACAATAATTATGAAACTTGTATGTGTGGTCTCCGATCTTTATAATGCATTTGTTTAAATTTTAAGCAAGTCTGTCAAACCCGTAATAACACTTGTACATTTGTTGTTTGGGGTTTCTTTTCATTTTAGTTATGTTAAATCCATTCCTTTAAGTAATGTTTAGTTAAAAGTACATTAAAAAAACCAAAATAATATCATATGAGGGAATTTCCCCTCTTAAAGGAAGAGGAATATTGTAATTTCACAAGCAATCTCTCCAACTATTTGAACGTTTATGCCACTTTCCATTGGGCGAGTCATATAAAATTTTGAAGTGACAAATTTGTTTACCAACAATATGTTACTTATGTTTTATGGATTTATGATGTATTTTATGATTTTTTGGATGGATGTATGTTATGTAATAATGTATGCATGGCTGGGAATGTGAATTTTCCTCGTATGATTGATGATGATGTGTGGTATATGGATGCTTGGATATATAGATAAATGGATAGATTGATATATGCAATTGATTATTATGATTGTTTTGGTATACGATGTAAACATATGTGTTTTATGATGGGGGATTTATGATTATGTGTATAGGATGGAAGTGGATTATGTTTATGATTTATGATTTAAAACTATGGTTTGTGATGCAGATGTACAATGGATAGATTGATAGGTTTTTTTAGATTTTTTTTTATTGGGATTGTAATAAAATTTATGAGACCCTTTATCATGACATGTATTTTTGTAGGTGGGGGAAATATAGTACTAATTGAAAAATTTCATCTATATTTAACTACATAGAGAATGCATAATGATGACATATACAAGAGGGGTGAGGTTTTGGTCATGGTAGAATAGATGGATGAAAATGATAGGATGGGGTATGAGAGAATCTAGGTTGGAGGAAGGGATTTGTTATGCTAGCATGTGGAGTGAAATCCTAATTTTATATAACAATAAATTTTATGAATCAGGGTATATAGACCAATATGAAGATGTATCTATTGTATGGATTGACATAGAAAATAAAAAGGTTTCCCCAAAATGTACAAGGCCCAAAAAGAATCTTGGAGGATCTAGTATTGACATGACCAAAAAACAAGAGGGTGACCCTATACATGCATGGTGTTAGATGACCTTCATAGGTCATGTGAGGGAATTCCCATCAAGAATAATGAAGCCTTTACACACACAAGGAATTTTGATGGCCTTGGTGGGTCATGTGAAGGAAAAAACATCATTCTTAAGGGAATCCATACACATGTAATGTGGTTAAAAACCTTGGTGGGTCATATAAGGGACACAATCAAGCATAAGGATGTCTCCCTACACACAAGGAAATTGATGGACTTGGTGGGTCATGTGTGGGGATAATTGATCAAGCATAAGGATGTCCCAACACACACAATGCAATCGATGGCCTTGGTGGATCATGTTATGAAATAACTTGAATAATAGAAGAATATAATAGGAAATTTCTGCAAATACTTGATAATAATATGCCACTTCAAAGGGGAAACCTCCTAATACACTTCGAGGGGAATACCTCCAATAGCCTCCAATAGAAACATAATACTCAAATTGATGATAATAGCATACCTATACCTCATATATATACCATACTTATGCATAGGATATCACCTAGGCTAACCTAGATAACCCTATATAAGCCTTAAGCCGACCTATTTACAACTAAATAAAAATATAATAATGATAACATGACTTAATTAAGAGTTAAGGTAGCCACAATCTAACTAATAACAACATTGTACTCACTATAGGGATAGGGGTATAAAATTTCCCTTCTCTTTACAAAGGTATTGTCCTCAATGCTAGCTTTTTCTTTTTCTTCTTCATCTCCTTTTTTATTTCTACTTCCTCTTGTACTATTACTTCTTGTTTTTCATCTTGTTCCTGCTCTTTTCTTGCTCTTTCTCTTGTTCTTGTTCTTGATCTTTTTATTGCTCTTGTTAATTCTCTTCTTTCTCTTTCTCTTTTTCTTGTTCTACTTCTTGTTCTTTTTCTTTTTCTTCTTTTTTTGTGGCTACTTTTTGTTGTGAAGAAGTTCTAGAAATATAATTGTGCAATAAATCACACAAATAAATTCAAAATTTACTCTATATTTTTTTGTAACTTACCAAGGCCTAAGTTTCACTTTCCCAAAAAATATCCCAAAAATTAGGTGTTTTGCAGCCTTGAGAGCGAATTTGTTGAAAACACTAATTCTGCAATAAATCACTTATGTATGCTTCAAATTATCTAAAATTTGTATTATAGCATCCTACATTAATTCTTCAAAAACCATCAAATTTTAGGAATCAATTATGCACTATTTGGGAGATATAAACTTTCTAAATAAATTGGGTAGAAACCCTAATTCTTTAATAAATCTCTCAATTTTGATCCAATTCCTTTAAAATTTGGACTGTAGCTTCTTGAATATGTCCTTCAAAAAAATTCAAAAAAAAGATAAAAATTCACAAAATATGGGATATATGGGTTTCACAAGATGACCTCCAAAATTGAAAAAAACACCTTGTCATAATGGTGCCAAGATCATGCTCTGATACTACTTGTTATGAAATAACTTGCATAATAGAAAAATATAATAGGAATATTCTAAAAATAATTAATAATAATATACCACTTTGAGGGGGCAACTTCCTAATCCACTTCAAGGGGGATACCTCCAATAGTTTTCAATAAGAACACAATACTCAACTTGATGATAATAACCTACTTATAGCTCATATATATACCATACTTATGCCTAGGATATCACCCTAATCGACCTAGATAGCCCTATATAAGCCTTAGGATGACCTAAACAACTAAATAATAATATAATAATGATAATATGACTTAATTAGTTGTCAAGGTAGCCACAAGATGATTACTCATAACACTGTACTCACTATAGGGGTAGGGTCATAATAGATCATATGAGGGGACAACCAATCAAGCATAATGATGTCCCCACACAAACCAGGTAATTTATGGAATTGGTGGGTCATGTGAGGATAAACCAACAAAAAAAAACTTAGAAAAAATACCATGACTCCAAAGTACACTAGTCAAGGAACACCCTGATATAGAAAGATCAAGGTGGTTGTGAGTAGTGGGTGATGGAAGATAAATGAAATAGATCAATAAATATCAAATGACATACAAAATTAGTACCTCTTTACAAGATAGAGTGGATGATATATCTCTTGTTAAGGTGATGGTGGTATATGAGAGGATTAAAGAAAAGGTGATAATGAATATAGGTTGTCCTAAATTTGGGATTATGTTGTTTTTGGATGTTTCAAAGGTGGGTTTTTTAGGGTTAATGTGTAGTGTGGGTTATGATAAAGCTTAGTTATTTAAGGATAGAAATATAATATCAAGATAGGGAATACAAGATTAGGTAATGGGGTTTAAAATATTAGGATATAACATGTGGGATAGGTAATTTAGAAAAAGAAGTGAGGACATAGTGTAGAGGTCCAAAAGGAGGTGATATGGTGATGGAGAAGGATAGGAAGGTCATGCCTCAAAGGGGGATATACAAAAAATATATTGTAAAAGAAATATTAGTAAAAGGAGGGACAAGGAATGCCTTTAGTTGATGCAAAATAAAGGAAAATGAAGAGATGGAGTGAAGATGAAATGAGAAGGGATATGTATGTAGGGATGTGAATGGGATTATGTGTCATTGAGTGAGAAACCTAAAAAAAAAGGTTTGTAGGGATAAGTGATGTATAATTATGGATGGAAGTGATAGTGATGAGTAGGGGCATTCTTGAGAAAACAAGTAGGGTGGGTGGGGTGAACAGGTAGTGGGATTGAAAGTATGTGAGGACTAGTGCATGCTCATAGGAAAGGGTGATTTCCTACCACACATGACACCTATTTTTTAAGTTTTGATCATGGTACTTGATCAAGGTGCCATAAGGAGTGGTTTTAACCACTAGAAATTTATTTTTACTATTTTTTAATTTATTGGAGGATTTGTAATGCTTTTTCATTTTTTGGGATTTTTTTATAAATTTATAAGGGCATTAGGAATAGAAGTGTTGAGACGTATGATATCCATGGGTTCATCTATCTTTTATCCCTCTAGTATGGAAAAATTGCATGATCCTAATCTAAATTTGGATATGATAATAGATGGGCCAAACCAATTACGTTCAAACTTTCCCTTCTTCTTTCTTTCTTATGTAGTTTTCTTTTGATAAATTCCTTGAAAACAAGGTCTCCCAAATTGAATCCTCATTCATAGGTAAATTTTTTGTAACTATGATGAAGTCATTTTTGATAAGCCTTGAGGTGATTAAGATCAGTAACATGATTCTCATGTAAACATACCATAAGATGAGGTGATGTAAGGAAGCTTGTAGTGATGAAAATTCATTATATTAGAAATATTTCTTCAACACATTAAAACCATAATATTCTTTAGAGATGAGATGACACAAGGAAACCCATATAGTGATGGAAGTTAAAACTCTATGGAAAAGATTAATTTAGTATCATAAATGAGGGAGTAGATTGTGGTACTAGTGGGACTACAATACTATTTTGATGAGCCCATAAGATAGGATTTAACTGAAGGTGTCAATCATGTGAGCAACATCATTGAAAATTTTATTGAGGATTTTGATTATGATTTTATTAGAGACCTCACCTTAGCCATTAACTTGGGTATTAGGGGTGGATCACTTGTGCTTGATAGAATCATTCACAAAGGAATAACACTTCATGGTTTTTAAAATATTTTTCATTATTAGTGATAATAGATGAAGTAATTTCAATGTGGAAGATGAAGAGGTTGAGGATGAAATATCTATTTGAGTTCAATAGTGAAGGTGACTATAATGAATTATAACCACTTGGTAAATTATTCTATGGTGG
The DNA here is from genome assembly GCA_007258455.2 of Sequoia sempervirens. Lineage (NCBI taxonomy): Eukaryota > Viridiplantae > Streptophyta > Pinopsida > Cupressales > Cupressaceae > Sequoia > Sequoia sempervirens. Next base: position 197,633,474 of record VDFB02000002.1, on the reverse strand, counting down.
TAATAATGCATTTATGGTTGTTGGAATATTTGGGGTTGATCTTGCTAATGAGGTCAAGATGCCAAGTAGAAAAGGGCCACAAAGTGGTAATGGGTTGGAGAGATTTTGCTAGAGAATGTATTAGGTCCATATGATTCTATAAATATATAAACTTATTGACATATGGACAAGCATCAATTCCATGAAGGGATACTAATATTTTGTCTAAAGGAGCTTCTTAAATAAGATCATTCTATTAGTACGAGCACCACATATATCATTATGGACTTATTGAAGTGATAAGTTAGCATAATTGATGCAGGAGCATCCTTGGTTCTTGGCAATCTTGCATCAACCAAAAATATTTTATTTCAAATTTTGTTCTTGTTCAATTCTTGTTTAGTTCAAGTTAGTGGATTCATCATATTTGCTCACTAGACCCTGTGGATCTATGTGTACATCGTGGACATGTTCATTTTCCTTATTCCAAGATTTGAGTGCGACTGGATCTCTTTTTGGAAAGTTATTGCTTCCAGATTTGATGGCAGTTTCTTGAACCGACACTAGAATAATTTCAAACCCAATAGGTAGTTTGATCATTTGTGGATCTTTCCTGTAACTTGTGGATCCTTATGGTGTGTTTTGAATCATTCCATGGAGTGTTCCTCGACCTCAATTTAGGTCCACACTTCATCATATGCATTCATCGAGGAGTAATTCAAATTTGAGGCTGACCTATTCATGCACACGTTACATTTTATTTCATTGGAGATTGTAATAATCTTTGGCCGACGCAGATGATTCTAGATCTCAAGATGTGATATAAATCATTGTAATAGATCATTAGAAAGGATGAATGGAGAAAGATAGGTTTTAATCTGTAATATTTTTGCTCGCATTAAGGAGAATATAGGAATATTGTAAGTTGAACACGTATCAGGCTTGTGAGCTAAATCTGTAAGCCCGGATGTTGCCAGCTGATTGTAATTGATATTTTTGATAATAAGAAATTTTGAATCTGCATTTGTCTCCAATTTCTATGTTGCTTATGTTGTGTGACTCTTTTTGCATGGTCCAAATTGTTCTCTTTGAGGACCCTCCTACCGTGGCTGCACCAGATTGGTATTAGAGTGAGATTTGATTCATGAGAGATCGCTAGAATTCATGGAGTCCTGTTGAAGATTTGTTGTGGGGCGGTAGATTGAGGATTTGAGCTGCAACTGCACAAGACTTGTGTAAAGATGGCAAGAAGAAGAAATGTTAGAGGAAATGGAGCGCATGGAAATGCAAACCCAACTTTAATGGTGCCAAATTAGATGCAGTCAAAATGACCCAGAGGAGAGGTCGACCAGTTGATGATGTGAGTGATGAAGAGGTAGAAATACAAGAAGAAAGAGGAAGAGAAGACCAACCTGGCCTAGATCATGGAGAAGAGAGATTCATAAGATCCCTAACTAGAGCGAATACAAAACCACATTTCAATCCACCATATTATAATGGTAAGTTGGATTCAAAAGAATTGCTTGATTGGATAACAGAGATGGAAAAGTATTTTTATTTTGAAGGTACCACTGAAGATAAGAAGGTAAAATTTTCTTGTACAAAGTTAAGAGGACATGCATCCCTTTGGTGGGAACATTTGCAGATAGATAGGAAAATAAGAGGAAAAGAAAAGATAAGATCATGGGACCGGATGGGGAATAAGTTGAAAGAAAAGTTTATGCCTGTAGATTATCAGATCAGTTTGTTCCAGAAGTTACAAAATTTGAAGCAGAAGGATTCAAGTGTGACTAAGTATACTGAGGATTTCTACAAGTTGAACATCAAATCTGGGCATTCAGAGGATGAGATTAGTTTGATCAAGTTTCAAAGTGTGGAAGAAGCATACCAATGTGCCCTAAAAGCATAAGAGAAGTTGAATAAGAGACGTGAGCAAAGACAGAGAGGAAGAGGTGGAAGATTTCAGAGGAATAATTTTTACTAGAGGAGTAAGGGGATCTTTTGCAAATAAAAATAAAGATAATGAATTTAGTAAGAATGATAATTCGTACCCTAGAGGTGATGGAAATTCTTACTGAAGAGGAGGATATGGTGGTTACCAGAATGGGGGTTATAGAAAAGATGATAAGGAGAAAAGAGTATTCAAGAGAACTTGATTTAAGTGTGGTGGAGAAGGACATAAAGCATTTGAATGTAATCAAGGAGAGACAAGTAGAAAGACAGAAAACAATAGAAGAACAACCTTTTTCGAGGAAGAACATGCTAGATCATCTAATAAATTGGAAGATGGAGAAGTGTTGGTGAATAGAAGAGTATTGTGTCAAAGTGAGATGGAGCAGGAACCATTGCAAAGAAAGAATTTGTTTTGGACCAGATGCAAGGTAGCTTGTAAATGTTGCAAAGTGATTGTTGACAGTGGAAGCTCGAAGAACCTGGTTTCTAAAGAAATGGTGACCAAATTGAAGTTGGAAAGGTTGAAACACCCGAAGCCCTATCAAATAGCATGTATTCAAAATGAGCATAAGATACTGGTAAGTGAACAATGTTTGGTAAAATTGAATATAGGAAATTATCATGATTAAGTTTTGTGTGATGTCATGCCTATGGATGTATGCCATGTTTTGTTGGGAAGGCCTTGGCAGTATGATAGATAGGCTATTCATGATGGAAAGAAGAATACATATACTATTGTTGCTAATGGGATGAAGCATACTTTGTTTCCATTGGAGGATCTTTCTAGAGTTGAGGTTTGTACGAGTGCTAGAATTTGTTTGGTTGATGGAAGGAGATTTATGGATGGATTGAGACATGAGAACATGTGCTATGACTTGGTTCCTAAGAAGGCTGAAGGCTTGAAGTATGTAGAAGAAAACCAGAGGAGATAAAAGAGGTGCTGACAGAATATGAGGAGATCATTTCAGATAATGTACCTAATGGATTACCACTTGTGAGGAGTATTAGTCATTGCATGGATCTGATTCCTGGATCTAGTTTTCCTAATAAAGCAACACACCAGATGACACCTATAGAGAATGAGGAATTGAATAGACAAGTACAAGATTTGTTGAGGAAGGGTTTAATAAGAGAAAGATTAAGTCCTTGTGTAGTACCTGTTGTGTTAGCACCTAAGAAGGATGAAGAATGGAGATGTGTACAAACTCTAGAGCCATAAACAAAATCACGATGAAGTATAGATTTCCTTTACCCTGGATGGATGACATTATGGATTGTTTGAGTGGAGCTAGATACTTTACAAAGATAAATTTGAAGAGTGGATATCATCATATCAAAATCGGAGAAGGGGGTGAGTGGAAAATAGCATTCAAGACAAATGAAGGATTGTATGAGTGGTTGGTGATGCCTTTTGGACTAACAAATGCACCGAGTACTTTCATGAGGATGATGAATGAGGTGTTGAAGAAATTATTGGGTAAGTTTTTGATTGTTTACTTGGATGACATCTTGATTTTTAGTAAGAGTAGAGAAGAACATTTGTTGCATATAAGACAAGTTTTGCAGAGATTAAGAGAAGAGCAGTTGCTAATAAACATTAAGAAGTGTAGTTTCATGAAGGAAGAATTGGTATATCTTAGATTTGTGAGATATTTGGATGGATTGAAGATGGATCCTTAGAAGGTAAGAGAAATTGTTGAGTGGCCTACACCGGATAGCATTGGAGAGGTAAGATCATTTCATGGATTGGCTAGTTTCTACCAGAAGTTCATTAGGAATTTGAGTTCTATTTGCAGTCCTATGACATAAACAATGAGAGGAGATAAGAAGGATTTTAGTTGGATATTTGGAGCAGATTGAAGTTTTGAGTTGATGAAACAAAAGGTGACTAAGCAGCCTGTGTTGGCTTTACCAGACTTTAGCAAGATATTTCAAGTAGATTGTGATGCAAGTGGAAATGCAATTGGAGCAGTATTAAGTCAAGCAGGAAGACCAATAGCTTATTTTAGTGAGAAATTGAATGATGCTAGGAGAAGATATTCAATGTACAATTAGGATTTTTATGCCATAGTTCAAGCCTTGAAGAAGTGGAGACATTACTTGTTGCCTAAGGAGTTTGTGTTGTATATGGATCATCAGGCTTTGCAGTATTTGAACAGTCAAGGTAAGTTGAATCAAAGACACATGAGATGGGTAGAGTTGTTGTAGAGTTATAATTTTGTTTTGAAACATAGGAGTGGAAAGTCAAATAGAGTTGTTGATGCCTCAAGTAGCAAAAGGAATTTACTGACAGAAATGAGAGTGGAGGTATTAGGCTTTGATGTATTGAAGAACTTGTATGAGGAAGACTCAGATTTTGTAGAACCTTGGAGAGCTTGTAAGGAACCAATCTTGGAGGATAGGAGTCAATGGTTGGATTATTTCATTCAAGAGGATATGTTGTTTAGAGGGAATCAATTGTGTATACTCGGAGTTCAATGAGGGATAACTTGGTGAAAGAAAAGCATAGTGGAGGATTGTTAGGAAACTTTGGAATTGATAAGACAGTAGCATTGGTAAGTGAGAATTAATTTTGGCCATAGATTCATAAGGATGCTAGGAAATTTGTGCAAAGTTGCAGAGTTTGTCAAGTTGCAAAAGGGAGTAGTCAAAATGTTGGATTGTATAAGCCTTTGACAGTTCCAGAGAGACCTTGGGAGGATATCAACATGGATTTCATGCTTGGTTTGCGAAAGACACAAAGAGGTAATGATTCTATATTTGTGGTGGTGGATAGATTTTTTAAAATGGCACATTTCATACCTTGTAAGAAGACAAAAAATGCAGTACATGTAGTAGACTTGTTTTTCAAGGAAGTGGTCAGATTGCATGGATTACCTAGGAGTATTGTTTCAGATAGAGATACAAAGTTTGTTGGTTACTTTTGGAGGACACCTTGGAAGAAGCTAAAGATAGATTTGAATTTTAGTTTTACTTTTCACCCAAAAACTGATGGACAAACAGAGGTAGTAAATAGGAGTTTGGGAAATTTGTTGAGATGTTTGGTTGGAGAAAAGACTAGAAGTTGGGATTTAGTTCTTGCACAAGCAAAGTTTTCTTATAATAATTCAGTGAACAGGAGTTTAGGAAAGACACCTTTTGATATTGTTATTAGAGTTCATCCTAGAGGTATATCATATTTGAGAAACATTAGTATGGGAGATAAAATGAGTGCAGAAGAAAAATAATTTTTAGAACATATGAAGAAAGTGCATACTCAAGTGAAGGAGTTGTTGGAAGATATGAACTGAAAGTATAAGGAGCAATCAGATGAAAAGAGGAGACATAAGAAATTCAAAGTTGGGGATGAATTGATGGTGTATTTGAGGAAGGAAATATTTCGATTTGGCACGTACAATAAGCTCAAGATGAGGAAGTTTGGACCCTGTAATATTTTGAAGAAATTTAATGCAGGAAATGCATATGAAGTGGAGTTACTGGACGACATGGGTATATCACCTATATTCAACATTGCAGACCTACATCAATACCATGAGTTAGAATTTAGTGAAGATAGTAAAGAAAAATTGGAGAATCAGTTTCCTAAGCAACAGTCAGATGAGATAAAAGAGATTTTGGATGTCAGAGATGGGAGAAAAACTTGTGGAAGACAATACAAAGGATATCTTGTGAGGTGGAAAGGAAGACCAGTGGAGGATTCTTCTTGGATTTCTCAGGCTGAGGTAGACCGTATTGGTTTTCCTTTAGCCCCAACAAAGTGAGGGACTCACTTTTCAAATAACCCCAGATGTTTGATGCAAGAGCATCCTTGGTTCTTGGAAATCTTGCATCAACAAAGAATATTTTCTTTCAATTTTTGTTCTTGTTCAGTTCCTGTTTAGTTCAAGTTAGTGGATTCATCATATTTTCTCACCAAACCCTGTGGATCTATGTGTACATCGTGGACATGTTCATTTTCCTTATTCCAAAATTTGAGCATGATTGGATCTCTTTCCAGAAAGTTATTGCTTTTGGATTTGATGGCAGTTTCTTGAACCAACATCAGAATAATTTCAAACCCAATGACTAGTTTGATTGTTCGTGGATCTTTCCCATAACTTGCAGATCCTTATGGTGTGTTTTGAATCATTCCATGGAGTGTTCCCTAACCTCAATTTATGTCCACACTTCATCATATGCATTCACCGAGGAGTGATTCAAATTTGAGGCTGACCTCTTCATGCACACGTTACATTTTCTTTCATTGGAGATTTTAATAATCTTTGGCCGACGTGGATGATTCTAGATCTCAAGATGTGATATAAATTATTGTAATAGATCATTAGAAAGGAAGAATGGAGAAAGATAGGTTTCAATTTGTAAGATTTTTGCTCGCATTAAGGAGCATATAGGAATATTGTAAGTTGAACATGTTGTATCAGGCCTGTGAGCCAAATCTGTAAGCCCAAATGTTGCCGACTGATTGTAATTGAGATTTTTGATAATAAGAAAGTTTGAATCTGCATTTTCCTCCAATTTTTGTGTTGCTTCCGTTGTGTGACTCTTGCTGCACAGTCCGGATTGTTCTCTTTGAGGACCCTCCTACCATGGCTACACCAATAATTTTTATTAATATATCCTATTAAGGTACCATTTTAGCCTCTACAATAGAGCATGCTACCAAGAAGGGTATAATGGGAGGCACAAGGGATAATTTATTTTCACTTATTTGATGATTGATTTGGTGAAATGATGTGGTTTTTGAGGTAAGTGTAAATGTTAGCATATTAAGGGGTATTTGGACCAATGATTCCATAAATCATGTGAAATTAAAGGATTTCATATATGGGGATGAAGATTTTCTCAACAAGGTAATGCTACTTATGGGAATTGTTATGCATATCGACTAGAGACCCTATAGTGGCCATGGAATAAAGTGTTACAAATATGAGCTAGTTTGGTGGTGTTGTCATTGATGTCAACATAGTTTAGTATGTTGATGTTTTTACATGTATAGCTGAGATAATGTTGAGATGTAGTGCATACATGGAGCTATCTTATGGTGTTGCAGATGTGTAGTATTGGTGATTTTTCAAGTGCTTTTGAGAAAATTAAATAAAGAAGAGAAGTCAAAGTGTTGAGTGTGTTCAAAATGTGCTCCGGTATGTGCTTCACATTTCTCCTATGTTGATCCTATGCTTGTATGGATCTGAAGGTTTGTTAATGGTAATATCTTGGTAATATATGTTGAGTTTCAGCTTCTGGTGAGATGGTACATGGAAGTTGTGTTCACCGGTATGTGGACTATCTGACAAGTTTTGATCTTCTATGGATTGGGAGAAATGTTTCTGCTCCACAATCCTCTGTTGTTTTGTTTCAGATCGTGCGGATCTGGGATGTCTTGTGAAGGTCTTTCCTATGCTTTGGTGAAGAGGTTTGGAGTTTGGTAATAAGGAAGTCTTGTTTCAGTATTCATGTATAAGTTTGCATAGCCCAGACTGACTGGTGAAAGGAATTTAGTAATTGAAGTTTGTTTTTTTTGCTGCGAATGTATCTAGAAGGTTTTGAGATGTTGTCTTGTGCTTAATGAAGCGTGTTGTGGTGTTCGCGTGTCATCTTCTTATTGGGAAACATGTGCATCAATGTTTATCTATTTTTTCATTAGGTTTGGCCAACCTGGTGTTTACACTTCATTCAAAGAATAAAAATAAATTGAGGAAGCGTGTGGTTGATTTGAGACATTATTCTTGGTCTTGGTTAAATAATTTTATTGGTCCACTCTTATTCCTTTCCACTGTGGGAATTTTGAGTTGCTGACCTAATTTGAATTTATGAAACGATGTTTTGTGGCTGACCTTGGTAAATGTTTCTAAGGTTGAGAATGGTATAAAAGCAAGTTGAATTGTGAAGATTTGTATGACAATGTGATACGAAGTGATGAAAGTAAGCCACAAATCATAAGAGTAGAAGTGTGTGTGTGAGTTGTGTTGATGACAATGAGACAAGGGTTTCTATAATCCTACGAATGTGCCTTAATTGCAGTGGTGTATCTTTTATTCTCTTTTGTATCTGTAGGTAGTGAGCCTCCCTGTTGGACAGTGAGTCTTTTTTGTAGGCAGTGAGCCTTTGTACTTGGACAGTGAGTCCTCTTTTGGGCAGTGAGCCTTTTTATAATCTTTATATTATGAGTTAACCCTCACCATGGTTTTTCCCTTTTTGGTTTTTCCATGTAAAAATCTGGTGTTCATTGTGTTGATTTACTTTTTGTTATCTGTGTTTCATGCTCATATTTAATAACATAATAGTGTGGTTGAAGATTTGATAAGTGAATAAGTTTTAAGTTTAGATTTTTGTGACAACTGATTCACCCCCCCTCTCAGTTGTCTTGCACCTATTTAACAATTGGTATCAGAGCTTGTGGTTCCTTGGTGAAGAGCTTAACTACTTAAGGAAGATCTGATGGCGCACAAATTGGTAATCCCTATGTTTGATGGAACTAACTACAATGAATGGAAGGGATAGATGAGAGGATACATTATCTCTCTTGGTTTTAAGACTTGGAAGGCTGTTGAGAATAAGTATACACTTCTATTCAATGGTGTTAATTCGACATATGAGATCTCTATTTATGAAGAAAATGAGAAGGAAAAGTATGCGATTTGCAGTGGTTTAACTAAAACTAAGCGAGTCAAGGTTAATTCTCTGGATACTGCATATGAGGTCTGGAAGAAGTTGGAAGACATGTATGAAGGGAATGAAAAGGTGAAATTGACAAAGAGGTTAGCGAAAAAGCGTAGATTTGTGAACCTGGAGATGGAAGATGGTGAAGAATTTACAAGTTTCTTTCAGAGAGTTGAACTGGCAGCAAATGATGTTAAGAATCAAGGAGGAAAACTAGCAGATGAAGATATAATTGAGAAAATCCTTATCACATTACTAGAATGTTACAATGACAAGATCTTTGTTATTGAAAAAATGTATGATCCTAAGACGTACACTCTAGAAGAGTTGTTCGACACCCTGCAACCATTTGAGATAAGAAAGTTCTAGAAAGAAAAAAAGGTAGAAGAGAAGACAAAAATGACATTTAAGGCTTTGAATATTGAAGAACCGAATAGTGATGATGAAGAGTTGGAAGCAAATTTCACCAAGAAATCGAAGAAAGGCACTCAAAAATATAAAGGTATGTTACCCTTTAAATGATTTAGTTGTGGTAACATTGGTCATTATGCTTCAAGATGTCTGAATAGGGATACACATAAGAAGAACAAGGATTATAAGGATAAGGATAGGAAGGATAAAAGGTATAAGAAGTTGTATTGTGTTAAGGAAGAGGCAGGTATTTCTGATGACGAATCTGATAGAGGTTGATGATAGTGAATGTTTATTCTTAGCTTTGTAAAATAAATTAGTATCCAATAACTTTGGAAAATGTGTAAGTAAGAAGGCTCTGGAGGTTAAGAAGAATATGAGGGAGGTTACGACTTTTTATGCAAGAAAGGATGAAGACTACTGGGTAATTGACAGTGGATGTTCTAATCACATGACTAGAGATAAGAGTAAGTTCACTAAACTTGAGAAATATGATGGTGGTTTAGTCATGTTCGGTGATGATTCAGGAGCTAAGATCTATGGTAAAGGCTCAATCAGTTTTGATGGAGTGCATAATATTGATGATTTATATTATGTGAAGGGTTTGAGACATAATCTTTTGAGTGTTGGTTAGATGTGCAACAATGGATTTAAACTCGCGTTTCAAAACAATACCTATAAAATAAAAAAAGGATCCAGAAAGGGGGGCATTATTACAGCTGGAAGAACTCATGGAAACATCTATCAATTGAAGGGAGTTGATGGTCATTTCCTTGTATCTCAAATTAGTGAAAGTTGGTTATGGCATTGACGAATGGGACATGTGAAATTTGATAACATAGTCAAGATCAATGCTAAGGAGATTTTTCGAGGACTACCTAGAATCACAAGACCTGCTAATGCTATGTGAAAAAGTTTCCAATTGGGGAAGTAGACAAGATGCAACTTTAAGGGAAAAGACCTACAAAGACCTACAAATGCTAAATGTTCCATTGGATTGCTTTTTTTGGATCTGAAATCAATACTTCGTAATTTTCTATGTTATTGGTGCAAGGAAAGCCAGTAATAAATGCCTTTAGAATATGATCCCCTTAAGATGTAATGAAAAATATTCTTGCTCCAAAGCCATGTAAGGTGAAAGATCCATTAAAATATAACATCCATGCTATGTGTTCTCCAATATACAAGATGAACTCATTAGGAAAATTTGTAACCATTGGATGGATACTTGGGAGTGGTGTTTCTAATAGTCGGTTTGCAATGGAATTTCCTTTGAGAGCCAAAAAAGACCTACAAATGCTAAATGCTCCATTGGATTGATTTTTTTGGATCTGAAATCAATGCTTCATAATTTTCTATGCTATTGGTGCAAGGAAAGCCAATAATAAATGCCTTTAGAATATGATCCCCTTAAGATTTAATGAAAAATATTCTTGCTCCAAATCCATGTAAGGTGAAAGATCCATTAAAATATAACATCCATGCTATGTGTTCTCCAATATACAAGATGAACTCATTAGGAAAATTTGTAACCATTTGATGGCTACTTGGGAGTGGTGTTTCTAATAGTTGGTTTGCAATGGAATTTCCTTTGACAACCATTTTATTCACATAATTAATTTCAAACTCACTAAGGAGATTTATCCATTTACACATATTTCCTATAAGTGTTAATTTTGAAAGAAGGTACTTCAAAGGATCCACTTTAGCAATGAGTTGAGTAGTAGCATTAAGCATATAGTGGTAATCCTTATGGGAGAAAAAAAATATTGCAAGAAAATCCCTTTCCATGGGTGAGTAGATGAGTTAACATCTTACAAGTGTTCTAATAAGGTAATAGTTGATGCTTTCTTGTCCTTGCTCATTAAGTTGATCAAGGAGAGCACCTAATAATATTATGTGATTGAGATGTAAAGTAGAAAAGTATTATAAAGTAAGAGTGTTACCAAAATTGGTGGATTAGCATTTTGGTAAATGGTCAGTGCTCTCCTCAGGATTTGTGACAAGGGAATAACTACCTCCTATGCGATCCATGTCTCTACAATTTGTATCGGGCATTGATAGATCGATATTTTGATGCAATGACAAGTTGGGGCCAACAAACGGTATCTAAGCGTTGGGTCATGGGTTCGAATCTGCTTGGGTAATGCTAAGGGGGAGAATTTTGGAAAATGGTTAGCACTCCCCTTGGGATTCATGATAAGGGACTAACTGCCTCCCATGTGATCCATGTCTCTACCATTTGTATCGAGCATTGATAGATCAATCTTTTGATGCAACAAAAAATTGGGGCCAACATAGCAAGGTACTCTTTGATTTGATCAAGTGCTTCTTGGCAGGATGGTCCCATTCAAAGTGAATATTTTTTTATCAAATGTAAATAGATAGAATTTGTCAACTAGATATACAATGAAGTTCCTAATAGCTTGGAGCTTGCTTTATAGACTATGCAATTGTATGCAATTATTATGTGGTGAAATTTTAGTTATAGCTTTAACCTTATCAGGATTCGCTTCAATACCATATTTAGAAATAATGGAGCTTATGAGTTTTCTTGATATAGTCCCCAATGTACACATTTCTTTGGGTTTAGTCAAACTTTATATTCTTAGATTCTTTGAAAAATGTGGCATATAGTAGTTGGATAGTCTACTTTGAGTTTGGATTTGATTATAATGTCATTAACATAATCTTCACCAATGTCATGCAACATATCATAAAAGATCACAATTATGGTTGTCTAATAAGTATAACTAGCATTCTTAAGACCAAAGAGCATGATTTTGTAGCAAAAGGTTCACAAGAGGTGATAAAGATAGTTTATGCTTATATTTTAGAGCAATCTATATTTGACTATATCTAGAGAATCCATCCATGAGAGAAAATTTTATGGCATACTATTAGGTCTACTATGGTATTGATGTTTAGAATAGGAAAGTCATCCTTAAGATAGGACTTGTTACTATCTTTGAAATAAATGCACACCCTAATGCCTTTAGTTTTCTTGTTGAATATAACAATGGAGACCCATTCTAGATAGTCAATAGGTTGGATAAATATGATATCTAGGAGCTTTTGGATTTATTTTATCAAAAGGGATATTTGAAGATATATTTTTTTTTATATTTTAACATATACCATTTTGGTGTTAGGTTGTACAACCAAATGAAGGCTATTAAAATATGGATCTGACCTAGGAATATCAATATAGGAAATAATACCAAGGTGATCTCAAATGAAACATAAATATCTTTCACCAGTTTAGGATCAAATGTTACAATTATTTGTGTGAGATTTAGTTCCTCTTCTATATCCAAATTATATTTCAAAGAAACTTAAATAAGAAAAGGTGATCCATCTTGGATGGATGTAGGTTTTGATGGAAGATGAAGCTTGGACATGTCTTCTTGGCGGTCTAATGTAAATGGTTGCTTAGGACTAGTAAGGTTTTTTTTGTTTCCAAAAGTATGTGAAAAAGCTCAATACAATCTCAAATCCCCTCTTATGATCTCTTGAAGGCATGTAGTCATGAGAGTGTATGAGCTCAAGGATAGCCTCATCATTATGGAAAATGTATAAATTAGGACCTACATCTTGGTCCTAGTCAATGAGGTTAGGGTATTGGAGATCAAGGTGGATGGTAGTACCATGGAATAATTTCTTGATGAAAAGATCTTTGAAATGAATAGGAATAAAGCCTACTTCATTGTTATCAAGGTTAGGGGAGATATTCTTAGAAATATTAGAAGAGTCCACAAGGGAATCATAATACTAATTATAGGCATGAAATCCCAGGTCATTAGTGCCATTATTTGTTAAGATATCTATGGAATAAAGAAGTATTTTCTCACGAAATCCAAGGCCTTTACCTTGGTTGTTCATGTCGTGGCACATTCATAATGGAATATGATACTTTCCACCTTTGAATTAGGTGGCATACTCATATTCTTTGAAGAGATAGGTGAGGTCAAAGCCTTGTACATATTAATCTTGAAGATAAATGTTGTAAATGAAGGTAGTGGGCCCCATTAAAGAATGAGGAAGGGATCATATAATTTAGGTATAGGTCAATAAAAGGAGTGAGGGGAGATATAAAACTTGGTAATATAGAAGGATTCATAAATTTAATACTTTCCACACTCATTATCAAGGATTTTGAATATGGAATTGAGGGGTTTTTCTTTGGAGGTGGTATGCATGAAGTGGATGGAAAGTCTTTAGAATTGATATAAAATTTGGACATGAAGGTGGTGGATTTAGGTATGACGTAAAATTTTGGGAAATAATGGAGGTCTTAATATTAGATCTCTAACATTTGAAGTCCAAGGTTAGTGACTTACATGCTACTATATGGAAAATTGAGTCCTTTGTAGTACATATGTGTTACAAATTTTAAGGCATGGAACCATGGCCAACCAAGTAGTGGAATGCAAGAGAGATGCAAATTGAGGACATGGAAAAGGGTATGCTACAATGAGGGTCCAACCAGGATGGAGAGGTGAATGATTCTCCTTTATTCTCTCTTTACATAATCATAGGACTTAATGGTGGTGGTTTGAGAATCTGATGCTTGTGATGTATAAAGCAACTATCACACTAAATAGAGTGTACAAATTTTTAGGCTAGACTCATTATCCTTGAACACATTTAGTTTTGTGTTTGGAGATAATGATTTCACTATGGAGTGGAAATTTTTGTGATGGATTAATGGAAGGGAGACCTTTGGGGGTGAAGGTGAGGTGATGATTAGTGGAAATATGACCAATAACAGACTAGAAATGTGAGGTATTGATGTCATTTGACACTTTACATTATTGAAGGATATTGTTTAGATATCTCAATGTGCAAATATGTGCAACATAGTTCAAGCATAAAGATTTGGGTGGAATTTCACTCAATATGGTCAATGATCTCATATTTATTTTTTGGATTAGGATGAGGTGGAGGGACTTGCAATATAATTCTACCATGTTGGGTGGTGAAGCATAGTTAGAACTCTTTTAGTATATTGCACAATATGACCAATATAAGAATTATAATTATGAGGGGTTATGTGCTAATAGAAATTAACGCCTTTTCCTTGGATTTTCTTATGATTTTGTTACTGATTTTTCTTAGGGAGCTGATTTTGGTAGATCTCCAAGTGATTGGGAAAGGAACTAGATGGTCTCTCAACTTCAATTTTTTCCTTTCCTATGAGGTCTTGGATGTAATATTTTAGTTTCATGCATTTCCCTATAGCATTGCCTTTATTTTGATGGTAATCACTATTGAACATATGTTGTCATTGATTTCAAAGGTGTAATGTTAAGGAGTAGTGTCCTTGATGATAGGTAGTGCTCACTAATATCTAAGGTGTAATGCTAAGTTGAATAGTGCATGTAATCGTAAATAAATTATCATTATCAGTGCATTTTGATAACAAGGAGTCATACTGCTTACAGTATGATTGCAATATCATGCTTGCATCTAATAATGTTGATAAAGGTAATCTAAAAGACTAATCTGGAATGCTGGAGGTCAATTTCTTAGGGTAGAGATATTTCTCTAGAAATATTCTCATGACCTTTATTTCTTCTTGAAGGCGTGTTTAGCTCTATGGTTTGAATGGAGAGTATGTATACACATGTTATATAATATTCTAGATTTTCCAGAATATATGTTCAACATGAAAAAATATTAAAGTAACAAAAGGTTCATTGTTCTTGACAGTTAACCAATTGGTGCATCATAACTATGTGACAACGACTTATACTAAGTGACATCCAAAGATAACATGGGGCGTTGAAATAGGTCCAAGTTAAGGTTCCTCTATAACTACACAATGTCATGTTGAATTGGTATTGACAAATTTGACTTAGGACCTACTTGCTACATATTTCATGTAATTTGAATTTAGGTCCACCTTATGTCATCCTAGTTAATTGTGGATCCTTGGCCGACATGAAGTGTTGTTAATGTAGTGTGCTATATATAATCATTATCTTACTTCACATGATATGTTTGTGAGAGTGTGTGTGGAAGAAAATTGTTCAAGGAAGTGTAATTCAGGTTTTGTAATGGGATTTCCATCTCTCAATCATTGTGCATCATAATCAAAAGATCATAAGGAGAGTAGGAGATTATTTGAAGCAAGATCAAATTTTATATAAGAGGTGTAATTAGTATTGAAGTTCCACAAGATTTATCTTTGTAATCTAGTAGGATTGGTGTTCTACTTATTGAGTTTGTGCCTATATCTTTGTATTGGGGATTGGTGTCTCCTGTAGGTTGGTGCCTATAAATACAATTGGGGATTGGTATCTTCAGTAGGTTGGTGCCTACTTCATATTGAAATTATCTTATTATGTTTTTGCTTTGTGAGACTATATTTGGATAGTAGTTCCAAGCAACTCTTCTCACCATGGTTTTTCCCATCTTCGGTTTCTATATATATATATCTAGTTTTCTTGTGTGTGAATGCATGCTTATGTGGTTGCTTGATTAATAGTAGTTGTTTTGATGTTGAAGTATAATAAATTTGATCTACTGATTCATCCCCCTCTTAGTAGATTATGTGCCCTTCAATTGGTAACAAATATAAGTTCCTTAGAAGAAGCTTAACAACTTGAGGTAGATTCAGGATGACACATTCAATGGATCAAGAAGGACTATTTGAAAATAAGGCACCACTCTTTGATGGATCCAATTATGATTTTTAGAAAGTAAGGATGGAAGCATATCTAATGGCCCTAGGATTTAAGGTTTTGCAATTAGTTGTAGAGGCATATTGGGATCTTTGAAAGTGCTCCAAGAGATCAGGCGAAAAAAAGGCTTGTGAGAACAATGCTAAAGAAAGGAATGCTATTTTATGTGGTTTATCTAACTCTGAGCTTGTGAAGATCATGTATTTTAGGACAATGAAGGAAGTATGGAATAAGTTACACAATATCTATGAAGGTGATGAAAAAATTAAAACAAGTAAAGATTAAAACTCATAGAGGATAGTTTGAAAGTCTGAAAAGGAAGGAAGAGGATAACATTTCCACATTCTCGCTTTGGTTTGATGATCTTGTCAACTCTATCAAAGGTCTTGGTGAAGAACTAAAAGAAAGTATGATTGTGAAAAAGGTACTCAAATCTCTTCCTAAAAGGTTTGATGCAAAAGTATCTGTTGTTGAAGAAGACAAGGATTTAGGTTTACTAACTATGGATGATTTACATGGAATATTGACTACCTATGAGATGATAATGGATAGTGACTATTCCATAAGGAAGGTTGTGACATTCAAAGAATCTAAGAAGCAATTTGATCCAAAATATTATGACAAATCAGATTTGGAGGAAGCAAACTTTGTTAGAAAGTTACAATGAGGTTCTAAAAAGTATAAATGTAAGTTTCCTTTCAAATGCTATAATTATGGTGAAGTGGGACATTCTATGGCTAAGTTACCATAAAAATATTCTAACAATGATGAATAAAAGTATGAAAAGAAGTCATTCTTAAAAGGGAATAAAGTTAAGAGGAATTAAAAGAGTTTCTTTATCAATGAGGAAAGCTATTCTACTGATGAAGAGGATCAATAAATATCCAAAGATGAAGGAGAAAAGGATGTATTCATAGTTATGGAGACTACTAAAGATGATGAAAAAATGAATTCTAGAAATGATGGAGATGAGGTGTATCTTGTGGAAGAGTTGCTTTGTTCTATCAAAGAAATTAAGAGATTGAAGAAGAGGATTGTTGAAGAAGTAAAAGCTAAGGACAATTTATCTCAAAATCTTGAGAAGGTAGAGAAAATGGTCATTGACCTGAATATTCAAGTAGAAGAAGGAAAGAGGATTGAAGAAATATTTACTAAAAGGTTTATGTCAAAAGATAAGGACTGTGAAATGCTTGAAGAAAAAATTGTGTCACTAAGGAAAGATATTAATAAAGTAAATCATCAGTTAAAAATGAAGTTTGGAAAGAACACTAATATCTTGGATAAGATAATAGATATCCAAGATCTTTGCATATCAAAAATGGTATTGGTTTTACTGATGAACATAAGAACAAAGTGTTAGAGAAACTTGTGAATCTTGCTAAGGATAATTCAAAAGAGATTGGTTCTAAAAGTTCAAAGTATGAACAAAGTGTAGAAATCAATGATAGAAAAGTGTAGAATGCTGGTTTCATCCAAGTTCAAAGGCATAACAAAATATCCAAAAAAAAAGCTTCAAGAGGACAAGGATACAATACCAGGTTCACTCATTCCTCTTCTAGTTACTATTTTAATTGCAAGAATTTTGGTAATAAGGTTGTGAATTGTAGAAGGGCTCTGGTAAGAAGAAACAACTTTTCTAGAAATAATATATTCACCCCTTCATATAATTTCAATATTATTTTTCATAAATGCAACAATTTTGGACATATTTCAAGAAACTTTAGAAGCAATTTTGTGAGTCCTCTACCAAAAACAAAAACAAAAAGTGTAGAATGTTAGAATAATGAATCAAATAAAGTTTGGAAGAAGAAACCAGAGGAGAAGAGATAAATGAAATCCATGGTGGGTCAAACTTCCTTACATGCTCAAAAGGAGAAGAATATGTGGATCATTGACAATGGATGTTCAAGTCATATGACTGGGGACAAGTAATTTTATGCATTTCAAGAAGTTTGATGGAGGATTTGTAACTCTTGGAAATACTTCTATTGCTAATATTATTGGTAAGGGTACTTTGAGTCTTGAATGTGGTAAGACAAAAACTCATGATGTTTTGTACATTAAAGGATTATAGCATAATTTTCTAAGTATAAGTCAAATGTGTGACAAAGGTTACTAAAATAAATAAAAATGGATTCTAGGCCCTTAATGCAAAGAACCTAGGATATAATGGTATGCGTGGGTTTCCTATTTTTCCAAGTTTCATTAAAGAGGGAGATCAACAAGGTAATAGATTGACTATCAACCTTGAAGGTGAGCCAATCAAGCCTGGATCTCCTTCTTTTGAGCCTTAGGAATGCACTGGAAATGACTTAGAATGATTAACCTAATTTGGCTATATGACATAATATGATAAGTGAAATATTATGGAAATACACAAACATAAACTATAAATTGTAAGTGGATCTGGGAAATATCAGATGATGTGTACCTATCACCAAAAGCTGGATCTGACACGCAGAAGAGGATTTAAACACCTAGAAGCGTATGGATCCTTGATAGAAGATCCTAAAACTGAGTTTGGAATCCTCCAATGCTAGTTATGAACTTTTGTTTCTCGGTTGTAGAGTTGTCTAAATACTGTCAGATAATTTTGTAGTTGAGAACTTCTATGATTTGACAATTTTTGGGGCTTTGAATGCAACAATGGTTAATTTTCCTTCAATCTTCCTTTAATCCTCTTCAAGCCTATAATTTGCACATTCAAAAAGAGAAGAAATATTGGGCCATTTTAGAGGCTTGCCTCAGTCAAACCCCGTGTAATTGTTTCAACTTCCACAATGGTAATGTCAATGATAGAAATGATAATTGAAAGGAAGGAATGATGAAATCACAAAGTGTTGCAACTCACCACCCTTCAATGGCTTCCTTGAAGGAATGAATTCATAAAAATCACCTCAAGGGTTTGGATCTTGTTTGCTTGAATGATTTAATGCTTGAATGCTTTGGAGACCTACAAAAGAGTCAGCCTTCACAAAACCATGATAATATGAACACACATAGGATTTGACACAATGTTGGATCTTGAATTGCTACTATGAAACTTTGATAATGTTGCTCTTGAATTACTCTTGACAATAGTATTTTCTCATGAGTGCTAGAGAGTGTGTGTTATTGCTAGATAGATTTTAAATGATAAAAAAACTAGGCATTTATATGTAATTGTTCTAATTTTATGAAAATTAGATTCCAAAATCTGACACTTGAAATTTAAATTCTAAATGTTAAAATACCACCAACAACATATTAAAAATTGGTCCCTAGAAAGATAGGGGGACCCATACACCCATGTGCATATGGTCCTATGATTATCTGCTAGGACATTAAGTGTCAGGATCAAAACATTAATTTCTTGCATTTATTTAATGCTTGTAATCCTTCATAAAATGATAAAAATAGGGTTTGGAAAGCATAATTTAGGAAATTAGGAGCTTAATTAGGTCCAATAATTTAGAGGTGCCAAAAAATAATGTGAAATGGTTAAGGGTGAAAATTTATGACACTGCATTTAGCCCCCAATTTATTGAGAGTATGAACTTACACTCAGACTCACACTAAAGTAGAGAAATATGCATCAAGAGGGGTTCAAATGTACAAATTTTGAAGAGATAAGATAACTAAGGATCAAAGGAGATGACCAAGCCCCCAGGATCCAACATCCCATGGTAAACCAACATAAGCACAAAGGAACACACACATGTATGAAATGCAACAAGACAACATACACAAATATGCATGTCAACATGAAATGAAAAAAGAGGGTGTGGACTAACAACTGACATCATTTCTCAAATACTCATGGAACAACGAACAAAAAGGAGGATTGACACATAGAGAGAGAAGACAAGCAAAATTTTGGGTCAACATGGAAGAGACCTAAATATCTCCATGCCTTGCATTGTCCCCAAAAGGAAAATACAAGACAAAAAGAGAAAACTAAGTTTACAAAACATAGAAGAATGAAGATGCAAATAGAAGAATGTCATTACGGGTTCAGTTCCTTTGTATCCTTGCGCCAATGGAGCAACAAGGGTTATCCAAAGAAAAATAAAAAACATAAAGACACACCAAGCAACACAACATGGGAGATCACAACACATGCAAGCAAACACAAAGAATACATGAAACAAACATAGAGTACCGCACATGCAAACTGACCTAGAGTAAGTCGTCCACATCCCAATCGTGCTTATCATAAATGGAAGGGAAATAACTAGCTAAATGGACTACAACATCGTGCTAAGAGCATCTCTAGGTGCAACATGTGGTGGGCCACTCTCATTAGGGGGATCATCATGGTTTCCCCCATCTAAATTCATTTGATTTGAAAAAATAACATTAAGCTCATTATTTACTCCCTCATCAATTTTAGACAATTTAATCTTCATCATCCAAATTGATCACAATAGGAGGTTTTATGAAAATTACAGTTGAATTTTCTTGATTCACTTCTTGTTTTGGTTCTGTCATCAATTTTTCACCTCAACTCAAATTGATAGAGCAAATTAATACAAGTTCATTTTAAGGTGAAAAGATTTCAATTCATTTTTGCAGTTGCTTAAACCATTGCATGTATTGGAGTTTAAAAGAGTTGTTCAATTTAAGTGTGCAATGATTTTTAGTTTGTCATTCATGATTTACAGCATAAAGATTACATGAGATACAAAGAGTAATACTTTCATTTTGTATTGAGTTATTCATTCCATAATGTTTCATACATTTTTTGCAAAAGAGAAGTACAAAATTGAACAAGATTGCACAAAAAATGTTGTTTTTATATTCATTGGGATGAAAAGAAAGGTCAAGTGTCCCACACAAGCCATGGGAATAGCTGAGTCAATAGAACACAAGAAATGCACTATGCTACTAAAGATAAAAGAAAGGAAATAGCATATAAGAAGAAACATAGCTTTCATTGCTTGAGGTGTCTTCAAGTTTCCTTCGTTATTGTTTCTCCCTCCTTACTCTTGTTCTCCAAGTGAATCTACAGATGAAGGAGAAATATTTGTTAGAGCTCGGGTTATGAATCCTCCTATATGATCTATCAACAACAATATAGAACATTGCTTGTGGTGCACTGAATCGGTTGAGAAAAGATCAAAAGTGTGCAAGAGAATACAACAGATGAAACATAACAAGAACATTGAACTTATTTGTTTTTAATCTAACATTGTTTGTTCATTGTGTAGGTATAGGAAAACTTATGTTGTTGATCTTCTTTGAAGACTTAAAAGCATGTGGTGTAAAACGGGCTCCTAAAAGGGTTGAGCTCGACATGCTGCCCCTTGACTGTAAATGGGGATTCGATGAAAGAAATAAATTCACAGTGTCAAGATGGAACATCCAAATAAAGGAGAAGCTCATAAAGCAATCCAAGAGAAATGGATTCATCACCCATACATGACCATCAAATTCAAAATGCAAAGTGAAGATGATAATCACAGATGAGCAAGGAATCATTCAAGCTGGGAAAATAGCCCTAAGACCACCCATGCCCATCTTCCCTAAAATTCAGCCACCTATCCCCATGAATTTTCCACCTATAGCTATTGTACCACCAGTTTTGGCGATAGGATACCAAGCTACTACCCAAGAAAGTTCTATCCTAGACCCGACCAAAGAAATTCAAGAACTAAAGGGTATGATGCAATCTTTCAGCAAAACTGTTAGTAATGAATTTGTGAACCTTAAGAAGCAGGTTGGCCAGAAACATAGGCCTTGCCAAGCCCCTTTCCAGCAAAACTAGCAGAATAGGCCACCCTTCCAAAATGATTTCCAAGTTCAAAAGAGGATTTTTAATGCTAAACCTTTTCGGCCCTATGACCCCAATGCTGCTAGTTCATCAAGGGAACTCATACCACAAAATAACATGGCCCAAGAACGTGATTGGTGCTACCCATGCAACCAACCACACAATCAAGTTGTATGCATGAATAGGATGGATAAACAAGCTCTCATGGTGAAAAATAACTATACTGGTCCAAATAATTTTTCAAACGAGAATGTGGAGCAACAAGGTAACTCAAAAGTTGCCTTAGTAAATTGGCAGAGCACTGAATTCTATGGAGTAAATTATTTTCAAGGCCAAAACTAGCAAGGTTCACCCATTGCAGGAAACACGAGGTTAAAAAAGAGAGTTGTAGAAGTGGAGCAACAAGCTATAAATGTGCAACAAAAAGCTACAAAAGATAAAGTTCATGCCATTCCACCTCAAGCTGTCCCTACAACACAACCAAAGGTGCAAATTCTGCAAAGAGGGCAGCAAAAGGTAAATTATGTTGTTTCTTCAGGACATCAAAAGGTAAGTCCTATTTCCTTTAAAGTGGTTGAACATCTTAAGAAAGCTATAGTCAACATGTCTATTATGGATGTGTTACATATCCCAGGCTAGAAAATTTTATTACAAAATGCTTTAACTGAACTTTCAATTTCAGATGTTGCTAATGCAGAAAAGAATAGGGTTGTACTTGCAAACAACCCAAAGGTCAAAAGTGAGCAACAAAATCCAAAAGTGAAGCCTCCGCCATTCTACTTGAGCCTCATTATTGGAGATAATCTTGTCCATAATTGTATGATAGACTCAGGTGCTAGTAGCTCAGTTATGCCTAAGAGTCTAGTAGACAAGATAGGTCTAGTCTATGAACCTTTTATCAAAAGGAGTGGTGCAATTAGATGGCTCTACTATTCAAACAACATGAATCATTAAAAACTTATCCCTTACATTACATGCTTGTCCTAACTTTTTTTTTTCCCAAGATTTCCATGTCATTGAATTACCCCCTCATTTTGCACTTTGCCTCTCAAGAGACTTTACTGCTAAGCTGGGTGGATTCTTATCTGTTGATTGGTCCCATTTATTTTTTAGAACCGGGTATGACACCAAAGTGACCATTGAGTCTGAACCATTAGCTAAAGATCATATCAAGCCATACACCACCAACTCTATAAATTCCAACCTGTGTGTCACTCATGGGTTAGAGAGTCAATCTGTGACCTTAGACCCCAGTTCATCTAATGACGATGAAAACTTGGATGAGTGGGTTACTAAAAATCATGATCTTGACCCTTTCAGCCATACAAAGGAGGTAGGGTTAGGAATCTATGTAATTCATGAACCCAATGCAAAAATTCCTAATCTCATCAAAGACCAAGAACAATCCAAACAGTAAGAAAACCAACTTTGGAAGTTGTATTTCGATGGTTCAAGATGTAGAATGGGGGCTGGTGGAGGAGCAATGCTGGTTTCACCCAATGGGGACAAATATTATTCAGCTTTGAGGTTTGCTTTTAGTTGTACAAACAAATGGATGAATATGAGGCCCTCATTCATGGCCTCAAATGGGCTTGAAAAAGAGGTATCAAATGTTTACAAGTTTATGGTGATTTTGAATTAGTTGTGAATCAAGTTAGGTGTTGAGATTATGGATGCACAGTCCTTGAAGCTGCAGTCTTTGATGGAGGACCTTTAAGCCAGGAAAGATAATCAACCACAAAGAAAGTGTTGCAACAATGGAATGCTGATTAAAGATTCTATTGATATTATAGAAAAGATATGTTACAAATGAACAAGATGCCTGATTATATAGGCAAGAATGAAAACCTAATATGCATGAGATGTTGCCATGTGTCATAATCTAACAACATGTGACAACATTTGAACCCTATCTAGATGATCATTAAATGTTGAGATAAGTTCTAGAAGGACAACTCATCTTCTAGAAGGAATCTTATCTCCTACAAATAAGGAAGGGAATATTATCTCATTTATTAAATGATTTATCTAATAATGCAACCTAGGACTTAATTAATTAAATGCAAGACCTAAGTTAACTTATGCTAGTGTAATAATTAATTAATTAATTACACCAACACCCCCCCATAAGTGCAACTTAGGGAGGAAAATGCAATGATTATGTAAGATGATCGATGATGGGTCCCAGCTACGAGGCCATGTTAGGTACCCATGTACATGAAGATGCAAAAAATCTCCCACAACCGAAGAAAAGGGGAAAACCCAGTAGGAACAAAACCCCTCTCCAAAAAGGAGATGAAAATGCAGAAATGTGAGATAGGATGGGAAGGATGGAGGACTCCCAAATACCCCCCAAGTACACCATCTGTCACATGAATACAATAGAGAGACTATATAGCCCCCCCAGAAGATGAGATCACCTGCAAGAAAGGTAAGTGTCTGAAGACAAAACAAGATCCAATGCCGACAAACAACTTGTCTCCCTTTTGGAAGAAACAAAACCAACTACAAGTGGAGAGATGCTTCCCATTCTGGATAGGAATTGAAGGAAGGAAGGATGAATGTGAATGATGGTGTCTCTGAAATCTGCTCAAATGTCTTCTTGCCTGATGATGAAGAG
This sequence comes from Sequoia sempervirens, assembly GCA_007258455.2. NCBI lineage: Eukaryota > Viridiplantae > Streptophyta > Pinopsida > Cupressales > Cupressaceae > Sequoia > Sequoia sempervirens. The sequence continues at coordinate 197,609,413 of VDFB02000002.1, read as the reverse complement.
GCCACAATCAATGAAGAGAGTGACAAACCAGGACGATGCAAAAACTGATGCTGAACAATATCCAAAGACAAAGATAGAATGGATATGATGGATGTGATGGAGACTTGATAGTCCCCCCTAAATGAAGTGTCCTCAAAACCACTGAAAGAAGTCTGAAGCAAATCTAATGGTGGATGCTGAAGAAACCTCAAGTCCTGAGTGGAATGACAGGGAAGAAGTCTCGGATATGAAATTTCTGAATAGAGGAGTGATACCCCCTCAAGAATGTTCTCCAAACCTATGGAAGTAGCCAAGTCAATGATGCCTGAAACAAAGCCATCCTGTGATGTCAAGTCTAGAAAATGAAATGTGTCCTGATGGATGATGATGGGGGAAGCCTTAATCAATGACTCTGGACAAGGAATCACTGATTGTGAAGGGATACCAACTGTCTCTGATGAAGAAGAAGCACCGAAAGGAACCTTGTCAACCTCTTCAGAAAGATCAAGGCAATCAACCTCCTGCACAACAATATCATCATAGGGAACTTGATCTAAAGCAGGATATTCTGAATCATGACCATTGGGGAATGGTGGAGTGTTTGAATCTCCATAAATCTCCCAAAGCTTAATCCAAAGGATATGAGGACAATCACAATGATCAATAGTACTCAGAACATCACAATCAACTTGCATCTCAATGATCTCCAAAACAGTGTATCTGCTGCAACTCCAAGCAAGTTCATGAATGCCTTCACTTGGATGAGGAACTATACCAAATAGATGTGGTAACAAATAAAGTGAATGAAGATGGTGGCAGATCCCATCTCGCCATTGCAAATAGTTACCCTTGTGCAACATAACCAAAGAAGGAGAGTAATATGCAAGCCCCATAATGAATTTTCTCCGCAAAAATCAAAGACACTGACCTTCAACAAAAAATAAAGACTTCCAAATATGATGAACAACTGAAGTGATGCTAACCGAATCAAACAAACTTGTCCCAAGCTTCAGAATAACCAGGTGATTGATCAAAGGCACCAAATTGAAAAAAATATCATGTAAGAGTACCTGGAGCTGAAATTGATCAAGGGGCTGGACTGATGAAAAAAAGCTCTGAATCACCTTCCTGATGCCGCTGGAATCACTGAAATCTGATGAACGGTTGCAAGATACAAGCTTTTATGTCCAAATTAGGGTTTGGACTTCAATTGGATGTACAAATTTCTACAAGAATTTTTTTTTTAGAATGGATCTCACCACTAGAAAGTATGCAAAATTACCTTTCTGACGGTATATCGTTTGCCAAATTTTGATATCCTGGGTGAAATTTGTGATCAAATGAAAAAAATGCCTATCGGAGGCACTTCGCAGGCTAATAAGGTGCAAAAAATAAGCACCCGAGCTTTGGCTCCTGGTTGGTGATATGACTGGCGTGGATATAATGGCAAAAAAAATGCCACCGAGCAAAGTAGTGGCCGAGCGGAGCTGGGCGGTGCCGCTGGATGATGATCTCCACAGTTGATCGGACTCCACAGTCATTGATAGGACCTGGGGCTGGGCTGGTAGAGGGCCAGCGGTGATGCAGCCGGAAAGAGGCACATCGTCGGTGGAGGTTTGTCGGATGAAATCCGGGAAGTGAGAACGCCGACAGACTCCAACGGTCGGAGGAGTGGACGGACCGGCAGGAACTTCAGTCGGCAATGAACACTCAAAGGCCGATGACAGATAGTACCAACAACGGTCGTCGAGGGACCAACACAGTGGATGATGCACGCCGGGTACCGACAAATTGGTACTTCTCCTACAAGTAAAGTACCCTCCCTTGAATGCGGCCGACGAAGAAGAATATGTCGTAGACTTTTGTAAAACCGACCAAAATTTGAATATTGCCCATTTCGGGCAATTCAAATTTTTGATAATGTCGATTTTAAAACATGTGTATTATGAAGAAATAGATGCTGACATAAAATAAATTAAGCCCGATTAATATATAATCTGCTAAATGAAATATTTATGTAGAAAAATAATAAGGCCGATGGAGAATAATCAAACCCTCAATGTACATGCCGACGAATAAAAAATTTCCAACCCTTATGTGCCGAAAAAATAATATGTCGACCAATGTGCAGAATAACAATGCCAATGATTTTTCAAAAATCAAAAAACCCAAAAAAAAAGCCGATGCCAAAATATTTATGCCGATGGAAAAATATTTGTATACCGACTATATGATTTTATTGTCGGTCGATTTGAAATATTTTTCTGCAACTAGGTAATTTACCCAAAAAAGATTTTTTTTGCCAAAGAGATAGAAATAAGCCTTGATTTTTTATTTTTTTGAAAATAGAAAATGTCCTACGTATATAAAAAAAATTTGCCTCAGAGGACAACTGACAGGATTGATTTATTTTTTACTACAAATTTGTACGGATCGTACCAGTTGATTTTGCAAACCCAAATACCTCTGATGCTCCTGGGTGGATGTATCTGATTTTGATGAATGGGCAGGCGATCCTAGGGTTTCGAGGCCTTCTGAAGACAATGGCGAGCTCGGATCTGACTCAATCTGCTTCAGAAATCAGCTTGGTCCCCAGGTGGAAACAAGTAGCCTTCAATGGAAACCTTCAGCCTGCGGAGAATCTCGCACACCAACTTTCTTGATCGAGGGTTGATGTTTCACTGGATAAGCTCTGATACCATGTTGAGATTATGGATGCATAGTCCTTGAAGCTGTAGTCTTCGATGGAGGACCTTTAAGCCAGGAAAGATAATCAACCACAAAGAAAGTGTTGCAACAATGGAATGTTGATTAAAGATTCTATTGATATTATAGAAAAGATATGTTACAAATGAACAAGATGCCTGATTATATAGGCAAGAATGAAAACCTAATATGCATGAGATGTTGCCATGTGTCATAATCTAACAACATGTGACAACATGTGAACCCTATCTAGATGATCATTAAATGTTGAGATAAGTTCTAGAAGGACAACTCATCTTCTAGAAGGAATCTTATCTCCTACAAATAAGGAAGGGAATATTATCCCATTTATTAAATGATTTATCTAATAATGCAACCTAGGACTTAATTAATTAAATGCAAGACCTAAGTTAACTTATGCTAGTGTAATAATTAATTAATTAATTACACCAACATTAGGAACTTGAATGCTGTGAAAAATGATGTACTCAAGAAATACAAGTATCAAGTGTGGGACTTAATAGAGGATTTTGATGCATTTAATTTTCTTTCTATCCCTAGAACTCAAAAAAAGCATGCAAATAGGCTTGCTGCCTTAGGAGCTCAATTTGATATTCCGAATGAGATACATAATGTAGAAGTGCAGCAATATGTAAAAATTGTTGTTAGACCTTCAGTGCCCAATAATAATGTGAGTTGGAAAGTATTTGAAAGTGATGAACAAATTGTAAGCTTCTTGATAGAAGAAGCTGAATTTGCAGATGAAAACTAGCTAAAGTAGCAACAATAGTACGATAACTAGATTTTACAACTAAAATAAAATAAGTTGCCGAAGGGGTTGGTGACATTAGAGTCAGTTTTCAACTCTGATGAACAAGTAAGAAAAGACAACTGCAGCATGACTGTCAAGCAATAGCATTACGAAGCCATCAAAATATTCAAGGGTAAGCTTCTCAAGTTGGGCAAGGTATGTACTAAAGAAGAGTAGCAAGATTTTATTCTATTATTTCAAGAATTTAATGATATATTTGCTTGGGAATACAAGGATTTAAGAGGTTTCGATCCTAAGCTAGCTCAACATACCATCGAGTTAGAACCTAATGTGAAACCTATAAGACAAAAGCAAAGGCCTCTGAATCCTAAGCTTGGACATCTAATGAAGGCTGAGTTAAATAAGCTGATAGAAAGCAATATAATTTTCCCCATTAAGCACACTTCTTGGGTCTCTAACTTGTTCCCAGTTAAAAAGAAAAATATGGAAATTATACTTTTTGTTGACTTTAGGGATTTGAACAAGGCTTCCCTTAAAGACCACTATCCTCTTCCTTTGATGGAACAAATTCTGCAAGTAGTGTCTGGTTCTGATAGATTCTCTTTGCTTGATGGGTACTCAGGTTATAATCAGATTTTGGTTAAGGAAGAGGATCAATATAAAACAAAATTTACAACTAAATGGAGCACTATGGCTTACTGGAAAATGCCTTTCGGTTTATCTAATGTAAGGGCGACATTCCAAAGGGAAATGGACATGGCCTTTCATGGCCTTATGAATAAAATTGTTCTTGTTTACTTAGATGATATCACGGTTTTTTCAAAAGATGCTAATGAACATTTTGAACATTTGAGACAAATATTCCAAAGATGTAGAGAGTTTGGAGTTTCTCTCAATTTGAAGAAATTTAGATTTTTACGTCCATGAAGGTAAGCTTCTAGGACACATTGTCTCTAAGAATGGAATTTCCATTGACCCAGAATGAGTTTCAACCATTATTGAGTTACCTTTTCCAGCGCATTAAAAGGGTTTGCAGAGCTTTCTCGACATAATTAATTTTGTGAGAAGGTTTATACCCAATATTGCAGCTTTGTTACAACCTCTCACAATAATGTTGAAAAAGAATGTACCTTTCAATTGGACTAAGGAGGGTAAAAGGAGCTTTGAGCAAATAAAAGAGGCACTTGCAGCTGCCCCAACCCTCATAAATCCAAATTATCATAGGGATTTTATTCTATATGCTTCTAGGGGTGTTGATATTGTTTCTGCAATATTATGCCAGCAAAATGACGAAGGCTTGGAGCAGCCCGTAGCCTTTTTCAGTCAAGTACTACACAACTAGGAGGTAAAGTACTCTTTTGTGGAGAAACATGTGTTTGCAGTGGTTAGAATCCTTCAAAATTTTAGGCACATGCTATCCAATAAGAAAATTCATTTTTTGGTTGCTCACCTAACTGTGAAAGATTTCTTACTTAATAAAGATATGAATGACAAGAGGGCCAGTTGGATAACAAGAGTAATGGAATTTGATGTTGACATTAAGGTTACTAAATTTGTTAGAGGCAAAGGTTTGTGCGAACAGCTTGCTGAAAGCACAAAAAGTAGCTTAGAAGAGGATGGGAACATTACAACAGTGTTAAGCAACAAAGAGAAAACTATTGTTTCACCTCCTAGTACAAGTTGGATATAACAAATGGTCAATTATTTGCAAACTGGTGAATGCCCTGAGGGTTTGGGTAAGGTAAAAATAAGGTATTACAAACTGCAAGCTATTCCTTATGCTATTGTCAATGGTGTTTTATATAGGAGAGACTTCCAAGGTGTGTTATTGAGATGTATTGAGCCTAACCAAATAGATAAGTTGCTAGGAGAGTTCCACAATGGGCCTTCAGGAGGCCATTTTGTAGCAAGAATGACAACCTTGAAAATTATGAAGGCTAGTTACTATTGGTCAGATATATTCAAAGATGCATTTTCTTGGGTGAGGAAATGTGAAAAATGTGCATTGTTTGCAGGTAAGCAGAAACTTGCAACTCTACCATTACATCCTATTCAAGTTGAACAACCCTTTTCTAAATGGGGGCTTGATTTTATCAGGTCGATTAATCCACCCTCAAGTGCTGGTCACAAGTGGATCCTAACTGCCATAGACTATTTTACTAAGTGAACCAAGTCGTTGCTCTAAAAGAAGCAAATGAAGTTTCTATTCTGCATTTCTATCAAGACTTAGTGTCTAGATTTGGTGTTCCAGATTCCATTATTTCTGATAATGATTTAGTATTTATTGGTTTAAATATTTTTGACTGGTCTGTGAGAAATAATATCTTTTTGAGCACTTCATTTAATTACTACCCACATGGTAACAGGCAAGGAAAATCTACCAATAAGAACTTGATAAAGATCATCAAGAAGGCCATTGAAGACAATCAAAGAACATGGCACAAAAATTTGAAATTAGCCCTTTGGGATGATAGAATAGCCCCCAAGAGAGCTACTGGTTGCTCTCCTTATGTTCTTAATTATGGAAAGGAGGCCAAATTACCCATTTCCATTGAGCCACCAACTCTAAATTTTATTAAAGAACTTGAGCTGTTGGAAGAGAAACCCATGGAAGTTAGACTTGCACAGTTGTTGGAGCTGGAGGAAACGAGAAAAGAAGCATGGAAGAAGCTTGAAATCTATCAAGCTCAAATGAAAAGTTCCTTCGATAAGAGAGCAAAGTTTAGAGATTTTATTGTTGGAGATTTTGTGTTCAAATGGGATGAACAAAAGAGAAAGCCTAGACAACACTCCAAATTTGATGCAATTTGGGATGGCCCATATGTGATAACATAATGCAAAGATCGCAATTCATTTCAGCTCTCAAAGTTAAACAGGGAGGTGCTTTCGATCCTAGTTAATGGGATTCACTTAAAACACTGCTTCCGAGGTTAATATCTACCTTTGTACTATAGTAGAATAGTTGCTACTAATAAGTGCTTGAAGCACTTTTCTTTTTAGTTGTTAATTTTCCATAAGTGCTTCCACACATTGTTTTGGCCACCAGGGCCTTGTAGGTTGTTTTCAGTTTGGTTTGGTTTTGATCTCTGCTATTGTTTGGTGTGGAAAGTTTTAGTTTTCAATAGTTTTTGAGTTTTGGAGGGGTAGAGTTGACTTTGTGCCCAATGGATTTACTTAAGGCAACTGGTTTGATGCTTAGCAGGCAGGCATTCAACAAAGGTCACCAAGATTGTTATCAATTTTTTACCTTAGCTCAAATTGACAAAGTTGATTAATTCAAGTTCATTTTAAGGTGAAAAGATTTCAATTCATTTTTGTAGTTGCTTAAACCATTGCATGTATTGGAGTTTAAAAGATTTGTTCAGTTTAAGTGTGCAATGTGTTTCAATTTTCCATTCATGATTTACAACATAAAGATTGCATGAGGTACAAAGAATAATACTTTGATTCTGTATTGAGTTATTCATTCCATAATGTTTTGTACATTTTTTGCAAAAGAGAAGTATAAAATTGAACAAGATTGCACAAAAAATGTTGTTTTATATTCATTGGGATCAAAATAAAGGTCAAGTGTCCCACACAAGCCGTGGGAATAGCTGTGTCAACAGAACACAAGAAATTCACTATACTACTAAAGATAAAGAAAGAAAAGAGCACATAAGAAGAAACATAGCCGTCATTGCCTGAGGTGTCTTCAAGTTTCCTTCGTTGTTGTTTCTCCCTCCTTACTCTTGTTCTCCAAGTGAACCTACAAATGATGGAGAAAGCTTTGTTAGAGCTCGAGTTATGAATCCTCCTATATGATCTATCAACAATAATATAGAACATTGCTTGTGGTGCATTGAATCAGTTGAGCAAAGATCAAAAGTGTGCAAGAGAATACAAAGGATGAAACATCACAGGAACATTGAACTTATTTGTTTTTAATCTAACATTGTTTGTTCAATGTGCAGGTATAGGAAAAGTTATGTTGCTGATCTTCTTTGAAGACTTAAAAGTATGTGGTGTAAAATGGGCTCCCACAAGGGTTGAGCTCGACATGCTGCCCCTTGACGGAAAATGGGGCTTTGATGAAAGAAATGCATTCACAGTGTCAAGATGGAACATCCAACAAAAGGAGAAGCTCATAAAGCAATCCAAGAGAAATGGATTCATCACCCATACATGACCATCAAATTCAAAATGAAAAGTGAAGATGATAATCACAGATGAGAAAGGAATCATTCTCAAAATGCTCAAATTATGTAGAACAAACATTAAATGCATTATCTTTCATTTTTGTTTGCATACAAATGTGTCATGTGCAAAGTGCTACTACAACATTATATTTCACTAACATGATGTTCACATTGATAGGGCATCAAGTGATTCATTGTCATAGAATGATAGTGAAGAAGCATACATAATGCCAGTCTACAAATCAAGAGTAGCAACTGAAGCAAATGTAAAAGCTTCAAAATACCATCATCAAGTGTTACTTATTTCAAAATATTCTATGCATTGAAGATCAAGACTCACATCAACTGTAGCTTTCCAGAGAAAGATAAAAATGCATGAAGACTGCAAAGAAGACCCTATTCCTATCAAGCAATGGAAGTACAAGTGGCTGCAAGTGAAATATGAAAGCCAAGGTATGAAAGAAAAAGAAGCTATTGTATACTGCGGACAAAAGGTTTGAGTTGAAAGAAGCAAGAACAACATCACTAAAATAAAATGGAATACAAAATTAAAGTCTTGTTCTAGCATGATTGGTGCTACAATTATAAAAGAGAGTCTCATTGCATTATTCTATGTTCACAATAAGGTTGAAACTGTGGTGAAGAGTGGAAGCTTGAATTGCATTTTCTGAATATCCAAATTGCTTAGAATGGATGGCTACAAACAAAAGTATGGTTGTCATGACCTTAAGGGGAGAATTTTCTATATTTGTTTCACGAAACAAGAAGATGCAAATATCAGGGCAGCCATGTGAAACTATGGAGAGACCTTGTTTTCTGACAAGCAATTGCAATACAAGAGTTACACAAAGCAGTGATGATAGCTACAAAATATTTTGTCATTGCTAAAGTTTAAGCATGCTGGAATGGAGATAGGAAAACTTAATTCTGTTTAGTAAAAGAATGCAAACAAGTTTCCAAGAGAATGGCTGCCATCAACAGTGGAGAGTCATGTAGAATTATACGGGCTTCCAAATGGTTCCAAGTTGATAAATGTGAAACAAAGAATAAATGGTAACAATGTATGCATTTAAAGCAAAATGGGAAGCAAAAAATTGTCAACAACCTATGCATTTGAAAAGAAGAGAATACAAATTCCATTGGAGCAACATGTTCTTCTGAAAACAAATAGTGCAAGGAAATCAACTTGCTTCATTAAAAAGAGTTTCTGGGTGAAGTGGAAATTTGCATTCTGAGAATAAACAAGTGAAGTTACAGTGCACACATAAGAAATGAAACCATTTTTGTTTTCCAGAACAATGAGCCAATGCCAAAGTAAAGCTAGGGTTTCGAAGTAAAAAGAAACAATAGTGATTTTCTTATGAAAACCCAAAAAAGTTTCAAGATTCGGCCTTTCTTGGAATGGCTTTCATTTTGTTTTCCATTTAGAAAAATAGAAGAAAAATGTTGCTTTCTACACATTCAGAAAGTGAACAAGGGATTTGTGATGCAAAGAAAACCTAGTTTTTGTTCTTATAGCCACAACCTGGGAGAGGCATTTTTCTCCACAGAAGCGCAAACCCACTTGGGGTTTTGTTCCAAAAATTTCAAACACAAAAGATAATGAAGGGTTCGAGCTCATGCATGTATTAAGAGCTCCCATAAAATGAAGGCGACATGGTGAATGGTCGTGGCCATTGAGGGGTTTCAAACCTAGAAAACAAATGCAAAAATGAAAATAATCTTTTTCTCTAAGAGTTTCACCAATTTCTACTTAATGGTTCAAGCCTAGAATCAATTTTTTTTGTAGAAAAACAAAGAAACAAACATGGTATGGCCACAACTTGTGTAGAGGAGTGAGAATTTTGTTTCATTTCCATACAAAGACAAACATTTTCTTTTTAAATCATGCTCGAATTGAGCTTATTTAAGAGGGAAATGCATCAAAATGAAAGCATGGAGCTTACCCTGGTGTTTGTGTGAAGAGTAAACCATTAAAATTCCGCATGCTAGGTCTTCAAAAATCTCAAATCAAACCCTCCATGGTGGCTTGAAGTGAAGAATAATTAGACAGAGAGACAAAGCATGAAAGACAAGTTAGAAAAATTATAGAGGCCACAACCTAGAGGCTTCAAAAACCCTTCAAAATGGAAGCAAAGTGCGACAAAATGATCAAAAACAACATACCATCGAGTTGCAGGAGGATTTTGACCCCAAGCATGGAGGAATCAACTAAAAAATGAAGAGAAAAATGCTCAAACCCTAGTTCCCCATGGAGGCTAAATGTAGAGTTCATTTCCTCCAAACTTGGCCAATGAAAATGATGCTAAGAATTAGGGACCAAAATTGGTTTTGATGTTAGGGTTTTCCAAGTGCCCTAATTCATTTTTTTTTTATCACATTCTTTAAAAAAATCAAATGCTTTATTAATACCTTGTTACCAATGTTGCCTAGGTCGAGCCATGCCTTAGGCATTTTTCCTTGATTTTTAAGAAATCAAATAAACGCATACCTTGCCTTTGTGATTTTATGAGAAAACATATGCACTTTAGCTCCTTTTCACAAGGTCAAGTTGTCCATGTGCCTTAGTTGCTTTATGGGATATAGCCCATAGTTGAAATTTTTATGCTTTTTTATTGAAAAATAAAATGTATAGGAGCTCTTTGCATATTACCTTAGTGCTTTGCAATGCATCATCTTTTACTAAAATTACAAAAATCAGATGTAATAGGGAGGGTTTCTATATTGTTTTCTAAAACTGCACATGATGTAAAACATCATTAAGATAATGTTTCTATAAATTACCTTAATGCTTGTTGTTTTTAAAATGCAGTTTGGGTGTTTGAGTCTTCATTGGACTTTCCATTTTGGAGTTGAGTTCACTTGGGCAGATCTGGAAAAGAGGAGGCAAACTAAACTTTCCATTTTTAGTTTTGAGCTGTGTGGACCTGATTTTGTGGATTTTTTGATCAACCTCTTGGAGATGGAAAGTTGACACTTTTCTAATGCAGTTTGGAGCAGTTTGAAGCACTATTTTTTGGCTTTTTCTAGGGAGCTCGAAAATGGTTCAGAGTTGTTATTTTGGAGATGTAGTTGAGTTTATTTTTGCTATTTTCACTTTTGAGGACACTTGTGGAATATAAGTTTGGAGAAAATTTTGGTTTTCTCAGTTCAGATTGATTGTTTCTTGCTCTCCTACTCAGTCAGAGAGTCTTGTAAAATTTTTCTTGTACTCAGATTATGGATTTGACACTCCTTCATTTCAATAAAACAAAAAGATTTCCTTTCTCATTTTCTTGTCTCAAATTTACAGTCACAATTTGATGTTAACTATGATTCACATGCAAAATCCTTTTCATGTCTTGTCATTATAAGTTTGTTTGCGAGAGTTTCATGTGATTAAGGTTGCATTATATGTTTTGTTTGGTGAACCTTTATGCAAATCATTGTTGTATTATGTGTTTCTAGGGTGAGATTGTGAGAATCAAAGTTTTAAAGAGATTGTTGAGAGTAGAAAGTTGTTAGAATCTTTATATTTCTGGTGAATCATCTTAGGTTTTAGGATCTTTGTTTTAAGTTTTTCCTTTTAACCCTTTCCTTTGAAAGTATACTAGATTAGGTGGTTTACTGGAGGGAACCAACCCACTCTGGAGATTCACTCTCACTTACATATTTACCCACAAATCAGAGAGCGTTTCCATGTTGTAACAAGATAGGCAAGTCTAACTTGGCTAAGGGTTCAATCCTGATTGCCATCAGGTTCCATGTCTTGTTTTGGTGATAGTTGTATGTCTTCTTGAGTTATTTTGTATGTGTTGGATTATCATGCACTATTTTATTATTTTCTTCCAATTGGTGAGCAATAGCATGAGGTTTACATTTACTCTCTTTAGCATTTCAATTTCTTCTTGCACGATTTTCAAGTTGTGATGGGGTAGGAGCGACTTTATCAACCATTGGTTTATTTTATTCTCTTAAGGGAGGAAATGAAGGAACCATTGGGGGTTGTGAAACCACTGTCTCTTTGGGTATATACACTTGTTTTATCTTTGGAGGAACAAAATGCATCATCTTATTGTCTCCTAGTCTTTTGTATGATATGGGTGGAGGGATTGCAACATATTTTCCTTGGGTACTTGGAAAGGTCTTTGGTTCAAGAATAGATTCATCCATGATGGGTTGGGGAGAAGAAACAACCATGGATCTATCATTTTTAGGAATATTGGTAAAAGATAACTTTGTTATGCACTTTGCCTTAAAATTTTGATATGAATTGAAAAAGAAATATTCATGAGGCTTTATAGGTTTCATAGTTGAGGCCAAAAGAAATCCAACGAAAAATTCCCATGGGAAGACAAAGGATTAAACCCACTATGATGCATGGTAAATATCTCATTTCTAAAGGGGAAATTTAAGCACTTGCAAATAACTGATGAGACAAAATTCATGGAGCATAACCATGTGTAGCATAGCTTTACATGAAATTGATCCAATGTTGGGATGATGGAGAATGAAACATCTAATTATTTTGGTCCAATTTTAAGAGGAAGGGTGATGGAACCAATCGTAAGGAAAGAAAAACCATCATGAGTTTTTATCCATGCTTTCGATTGTTCATAAGAATCTTGATAAAGCTCTTTCAGAAATAGAAAATCCTCAATGATCATATTCTCTAAACATGCAGTGTCAATGCGTATTCCTTGTACAGGTTTTTCATTAGTACAACTAGTAATATAGAGAGGACCATCAGGCACATGTTTAAATGCATCATCATTAGTGAAAGAAATTTTAGGTAATATGGTGGTTTGGCCCTTACGAGGTTGAACATCTATAAAACCAATTGTTGGCGATCAAGGTTGAACCCTTTAGGAAAGTTGCACTTGTCTATCCTGTCGCAACATGGAAACACTCTCTGGTTTGTGGGTAAACCAATTGGAGAGAGTGAGTCTCCAGAGTGGGATGGTTCTTTTCTAACTAATCACCTAATCTAAGCACCTTTAGGGGAAAGGGGAGTAGGAAGAAACTGAAAATTAACACCTACAACTTATGATGATCAACTAGATATTGAGACTCTGATGAAACTTAACTCACAACACTTCCTTCACAACAATTAACTCTCACAATTCACCATAGTGCATTCAGTTCATTAGTGTTTTGCATAAAGACTCTTGAAGACATAATACAATGTGCAACCTAAACCTATTGTATACCTTGACAATAACCCACAACAATAGGACAAAGAAGGATTCGATAATCTAAATCACAACAAAATCACACTATTACTGTGAGCCCATGACAAGAAAGGGAAAAGGAGAAATCAACTGCTTTATTGAGAGTGGAGGAATAAGACATCAAACTCTGATACAAGGTGAGTTTACAAAGCTCTCAAAGTGGCTAAGAGAGCAAGAAACTAAAAATTATGAACCCTGAGAAAATCCAGTTTTCTCAAATTTCTAGCCAAGATGTGACCCCAAAGTGCAAAAAATAGAAAAATCAAGTTCACTGCCTCTCCAAAAATCAACTCCCTCTGCATTTTTGAGCTCCCTCAAAAATCCTAAAAAATAGCTTCCAGAACAGCTCCAAATGGCATCAAAAAGATGGAAACTTCCTATCATCCAAAGGTTGATCCAAAAAGGCCTCAAAATTAGGCACTAACTACTGGAAACTGAAATTAGAAACTTCAGTTTGGCATCTCCTTTTTGAATTCGCCCAAGTCTAAACTCAAGAATATAAATTTTCAATGTGAACTGAAGTGTATTTTTAATTGCATTTTAAATAACAACTAATCAAGCAATTTATAGAAACATTGCTTAATCAGTGTTTTATAGCTTGCAGTTTCTGAATTACAAAAATGGTAAGCCTCCCTTGTTACATCTTATTTTTCCAATTTGCCTCTGATTTTCCTCTTTTTGATCTCCAATCATTTTTATTTTTGCATTTATTTCTTACAAAAAATCAAATATTATATGCAATGCTCTTTTACATATTTGATTTTTATACAAAAAACCATAAAAATATATTTTCCCATTATTCACTTAGGTAAAAGATTGATGACCTAAGGTCATTACTTGATTTCTAAGGGAAACTTGGCATGAAATTTTCCTAAGGAAAAAGGGCTACCCTAATAAGGGGCCATATGCATGATCCATGTTTGATTTTCTAAAAAAAAATCAAAGAAAAAGAAATATAAGCCATAGGCTTATATCAGCCTAGGAAATGTTGGCAAGGCATTTGAAAAATAAAATTTAATGTGATAAAAATCACATGGGCCAATTATAGGGTGAAAACCCTAATACACAAAAAGAGCTCCAAACTTTCATTTTGACTGTCATTTTGATCGGCCTCTAGTGAAAATTGTGGCTCTTCATGTGCGCTGCCATGGAAAGACTAGGGTTTTGTTTTGGAACCACCATCGAGCTTTCCCTCCTTCGAACCTTGATGCATTCGTTCTCCCTCATTAAAGGTAAGATTTTGGCTCTGTTTTGTTCACTCATTAGATTCATTTGTTGAGAAATGAGGCCTTAGAGGCCACAAATTTCATGGTTTTTTAATGAATTTTCTTGCTTTTCCTATGTCGTGGTTTTGCCATTCCCATGGCTGACCATGGAGACATTGCCTGGAGCATTCTTCTGGGCTTTGGTTGTGGCTTCCCATCGAGCTCCTCCATAGAGAAAACAAGGGTAAGCTTTACTATTGTTTTATTCCATTATACTTGTCTCCATATGAAGCTTTATCAAGCTTCCCTTGCAAAATTTATGAATTTTTGTGTGTTTCTTTGGTTCGGCCATTCACATAGGCCGTAACCACTGTATATATTTTTCCCTCTTTGTGTAAATTTGATAGGGCTCGGCCCACAATGTACAAATGGTATTATTGTTAAAATGCAAATAATTTTCAAATGAATGCTCTTTACTTTGTGGGTTTTTTAGAACCCTTCATGGCCATGGGTCTATAGCTCTTTATTCCACCATTTTTGAAGGCTCCTCTATTATTAAAGCTCAAACCCTTATTTATTGCTTTTTATTTGTATCTCAAGCGTAAAAACCTAAGTGGGTTTCGTGACTTATGAAGAAAATTTGCTCTCCCAGGCCGCGGGTATGAGAGTAAGAACCAGGGTTTCTCCATTTTGAACTTGAATCAAACTCATTTCATTTGTGAATCATGTAAAACTAAGTGGGGTTTGTTCTAAACCTGAGTTAACATCATTTTGCTTGTTCTCACTTGAAACCTTGACTTGTCACTTAGGCTTATTGTAGCTTGAATGCATGGTTTTGAAAGAATAAAATGACTTCATTTCACACTCCTATCATAGTTGTAGCTTCATTAAAATGCAGATTCCCTTCCACTTTGAAGCCTCCTCCATGCATTCATCAACAACATTTTGCTTTCTATTTCTCTGTTTTCTCTCCTTGGATGCCACTGTCATGTTGTTTACATTCACTTGATGCACTTATCAGATGCACTTGAAAACTTCAGAATGTGTTTTCAGTTTGACTTTAAAAAATGAGACATCTTTTGTCTTTCATCAATTTAGAGCATTGAAAATACTGAAACAATGCACATTTTCTTTGCAACCTCATTCATTAATGATGTTGTTCTGGACTGCATTTTGACATTCTGGAAACACTCTTTGTAAGAGTTTTGATTTACTTCAATGATGTTTTTCAGTGCTTCATCTTCATGAGACATATTGCATTTGTTCCCCAACACTTCATGCCTTGCATTATGGTTCAACATGCCATCTTTGCATTCATTTTCTACCTTCAATAGATTACTTGCAGACAATTGTCACTTTGTTACTGATGGGGCCAACTTCTCTTCTATACTCTTCATGCATTTTTATCTCTCGAACAATAACATGATGATGTGAAGCTATCATTGCATAAAATATTTTGAAATAGAAGCACTAGAATATGATGTTCTGGAGCTTTTCCATTTGCTTCAGTTGTAATTGATGATTTACAAACAAGGCATTATGTATGCTTGTTCGCTATCACATTATGAAATCATGCACTTGAACAATTGATCACTCATGATTTACAATTCTTTGCACTTTGAGAGTTGACTGCCCTGAATGGTCAACTGTTTGAGTCTTGTTTGAGTCTTTCCTTGAGCATTTTGGATCTATTTCTTTCTCAATCCCTCTTTGGATGCTTGATGGATAGCATGTCAGGTCTCAACCCTTGTGGGAGCCCATTTTACACCACATGCTTTATGATATTCAAACTAGATCAACAACATGATTTGTCCTATACCTACACATGGAAACAAACAATGTTAGATTAAAACAATATATTATTATGATGTTTGCTCCCTGGCTTCTGTCACACTTCTTGCTCTTGGAAACTTCAGTTGTTTCAATGTATCACTAGAAGCATTCTATATTATTGTTGATGATTCATATAGGAATGTTCATAATAAGAGCTCTAATAGATTTTAACATCTCTTGCAAGTCTACTAGAAGCTCGAGGACAAAGGATGGTGCACCATTCCATAATCAACTGAAGACAACAGGAAATGATGATTATGTTCTTTCTTATGTGTCTTTCTTTTCTTTAATCTTCAGTAGTGTAGAATGTTCCTTTTGATACACTGTCTCAGCTACTCGCACGGCTTGTGTGGGACACTTATTTCTTATTATCCAATGAATACAATTACAACATTTGTGAAATACTTGTTCAATTATGTACCTTTTCCCTTTGCAAAAATAATGTTTGGAACACTGTAAATGAATATCATAATGAAAGCATTTCTTTTTACATGTTCTATGCAATACTTAATGTTGCAATTAATAACAAGCCACTAAAACACATTGCATCTTAAAATTTCATCAATGAACTCAAACACCAGAAATGGTTAAACATTTGTAGAGGTAAATTGAAATTCTTCACTTAAAAATGAATCTTGAATGAACCAGCTCTATCAAATTGAGTTGCAGTGAAAATTTGATAACACTTTTGGCGACCTCTACTAGATGCTTTCCTACTAAGCATCAATCCATTTGACTTATGCAAATCCATTGGGCATGGAGTCACTTTTTCCCTCTCCAAAACTTAGAAAACTCATGAATCGGAACTTAACACTCCTCCAAACAGTAGCACCAAGCACAATAAAAACCAAAACAACAACCAACAAGCCCTAATGGCCAAAAAAACATGTGCATCAACACTTATGAAAGAAAACCAAGAGAAAAATGTGCTTCAAAAGCACTTATTAGCAGCAACTAATCTACTATAATATAAAGTGGTACCTCAAGCTTCAAAAGAAATGTTTCAAATGAATCCCATTAACTGGGATTGGCAACATTTCTCCATTCAATTTAGAGAGCTGGAATGAATTCCACTCCTTGCATTTTATTATGAAAAATGGGCCTTCCCAAATTGCATCAAATTTAGTATGCCTCCCTGGCTTACTCTTTTGCTCATCCCATTTGAGGACGAATTCCTCAATGACAAATTCTCTTAATTTTTCTCTTTTGTTGAAGGAGCTCTTCATTTGAGCTTGATGAACTTCAAGTTTCCTCCATGCTTCTCTTTTGGTCTCTTCTAGTTCCATCAATTCTGCAAGTCTCATCTCCATGGGCCCTTCTTCCAATAGTTTGAGCTCCTTGATAAAGCTCAAAGTAGGTAGCTCAACAATTATGGGCAACTTGGCCTCTTTGTCATATGTAAGAACATATGGAGAACAACCAATGGCCTTCTTGGGAGTTATCCTATCAGCCCAAAGGGCTAATTTCAGCTTCTCATGCCAAACTTTTTTATTGTCTTCAATAGTCTTTTTGATGATTCTAATCAGATTTTTATTGGTTGATTTTGCTTGCTCGTTACCCTACGAGTAATAGTTAGACGAGTTGCTTAAAAATATATTATTCTTCACGGACTAGTCAAAAATATTTAAACCAATGAATGCCAAAGCATTATTAGATATGATAGAATTTGGAACACCAAACCTTGACACTAAGTCTTGATAAAAATTTAGAATGGAGGCCTCATTTGCCTCTTTTAGAGCAAAAACCTCTGCCCACTTAGTGAAATAGTCTGTGGCTGTTAAAATCCACTTGTGGCCAGCACTTGAAGGTGGGTTAATTGGCCCAATAAAATCAAGCCCCCACTTCGCGAAAGGTTGTTCAACCTGGATAGGATTTAAAGGAAAAGCTACAAACTTTTGTTTACTTGCAAACATTGCACATTTCTCGCATTTCCTTACCCAAGCAAAAGAATCTTTAAAAATATCTAACCAATAATAACCATCTTTCATTATTTTAAGGGTTGTGGTCCTTGCTGCAAAGTGACCTCCTGAAAGCCACCGTGGGATTCTTCTAACAGCCTATCTATTTGGCTAGGCTCAATGCACCTTAGCAATACACCCTGGAAATATCGCCTAAATAGAACGCCATCCACAATAGTATAAGAAATAGCTTGTAGCCTGAAATATCTTCTCTTATCTCTATCAAAGCCTTCAGGACACTCACCAGTCTGCAAGTAATTGATAATTTTTTACACCCAATTTGTTCTAGGAGCTGGAACTGTAGTTTTCTCTTTATCACTTAGCACCATTGCAATGTATGTACCTTCCTCTATGTTGTTTTCTGCACTTTCATCCAACTGTTCGCACAAACCTTTGCCTCTAACCAGCGTAGTGACCCTAATTTCAATCAAATTCCATCACCTTTGTTATCCAACCAACCCTCTTATCATTCATATCTTTGTTAAGTAAAAACTCCTTTACGATTGAATGGGAAACCAACAAGTGAATTTTGTTATTTGATAACATGTGCCTAAAATTTTTAAGATTCCCGACTAATGTGAACACATGTTTCTCCACAAAGGAGTATTTAACTTGTTAATCATGCAATACCTGGCTAAAAAAAGCTATGGGCTGCTCCAGACCTTCATCATTTTCCTGACATAACATGGCAGAAATAGTGGCAACTCCCCCAAAAGCATACAAGATAAAATCTTTATTATAATTTGGGTTAATAAGGGTTGAGGTAGCAGAAAGAGCTTCTCTTATTTACTTGAAACTACTTTTACCCTCTTTGGTCCATTGGAAAGGCACATTCTTTTTCAACATTGTTGTGAGGGGTTGCAATAAAGCAACAATGTTAGGTATGAACCTTCTTACAAAATTGATCCTGCCAAGGAAACTCTATAACCCCTTCTTATGAGCTGGCAATGAAAATTCTAGGATGGTTGAAACTCGCTTTGGATCAATAGAAATTCCATGCTTGGAAACAATATGGCCTAGAAGCTTACCTTAGTGCACAAAAAATATACACTTTTTAGGATTGAGAGAGACTCCATACTCCCTGCATCTCTGAAAGATCTATCTCAAATGTTCAAGGTGTTCATCAACATTTTTTGAAAACACTATAATGTCATCTAGATAGACAAGCACAATCCTATTCATAAGGCCATTAAAGGGCATGTCCATCGTTGTTTGGAACATTGCTACCACATTAGATAAGCCAAAAGGAATCTTCCTATAAGCCATAGTTCCCCATTTAGTTGTAAATGATGTCTTATATTGATCCTCTTCTTTAACCATAATCCGATTATATCCTGAATATCCATCAAGTAAAGAGAGTCCGTTAGAACTAGACACAACTTGCAAAATTTGTTCCATCAAGGGGAGCGGATAATGATCTTTAAGGGATGCCTTATTCAAGTCCCTAAATTAAACTCAAAGTATAATTTTCCCATTCTTCTTCCTAACCAGAACCAGGTTTGAGACCCAAGAAGTATGTTTAATGGGGAAAATTATATTACTTTTGATCAACTTACTTAGCTCAACTTTCATCAAATGTTCTAGCTTAGGATTTAATGGTCTCTGCTCTTGTCTTATGGGATTTGCATTAGGCTCCAACTCTATGGTATGTTGGGATAATTTAGGGTCAAAACCCTTTAAGTCCTTATATTCCCAAGCAAATATATCATTAAATTCTTGACATAAAGTAAAAAAAGCTAGTTCCTTTTTAGTGCATACCTTGCCTAACTTGAGAAGTTTACCTTTGAATATATCTATTGCTTCATAATGTTCTTGTTTGACCATCATGCCGCCCTTTTCTTTCCTTGCCTGATCATCAAAGTTGAAAACTGACTCCAATGTCACCAACCCTTTTAGCACCTTGTTTGACTGTAGTTGTACAATTTGGTCACTGTACTATTTTTGCCATTTTGATTGACTCTCTTCTACAAATTTCACTTCAACAATCAAGAAGTTTACAATCTATTCATCATAGTCAAATACTTTCCAAATCAAATTATTGTCAGGTACCGAAGGTCTAACCACAACTTTCACATAATGTTGTCTTTCCACATTATATACCTCTTTAGGGATATCGAATTGGGCTCCTAAGGCAACAAGCCTATCTGCATGCTTATTCTAAAACCTAGGAATAAAATGTAAAGTTAAATGCAACAAAATCTTCAATTATAAATCCCACACCCTATACTTATATTTTTTCAGTGTATCATTTTTCATAGCATTTAAATTTCTGACCTCGTTCACAATTAATTCAGAATCACCATGAACTTGCAAACATTTAATACCTCTTTTTTGGGCCCACTCTAGACCACAGATGAGGGCTTCATACTCTGTTGCATTGTTTGTATAGCTAAATGTGAATCTGAAGGATGAATAGTATCTGTCTCCATCCGGTGAAACTAGCATTTCTCCTCCTCCTGCCCCCATTCTACACCTTGAACTGTCAAAGTATAACTTCCAAAGCTAGTTCTCTTGCTGCTCGGGCTGCTTTTGGTCTTTGACCAGGTTAGGGATTGGTACATTAGGTTCATGAACTACATAGACTCCTAACTCAACCTCTTTGGTATGGCTAGAAGGATCAAAGTCTTGTTTTTCAATAGCCCAATCATCCAAGTTTTCTTCCTCACTGGATAAATGAGGATTACAAGCCACAGATGGACTCTCTAACTCATGAGTGATTAGTGG
The DNA here is from genome assembly GCA_007258455.2 of Sequoia sempervirens. Lineage (NCBI taxonomy): Eukaryota > Viridiplantae > Streptophyta > Pinopsida > Cupressales > Cupressaceae > Sequoia > Sequoia sempervirens. Next base: position 197,588,848 of record VDFB02000002.1, on the reverse strand, counting down.
GTTGCTGCTTGTAGAGTTGGTGTTGTATGGCTCAATATAGACTTCAGCTATTGGCTCAGACTTGATGGTCAATGGTGAATATTTTACTTCTCTATTTGGTTGTTCACCCTTCACTTCTGAACTATTGGCAATAACCATTCTATTCTTTTCTGCATTTGAAGCATCTAAAGATGAAAATTCAGACAAAGCATTCTGTAACAATTCCTTTTGTCCAGGGATATGAAGTGCATCCATAATGGATAGGCTAACTATATCCTTCTTTAAATTATCTACTACATTGAAAGATATAGGGTTTACCTTCTGTAGACCAGCAAATGCAATTGTATCATTTTCTCTTTGGTGTTCTCTCTGTAGAATATGCACCTTCGGGTGCATTGTCAAGACAATTTGTGATGAAATGCCATGATTTTGACCTCTTGGAGCTTGCTTCCCTAAGTTTGCAACTCGTTGTTATGCCCTTATAGCTTGTTGGTCAACATCCATTGCTCTTCTTTTTGCCCTTGTGTTTGCTACAATAGATGAAATTTGATGGTTTGGACCTTGATAATGATTAATTCTGCAAAAATCAACACTCTGCTAATTCATCAAAGCAATTTCAGAACTGCTTCGCTGCTCTCCATCTCTACTTGATAAGTTTTCTTGGCCAACATAACTGCTCTACACAATAAGAGTTTGGTTTTCCATTATGTTCATGCATTCAGCCTAATTGTGAGGCTGATTACAAGGGTAACACCACTCTTGCTCTTGGGCCAAATTGGTTTGATGTACAAGCTCTCTTAAAGGACTAGGAATATTAGGATCATAAGGTTTGAAAGGCCTGGGGTTAAGATTCCTTTTTTGATAATCATTTTGGAAAGGTCCTCTATTTTGCTGACTCGGCTGAAAATGGATTGGGTTAGGCCTTTGTTCTTGACCGACCTATTTTTAAGGCTTACAAACTCATTGCTAAAGGTCTTTCCTAGAGATTGCAACATAATTTTAATCTCTTGAAACTCTCTATTCTGCTAAGGGATAACATTTTCTTGGTTGGCAACTTGATAACCTATTGCTGGTACAACAGGTATAGAGGCTATAGGTGGCAGATTTGTAGGTGATTGAATCTCAAGAAATATAGGCATGGGCGGTCTAGGAGCAATCTTACCCACTTGAATAAGATATTTTTCAACTCTTATTGAAATTTCATAAGCATTGGGCAATGTGAAACCCCCCATTGACTGAATCATAACTGAAATATTAGGGTTCAGGGCTTTTAGATAAAAAAGAAAGGCATGCTCGAGTGATGGTTTGACAATCAAGGGAATTTTGTCCTAGGTTCACTGGAAGCGGTAATTAAAATTAGTCAGGTGCTCATGTGGAGCACGCTTGATGGTGCTCAGCTGCTCTAATAAAGAGAGATGGTCTAACTTGTCTACAAATTGTCTATGTAGACCATCACCAAGATGGTCCCAAATGGCTATTGAATTAGCTGGTAACCCCCTGAACCATTGTAGAGCTTTTCCTTTTAATGAAGTAGCCAACAGTCTAAGGGCCATGTTCTCCTTCGTGATATTGTATACTGAGCAAAGTGTAGACACATCTCGAATGTGCTCGATCAAGGTAGTCTGATCTTCACTAGTAAAATATGGCAACCCTTTCAAAGCAGCCACTGGAATATCATCATGCCTTGCTAATAACAGTAGACTACCTCCATTGAATGGTACAAAGGAAAATTGTCTTTCCATCAGAGGTGCTTGAGACTGGAGTTGTGCTCCTTCTTATAGAGATTATGGGGCTGAGCTCCAAAGGGGTGGATTTAGCTCTTCTTGTTGGATCAAATGTTCTCTTTAGAGTTTTGCCTCTCCTTCTCGGTGGAGAGAGCTACAAGTACTCAAATGGAATTGGGCTTCATCTAGTCTAGATTATTTTCATAATCTTTTTGAACCAAATCTACAATCAAACCACAATTAGGAGTCACCAGGTATACTTTCTAAGACCTCTATAGGCAGAAAATATTGCTACATATACCAGACAACAATTTACAATCTTGAAAAACTCTAAAGACTAGACTCTAGAGTCCCACCGAGCGTGCCAAAAATTGTTGGTGATCAAGATTGCACCCTTTAGGAAAGTTGCACTTGTCTATCATGTCGCAACATTGAAACACTCTTTGGTTTGTGGGTAAACCAATTGGAGAGAGTGAGTCTCCAGAGTGGGTCGGTTCCCTTCTAACTAATCACCTAATCTAAGCACCTTCAAGGGAAAGGGGAGTAGGAAGAAACTGAAAATTAACACCTACAACTTATGATGATTAGCTAGATATTGAGATTCTGATGAAAATTAACTCACAACACTTCCTTCACAACAATTAACTCTCACAATTCACCACAGTGTATTCAGTTCATAAGTGTTTTTCATAAAGACTCTTTAAGACAGAATACATTGTACAACTTGAACCTATTGCAGACCTTGACAATAACCACAACAACAAGACAAAGAAGGATTCGATAATCTAAATCACAAAAAAATCACACTATTACTGTGAGCCCATGACAAGAAAGGGAAAAGGAGAAATCTGCTACTTTATTGAAAGTGGAGGAATACGACATCAAAATCTAATACAAGGTGAGTTTACAAATGTTAGTGTAATTAAATTAATTATTACACTAGCATAAGTTAACTTAGTTCATTTAGTCCTCGGTTGCATTTTACTAAATCATTTAATAATGGGGTAATGTCCCCTTCCTTGTTTGTAGGGATAAGATTCCTTCTAGAACTTATCTCTATCTTTTATCATTTTCTAGATAGGGTTCACATGTTGTAACATGTTAGATCAAGACACATGGCAACATCATATTGCATCTTGCATCTCTCTCATGCCTATATATTTAGGGAATTTGTACATTTGTAATCAATCCAATCCAATCTTATAATGTAGATCAATATAGAATCTCCATTGTGCATGCCTAAGTTCGAACACTTTCTGTGTGGTCGGTTATCTTTCCTGGCAAAGGTCCTCCATTGAAGACTGTAGCTTCAAGGACCCTGTGCATCCATAATCTCAACAACAAAGCTCTCAAAGTGGCTAAGAGAGCAAGAAACTAAAAATTATGAACCCTGAGAAAATCCAATTTTCTCAGATTTATAGCCAAGATGTGACCCCGAAGTTCCAAAAATAGAAAAATCAAGTTCATTGCCTCTCCAAAAATCAAGTCCCTCTACATTTTCGAGCTCCCTCAAAAAGCCTGAAAAATAGCTTCCAAAACAACTCCAAATAACATAAAAAATCTGGAAACTTCTTATCATCCAAAGGTTGATCCAAAAAGGCCTCAAAATCAGGCACTAACTGCTAGAAACTGAAATTAGAAACTTCAGTTTGACATCTTCTTTTTGAATTCGCCCAATTCTGAACTCAAGAATAGAAAGTTTTAGTGTGAACTGAAGTGCATGTTTAATTGCATTTTAAATAACAACTAATCAAGCAATTTATAGAAACATTACTTAATCAGTTTTTTACAGCTTGCAATTTCTGAATTACAAAAATGGTAAGCCTCCCTTGTTACATCTTATTTTTCCAATTTGCCTCTGATTTTCCTCTTTTTGATCTCCAATCATTTTTATTTTTGCATTTATTTCTTACAAAAAATCAAATATTATATGCAATGCTCTTTTACATATTTGATTTTTAGACAAAAAACCATAAAAATATATTTGCCCATTATTCACTTAGGCAAAAGATTGATGACCTAAGGTCATTACTTGATTTCTAAGGGAAACTTGGCATGAAATTTTCCTAAGGAAAAAGGGCTACCCTAATAAGGGGCCATATGCATGATCCATGTTTGATTTTCTAAAAAAAAATCAAAGAAAAAGAAATATAAGCCATAGGCTTATATCAGCCTAGGAAATGTTGGCAAGGCATTTGAAAAATAAAATTTAATGTGATAAAAATCACATGGGCCAATTATAGGGTGAAAACCCTAATACATAAAAAGAGCTCCAAACTTTCATTTTGACTGTCATTTTGATCGGCCTCTAGTGAAAATTGTGGCTCTTCATGTGCGCTGCCATGGAAAGACTAGGGTTTTGTTTTGGAACCACCATCGAGCTTTTCCTCCTTCGAACCTTGATGCATTCATTCTCCCTCATTGAAGGTGATCTTTTGGCTCTGTTTTGTTCACTCATTAGATTCATTTGCTGAGAAATGAGGCCTTAGAGGCTGTGGCTGTCATGGTTTTTTAATACATTTTCTTGCTTTGCCTGTGTCATGGTTTTTCCATTCCCATGGCCGACCATGGAGACATTTCCTGGAGCATTCTTGTGGGCTTTGGCTGTGGCTTCCCATCAAGCTCCTCCATAGAAAAAACAAGGGTAAGCTTTATTGTTGTTTTATTCCATTATACTTGTCTCAATATGAAGCTTTATCAAGCTTCCCTTGCAAAATTTATGAATTTTTGTGTGTTTCTTTGGTTCGGCCATTCACATAGGCTGCGACCACTATATATTTTTCTTCCCTCTTTGTGTAAATTTGATAGGGATTGGCCCATAATGTGCAAATGGCATTATTGTTAAATGCAAACAATTTTCAAATGAATGCTCTTTACTTTGTGGGTTTTCAGAACCCTTCATGGTCACGGGTTTGTAGCTCTTTATTCCACCATTTTTTAAGGCTCCTCTATTATTAAAGCTCGAACCCTTATTTATTGTTTTTTTTAAATATGCGTAGGACAACTGAGAGGGGGGGTGAATCAATTGTCACACAAGAGGCTCACTGCCTACAAAAATATTATACAAAATAGAGTAAGGCTTTACAACCCAAAATGATCTAGAAATATGCACCTATTATGTGCTAATACAGTTCTAGATATGCTCACAACTACTACCTTTCTAATCACACCTTCACATTCATTACTTCTTCACTATTTCTTTTGTCACCTTTTTACATGCTCACTGCACCTCCTCACATATACTCGCACACACTCACATTCACACACCCATGTCTATGTCACACCACAAACAATCTTATCAAACTATTCACCATATACTTATATATATATACCTGATCTCCATTGCAAGCACTAATCAGGTCGGCCAAATTAGATGCAATTCATTTATAAAGGATATCAACTGTCGGCTCCAATAGTTCACAAAATATTTCCAAACACGCAAAACAAACTTTATCGCATTACACCATGTCGGCTTGGACCAAGAAATAGATCACACATAAGTTTTCATATAGAATCAAAATTATCTTAAGTTAGCTAGGAATAGTCTTTAATGCAAGAAGCAACAATAATTTTGTTGGTTACCACTCCTTTGTATGAGCACCAGGACACGAAATGTCCTGATCATGCATGCCTTTAACGTCCATCATTAGTTTCCCAAAACCGCAACCAAAAACTGTCAACTATGGAAAAGTGTGAACTAGAATACCAGATGGGCAACCAAAAATACCAGATCAATAATTGGAGAGAATAAGCACCGATATAAGAGTACCAGACCAAACTATCAACATACTACTAACATGGTGACGTCAATAAAAACATATAGATAACTTTACTCATTTTTCCAACAATCTCCCCCTTTGTCATTGATGGCAACATGTGAACAAAATTTCTCTCTCCACTATCTCCAACACTCTCTATTCCAACACTCTCCCCCTTTAGCATCAATGGAAAAGGGTGCCAAAAATGAGTGTAAACATGGTGACATCAAAATTTCAAAATATTTCCAAAAACTTCCAACAATCCAGATCATTTAAGCGAACATAAATTAAGTGAAGATGACATTCTTCACCTGAAACACCTTCTTATACCTTTCTTTGAGAACTTGATACAATTTCTTCCAGTTAAAAACAAAAGACTCCAATTTTGTGCATGTACTTTCCAATAATCCCAACAGAGTAAAAGAGGGTGACCACTCAACAACATAACATTTTTTTCAACATTTTCAGCATCAATAAGAATTCCAAAAATATGCTCTAACTAGACTTCAACAATTTCTTTAAGGAGCCAAAAGGTCTTTGTCACATCATCTCTCTTTGTGTAATGATTAGTTCAGCCTGAAGTTCACCGACTCTTATCCTTTGCTTCCCTTCTTTATCTTCAAATATATCAAAATTCTTTCCAATCTCATTCACCTCAACTTCAATCACTTCAATTATGCTTCTAAAGTTATCCACAGTTGTAGGCCACCAAAGACAATACTTGCAAACATATAAAATTTATTTAACACACTTCTTTGTTTCCACAATCAATCCAGACAATCTCTGCATAGCCTTTCTACATCTTCTTTCAACCAAGATTCCCATCTTACGTCCTTTCAGACCTTAAAGGAACATCCTTTCTTCAACAATCTCAATCAGATTTTCTAGCAAGAAATCAAATATAGAAAATACTTCAATACCTTTCCAAAGTAGATAATCTACCAGCGCATCATCAATTTTCAGTCTATTAATAGGTGAGGTAGCATTCCATAGTTCACCAATCTTCTTCATTTTTCCTTCAATTATCATAGAATGGATGTCACCGGGATCAGGGGATTAAGTACTAGCCAGAGATTCTTTCTCCTTCTCATCTGAAATATCAATGATGTCTTCAATCATTTCCTTTCTCTTTTTCAATTCTGGAGGGGAATCACTGATAACAACCTCCATTTTCCTTTTTCTGAAGGAAGAGCCCACTTCGAATTGACTTGATGCAGATATATCAAAGCAAGGGTTTACTCGCAAGGATGAGAAATACGATTTGCACATATTTTCACTATCTTCCAAAGACTCTAGATGTCTATAAATTTGTCTTCCAATAGGGATACTAGATTCCCACACCACATTATCTTTTCCTGGTAGAGAATTCAAAAAGTAAAACACTAGACATACTAGCAAGGATCCAAAACGAAATGGATAATTCTCAAGAAACAAGCTACATAAATCAAATTGCTTGTTTTCCTTAACCATCATGTGGGCAATATGTATAGAAATAGCTGAAGTTGACCTTTCATGATTCCTGAAATAAATTTTATATGAGATACCATACACGACATACCTAACGACTGAATTAGCAAGTGTATCAATCAACAATGCTCTCTAATCTCTGCCAATGCCAATTAGCTTCACCACATCCTTATACTTCACAATTTTCTTTCCAAGAAGTTCTCCAACGCTACATAATCCAGTGATCGCTTCAATTGCTTCCTTCGAGATCAAGTAGGGTTTGTCCAAAACAATGTTTCCATCCTTAAAAATGTTGAACGAGAACAAGATAACTTACTTATCTGTAACCCACGAAAATTCACTCCACAAATCCATCCCTAGGGTTTTTATATTCTATAATTCAACTTCACTCAACCCTAGCTCAATTTCCTTCATTTTCCTATGATCGTATTCTTCTACTTTGACTCTTTTCAGCTTTAGAGAGGTAGCACCACACAAACCACTTTCCATTGCCTAGCTTTCTTGAAATTCAATGATACTTCAATTTTCTTCTTTCCTTATGCAAACAGAGAGAGGGTTTCCAGATTACCTGCATCAATCTTCAAATTTCCTTCAAAAACACTTCAAGCACACCTCAAGAATTCCTCAGAGCTTCCAACGATTTTAGATGCACAATTAACCAAAAACATCACAAATTTCTACTTAACCACTGTTGAGTTTTCCCTAAGCGCATTAAATGCAAACACAAAAAGTTGCTAAACACATACTTCACTTAGCACAAAAAACCTTCAAACGGTTTGCAAATCTTCATACCAACATATTTTTCTCTAGTTCCTTTTCCAAAACCTCTGAATAATCAATATTCTCCTTCTTACCACATGCCAGCCTCTGACACGCCATTCTTCCAGGGGGTTTTATGATCTGTTAATGCTCCCCCTAAGACCATGCTAGGTCTAAATTTTGAATAAGTCATTTGTATCGAATGAGGGTACAGACACATCAGGAGTCTTAGGTTTTTCTTCTTCTTCTTCTTCTTCTTCTTCTTCCATGTATTTTCCATCTCTTGCTTCATCTCTTCTTTGTCAATCTTTTTTATCAGTTCACTTTTTTCTTCCGGAGTAGACTTCTTTCCTTTCTTATTCTTGCAAACTTTAGATACATGTCTAGGTTTATTACAGTTATAACAAATCACACCTTTCTGATTAGACTGTCCTCCATTATTCCTCGATCTACACTAATTTGCTTTGTGTCCAAATTTATTGCAGGCATAGCAATAGCCATTAAAGAATTGATTCATTTTACTTTCATTAAACCTGTTCCTCATTACCCGACTAATCAAACTCACCTGAGATCTGCATTCTATAGCCTTATGTACAAACTTCCCACATTCAAAACATTTTTCGAAAAGAAAGCCAAAAAACTGGTTTATCCTACTCTTGCATTCAATTTCTCTATGACCATATTTGTTACAAGAAAAAAAAACACCATCAAAAGAGGGGTACCTCTATGCATTAGGCTGTCTCACAGGAGGTCTTCTTGCAAAGTTCCTTTTCTGCTTCATCTTGCCTTGATTTCTCTTCACATCTTTAGAACATTCACCGGTATCATCTCATAATCCACCTTTGTCTTTACATGGTTTCTATCCAATAAGAAATTCTTCAAGTTTACTAGAGTTGGATCTGAAATTATTTTCACAGAGTTTAGCCTTCTCTAGTTCAACTCTTAAGTTTACTATCTCCTGCTCGAGTTTGGAACATTCATCAGATTTTTTCTACACCATTGTATTCAGACATTCTTCAATCCTCTTCTTTTCTTCTACTGTCACTTTCAGTTCAATTATCTCTTATTTTAGCTATTCACCTACTTCTTTGTGTTTTTCCTTAAATTTCTTCAATTATTCCTTCAATTTTTGAACACATTCATTTGCTTCATCAAGATTCTCTTTCAGATCTCAGTTTTCTCTTTCCACTTTATCGAGATCTTCAAAAGAAGTCTAAAGTTCTCCTTTATCATTCATTATCTCTATCTTTAGGATCTTCCTCAAGTTGTTAGGCTTTACCGGAGGAACCAAGAGATCTGATACCAATTGTTAAACAGGTGCAGGACAACTGAGAGGGGGGGTGAATCAGTTGTCACACATATTTAAACTTAAGACTTTATCACTTATCAGATCTTCAACCACACAATTTTGTTATGTAATATGAGCATAAAACACAGATAACAAAAAGAAAATCAACACAATGAACACCTAATTTTTACGTGGAAAACCCAATAAGGGAAAAACCACGATGAGGGTTAACTCACACTACATAGTATTTTAAAAGAGGCTCACTGCCAAAAGGACTCACTGTCCAAGTACAAAGGCTCATTGCCAAAAGAAGGACTCACTGTTCAAGTATAAAGGCTCACTTCCTACAAAAAGGATTCACTGTCCAACAAGAGGCTCATTTCCTACAAAAATATTATACAAAACAGAGTAAGGCTTTACATCCCAAAATGAACTGGAAAGATGCACCTATTATGTGTTGATACAGTTTCGGATATGCTCACAACTACTACCTTTCTAATCACACCTTCACATTCATTACTTCTTCACTATTTATTCTATCAACTTTTTATAGGCTCACTACACCTCCTCACATATACTCGCTCAACTCACATTCGCACACCCATGTCTATGTCACACCACACACACTCTTATCAAATTGTTCACCATATACTTATATATATATACCCGATCTCTATCACAAGCACTAATTAGGTCACCCAAATTAGATGCAATTCATTTATAAAGGATATCAACTGTCGGCTCCAATAGTTCACAAAATATTTCCAAACACACAAAACAAACTTTAACACATTACATCATGTCGGCTCAAACCAAGAAATAGATCACACATAAGTTTTCATATCAAATCAAAATTATCTTAACAATCTGGCCAACAATAGTCTTTAACGCAAAAGGCAAGAATCATTTTGTTGGTTTCTGCCATGTACGAGCACCAGAACATGAAATATCTTGATCATGCATGCCTTAATGTCCATCAGTAGTTTCCCAAAACCGCAACCAAAAATTGTCAATTGTGGAAAAGTGTGGACTAGAATACCAGATGGGCAACCAAAAATTATGGATCAGTAACCAGAGAGAATAAGCACCGGTACAAGAGTACCAGACCAAACTATCAGCATACTAATAACATGGTGACATCAATCACAACATATAGATAAATTTACTCATTTTTCCAACAACTTTGTATTTGTATCTCGAGCATAAAACCCTAAGTGGGTTTTGTGACTTATGAAGAAAATTTTCTCTCCCAGGCTGCGGGTACGAGAGTAAGAACCAAGGTTTCTCCATTTTGAACTTGAATCAAACTCATTTCATTTGTGAATTCTGGAAATGTAAAACTAAGTGGGGTTTTTTCTAAACTTGAGTTAACATCATTTTGCTTGTTCTCACTTAAAACCCTGACTTGTCCCTTAGGCTTATTGTAGCTTGAATGCATGGTTTTGAAAGAATAAAATGACTTCATTTCACACTCCTGTCATAGTTGTAGCTTCATTAAAATGCAAATTCCCTTCCACTTTGGAGCCTCCGCATTCATCAACAACATTTTGCTTTTTGTTTCTCTATTTGCTCTCCTTGGATGCCACTGTCATGTTGTTTACATTCACTTGATGCACTTGAAAAATTTTGAATGTATTTTTAGCTTCACTTTAAAAAATGAGACATCTTTTGTCTTTCATAAGTTTAGAACACTGAAAATATTGAAACAGTGCACATTTTCTTTGCAACCTCATTCATTAATGATGTTTTGGACTGCATTTTTACATTCTGGAAACACTCTTTATAAGAGATTTGATTTACTTAAATGATGTTTTTAAGTGCTTCATCTTCATGAGACATATTGCATTTGTTCCCCAACACTTGATGCCTTGCATTATGGTTCAGCATGCCATCTTTGCATTCATTTTTTTCCTTCAATAGATTACTTGCAGACAATTGTCACTTTGTTACTGATGGGGCTAGCTTCTCTTCATGCATTTTTATCTCCCGAACAACAACATGATGATGTGAAGCTATCATTGCATAGAATATTTTGAAATAGAAGCACTAGATTATGATGTTCTGGAGATTTTCCATTTGCTTCAGCTGTAATTAATGATTTGCAAACAAGGCATTATGTATGCTTGTTCACTATCACATTATGAAATCATGCACTTGAACTATTGATCACTCATGATTTTCAATTCATTACACTTTGAGAGTTGACTGTCCTAAATGGTCAACTATTTGAGTCTCGTTTGAGTCTTTCCTTGAGCATTTTGGATCTGTTTCTTTCTCAATCCGTCTTTGGATTCTTAAGGGATAACATGTTGAGTCTCAACCCTTGTGGGAGCCCATTTTACACCACATGATTTATGATATTCAAACTGGATCAACAACATGATTTTTCCTATACCTGCACATGGAAACAAACAATGTTATATTAAAACAATATATTATTATGATGTTTCCTCCCTGACTTTTGTCACACTTCTTGCTCTTGAAAACTTCAATTGTTTCAATGTATCACTAGCAGCATTCTACATTATTTTTGATGATTCATATAGGAATGTTCATAATCGAAGCTCTAATAGCTTTTAACATCTCTTGCAAGTCTACTAGGAGCTCAGGGACAAAGGATGGTGCACCATTCCAGAATCAACTGAAGATAACAGGCAATGATGATTATGTTCTTTCTTATGTGTCTTTCTTTTCTTTAATCTTTAGTAGTGTAGAATGTTCCTTTTGATACATTGTCTCAGCTACTCCCATGACTTGTGTGGGACACTTGGTTCTTATTATCCAATTAATACAATTACAACATTTGTGAAATACTTGTTTGATTATCTACCTTTTCCCTTTGCAAAAACAATGTTTGGAACTGTTATCAATAGTTTTGCACCCTGCTGAATACAATATTCAACAAACTACTGAAACATGGAAACCTTCTCTAGATGTGGGTGATCTGAATGAAGAAGGAATCTCCAGAGTGAGCTGGTTCTCTGAATGATAAATCCTATTCTACAACTTCAGGGGAAAAGGGATAAAAGATGAACTAAGAATAAATCTGAATCTAACTGATGTTTGATTAAAAATTTGACAGAAAATTGAATCCTGCCACTCACAACAATTCCTTCACTACAATGATTCTTACAATCTCACCAATACATTATCTCATCATTAATTCATATGAAGATTTAGAACTTCGAATACAACATATAACCTGAAAACATGAAACCTTGTGCAGAAAAACACATAAAGGCAGGAAGTGGAAAGAAGAACTCTGATATATTATTGGAACTGAAAGAGTGTCAATCTGTCAAAACTGAGTAAAATGTTCACAAGCTCAAAAATGCATAAGAGCAAGAACTCTGGTCTGAACTACTCAAAGGGAGAGCTGAAAAAAGTTTAAGTCTTTGAAAAGAACTCTCTAGAAACCCTAATCTGAGCTCACAAAAAAGCTCCAAGAGAAAAGCCTCAAACTATCTCAAAAACTGCATAAAAGTAGAAAAAACCACAATGCTTTTATGATTACACTGTCAAGCCTCTAAAAATAGGCTAATCTCACTTTAAAAGCTCAAAAACCACCTTATCTCTCCAAGATAGGTCTGAAATCCGACCAAGAGGAAAAGTCAACAAAAATCTGCTAAAAATAGCAAGAAAAACACAAAGCAATTTATAGAATATCGCTTTATGATTCTGCTTTACAAGATGCAGATTTGCACAATCAATCTCATTTTTGCAATTAAAGATTGAAAATATTTTGCAAAAAGAAAATATCCTTATTTCTCCATTACAATATTTTGATTGTCTCAAAAAATCATAAAAATATTACACATAATCTCCCTCCTCTCATCAAAATTCACATTGATTTCTTAAAAATCAATTAAAAGAAACCAAGAACCCTAAATGGATATTTGATCCAGAGCAAAAGATTCTAAGTCATAAGGTATCCACTATTACATGCTCATTGATAATCCATATTCAAACTATCATAATTCACTAAGGCACAAAAATAAGTCTCAAAGACTTATCATATCGACCAACCTAGGCATTCAGACCCCCTCATATACATTTAGACTTAGATTTTAATAAGTCATAATGCAAAGATTCAGCCTCCATTGAAATTCAACATGTGTTCTAATTGAATATTCTGGATCATCATAGGGTCGAATTAGGGCTTTGATCAAAACAAAGTCAAACCCTAAAATGATCATTTCGCAATGATCATTTGGCAAAACATGAGCTCTGGCTGAGAGAAACCTGCCGCCATGATTGAGCTCGATCTGAACTCGCATGCTTTGAGAAACTTTAGTTTTTCCCTCTGATATTTTGTGGCTCCTTCTACTCACTGGCCCCCACACATGAGCTCGAACTGGGTTATCTTCTGGATTCTGCAATACTCGAATGCCATGGGTAAGTGAATGCTTATTTCTCCAAGTATTTTGCTCTCGAAAATGGCCATTAAAGCCTCGGCTATACATGTCTTCTGATCTTTTCATATCTCTGTAATGTTTCCAATTCCTACTATACCTGGCCGCCATATACAAGATCAACCCATGATTGGAAAGCTCTGTGAAAGCTTGACTGAGGATTATGTTGTGGTCGCGGCTTCTTGTCTTTTGACAGTCATGAAATGGTAAGCTTTATTTTCTTCCTTGTTGGCATCTCTCTTCAGAACATAAGCTTATAATTTCATATCTCTGTGAATTATCATTTTGTATTTATAATTTTTTGGCCACTACGTAGGCTGTGCACCATGTTTATGCATTTCTACTGCTTATACTTTAGGAACTTTGTGTGATTTCAACCTTTTCCTTCAGATTTTGATTGCTACAGTAAGCTCAAAATGAGCCTCTATACACTTAATGAGCAAATGAAAATTCCCAATTAATGGGCTCGACCCATCATGCATCACGTGTACTTTTTTGCATTCCTGGCATGAACCCTCATATGGGTATACCATATTTTGAAGAACAATGTGTGCATTTTCTACTGGGGTTTGATTCACAATAGCTTTATATGCATTTATATTTTAGGAAAGACACTCACATCGTTAGCTATAACAGAAAACTCCATATTGGCATTTGATATTTGAAGAAATGATGCTCATTTTTGTATCTTTCATTACTCTGTTTGTCGTCTCTTTTGACGGTAGTGGGGACCATGCTGCTCCAAATCTGTCATCGATGTCACTCCTTGTCAGAGAAAGACTTCCTTTTGAGATGACTGTGATGAGCTGTCCTTCTCAAACCTAAACATGATCATCATACTTTAATGCTTTTAAATTCAGTGAAATGCCTTTGGTCACTCATTATCTTATGATCCATGGAGGGCTACCATCCTAGCATTTAGAACAACACTGTCTTTAGCTGCTAACTTTCTTTGCACTTCACATTTGCTAACGAGAACAGTGACATATGTATTATTAGTCTAGTTGAAATTGACTGTTCATCTATTAATGCATCGTCTGTTAGATAATTGTTAATTATTCTTTTGAGAGGTATACTTTGAATGATAGAATAATTGAATGCAAGAATAAGTCTATAAATCAGTGTATTTGACTGCTTCCTTTTTGAACAGCGATGTATCAAACTTACCTTGAAGCAACATTGTATTCTCAGCCCAAAACCGTTTCATGCACAATTCCCTTCCTGAATGAAAAACTGAAACCTATTTCACACTTCCTTTGTTAAACAATGTTCTTCGTTGAATAGTGCTTCTTTATGATCAGGCATCATGAGACTAAATGATAACAAAACTCCATGATGATATTGTGATCCCAATTGAGCTCACTGCTTGATCAAGACCTCTGAAACAAAAGAATGACCTGACTGTTTGTATTTTCATTTCATATCCTTAGTACTCCTGTTATTCTTGTGTCCCTTAATTTGAAATGAATATAGCCTGATACTCTTGGAAACACTGCATTAATTAGAACTTCATATATTTTTGAAAAATAAATAGCTATCTACACCTGTAAACATCTTGCTTGTATTGTGTTGGAAAAAACTTGATATTCTGGAAATGAAGCTCATGTATTTGTCCATGTTTGAATCTGGGACAATCATTTGCTTGATGCTTGTAACTCTTTGAAGATATAATAGAACAATCTCCCCCATGCAACCTTTCTTAATATATAATGGGTTAGTAATCCCAATAATTATGGAAAGTCTGGGCTTCTTTAAGCATTCAAATTTCTTATTTTCAGCATGATTTTGTGCTTGTATGTTGTGGAAAGGATGGCCTCTTAATATATATTATCTCCACACTTATATTCTATATACACAACAGTGTCTTTTGATTTCTCTCAACTTTAACACAACAACTTCTACCTTCTGCTCTTGAACTCTGTAGAGATTTTTGAATTGAAACATTGCATCACTACGAACCACCTCTACTCACCAATTCATATGCATAACTGACAACTTCAGAAGCACCATTCTAGAAAGAAAAAACTTGCTCTCCCCTTAACATGCTGGAATGATTACCTTGTTATTACAATTCATAATGCAGTATTTACTTTACCAGCCAACTAGAACTAGATATCCATTCAACACTCAAATGCACTATCTGTCCTTTGTATTCTTGAGCAACATGGTACTCTTCATGCATTTTTATGTTTCACTCTCATGATGCAAATTAAAACAAAACATTAAGGCATAATGTATGCCTATTCACTATCCGAGAAAGAGTTGATGAACTGAAATTTGCATAACATATATGATTACGATCAGCACAAAACACGAACTTATTCAGCAATATCTGATGTAAATGTATTCAGTTGAATTCCTTAAGTGAACTAAACTCACTATTCACCTGTAGCCTTCAAAAGCAACCATGATCGTTATGAATGAACAGTTGGTTTTTTTGCTTGATGGATAACTCTGTTTTACTCTTTCAGTTGTTCTCATTTCATTTGATGAATATGATAAAGTATCTTTTAAAATCAGCCCATTTTATGAATAGGGCAGCATGCCGAGCTCTACCCTTGTGGAAGCCCATTTTTCTCCACATGCTTGGTCTTCAAATAACGTTCAGCTTCGTGACTTTACCTATACCCACACAAGGAAACAAACAATGTTAGCATAAAAATAGAACATGATGATCATGATATTGTTATCTCTCTTTCAGCTCATTTCTTTCGTACTGCACTTGATTGATTGTTTCAATGCATGGTTAATAGTAGGTTGTACTATTGCAGGTGCCTCATATAGGTTTCTTCATAATCGAAGCCATTGACACCCCTCTTTTCCTCTTACAGGTCGACGGAGCTCGAGAAGACACGGTGCACCATTCAGCATCAAACGTCGATAATCAGGCAATGATGATTATGCTGTCACTTATGTGTTTTACTTTCTACATCTTCAGTAGTGCAATGTGCTATTAGCAATGTATTGTAATAGTTACATCCACGGCTTGTGTGGATATTTGATTTCAATTATGCTTTTCAATTGAAAAGAAAATGCATTTTCATGCAATGTTGTAATATCATTCTGATTGTGAAATCAAATGAAGCCTTGTAAAAATATGAGTTCTTTACGAAATAAATGAAAGCATTCCAAATGCTATTTTGCTCTTTTGTTCAATTCTGTATTTCTGCCATTTCTGGAACATCTGAATGGCATTCTGAAAAATCCTATTTCTCCTTTTAAAAAATATAACTGTTATTCAATGCATAATGATAAAAATGTGAAACAACATTTGAAATTCAATCGCAATTCCACCTTATGATGTGATAACATTCATCCATCTCCTCCAATTCAGCCGAGGCAAAAAATTGGTAACATTTTGGCGATTTCCACTATATGCTTGCTTGCTAAGCATAGATCAGTGGCCTTTAAACAATTCATTGGGCGCGGAGTCAATTCAGCCCCTTCTTGAAACTCAGAAACTTGATTAACACTCCAAACAGCAGCAAGAAAATAAAACAAACTGAAAGCAAACTAACAGGCCCTGATGGCCCACATAACAAATGCGCAACAGTGCTTAGGGAAAGAAAAACTATTGAAAGTAAACGTGCGAAACACACTTATTTGCAGCAACTATTCTATCCTATACTAACCAGTAAAAAGGTACTAAGACAAAACCACTTATAGGCTTTGAAAAATAACTGCCTCTCCTAGTCAACTGAAGATACTTTGCTTGCTCACAAATTTGCACTAGACGATGAAAAATGAAGATGCTTACCACACATTGTTGTACTGCAACTTGTAGATTACAATCAAAAGCACAGATCATGTGAGTCTGATCAAGCATACCTCCAATTTTCCCAAAATGAAAAGGTGGGATTTGTTGCCCCTCGACTGCCACCTCATCCTTAGGTGTACTGGAAATCCTTTGGATTTTGCCAACATCCCTAGCTAGATGTCTAATGGGGTAGCCTCTCGAAAGGGTGAAACTGGAACTTTCCCCTCTAGTTCCTTGATGGTTCCCTACTACTTCAATCTCATCTTTCTGATGAGGATCATTTGAAAACATATCACCCAACCTTGCACAAAACTCATCAATTATATTAGCATACAAGTTCTCGTGGGTCCCATCATTATCTTCTGTATGCATAATAGGCTTTGAGGTGACCACCTAACTATTTTCTTGAAAACTTGTAAAAAATATCAAGGCCATTACCTTGTACAGCAGTGTCATGCTTATGTGCAACTTGATCTCGTTCTGTTTGAACTATTGCACTAGGTTCATCGAGGTTCTGGAATTTGATAACCATGTTATCTTTACTTCCTTGTGAACAGATCGGCTGCTTATCATTGACATCTTCATGGCTTTGCTAATCAAAACTTGATGGCTTTGTTGTTTCATATGCATTATTTTCATCATTACTAAAAAATAGAGGAAGTTCTTCAAATAAATTGGTCAAACCTTGAGTTTGGACACCCCCTATCGCCTCTTCAAGCTGCTGCTCCACACCATCTCTTTCAGAAAATGAGTGTTTGGCATCTAGATTTGAAACAAAAGTTTCCAGGTCATCCCAAAACATGTCTTCTTCCCTCTCATCTTCAGTTCTTTGTGAAGAGAGACTATTTTCTACCTTATTACAGCTCTTATGAGGTATCAAAGCATCAGAATTTTGAACCTCTTCCCGCTGCTCTGGAGTGGGTATGGGCATAATCTGAGATGAGTTTTCCTCATTATCGACAAAAAATGGTAACTCATTGAACAAATCAGGCAGAACTTGAAAGTTGTCGGCCATTTCTTGATCTTGAACTTGTGGTTCCTCAAACACAGCCTCCTCTATCTCCTGCAACAACTGCTCCTGACATTCTTTATCGCTGTACCAACTGGATACTTCAAAATAATCGTCAATATTCTGCTGTTCCAAAGAATCAACTTCCTCTGCACATGCAACACTCTTAGGCTCAGCCGAGAAAGGAGTGCAACCAGTAGCAACCGCCTTCTTGGTATGTTGTTGGTTCTCTGAAAAGTTGTCTCCATCCCCCACAAAACAAGGCAACTCATTAGTGAAAACATGAAAGGACTCATCAGTAAAAGACTTCTCTCGTTCAATATTTTGTTGTTCTAACCGATATTCCTCCATAGCTATATGCAGTAAATTTATTCTTGTAGCTTCTTCCTTCATGGTGAATGATGAGTCATTTTCTGAGTCAATAGGTTTGTCCTCAATAGTGACAGGACAATCAGAATTATCTGGCTGGGAAACTTGTGGGATTTTTGGAGTTTCCTGGAGGAAAGGAGGTTGCTTCCTAATGGACTGGTCGCGAATGCTGACAGGTTGACTATAGTCATTTCCCTTGACTTGCAAGGGATGGTGGTTTTGAAAATTCAAGATTTCAAGATTAGGAGGTTGATTTGGGGAGCTAAAAGCACTATTTTGCCTAAAACTTGGGATTTTGACTTTTGGTATAATAGGAGGCTCATTTTTCATAAAACTTGGAAATTTGAATTTACGAACCTCTTCTTGAATAGGATGTTCAAAACTGACAGGAGCTGTTTGGGCTTCCAACCTTTGACACCGAGCAAGCAAAAGATTTGTCTGTGCGGCTACCTCTCTCTCTAAATCCTCCTCAAACTGTTCTCTTTGGGTCTCCTCTATCTTTTGATTATGAAGATAGGCTTGATAAGCCAACTCTTCTTGGTGTTGGTTATACTCATACTGCCTCTTGATCTCCGCGAGCTGATTCATGTAATCAAGCAGCGTGCTTTTTATACTTGTCATCTCTTCCTGCTGATCTATTTGACTCATTTTCCTTTCATAGTTCAGCCTTATTTCTTTGAAACTCAAGTATTTGATCTCTTGGGACTTATTTTTAACATAGGAGGGCTGAGATGAATAATGAGTAGGGGTGGGTGGGTGGCAACTATACTGCGCATGCTGGTTTTGAAAAGCCATGGAACTGGAATTAGTAGCATGGTTATGCGAATGTGGTTGATATGGAGACGGGTAAGCAGTATCTTCATGATATGACGGGTGATATGATACATGCCCATGAAATATTGACATATTTATTTATCTAAAGGCTAAAAACTATCAAAACTTAGAGTCTCCAACAGCATTCCAGCATTTGATCATTTTGAAACCAGAAAAGGCCTCTCAGAGTCGCCATGGTGTTTGATGACTATGCCTCCAAAGGCTGATCATTCTGAAGGGAACACCTGACCCTTTAGTATGTGTTCTTTTGTGTGTTGTTCACACTGGATCTGCTTGAAAATCAGAGAATGGAGTCACCAGATATATTGAAAAGGGCCTCCAAAAGGTTGAATAACATGTTGCATACACCGAACAACAACCTTAAAGGATTAAAACTTCTCTTAAATTGATTTTCAGAGTCCCACCGGGCATGCCAAAAACTGTTATCAATAGTTTTGCACCCTGCTAAATACAATATTTAGCAAACTACTGAAACATGGAAACCTTCTCCAGATGTGGGTGATCTGAACGAAGAAGGAATCTCCAAAGTGAGTTGGTTCTCCGAATGATAAATCCTATTCTAAAACTTCAGGGGAAAAGGGACAAAAGATGAACTGAGAATAAATATGAATCTAACTGATGTTTGATTAAAACTTCTGATAGAAAATTGAATCCTGCCACTCACAACAATTCCTTCACTACAATGATTCTTACAATCTCACCAATACATGATCTCATCATTAATTCATATGAAGATTCAGAACTTTGAATACAACATATAACCTGAAAACATGAAACCTTGTGCAGAAAAACTCATAAAGGCAGGACATTAAGGTTTCAAATTTGAATACACAAAACATCAAACTGTTGTTACCAATTTTAAGGCAAAAAAGTGGAAAGAAGAACTCTGTTGTATTATTGGAACTGAAAGAGTGTCAATATGTCAAAATTGAGTACAATGTTCACAAGCTCAAAAATGCATAAGAGCAGGAACTCTGGTCTAAACTACTCAGAGGGAGAGCTGAAAAAAGACTAAGTCTTTGAAAAGAACTCTCTAGAAACCCTAATCCGAGCTCAGAAAAAAGCTCCAAGAGAAAAGCCTCAAACTGTCTCAAAAACTGCATAAAAGCAGAAAAAAGCACAATGCTTTTATGATTACACTGTCAAGCATCTAAAAATAGGCTAATCTCGCTTTAAAAGCTCAAAAACCACCTTATCTCTCCAAGATAGGTCTGAAATCCGACCAAGAGGAAAAGTCAACAAAAATCTGCTAAAAATAGCAAGAAAAACACAAAGCAATTTATAGAATATCACTTTATGATTCTGCTTTACAAGATGCAGATTTGCACAATCAATCTCATTTTTGCAATTAAAGATTGAAAATCTTTTACAAAAAGAAAATCTCCTTATTTCTCCATTACAATATTTTGATTTTCTCAAAAAATCATAAAAATATTACACATAATCTCCCTCCTCTCATCAAAATTCACATTGATTTCTTAAAAATCAATTAAAAGAAACCAAGAACCCTAAATGGATATTTGATCCAGAGCAAAAGATTCTAAGTCATAAGGTATCCACCATTACATGCTCATTGATAATCCATATTCAAACTATCATAATTCACTAAGGCACAAAAATAAGTCTCAAAGACTTATCATATCGACCAACCTAGGCATTTGGACCCCCTCATATACATTTAGACTTAGATTTTAATAAGTCATAATGCAAAGATTTGGCCTCCATTGAAATTCAACATGTGTTCTAATTGAATATTTTGGATCATCATAGGGTTGAATTAGGGCTTTGATCAAAACAAAGTCAAACCCTAAAATGATCATTTCGCAATGATCATTTGGCAAAACATGAGCTCTGGCTGAGAGAAACCCACCACCATGATTGAGCTCGATCTGAACTCGCGCACTTTGAGAAACTTCAGTTTTGCCCTCTGATATTTTGTGGCTCCTTCTACTCACTGGCCCCCACACATGAGCTCGAACTGGGTTATCTTCTGGATTCTGCAATACTCAAATGCCATGGGTAAGTGAATGCTTATTTCTCCAAGTATTTTGCTCTCGAAAATGGCCATTAAAGCCACGAATATACATGTCTTCTAATCTTTTCATATCTCTGTAATGTTTCCAATTCCTACTATACCTGGCCGCCATATACAAGATCAACCCATGATTGGAAAGCTCTGTGAAAGCTTGACTGAGGATTATGTTGTGGTCGCGGCTTCTTGTCTTCTGACAATCATGAAATGGTAAGCTTTATTTTCTTCCCTGTTGGCATCTCTCTTCAGAACATAAGCTTATAATTTCATATCTATGTGAATTATCATTTTCTATTTATAATTTTCTGGCCACTACGCAGGCCGCGCACCATGTTTATGCATTTCTACTACTTATACTTTAGGAACTTTGTGTGATTTCCACCTTTTCCTTCAGATTTCGATTGCTACAGTAAGCTCGAAATGAGCCTCTATACACTCAATGAGCAAATGAAAATTCCCAATTAATGGGCTCGACCCATCATGCATCACGTGTACTTTTTTGCATTCCTGGCACAAACCCTCATATGGGTATACCATATTTTGAAGAACAATGTGTGCATTTTCTACTGGGGTTTGATTCACAATAGCTTTATATGCATTTATATTTTAGGAAAGACACTCACATCGTTAGCTGTAATATAAAACTATATATTGGCATTTAATATTTGAAGAAATGATGCTCATTTCTGTATCTTTCATTATTCTGTTTGTCATCTCTTTTGACGGTAGTGGGGACCATGCTGCTCCAAATCTGTCATCGATGTCACTCCTTGTCAAAGAAAGACTTCCTTTTGAGATGACTGTGATGAGCTATCCTTCTCAAACCTAAACATGATCATCATACTTTAATGCTTTTAAATTCAGTGAAATGCCTTTGGTCACTCATTATCTTATGATCCATGGAGGGCTACCATCCTAGCATTTAGAACAACACTGTCTTCAGCTGCTAACTTTCTTTGCACTTCACATTTGCTAACGAGAACAGTGACATCTGTATTATCAGTCTAGTTGAAACTGACTGTTCATCTATTAATGCATCGTCTGTTAGATAATTGTCAATTATTCTTTTGAGAGGTATACTTTGAATGATAGAATAATTGAATGCAAGAATAAGTCTATAAATCAGTGTATTTGACTGCTTCCTTTTTGAATAGCGATGTATCAAACTTACCTTGAAGCAACATTGTATTCTCAGCCCAAAACCGTTTCATGCACAATTCCCTTCCTGAATGAAAAACTGAAACCTATTTCACACTTCCTTTGTTAAACAGTGCTCTTCGTTGAATAGTGCTTCTTTATGATTAGGCATCATGAGACTAAATGATAACAAGACTCCATGATGATATTGTGATCCCAATTGAGCTCACTACTTGATCAGGACCTCTGAAACAAAAGAATGACCTGACTGTTTGTATTTTCATTTCATCTCCTTAGTACTCTTATTATTCTTGTGTCCCTTAATTTGAAATGAATATAGCCTGATACTCTTGGAAACACTGCATTAATTAGAACTTCATATATTTCTAAAAAAAAAATAGCTATCTCCACCTGTAAACATCTTGCTTGTATTGTGTTGGAAAAAACTTGATACTCTAGAAATGAAGCTCATGTATTTGGCCATGTTCGAATCTGGGACAATCATTTGCTTGATGCTTGTAACTCTTTGAAGATATAATAGAACAATCTCCCCCATGCAACCTTTCTTAATATATAAAAGGTTAGTAATCCCAATAATTATGGAAAGTCTGGGCTTCTTTAAGCATTCAGATTTCTTATTTTCAGCATGATTCTGTGCTTGTCTGTTGTGGAAAGGATGGCCTCTTAATATATATTATCTCCACACTTATATTCTATATGCACAATAGTGTCTTTTGATTTCTCTCAACTTTAACACAACAACTTCTACCTTCTGCTCTTGAACTCTATAGAGATTTTTGAATTGAAATATTGCATCACTACGAACCACCTCTACTCACCAGTTCATATGCATAACTAACAACCTCAAAAGCACCATTCTGGAAAGACAAAACTTACTCTTCCCTTAACATGCTGGAATGATTACCTTGTTATTACAATTCATAATGCAGTATTTACTTTACTATCCAACTAGAACTAGATATCTATTCAACACTCAAATGCACTGTCTGTCCTTTGTATTCTTGAGCAACATGGTACTCTTCATGCATTTTTATGTTTCACTTATCAAACTACTTTCAAAAACTGTTCTCTCTCATGATGCAAATTAAAACAAAACATTAAGGCATAATGTATGCCTGTTCACTATCCGAGAAAGAGTTGATGAACTAAAATTTGCATGACATATATGATTACGATCAACACAAAACACAAACTTATTCAGCAATATCTAATGTGAATGTATTTAGTTGAATTCCTTAAGTGAACTAAACTCACTGTTCACCTGTAGCCTTCAAAAGCAACCCTGATCGTTATGAATGAACAGTTGGTTTCGTTGCTTGATGGATAACTATGTTTTACTCTTTCAGTTGTTCTCATTGCATTTGATGAATATGATAAAGTATCTTTTAAAATCAGCCCATTTTATGAATAGGGCAGCATGCTGAGCTCTACCCTTGTGGGAGCCCATTTTTCTCCACATGCTTGGTCTTTGAATAACGTTCAGCTTCATGACTTTACCTATACCTGCACAAGGAAACAAACAATGTCAGCATAAAAATAGAACATGATGATCATGATATTGTTATCTCTCTTTCAACTCATTTCTTTCGTACTGCACTTGATTGATTGTTTCAATGCATGGTTAATAGTAGGTTGTACTATTGTGGGTACCTCATATAGGTTTCTTCATAATCGGAGCCACTGAAACCCCTCTTTTCCTCTTACAGGTCGACGGAGCTCGAGAAGATACGGTGCACCGTTCAGCATCAAACGTCGATAATCAAGCAATGATGATTATGCCGTCACTTATGTGTTTTACTTTTTGCATCTTTAGTAGTGCAATGTGCTATTAGCAATGTATTGTAATAGTTACATCCACGACTTGTGTGGATATTTGATTTCAATTATGCTTTTCAATTGAAAAGAAAATGCATTTTCATGCAATGTTGTAATATCATTCTGATTGTGAAATCAAATGAAGCCTTGTAAAAATATGAGTTCTTTACGAAATAAATGAAAGCATTCCAAATTCTATTTTGTTCTTTTGTTCAATTTTGTATTTCTGCCATTTATGGAACATCTGAATGGCATTCTGAAAAATCCCATTTCTCCTTTTAAAAAATATAACTGTTATTCAATGCATAATGATAAAAATGTGAAACAACATTTGAAATTCAATCGCAATTCCACCTTATGATGTGATAACATTTAGCCAGCTCCTCCAATTGAGCTGAGACGAAAAATTTGTAACAGGAACATTGTAAATGAATATCAGAATGAAAGCATTTCTTTTTACATTTTATGCAATACTTAATGTTGCAATTGATAACAAGCCACTAAAACACGTTGCATCTTAAAATTTCATCAATGAACTCAAAAACTGGCAATGGTTAAACATTTGTAGAGGTAAATTGAAATTCTTCACTTAAAAATGAATCTTGAATGAACTAGCTCTGTCAAATTGAGCTGCAGTAAAAAATTGATAACACCAACCATTATTTGTAGAGCATCCTCATTATTATTTTAATCATTATTCATGTCATTATTTTTATCAATATTCATCTCATCATTCTTAACATCACAAGCTTACACAAAGTTAGATGAATGATTAGGCATTGGATTGGTAAAGATTTTAAAATTTTGGTTAGGTGGGGTAACAAACTTATTCCATTTATCATTAACACCACCCAATTGAATGTTATTAGAATCAATGAGGTCTTGAACTTGATGTTTAAGATGCATGCATCAGTCTGTATCATGTCCATTTATGTGGTGATATTGAAAAAATGCACTTGGATTAAAACTTGGAGGTACAGGTTTGGTTGTATCCATAGTTCTAATTGGATGCAAGAGGATTAGGTTCTCACTCAAAAGATACAACATGATTGAATGGAGGGAATCAGGTAGCGTAAAAATTGTCTATCTTTTTCTCTACATTGGTATGAGGTTGAATTTATGAAAACAACTTGAGGTTCAACATGATTAGTTGTTTGGGATGGATTTATCTTTATTAAGTTCTTTTTTTCCTTCTTAAATGGTTGGTAGTTGTTATGGGGTACAGATTCATATTTCTCAATATGAGCCAATGAATATGTCTCTTCATACTTACTAATCGAACTCTAATAATCATGAATCACTATACAAAAATGTATAAAGGATGGAAATTTCATCAATAAGACTACACCTTATGTCAGTTTGCAAGTTGTCAATGAAAATTCTTTGGATATCCACATCAAGAAGAGTTAGATTGATTTGTGATAATATCAAATGATAGTGGCTTATGAAATCCGTAACCTTTTCACCTTGCCTTTGTTTGCATCACATTAAATCATTTATGTTTATCTTAGGACCAATGTTGACTTATAAATGATTGAGGAAAGCATCAACAAGCTCATTAAATGAGTGGATTGAGTTATTAGGAAATGAACAAAACTATTCCAAGGCCATATCTTTCAATGACCTAGGGAAAATTTTAGCCAAAATTTTATCCTTAAAAATAAAGTCACTACACATGGTAGTGTATGCTGATATGTGATTGCTAGGGTCCCCTTTACCATTATAATTGTCAAATTAGGGTATCTCTATGTTTTGTGGCATTTATGCTTTCAATATTTCAAGTGTCAATGGGATCCTTTTAATATATTGTGATGGTTTTCCATTTTGGCTTTGGCTCATTGTTGAGATTTGTTGTTGAAGTGAAGTCACATTTTGCAAAAGTTGGTTTACATGAAAAAATCATTGCTTTACATGTTTTGGGAATAAGGTGAATATGATGGAAGTGTGTGTGTTAGGTGGGCTACTATGTTGTAAATTTATGAGTGGGGATGAAAATTGAGGTGTGACATGTGAAGATCCAAAACCATAAGGATTTCCAATGGAAAGACCTATTGTTGGAGTTATACTAATGCTTTGTTGTGTTTTTAAAGCAACAATTAGATTTGTGTATGTAGGAATAGAGGCTATAGTTGTAGGGAGGAAGACTTGACTTCCTCATTGATTTTGAATGTTTATTAATGTTTGGGCACAACTAGTTGTAGTAGGGATGTTGTTATCAACTATATGAGCTAGGCCACTAAAAACCTCTAATCCATGGGCATGACCAATCAATTTCCTCATGTTTTTTATTATAAGGACAACAAGACTAGCCAAAGATTTAGTACTTACAAAGTCTTGAAGTCCCTCTAAGTCTTTGAACATTTTTTGCAAATTGTCTTTAGGAACATGGGAAACCATAGTCTCAACATCTATAAAGTGGGTGTTTTTAAGGTTGGCATTGGCGTGGTAACATCAAAAATAGAGTCCAAAGTGGGTTGAGTACTGACAACACTCATCATGAAAGAGTTAGAAGACTCATGACCCACAGTGGATGTAAAGCCATCCTGGGATGCCATAAGTCTAGAATTACATCTCATTGAAGTATCGACAATAGGACACCAGGTCATGAAACGCATACAAGCTCCAAAAAACTTAAGTGTACCCAAGATGAACACTAAATTTATAAACAAACACAACAAAATAGCTAGAAAAAGAAATTAGAAAGAAGAAGCAAACAAACAACACACCAACATAGGTCTAGGAAAAAGGTTTTTTTGGACAAGAATAGAAAGATAGAGGTTCCCAAGGGTGTCTAAGTCCTAGTCAGGGTTTCTAGAAATTCATGATCTAACTATGTATTACATTGTTTAAAGATTTTGATTCTACTTGTAAAAAGTTGCAACAATAAATAATTTCCCATAATTTGCTTGATTTATGCCAATTTGATGCAGAATGCAAGTATGCAATAATGTTGAAAATGATTGAACAAATTTGAATGTAAATTTTAGATCTGAAATGCAATAATTGATTGCTTCTTGTTGGAATTAAGGAACACTGAGAGGGGGGGTGAATTAGTGTTCAACAATATTTAAATTTCATTTATGATCTTAACCCATTTACAACATTTCAACAGAAGTAAAGATGCAAGCACATGAAAGAAACAATCAAAACACCGTGACACCAAGATTTTTACATGGAAACCCTGTTAGGGGAAAAACCACTGTGGAGATTAATCCACAATTTATACTATGTTAAAAGTATGAAGAAAAAGGGAATGCACATGCATTCAGGCACACTACCTAGAGCTCACTGCTCAAAATTAGGAAGGCTCACTGCCTTACAAAAATTTTGGATTACAAAAAAAGGTTGAATTGAGAAAGTATCATCTACAAATGCCTGGTATCAGTTCAGGTGAAGCTCATAGATCAGATTCTAGACCTTCCATATGATTCTTGACTTCGCTCTGCTCTGCCTTAATTCGCTTCACAAAAATCCTCTTCTGCACAAGTAAGATTCGCTCAACTGATTTTCTGATATTCGCACACACATTTTCTCTGCTCTTCGCACCTATTCACACATCAAAAATAATTACTCAAACTCGTATATATATCCACTATCAAGGATTTCAATCGCTTCAAGTCGGCTTCAACAAAATATGAAATATTCTCCAACGGTTGGCTCAAATCATAAATTATATTTAATGCACACCCATCAAAGTCGGCTAATGTTATGTTGGGACCCAAAACAAAATTTACAGCACAAGAAACAATTAAACAATTACTCCTTATACATCCGCAACATGCTACATTCACCAAGTCGGCCACCATGAGCAAATAAACAAAAAAATCATCCTATCGGATCTCGTAACTCATACATTGATTAATGTGACAACACAAAACTTAACAATAAGATAAAATAGATGCTCAACAACCTTCCTCGAGATCCACAACCTAAAATGATAATCTGGTGAGGCATATGGATTGACATACTAACCGGATACCCTGTTCTTCATTCTCACTTTCGATAAAACTTTGTTCTTCACTCTGCCTATTGGTAGGAACAAATTCTGATCTGTGGACTAGAATAATGACTTAGGTTGCCATCAATGACAACACTAGAAGCAATATGCCAACAATCTCTCCCTTTGGCATTGATGGCAACACTTAGTGAAAAATGACTAAATGTCAGAACCAATATGATTATGCTGCCAAAGTTCAAAATTCCAAAATTTCAAAACATAGCTTCTTTTCAAAATACAACTCCCCCTTAGAATGATAAATCATTTTTCACTACTCTCTCTCCCCCTTTGACATCAATGACAAGAATATTTTTCACTGCACTCTCTCTATTTGATCAAAATTTAAAGAAGTACGACTGCTACTCGAGTCAAAAAATTATCTTGTACTTATCTTTCATTTCTAAAAGAAATATCCTCCAAGCTTCCACTACAATCCCATTGATTATGATCATGTTGTTGTTCTCTGATTTCCAGTTGATAATCTGGATGAGGGATTTCAGAATTATGATTTCCTCTTCTAGTTTCTCTTCTTTCCTCAGAACCTCAATCAACTGCTCCAATCTACATTCGGTTAAATCCTTCACCTTCCAAAAGGCGTCCACAAGGTTGTTTCTGGTGAACAAAACTTTTGTATGCTTAGACCGCAACACTTGAATCCTTTTCTTGATTGCACCATCCTGGTCTTGAAACATGTTATAATCCTGACCAATTTTGTTCAGCTTAGATTTAATCTGCTTTAGCTTATCTTTGTATTTCCCAACTACATGAGGCCAAAAAAGACAATAGTTGTAGATGTTATTGGTTAAATTTATGCATTGCCTCAACACATTCATTTGCCTTTTTAGTTTGGCGAGAGATAGCCTGAACTGCTCCTTCAGATGTAGAATTATTTCTCCCTCTTTCCTGTTCTAAGACTCAAAGACCATGGCATCCTTAATGCACTCAATCATCTCTTCAGGAAACACATTTTTCAAACTCTCCAAACCAATGTTATTGTGCACAAAATAAGTACTCAATGTGTTCTTGATCAGGTCCTACTCATAAGAGGGTCTCTCAAACCATATGTCTGTAATTTTCCGCATTCCATCTTTCTCCTGAACAATCTACAATATCTTTGCTTTGGATAAAACACCTTCTTCTTCACTTCCTTCTACCATAACTACATCCGGTTCAACTAATTTCAGTTCTTCTCTTGGAGTGTACTCATCAGATTCTTCATCTATTATGTCCACAATCACTAGATCTTTACCTTCTCCTTCAATTTTTGGAGTTTTGTATGTTGAAGGAGTGTAATCAACAATCTCTTGTGCTCTTTTCTTCTTCCTCTCCATCTCACCAGAAGAAGATCCAACTTCAAGTGCTCTTACCAAAATAGAAATACTAATTTCTCCAAACTTCCCTAACAATTCTTTAAAGAAATTTGCATACTCTTTTTCATAATTTTCCAAAGTATTAGAGTGTTCAAAAATTTGTTTACACACTAGTTCATTTTCTTTCCATACAACATTATCGATCTACGACAAGCAACTCAGAAAATACATCACAAGACATATGACCAAGGTGCCAAACCTGAAGGGGTAATCTGCCTCCTTTGTTAGTTGCACATTTTCCATCAATTGATCTTTTAGCAATCCACACAGATCAAAATCATGATCCTCCATTATCATTTTATGAGAGATATAAACTGCGCCTACTGAGGTTGCACCTTCCTTGTTTCTGAAAAATATTTTGTATGAAATTCCATGCACAATGAACCTTGTTATTGGATCCTTGATCGTTGAAATTATCAGAGCCCTTTGATCTCCTATTACTTCGGTTAGGGATTCGACCTCCTTGTTTTGAATTGACTTCTTTTTTGGAATATCCCCAAAATTGCATAAACTAGTTAAATTATTGATTACCTCTTTCGAAATGTGATAGGGTTTATCCAGAGTTAGAATGTCATCATTCAATCTATTCAAGATAAACCTAACGACTTTCGCGTTATCAAAGTATGGAAATTCACTCCAAATGTCCAAACTTTTGTGTTTTACACCTTCAAGCCATTTCAATTCATCGACCAGCAACAATTTTCTCACATCCTTAATATTTTCACTATTGTATTCATCTAAATTCACAATTCCTTTGATTTGCTTCATATTTCTTTCCGTACAGAACAAGTTTTCTACCGAACACCAATTTTAGTGAGAATTTTACAAGCAACTAAAATACCTGATGAATTCGTTGTCAAAATGTCTTTACTCCAAAAATTTATTGCAGAGGCTCTCCTTCTATTCTTCTTCAATGCACAGTGACAAATGAGGGTTCCAAATACTCTTTTATAACTTGCACACCTAACCTCTTTATCACATTAAATGTTTTTCCCTAGGTGTTCTAGATACTCTGCTTTCTCATACAACACAAAGAAAAATTCATCTACGAACCTTCTACTTCACAAATTTCTGTATAAATGACCATCGATACAATTTTTAAACTATTTGGCACAACTACTAACAATTTCCTGCATTTCGGTGCCAGCTACTGACAAGGGTACAAAGGATTTTCTTGAACAACTCCCCCTAGGCCAATGGCCTGAGATCAATTTCCGGAGGAATTACTGGAACCTGCTTCCTATGCGGGCTTATTTCCTTCATCAGATTCAATCTTCCTTACCCATGTTTTCTTCATCTGATCTCTTATCTCTTCCACAATAATTTTTCCTTTTCCTTTATCATTTGTCTATGAAATTCTTCCTTTGTATACCAAACCTCTTCTATCCATGTTTCTGTTCCTGCAGAATCTTTCAATGTGACCAAATCTATTGCAATTGTAACACACAAGATTTCTTTGTCTAGACCACTCATTCCATTGATTTCCTCTCAATTTGCATTTATTAGCAATATTCCCAAATCTTCCACAGGTGTAGCATTTAACATTCCTTACACTAACAAACATTCTTCTACATTCAATTGACTTATGACCAAACTTGTTGTAACTAAAACACTGACCGGGAAATGATGGACTACTTGAATTTATTTTACTTCTACACTGAGAAGCCATATGACCAAATTTATTAGAAGAATAGTAGTGACCATTAAACTTTTTAGCATCGGGTTGTCTTACCGAATACTTCCTTCCTTTGTTCATCTGATTTCTTTGTTTGGAATCCTCATGTTCAGATCTAGAGCTTTCTCCCTTCTCATATCCAAGACCTCGCTTGTCATTTGCATCCTTTTTTCCTTAAGTCAACTCATCAAGCTTAGCAGAACTAATCTTAAACTTCTCCTTGTATTCATTTGTAGTAGTGAGTTCATCTCTGAGAATAACTATCTATCTTTCAAGCTCTTGTTCATTATTTCTGGATTGTTGTAGTTCAATCTCCAACTGAATGAATCTACTATTAACTTTGTTGCATTCATCAGATCTTTCTTTTAAGGACTGGGCCAGATTCTCCTCATTCTTCTTTCTTTCTTCAATCTCCTTAGTTTGCCTCATTACCATAGATTCTATTTCAAGCTTTAGAGCAGCATTGTCTCTAGCAAGCTTTTCACATTCTTCAGTTATTTCTTTTAGGGTATGATTCAGGTGAACATCTTCCAGGATTTTATTTTCTTTCTACTTCAATTGATCACATAGCTCCTTCCTCTTTTCTCTTGACTCATTGATTTTATCCTTTAATGATTGAATGAATTTTTCAACATCCTCAAGATTTGCTTTTAATTCCATGACTTCTGCTTTAGACTGATCAAGATCATCAAGTGCCACCAAAAGTTGTTGTTGAAGACTACCAGAGTCCATTGCATTCCAAGATCCACCTCAAGCTGTAAAAATTCTTCAGAGGAACCTGCTCTAATACCAATTGTTGGACTCAAGGAACATTGAGAGGGGGGGTGAATCAGTGTTCAACAATATTTGAATTTCATTTATGATCTTAACCCATTTACAACATTTCAATAGCAGTAGAGATGCAAGCACATGAAAGAAACAATAAAAACACCATGACACCAAGATTTTTACGTGGAAACCCTATTAGGGGAAAAACCACAGTGGAGATTAATCCACAATTTATACTCTGTTAAAAGTATGAAGAAAAAGGGAATGCACATGCATTCAGGCACACTGCCTAGAGCTCACTGCTCAAAATTAGGAAGGCTCACTGCCTTACAAAATGTTTGGATTACAACAAAAGGTTGAACTGAGAAAGTATCATCTACAAATTCCTGGTATCAGTTTCGGTGAAGCTCATAGATCAAATTTTGGACCTTCTATCTGATTTTGCACTTTGCTCTGCTCTGCCTTAATTGGCTTCACAAAAATCCTATTATGCACAAGTAAGATTCACTCAACTAATTTATGATATTTGCACACACATCTACTCTACTCTTCACACCTATTCACACATCAAAAAGAATTACCTGAATTCACATATATATCCGCTATCGAGGATTTCAATCGCTTCAAGTCGGCTTCAACAAAACATGAAATATTCTCCAATGGTCGGCTGAAATCACAAATTATATTTAATGCACACCCATCAAAGTTAGCTAATGTTATGCTAGGACCCAAAACAAAATGTCCAACACAAGAAATAATTAAACAATTACTCCTTATACATATGTGGCATGCTACATTCACCAAGTCGGCCACCATGAGCAAATAAACAGAAAAATCATTCTACCAGATCTCCTAACTCATACACCGATTAATGCGACAACACAAAACTTAACAATAAGATAAAATAGATGCTCAACAACCTTCCCCAAGATCCACAACATAAAATGATAATCCGGTGAGGCATACCGATCAACATACTAACCAAATACCATGTTCTTCATTCTCACTTCTGGTAAAACTTTGTTCTTCACTCCGCCTGCCAGTAGGAACAAATTCTAATCTACAGACCAGAATAATGACTTAGGTTTCCATCAATGACAACACTAGAAGCCATATGCCAACAATTCTAAGATGCAAAGAACTGGAAATGATGATTTTAATGTAATTTTTAACATAAACAATGCACCTTCTTTTACATTTATGGACTAGAATCCAAATGCCTAAAAACATACAATTATTGATTCCAAAACAAATATCTACAAGTACCTACAGACTGATCAGATATAGGCAAACAACTATGAGAAATCTTTTTAATGTACCTATACAAGGACAAGATCACCCAATGGTGTCTGAGTCCTTGACAGAGGGTTTAAAAATTGAAAAGTTGAATGTTTAAGTTGTTGTTTAGGGTTTCTATTTCTATCTGTAAATAGGTATGACAATAACTATTTTTCCAAAATTTATCAATGTGATTTAAATGCAAATGTATGATAATGTGTGAACAAAAATGAACAATTATGAATGAAAATATGATCTAAATAACTACAAGAAATTTTAATTCAATCTATAATGAAACCTATGATGTAATATTTTTGGATTTTTATTACTTTTTATGATGTAAATATGAAACCCTAAATAAAGGATGCAAAACAATGCAATGAAAAACCTAAACTTAGGATGATTGAATGGAATTTTTAGAAGGTTTATAATGTTAATAGGTCGGGTTCACCAAAATGAAACAAATAAAAATGGATCATGGGCCCTTAATGCAAAGAACCTAGGATATAATGGTATGTGTGGGTTTCCTATTTTTCCAAGTTTCATTAAAGAGGGAGATCAACAAGGTGAATAGGTTGATTATCAACCTTGAAGGTGAATCAATTAGACTTGGATCTCCTTCTTTTGAGCCTTAGGAATGGATTGGAAATGACTTAGAATGATTAACCTAATTGAGAAATATGACCTAATATGATAAGTGAAATATTATGAAAATACACATACAAAAACTTTAAATTGTAGGTGGATCAGGGAAATGTTAGATGATGTGTACTTATCACCAAAAAATGGATCTGGCATGTATAAGAGAACTCAAACACCTACCTAGTCATATGGGTCCTTAAAATGGGCCCTACAACTAATTCTATAATCCTCTGATGTTGGATCTAAACTTTTATTTCCCAGTTGTAGAGTTGTTAGAATACCATCAGATAATTTTGTAGTTGAGTTTATGTGATTTGACAACTTTTAGGGCTTTGAATACAAGAATGAACAATTTTCCTTCAATCTTCCTTCAATCATCTTCAAGCCTATAACCTACACATTCAAAAAGAGAATAAATGTTGGGCCATTTTAGGGGCTTGCCTCAGTCAAACCCTATGTAAGTGTTTCCACTTCCACATTGGCAATGTCAATGATAGAACGATAATTGAAAGTGAGGAATGATGAAATCACAAAGTGTTGCAAGTCACCACCATTTAATGGCTTCCTTGAAGGGCTGAAGTCATAGAAATCACCTCAAGGGTTTGGATCTTGTTTTCTTGAATGCTTTGGAGACCTACAAAAGAGTTTAGCCTTCACAAAACCATGATAACATGAACACACATAGAATTTGACATGATGTTGGATCTTGAATTGTTGCTATGAAACTTTGATAATTTTTCTCTTGAATTTATGTTGACAATAGTATTTTCTCATGAATGCTAGAGAGCGTGTGTTATTTCTAGATAGATTTTAAATGATAAAATAACTAGGTATTTATATGCAATTTTTCTAATTTTTCAAAAATTAGATTCCAAAAGCTGACACTTGAAATTTGAATTCCAAATGTTAAAATACTACCAAAGACATATTAAAAATTTGTCCCCAACAAGATAGGGGACCCATACTTCCATGGGAATATGGGTTCTAGCCCTATCTGCTAGGACATTAAGTTTCAAGATCAAAACATTAATTTCTTGCATTTATTCAATGCTTGCAATCCTTTGAATTTTTTTAAAAAATAGGCTCTAAAATGTATAATTTAGAAAATTAGGAGCTTAATTAGGTCCAATAATTGAGGGGGGGGAAAACATAATGTGAAATGGTGAAAGGTGACAATTTTTGACACTACAATTACAAGCTTTCATTTAGTGCTAAAGGGTATGAAATCAGAAAGATTAGTGTACTAGAGAGTTGGTTGTGGAAGGAAGAATGACTGGTAGTGATGTATACCATCTAAGTGAGTTGAATGGACAAAAAATATTTTCTATACATAAGGAAGAGAGTTAGAATTGGTGCAGAAGGTTGGGACACACCAATTTTGATGATATTGTGAAAATAAGTTCAAAGTCAATGGTCAAAGACATGCCAAAGATCAAGAAGCCTTAATCTACAAGTTGCAAACCATTCCATGAGGGAAAAAAAACAAAGACAATATTTCCTACTAAGGAATACTCTAAAACAATGCCATTGGATTAGATTCATATAGATAAATGTGGAATAGTGAGGAAATAAATTCTACAAGGTGACATGTATTTCATGATGCTTATTGATGATTATTCTAGAATGACTTGGATTGCATTTCTAAAAGATAAACTAGAATATTTTGAGAAGTTCAAAGCATTTAAGGTCATTTTCGAAAATGAAATTAGTAGAACTATCAAGTATTTGAGATCTGACAGTGGTGGAGAATTCACTTCTAACTTGTTTGGTGAATTTTGTGAGCTACATGGGATCCGAAGATAATTTTCTACTCCTTGGACTTTGCAATAGAATGCAATTACTGAAAGAGAGAATCAATATTTATAGGAGATGGCTAGAATAATGTTAAGTCAAGAAATTTTATCAAATATATATTGGAGAGAAGCATATTAGACCACAATGTATTTTAAATAGAGCTCAAATCAAACCAAGGATTGATAAAACACCATATGAATAATGGAGAGGAAGACTGGCTTTAGTTAGACATCTCTAGATATTTGGAATAAAGTGTTATATCAAATGGGATGAAGAACACTTTGGTAAGTTTGAATCTAGATCCAATGAAGGAATTTTTCTTTATTATTCTATGACAAGAAAAACATATAGATGTTATAACAAAAGGCTGAAAAATAATTATGAAAAGTATCAAAGTAAGTATTGCTTATACTATATAGTCTAAAGATATTTTGGAAGTAAAAGATTATGAAGGACTAATCTCCAATAGTGATGAAGACTATGAAGTTGATTCTAAGAACACTGTTACAAACACTTCAACAAGGTATGTTTAAAAAAATCATTTTGATGATAAAACTATAGGAGACAAGGATAGTGGGGTTTAGACCAAAAAAATAATTGAGAAAGCAAATAAATAAATAAACTTTTCTTTTTATAAAAAATTGAACTAAATTCTTATACAAAGGCAAGCAAAGAGAAATTTTGAATAGAGGCTATGGAAGAAGAGTTAACTCAGATAAAAAAATAAAACTTGGGAACTAGTTCTAAGACCTAAAGGAAAGAATGTTATTGGTACCAAGTGGGTCTTTAGAAACAAGTTGAATGAAGATGGAAAAGTGATTTGAAACAAGGCCAAACTTATGTGTAAAGGATATTCTCAGGTTGAAAGAATTGTTTTGAAGAGACATTTGCTATAGTAGAAAGGTTGGAAGCTATCAATTTTTTTTTAGAAATATCAACATTTAATGATTTCAAACCTATATTAGATGGATGTCAAGTTTGCATTCCTGAATGGACAGTTAGAAGAAGAATTCTACATTGAGCAAGCAGAAGGATTTCAATGTCTAGTGAATCTAGGTTTTGTGTGTAGATTAAAGAAAGCACTTTATAAGCTCAAATCAGCTCCTAGAGCTTGGTATTCTAGACCAGATAGGTATTTTCAACAACAAGGTTTAGATGAGGTAGTGTAGATAGCAATCTATACATAAAATCAAAGAGTGATCAATTGTTGATTATTGTTGTTTATATAGATGACATTATCTTTGGCACAAAATTTGTGATGCTATGTTCAATGAGTTCCAAAACGCATGCAAAGTAACTTTGAAATGTCAATGCTTGGTGAATTATCTTTCTTCCTTGGTTTATAGATTTCTCATCCAGATAAAGGCATAATCATATCTCAAAACAAGTACATAAAATAAATGTTGAGCATGTTTAATATGGAAGATTGTAAACTAGTGAGTACACCTATTATTAGGTGTAAACTAAGTAAAGATGATGAATTTGATCTGGTGGATTAGACCTTGTATAGATCCATTAATGGTAGTCTCTTGTATGTGATTGCATCTAGATCGGATATAATATAAGCAGTTGGGATGGTGGCTAGATTTTATGTGGCACCTAAGGAAACTCATGTCAAAGCAATAAAGGGGATATTTAGCTATTTGAAGGCCACAATGGATTTTAGCTTGTGGTATCCTAAGAGTGAAAAATTCACTTTGATTGCATATACAAATGTAGACTGGGTTGGAAGCATAGATGACCCAAAGAGCACTAGTGGTGGAGTTTTCTTTCTTGGTGACAATTTGTAAGAGAGGGGGACCAACCACGTCAAGGATCCAAGTCACAGAGAGCTGAGAGCGAAGGGATGCCCTAACTTACCTCACTCTAAAGGGATGAGGATCAAGAATGAAGAGCATTGTGAAGTACCTTTGTTACTCTACAGACCCGAAATTCAAGTTGGGGCTAGACGAGCGGGTTTTTAGAGTCAATACTGCACCTCAGACAACTCTTTATCTGAGGATGGCAGCGTAGTTATGGGATGACAACACAGTGTGTTGGCATATCTCTGGTGCGCTAGCATCCATATGGCCATAAAACATAAAATGTAATAAAGATATTGGAAAATCCAATAAACAACCTAGCTGACTAATCTTAATGAAATAAACAAAATAATGAGGTATGAAAAGTAAAGACAGAGATGATAAAGCAAGTAGATAAAAGCTAGGGTGACAAATATTATCTCACAAAAGCATTGGTTCACCAGCTAGCTTCACACACATGTTCACCTACACACAAACAAGAAGGGGAAAATTGTTGGGGCTGTATAGGGGCCTGCCTCAGTCAAACCCCTGTTTTGGTGTTTCCACCTCCGCAGACAACCAAAAAAGCAATGGAGTAGAAGATGCGATAAAGAAAGTAGAAAGTATTGAAATCAACACTACAAAATACAATGTGTTATTCTATCAAACAACAAAGGAAAGAGAGTGAGATGTTACCACCTCCACCCAAAGGCTCACTAGCCGATGAAGGGAGAATGCAAGGTATGGACTTGGAAAAGTCACCACAATCGCAGTGGTGATGAAGGGAGGTCTCACAAGAATCCAAGCCCACAACTTCTAAAGTAGCACCACACATACAAAAGTGGAGTGAATGAAGTAGCAAACTATTGCAATGCTCAATGGAGTTGTGGAAATGCTTGAAGTGAGATTGCTTGAGTTGTGAAATTGCATAGAGGATGGAATGAATGAATGAAGAATGTTTTTGAAGGTGGGATGAGAATATTTTTTTGTTTTTGGGTCGGTTGGTCGATAGAAGGATGTTACAATTCATCCCAATGAGGAGTGTAACACCTCTTCCAATTTCAGATGCGAGAATCTGTCAGGGATGGCAGTGTGCCATGCAGACGTCCATGCGTCGCACTTGCATCCCCAACAAATATTCTCTCGCCGACACATAGGACAAACACCAAGTGGGTGGAAGGAAGGTGGGTGATGTGGAATTTCACCTTTGGATTTGATTTTCTAAGGTGAGGGTATGTGAAAGGGGAATTTAGAGGGTGCAAATTCACTCCTATACATTTTACCCCCACTTTAGTGAGAATGAATATCAATGAGTGTGCGGTAAAGTAGATCTCGAAGAGATAGAGATTTATACCTGAACCATCGAGGAAGCAAACCACGATCTGAAAAACTTGAAAGCACAGGGAAAGAAAAGGACTCCACAGGTACTCTCTCCTAAGTAGTTTTGAACAAAAGGACTCCATAGCTCCACAAAATTATGAAGTTGCACAAAGTACACCGAAGGCCCTCAAACCAACGATGGACAAATCCTGAAGGATGTAAGAGTCTCACAGGCCTGCAAACCTGCAAGAAGGAATTCCCCCAAGTACTCTCTCATGAAGGAAGCCCAGTGCAAGATGTAAGTGCCTCAGAGGCCTGCAGACCTACAAGAAGCCATTCCCCCAAGTACTCTCTCATGAAGGAAGCCTAGTGTAAGGGGACTCCGCAGAGTCAGACTGGAAAGCAGCTTCACAAGTGCACCTACAAAGCAACATTTCAATCCACAGATAAAATACACCAAAGAATACAAAGCAACCACACAAGAAAAAAAGCAAACAGTCACATAGACAATCAAAAAATTGAAAGGATTTCAAAGGGATCCCTCAGGAACCCTTCAAAGGAAGAGGGGTCCACTCAAGGGACACACTATTTGAAAGTGTAAGAATATTTTTCACAAATCAATTCACCATCAAGGAATCCTTTCGAAAGATGTTCACTTCATCAAGGAATTTGAAAGAAAGAAAATGCCCCCTCATGAGGGGAAGGTCGAGGCTTTTCCCATAGAAAAAGCTACTCCTTCCTCAGAGGAAAGTTCTCAACTTCTTTCTTTGCAAACCCATGATGTTAGGAACATGTTTTGTTGGGGTTCCTAGTTGAGAATGCAATTTTTGAAGAGGTTTGCAAAGATTTTTGAGAAAATATTCATTGGCAATGAATGTGTTTTTTGAAAATCAAAGTATCGTAGAAATGACGTTGTCACACATACGAGGGACAACTCAAGCAAAGAAGAGAGAAAGAGAGAAAAGAGTGAAAGGGAACTAGCCACATCACAGACAAGGGACATAGGGGTGATCTAATATTTTGGAGTCAAAGTTGCTCATAAATATATATAAGTATAGTAATAATATATAAATGAATTATCATCAACCCCCTACTATATCAGACCATGTGAAGAATGCACGAGAAGACAAATTAAAAATAAAAAATTGGGTCAACATGGAAGGGAATCCTAAATGCCCCCAACGCTTTGCATTGTCCCCAATTTTTCAAAAATCAAAGCACATAATAGAGGAAGAATGATGATACAAATAGAGGAAGTTTTATGGCATATAATCACTCCTATATCCAAGCACCAACAAGGGTGACAAGGGTCATCTAGGAACATATAACGCAAGCACGGGGGAACACATCACAACACACACACACACCTAATCTAAAGATAAAGAAGAGGCCTCCCCCTAACACTCATCGACCAAGAGGTCGTCCACTTCCCAATATAGATCATTATAAGGGGAAGGTAGATGAGCCTACAATGGTGGAATATTAAGGGGAGAAGCTTCTAACCCTCCTACAACAAGGGCTAAGGAAGAAGGCCCTGCAAGGTCTTCTCCGCTCGGCTCTTGTAGAGCTATGGTTAGCAATTTTGCAAAGATTGTCGATAAGG
Organism: Sequoia sempervirens; assembly: GCA_007258455.2. NCBI lineage: Eukaryota > Viridiplantae > Streptophyta > Pinopsida > Cupressales > Cupressaceae > Sequoia > Sequoia sempervirens. Next base: position 197,548,259 of record VDFB02000002.1, on the reverse strand, counting down.
TCAGGACCTCGTCTAGAGAGTTGAACATGCACTTTATAGGAGTGCCATGTGGTACCTCAATGGACAAGGAGGAGGATGCCAGAGATTCATTGCTAGACTCTCTGAGTGACTCGGGAGTGGTGAAAAACTCAGGAGAAACCCGAACTTGCTCCATTATTAGAATGAAACAAGCTAGCACAAGACTACCCTTTGGAGAAGGTGGGATCCTCTTACGCCCCCCATTGCTAGAAGGGACAACCTCCACTTTCTACTTCGTCAGAGGATGTGAACTCCCCACAGACAATGCAAGAGGCATGGAAGAGGAGGAGAAAACCATGGTGGACACCACTGAGGTATTCAACATGTCCACGGGTTTTTGGAATGGCAAGATGTCTAGAAGGGACATCAAAAGGGGTAGCTTGATCAAAGGAGTGATAAAAACCTACACCTTTTTAGGGTCAGGTACACTCACGTTCACAATGATCCAGAAGTGAGGTTCGATCTGATTGAACAAAAGCAGAGGGGAGGAGAGAGGAGGATGTAGAAAGAGGCCCAAAAATAGGGGCAATCAACTCCTCTTCTTTTCTCTGCAAAGTAGCCTGCTCAGCCGCCAAAGCCTTTCATCGGCACTTGTGTTCATGCACAAGGCAATTTCTGTGACTCTTTGAGCTAGAGGCCAAGGGCTACGAAGGGACATAATGCTCTTGCTCAGCCATAGGGGTGTCCATCATAGCTATTTCCAATGGAGGGATAGACTCCTAAATGGGAGTAGGAGGAAGAGGTTGAGAGACAATAGGGGGAGTCAACTCTAGCGCCTCGGTGGCAGGCCTCTTCCCATTCACTACTTTAGGAGCAAGAATGATGGGAGGCCATGGAGGTCAAGACATAGAGGATTCCTTGTGAGGACCCTTCCTTCTACTATATAGGTAGGGCCAAGGTCTAGGAGGCACAGTAGGAAGATCCGATATCCTAATTTTAGATTTTGCACCAAGCATGCACCATTATACTTCTCATGTGGAATCTAGGAGTAGACATCCAAAACTCTTCTTCAGAAAGGGGAGCAGAGGAGGCACCCCAAGGACGGGCAGGCCTCTCCTTTCCCTTTCGATAAGAGGAGGAAAATTGTTGTTGCATTACCAGAAGGGTCCGTTTTGGCTATCCTTTTTCCTTGGTCTTATACTTTACATAGTTTTGGTAAAGGAGGTCCATTCTTGGAGGGATCAGACCAGCCGAGGTGGGCCAAAAATGATCCAATGAGTAGCCCCCATGGGATACCAACGGTTGGTATCTAGTGTCATGCACAATGTGCACAACACCTTTGTGGGAGAATTTTAAACATTTATGAATGACGAAAGCAAATTCGTTCATGGAAGCTAGCCACGGTATGCCTAACTTCACCTTGAAAAAATTTGATTCCATAATAACATTAGAGGTTGTATTCACAATCCTAGGTCTAACTAGGATGGAAATATTTATTAAGCCATACGGCTTGAGAGAGAGGCCATCCTACATACGAATGGTAGAATTTGTTTCTTCATACTCCTCCCTCTGTAATGAATTCAACCACAATGTCTCCTCTATGATAATGTTCACTTGACTCGCAGGGTCAACCAAGACCCCTGTCACAATTTTCCCATTGAGACGAGCGAGAATGTAGAGCGGAGAGGGCTTATTATTCAAGGGCATGTCCTACGAGGTGAATGCCACATCTGGAAAACCAGTTGCAAGCTATGGGGAAGGAGTAATTGTGACCATGTTAACGTACACCGAGGGTTGAGTGGTAGAATTAGAGAGATCAATAATTAAGTTAGAAAAATGAGATAGAAATGGGTCTATGTATATCTGCAACTCACTATTTTCTTTTGCCACCAATTTATTTTTATTTTGTTTACTCCCATCGAGACGAATAGTACCATCCTTGATGCGGTCCTGTATCTTGTGACGCAAGTGCATACAATTTTTGATATCATGTATGTTAACTCAATGGTACTAATAGAAGGAATTTGCATCATACCAATTAGGATAGGGTTCCTTGAGAGGTCTAGGGTTCTCCAAGGTTATGATCTTATCCTTCAACAACTTCTACAAGATGGAAGAATAAGATTCTGCTAACTTTTTGAACTTTCTATTGCGTCTAAGGCCATTATCATTCGTTGTGGCTACTACATTCACAATAGCCTTACCTTTTCCTAATATTGATATGATAGACTTCCCTTCTGAATGAGAGTGCGAGGAGGATCCCTCAAACTGAACTACCATTTGTTGATATTCTTGTAGTGCAACACACAAATGCGTGAAAGAGGGGTATTTCATAAGGGAAAATTTATCCTACCAAGATCTCTGCAAGTTACCTATGAACACCTTTTGCACATCAAAATTAGGCAGCGGGTACCAGATTTGTGAGAAGAGCACTTGATACCGTGCTATGAAATTAGTTATCTTCTCGTTATCCCCCTGCTTGCATCAAATGAGATTTGAGAAGGTCATCTTCGGTTCGATGTTGGCTTGGAACTATCAAAGTAACTAATTTACAAGTTGGTCAAATGAAAAAGTAGAATTGTTGGGAAAGGAATAGTACCACTCGAGCATTGTATCCTTAAGAGATCGAGGGAACAATTTTTCCTTCAATGCATTGTGATGGAAGAAGTCTGTACACATGGCATTAAAGGCAGACACATGTGTTTGTGGGAACCCTTTGCCACCATATTTTTCAAATTTGGGAATCTCCATTCCTTGTGGGAAGGGAGTACTTAATATTGTCACTGAAAATGGGATATGTTAGAAGAAGGGTTGAAAGATAGGCTAGGCAGAGGCCTGCGAGAGACTCGCCAACTGGTTTTGCATTTGACCCATGTTCTGAAGCAAGGCGTTCAAAATAGGGTCAGAAGATGACAAAGGAACAGTAGAACCTCTAGAAGCACCACCACCAGAATCACCTCTGGCGGCAGCTCTAAAGCCATCACTCTGACCACCACCGGAGCCACCACCACCAGTAAGGCCTCCATTAGAGCCATATCCACTACCAAAGCCACCCCCGCTACCAAAACCACCGCCACTCATTCCACCAGAGCCTCCATCATCGGGGGTAGTAGGAGGGGTGAAACTGAACCCAAGGGGTTTTTTGCTCACCTTGAGAGTGTTATGCCTTTGGGAAGCAAAAGAGATGTTGATCAAGGGCCCTGTCTCAGCCATGCATACGAATGTAGTGGGTATTGAGACACCTTTTTTTTTCATAGGCATCAAGCACTTCTCCTCAGGTAGTACCCGATTTAGGCCTGTACGAAGGGACATAAGCTTTGGTTAGATCGGTGAGGCCACGTAGAAACTCTATGCCTATCTAATCTCTCCCTAACAAATGCCTCACCTTTCTTGCAAGCCTAGCGGATCTCACCATGATTGGTGCTTTCTATAAATGGTTTACAAGGTCTAGCAATCTATTATCTAATGCTCAGAGGTTTTCTGCAGGAACATACACAACATCATCCTCATCTACAAATGAAGCCGTAGGGGATGCTAGAGGGGTAGGCACACGAGTGGTCTCTTCCATGAAACCCATCTCATCATCATAGTTTGTAGGAAAACCAGTGGTAAACTCATTTACAATGGAAAAACTAGAGGTGAAACTAGAAGTCACCTTCGCATTTTCCATTGGTAGGTGTCGTACACTTCTCTTAACAATGTACCTTGAAGTCATAGACTAGGTTGTGATGCTCATAAACCTTCACAACACTTAGGCTTGCAACAGTCATGACGTAAGAGCGAAAAGTATCAACACAAACAAATGGGTAGATGTTGTTCACGTCAGGTTCACCAAAAATGTAAGAGATGGGGACTAACCACATCGAGGCTCCAAGTCATGGAGAGCCGAGAGTGGAGGGATACCCTAACTTACCTCACTCTAAAGGGATGAGGATCAAGAATGAAGAGCACTGTGAAGTACTTTTGTCATTCTACAGACCTGAAATTGAGGTTAGGGCTAGACAAGCGGGTTTTTTGGAGTCAATACTGCACCTCAAACAACTATCTATCTGAGGATGGCAAGGCAGTTTTGGACGATAGCATGGCGCATTGGCGTCTCTCTGGTGTGTTAGCGTTCATATGACCAGAAAATGTAAGATGCAATAAAGATACCAGAAAATTGACTAAACAGCCTAGGTGACTAATCTTAATGCAATAAACGGAATAATGAGGTATGAAAAGTAAAGATGGAGATGATAAAGCAAGTAGATAAAAGCTAGGGTGACCAATATTATCTCACAAAAGTGTCGGTTTTCTAACTAGCTCCATGCACACGTTCACCTACACACAAAAAAGAAGGGGAAAATTGTTGGGGCTGTATAGGGGCCTACCTTAGTGAGACCCCCGTTTTGGTGTTTCTACCTCCACAGACAACCAGAAAAGCAACAAAGTAGAATATGCAATAAATAAAGTGGAAAGTAAATTGCAATGAACACTACAAAATACAATGTGTTATTCTATCAAACCACAAAGGAAAGAGAGTGAGATGTTACCACCTCCACCCAAAGGCTCACTAGTCGATGAAGGGAGAATGCAAGGTATGGACTTGGCAAAGTCACCACATCTGCAACAGTGATGAAGGGAGGTCTCGCAAGACTCCAAGCCCACAAATTTTGAAGTATCACCACACGTACAAAGGTGGAGTGAATGAAGTAGCAAACTACTGCAATGCTCAATGGAGCTATGGAAATGCTTGAAGTGAGATTGCTTGCATTGTGAAATTTCATAGAGGATGGAATGTATGAATGAAGAATGTTTTTGAAGGTGGGATGAGAAGAATCTACCATTTTTGGGTCGATTAGTCAATAGAAGGACATTACAATTCATCCCAATGAGGAGTGTGACGCCTCTGCCAACTTCAGACACGGGAATCCGTTAGGGACGATGTGTTGTGCTTGTGTCCCCGACAAATATTCTCTCACCAACACACAATACAAATGCCAAATCGGTGGAAGGCAGGTGGATGATGTGGAATTTTTCCTTCGAATTTTATTTTCTAAGGTGAGGGTATGTGAAAGGGGAATTTACACAAGGGGTGAAAATTCTCTCCTATACACAATCTTATATCCTAGCTAAGCAAGAAGCATGATTCAATATCCTTATCTACAGTAGAAGTAGAGTACATTGTAGTAGCTTAATTTTGCACTCAAATATTATGGATGAAGCAAAATATGAAGGAGATGAAGATAAAGTTTGATGAACCTATTTCCATTTTTTGTGATAATACCAGTTCCATAAACATTTCAAAGAATCTGATAAATCACTCAAGGAGAAATCATATAGCAATTATTTATCATTTTCTAAGAGAAAAGGTTGCAGAAAAAGAAGTGAATTCAGATTACGTGGAAACCAAGGAGCAAGTAGCAAACATTTTCACAAAACTAGTCCCTAAGGAGACTTTTGAGTATTTTCGAAAGAAGTTGGGAATTGTTGATCCCTCCTCTTTAATCAAGAGGAAAGTACAAGTTGAGGGGGAGTGTTAAATCCCTACCACAAGAAGCCTTGGTGGTCTTGCAGAGTATGTCAGAAGCAATGCAGTATGATACAAGATGAAAGGGAGTGCCAACTCCTTGCCACAAGAAGGTTTGGTGGTCTTTCCAAATGCTTCAAGAGTAATGTGACATGGACTTAGGGGGAGTTTATTTAAGAAATAGGTTTCTAGATTGTGTGGAGAGTAGTTGACCTTTGTCATTGATGTCAAAGGGGGAGAAACAGGTCTCAAAATACTAAATAATCTAAGGGGAAAATAGTCAAGTGATATGGTTTCTATTAGATTTATCTCTATGTGTGACCAACATTTTATTGTTTTCCATCAATGAAAAAGGGGGAGATTGTTGAAAATATGTTGTCATTGATGCCAAAGGTGTAATGTCAAGGAGTAGTGTCCTTGGTGACAAGTATTTCTCACTAATATCTAAGGTGTAATACTAAGTTGAACAGTGAATGTAACCATACTTGAATTATCATTATCAGTGTATTTTGAGAATAACAAATCCCACTACTTATAGTATTCTTGCAATATCATGGCTGCATCTATTCATGTTGATAAAGGTAATCTGAAAGACTAATCCAAAATGTTGGATGTCAATTTCTCAAGGTATAGAGATTTCTTTGGAAATACGTTCATGACTTGTATTTCTTCTTGAAGGCTTTTTTTCCTCTGTGACTTGAATGGAGAGTATGTATACACATGTTCTATCATATTCTAGAGTTTCCATAATAATATATTCAACATGCAAAAATATTGAAGTAACAGAAGGTTCACTGTGCTTGACAGTTAACCAATTGGTGCATTAGAACTATGCAACAATGAATTGTAGCATGCAACATCTAGAGATAGCATTGGGTGCACTACAATAGGTCTAGGTTAAGGTTCCTATGAAATCACATGACATCATGTTGAATTGGTGGCAACAAATTTCACTTAAGACCTACCCACTACACGTTTCATGTAATTTGAATTTAGGTCCACCTTATGTCATCTTGGTTAATTGTGGTTCCCTGGCCGATATGAAGTGTTGTTAATATAGTATGTTGTATATAATCATCATCTCACTTCACAAGATATGTGCATGAGTGTGTGTGTGGATGTAAATTTGTTTGAAAAAGTGTAATTAAAGTTTTTTAATGGGACTTCCATCTCTCAAATCATTGTGCACCATAATTAGAAGATCATAAGGAGTGTAGGAGAGTGTTTGAAGAAAGATAAGATCTTGTATAAGAGGTGTAATCAATATTGAAGTTCCACAAGCTTTATCTTTGTAATCTAGTAGGACTGGTGTTCTACTTATTGAGTTGGTTATGAAATCTTTGTATTGGGGATTGGTGTCTCCTATAGGTTGGTGCCTATGAATACAGTTGGGGATTGGTGTCTCTGGTAGGTTGGTGCCTACTTCATATTGTAATTCCCTTAGTATGTTTCTACTTTGTGAGGCTATATTTGGAAAACAATTCCAAGCAAATCTTCTCACCATGGTTTTTTCCATCTTTTTTTCCACATATATCTGGTGTTCTCATGTGTGAATGTGTGCTTATGTGGTTGCTTGATTAATAGTAGTTGTTTTAATGTTGAAGTAAAATAAATTTGATCTACTAATTCAACCCCCCTCTTAGTAGATTGTGTTCCCTTCAATCACAATATTCTTCCTCCTTATACCATGAGGGATTGCATTAAGTGGGATAAAATAATTTAGTGATTTGAAAGGTAAGAATATTGGCCTTGACCAATTATTAGAATAATTCTATGGGTTCCCTTAATAGTGTGACTTGGAATTTATTTTTTCTTGGGTTTTGGAAGCATAGATGAAATGATGATGGATGAAATTATTTAAATAGCTTGGACATGTTTTGAGTCAATGACCCCATCTTTAACTATATTTTTTTTTGCTAAATAATTTTTTTTGTTAGACAATTTAGATTTATCATTTGGGTTGTGATCCTTGGAGTAGAGTTTAATAATCCCTTTAGCAATAAGGGAGTTTTTAATTTGGATTCACTTTTCAATGAGGTCATAAAAAGAAGTGACACATTGTACTTGTAAGTGAAATTCCAACTCTTGATTTAGATTAGTGATGAAGATATGCACAAGTTTTTTTATAGTATGGGCAATGGGAACCTACTAGTGGGAGTTCAACATTGTTGGAGGAAGGATGGAAAAATTTCCTCAAATTTTTTTAGTATTACAAAGGTCCATCATGGTTATTTCATGTTCTACATTATAGAATAAATGTTTCACAAAATTTTCAACTAATTTTCCAAAATATTTAATGAACCCTCTAGGTTGGTATAAGAACCACTCAAGTTCTTTCCCACCTAGGATGTGGGGGAGAATATTGAGTGGGTAAATTTACTCATGTGCCACTTCTTTACTATCCATGAATAATTCCTTAGTTTTCTCCATATTGGAGCCCTTTGACCATGTATTTAATAGCTTACCATTCTTGGTCAAAGGAGAGGTAATATGAAAATAGTGGTTGAAATTTGTGATGTTTTGAATGTTGTTAGGTATAATGTTTTTTAGGGGATGTGAGATGTTGATATTGGTGGTATGTGTGACTCTATGTATTCAATTTAGGAGGGGAATTAAGAATGGTGATATAGTAAGTGGATATGTGGGATGTTTGTTAGTTGATTGGGATATAGATGTATTTGAATTGTAAAGATTTTGTTTGGTCTTGGATTGTGTGACGATATTGGATGTATCTTGAGTAGTGATGGAGGGTTTGTGTAATTTTATTGTTCACGGGTTTGTGTTATTCATCAGGTATAATTTTTATTTGGATCCTACCCTTTGATGGTGATAAGATATTTTGATTTATGTGTAGTGTTATGGTCTAAGTGAAGGCTAGTATGGGTGTGTTCTAAGTGATAATGATAAACTATGTTATTGAGATTAGAGAGGTCATAATCAGGTGGTAATTTGGCCCCTGATACTACGAGTTTTCTAAGAATGACATTTTTTTTATCTCAATGAACCTCTCTATGAGGTCACATCCTTGTTCATAACTAAGGAGATTTTTGCGATGAATGTTATATTATAGCTGGCTAGGAATATATTCATTGGTATCACTATACATATTATTGGGTTGAGGCAAACATCCTAGTAAATAAACCTATTTAGGAGAGATTGGCCATGGAATGGGTTTTCTTTGAGAATTTTGAACTTAGAAATTTTCAAAGCAACAAGAGCCATGCAATATTGATGATAAGGGATGGATATTGAAAGGTGATGAGTGAGATTTAGATCATGTAGTCACTAAAATTATTCTCCCATTTTTTAAACCCTAATTATTATCATATTATCCATTAAATATAATTTACCATATCAATATTAATCATGTTAAATCATCATTTATTACCATTCATTAATCATTAATTAATTTATTAATTAACTACTATTTATCATTTTATATATTTTATCTATTTATTTAAATAATTTTTTATTATTTAATTAAATGAGAGCTATTTATCCATTTTGTAGTCACTAAGATTATTCTCCCATTGTTTAAACCCTAATTATCATCATATTATCCATTAAATATAATTTACCATATCAATATTAATCATGTTTAATCATTATTTATTACCATTCATTAATCATTTATTAATTAATTTATTACTATTTATCATTTTATATATTTTATCTATTTATTTAAATAATATTTTATTATTTAATTAAATGAGAGCTAATTATCCATTTTCGATAAATTAAAAAAAATCATAAGTATCATCTCATATCTTATTCATTAATTAATTAATTCATCAATTTAGCAACTTCCTCATTGATGACTCAATTAAATAAATTAAATAATTCATTATTATATTCTCACAAGTGAACTCATTCTTCAAATTAAAAAGTTATTCTTCTCTCACCAATTAACTTCATCTTCAAATAGAACCTTCATCCTTTCATTTATCCATTTACTAAATTAAATATTTCATTATTATCCTCTCATGAGTTCAAAATTAAAAAAAAATATTTATCATTTGAATTGACTCCACAACCTATCCAATTAACTCAAGAATTCAATCTTATCCTCATCCACACATTTGAATTTTCATGAAGAATTTATAACTACCATAATTTCTTCATCATTCTCAAAAATCTCAAGTCTTTATGCAAATCCACTATGTCAAAATTAAATATCCAAACAATACAGTGTTATTCTATTGAGTTGCATCCACATCCATTAATGAGAAAGTCACTCCAACAAGATTGTGTTGAACACGGGGGGGTGAATCAATATTCTATTAAACCATTTAGTCATAATCCAACCAATTATCAAAATATATTTAATTGCAGCAATGAATGAGTAAATTAAGAAAATCACAACACAACATAACACATAAACACTAATATTTTTTAATGGAAAACCCAAAGAGGGAAAAACTACGGTGAGGATTAACTCACAATATATTATAACTGGTTATAAGATATTACAAGGCTCTTTGCTAGGACTCCTTTCCTTAAAAGGCTTACAACCTAAAAATAGATACAAGACAAAATGGCTACACAGCCAAGGTGTGAACTGATGTAAAACGTACCGTCCTTGTGCAAAATTCAATTCCAATAAAGTTTTAAAAACAAAACACTGCACTGCTCTGCAGTCGCTCAACAATTTTTCCCTTATTTTGATTTCACACATAAATTCACAAGTTTGCACAACATCAGATCTCACACACACACACCATACTCTTTCACATCATCATCTTGCAACTCAAGACTATTTCATATATATATCCTATTACATTCGCATACATCAATTAGGTCGGCCTAATTAGATGTAGCCCTATTTCAATTCAAAAATACTTTGTCAGCTTCACACATAGAAATAAAATTCTTCGTGCTTAAAACAAACATGCAAAACTTTGAATTAACAGTCGATAGAGATCTAAAATAGATCCCCTTAACATCCGCAATACATATTAATCTTCATAGCACAACTTCAAGGATTAGATCGACCAGGGATTAGACTCGACCAAAAAATAAGCCAATCTAACCAACATTGATCATCCATGTGATCATATAAGCACATGCCATCTGGAATATGTGTGGTGCTAACACCAATAAATATTCTTCCAAAATTATAGATTGTGAAACCAAACACCGAAGGAATGCAGACCAAATAACACTTATTGTCTCGAACTGTAACAGTTGAAATATAGTTTGTCGAACTTCTATCATATGTAACTTCCAGCCAGATTGACCAAAATTGTTGAAACCTTGAACATAAATTTATTTAATAGTCACAAACAACATACTATAATTGCATAAGCTGATCTTATATCATGAGCGAATCCAAATCAAATTACCGGATCAAAGTGACATAAAAATTGTTTTATCAGATCTGACAAGATTGTCAACAAACATTGTTGGCATCAATGACAACACATCAAAGGGTTCTTTCTTCATTCTTTCAACAGATTGATATTATTTGTATTAAAATTGGTAAGTATGAATTGATTTATTTATATTTAATTTATTTACATTTATTGATTAAAACTTTCGAGTCTTCAATTTCATGTTTTTTAATTTCATGCCTATATATCAAATGGGTGAAAAGGGTAAATCTCTTTAGTCCCACAATCTAGGATTATGTTTAGATTGGATGGATATGTTGAAAATTGATGATAAATCCCAAATAGATGACATCCTTAGATAATTTATGTATATTATTTTAGGATGGGTGGATTGGATGAATGTAAGGTTCACAAAGGATGGTTATATGAAAGGGTTGATTTTTTTAACCTTGGTCTATGGATATAACACTTCTTGGATCCTAAAATATGTGTGGATGTTGGATTAAAATATTTGGAACACATGGATAATTATAGAGTCCCAAACATTGGATTATGGTCCCTAAGATAAATAAGGGCCCAAAGATTGGATGTTAGGCCCTAGGATGATTAAGGGTCCTAATGAAGAATTTGGATGGTTTTTGATTGAAAGTAAGATCTAAATATATATTTGTAAAATTTCCAAAGATTTCTCATAAAGATGACAAGGTGTTTTTGATATTATAATATGTATTTACAGGGTGTAGTACCCTTAACACAAAAAATCCCTATGGGCTAGAGTTCAACAATTCATAGTAACATAATAAAACCTAGTAATATAAGATAGACAATATGCAATCACAACACAAAAATAATAAAATAAAATAAACCCAGAGAGCAGACAACACCCACCCCATCACCTAGCTAATTTCTCCCATTCCTCCATGAGGAATTTTAACACATCACCACTAGCCAAGCTAGTACTGGGATCAACCTCCTTCGCATTTTTCTTTACTTCCTCCTTTAGCACAACAGAGAGAGTGATCGCCAAGTGGTGGATAACTTTTATGGTGAAGCAAATCAGCCTATTGAGTTTCCTCTCCAAGGTGCAAAAATAGGCCTACATGCCTTTGTAGTCATCCTCCTTAGCAACATTCGACAGTTTAGTCTCCTCTTCTAGAACTTGATGATTGGAGGAGTTTGGAGTGGACTCCTCCAAGAACATCCAATTAAGTTTTGGAAAGTGGCTTGGTCCCTCAGTATACTCCTCAACTTCCTCCACGGTGTCATGCTTTTTATCCACGCGCTCTTTTTCATGCTCCAAACTATTGTAAATTTCATCAATGTGGACCTTTGGTTTTTGTTTTTCCAGAAGTTAGACTGCTAAATACTGGAAAACTCCACAAAAGTATCCATACCCATGTCCATCAAATTTTCCTCCTCATTTTTAGTGGTGGGTTCTTCCATATAGAAATCAATGCCCTTTTTCTTTTTTTGTTCAACTTTAGCTTTACCAGTCAATTTTCCCCCTTATTTGTAGGAGTATTTTTTAATTCACACAACCTAATAGCATCATTGGTCTAAGCTTTCCCAGGGTTCCCCTTTTTTCTTTTTGGAAGTTTGTTTGGGTTTAGGGTCCATGGGGGGTTGGTTGGGTGGAAGGAAAATTTACCTCTTCAAACTAGTGTTAGCAACAAGGGAGGGTTTCAAGGGAGTAGATTCAAAGGGTTCAAGCTCCTCAACCCTAGTGTCATAAATAGGTTTTGAGGGGCATAAAACTAAATGAAAATAATATAGGAAAAAATGAGTCCCTGGTGGAGAGGGAGGGGGGTTTTTCTAGATTTTTGGCAACAAGATCCAAGGCCTCTTTTACAAATCTTTCAAGAGATGAAAGCGAAAAAAATGGAAAGCTAATGAGGAGCCAATGATGAAAATGATTAAGGAGAGGCATGTGGTAAAAATAATAGCATTTGAAATGGACTTCTAAATTAATATACTTCATTAAGTCAAGGAAAACATGGTCACATGGTGTGGGGAGCTTACTCATGTCGTAGCCAACATAGAGTTTTGTAGGATGCTCATTCTCCCTAAAGAACTATTGCATACTAGCCATATCCTACACCTTGTGATTTTTGAGTTTCTTTTTGGTGCAAGAAAGGACTGTGGCCTTGGATATCACCTCTTCACTCATCTTGAACAAAATGCCCCCAATAGTCACCCTTTAGTCGGACCAGCTATTTGTGAATTAAGCAAAGATTTTTTCATTGTGATTCTTTAGGCTTCCCATCAGAGGGGCCAAGCCCCCTTTGACACATATATGCCACAACAAAGTGTCAAACATAAACTCCTCAAAAGAGCTAGGCTTTGTCCTAACACGATCACCACCCACCTTCAAAACTAGAGAAGAAAGAATGCAAGTGAGAGCAAGAAATTTCAAATTTTTAGCAAACTGTAGAATGGGTTGGAAAAATGGAACCTTTTCCCAAGATAGACAACCCTCATACATCTCCATACCCAACCCAATTAAGAATACCAGATCTTCCCACATACAAGTAGCCCTTTCCAAGACATAAATTATGGTGAAACAATCCTGGAGAGAGATAGAGTACATAAAGGCTGAGAAATTAGCCATCATGAACCAAAAGGTCATTAATATGTCATAATTAAACATTAGATTGGAAGGGTGTGAAATCCTATTAGCCGCCCACCCGTTCGAACTCTTTAAAAGATCATTATTAACATGGCGAGCCTTGTACTACTGACAAGTAATTATGTCGATCCAAGTGTAAGCCCAGGTAAACAAAAGGTACAAGTCGGATCACATCCCTGTCATCCATAGGTTCTTATCCATCTTACCCTATTATTCCACCACAACATATCGAGCCTATTGGAAATAGGAATAATAATCCAACTAGAGCATGAAGTTTCAATACTCATTATCAATGGTGAGAAATTTGTGATCATCAAGGATCAATACTTGCACATTCTTGGGAAGGGCCTCCATATTCCTCCAACACCTTGAAGAGTTCCAAGAAGATCCAATATTGGTCAAAGAGTCAACAACTTTATTTCCTTCTCTAAAAGTGTGAGAAATTTTCTTCCTTTCAAATTTAGTGAGAATGAACTAAATATCAATCATTATATCCCTAACATTCCATCCTTGAAAGCTTTTGTTAGTAATGAAATCAATCACAGGTTTGGAGTCCCCCTTAATATGAAAATACTTTAACCCAATAGAGACAAAAAAATTGACCCCACTTAGTAAATTCCATGCCTTTTTTGTCATAGAATATTGAATCCCTATTCCTCCAACACAACCAACAACCATTCTTCCATCTCGGTCTTTGATGCCACCACCAATGCCAACAGGGCCAGGGTTGCCCTTAACAACACCATCAAAATTGAGTTTGTGTTAGCCATGCGAGGGAGGATTCCACGTAGTATTCAATCTAGCCAAATATTTTGAGTTATCAAAGGATTTGAGATCCAAAGACTTATTCCAAGATTTTTCCATGGTGATTTCAAAAGTACGAGGGGGCTTTCTCAGAGGTTTCTAAGCATAGAGGGATATGTTTTCAGTCAATAGTAGACAGTAGATATTAAAGACCTCAATGGGGATCTTTTCCACATTTAATAAAATCCTATTGTTCCTTTCCTTTCATAAGCACCAACAGATAAAGGGAGGAACGTGTTGCCAAATTTCTTTGGGTAAGGGGTGATAATAGGGGCAAAGCTAGTTTTCCAAAAAGCTTTTGAGATCTCTATTCATGGTCCAATAGAACACGAATTCTTGTAGCAATGAATCCCAAACCTTACTAGCAAAGGGATATTGGAGTAATAGGTGAGGGAAAAACTCCTCATCTTTCTTGCACAGCATGCATTTGTTTGGGATTTGAAATCCACTTTTCCTTAAATTATCCTCAGTGAGAATCATGTTATGCACCACAGTCCACCAAATGAAATTGATTTTTGGGGTGAGGTCCCTGTTCCAAATGTGTTTCCAAAGACTACCTTGAGTTCTTGGTAAAGACAACAATTTATAATCTTACTTGATTAAGAGATTACCCTTGCTTTCCATGGTCCAAAAAAAATCATCTTGGGCCGAAATGGGTATTTTGGTTAGATAAAGAATGTCTTGAAGTAATCTACCTTGGTGACCTAACTTTGGAGAGTGATTGCAGAAAATCACCAAATCCCTCCATGTTTGAGAGCCTTGTTGACTAGTCATGTGTAATCAACCACATTAATGTCAAAATGAGTAGAAGTAGGGTCCAACAAAGTCTTGAAATCAGATTGATTAAGGGGTATTTCAAGTAGCTAGGGATCCTCCCAGAACTTAATCTTGCAGCCATTACCAAATTTCCATCTCAGGCTAGATTGTAGTAGCAATTTGACCTTGCAAATATTATTCCAAATTAAGGATCCATAGGGGTGGACATCAGATAGCCTAATTAGGGTAGTGTTATTGAAGTATTTATCATTTAGTATAGTGCACCAATCCTTTCCATTTCTCAAAAGGTCCCAACCAACCTTTGCAAGAAGAGATTTATTAGTGGTTTGGATTTTCCTTAAACCAAGTCTACCATTGGATTTGGGAAGGTAGTGAGTATCCCAACTTAGTAGAGACAACTTCTTTTCCTCAGTACCAAACCAGAGAAAATTCCTTTGTATTATTTCCAATTTCATATATCTAGGGATTTTTAAAATGGATAAGTACACCGAGATCCCTTGAAGAGAAACAACTAGGAGTTGCAACTTACCAGCATGACTCAAAATGGTGCCTTTCCACCCATCCAATTTCCTCTACATTATTTCCAATACCAAATTCCAAAAGTTAGGGGTTACTTCCTTAACCGTAAGAGGAAGCCCAAGATACGCAATTATAAGGGTAGCACTCTTAAAACCCAAGATAATATTCACTTTATCTTGAAGGGTTGGTGAGTTGTTGAAGAAGTAAATCGTGCTTTTATTATGGTTAAAGCATTGACCAAAGTTGTAAGAATAATTATTGAGACAACACTTCTATTTCCTAGCTTTTGCCATCGAGGCTTTCCCAAAGAGGATGGTGTCATCCATAAATTTTTGAATAGTTAAAGGGTCTAAGGAGGTATTGAAGGGTCTAAGGAGGTAGCAGGTTTGACTCCCTTGATAGTACCATCATTTTGAATTTTAAAAACATTGTGGCTTAGGACATCAACAACCATAATGACAAGGTGTTGATTTATGGGTGTGAGGTAATTTAAATATAATCTAAGGCTTCCAAGGATTTGGAGTGTGATAAATTTAGATGGATGAGGATGATAATATGATCAAAGGGAAAGCCCTTAAATCTCAAAGGTATAGTGATCTAAAATAAAAATGGACTAGGATGATTTGAAGGATTGATTTGGATGTTGGAGCAAGACTAATAATCCAAGGTTTGGCTTGATGTTGTGGGATGGATCAAGGTTTGAATTGAATGAGTGATCGATGAATTGGGATAAAATTAGAGGAGTGAGTAGGACCAAGGTAGTAATGTATATGTCAAGTTGGGGTGATGGGTATGGAGTTTATAAAGGTTTGATTTGATGGATTGAAATATGCAAGGATTTATGTTTGATTTGGGTGGACCAATGGATAGAACAATATTGGTGAATTAAGGTGAATGTGGAAGGATGAATGAGTTTAATTTTTTATGTGGACAACAAATTAATTTAGGAAAAAATATTCCTAAGGGTTGGATTACTTGATGAGGACCAAAGGCTCAAAAGTTGAAATAGTATTTGATAGAATGGTAAAGTTAAAATACCTAAGGATTGAGATAATATGAAGATGATAGATGAGGGTATTAAGGTTTGAGGTGATATGAAGATGATAGAGGGTAGGTTTATTCCAAAAAAATATTTCTTGTATTGTATACTTTTTGCATTTCTTCCTTCGTCGTTATGTGATCTTTATAATTATTCCTATATACATATCTACTTTTCTTCATTTATTCTTATACTATCCTTATAATTATTTTATGTACTTGTGTGGCTTGTTAATTTGGGTTTAGTGCAAAGAGTTTGAGTTATTAAAATGCACTCTTTTCATGTTGACTTAAGAATATTACATTCTTTTTTTTGGTTTACGATTTGGACTTTTAATAATTCCATGAATTCTACTTTTTATTCTATCTTGTTATTTATATATTTATTTCTTAGTATACCATTGTTATGTTTTGGTAATGACTGCTACTCCAATTGATTTTCCTTGTTTGGTCATTCATCACACATTGAATACAAAAATATTTCTACTTTGGTCCAAGCCTCCTCATTTTTCCTATTTGTATGACCACTTATAAGTAACATATTATTATTCTTCCTAAATAAAAATTAATTCACATTTTATAGCATGATGACATTGTTCTTTCTCTTTCGTACTTGTTCATATCTCATAATTTTCTAGCATAACTCACCTTTATCATACACATCATTTTATAATATCACATTGGAACCTTCTTGTCTTCTTATACATATTGTTTATTGTGTTGATCATTGTTAGAGTAAAAGGTATTTCCTAATTAATTATTTATTTAATTATTAGGTCCCTTTTCCTCTAATTAATTTACTTAGATCATGTTATTTTTATGTCTTATGTCATATGATGAGGACACATGTCATGATATTGTTTTATCCTCACCTAGGGTTTCTAGGTTTATTATCCTTTTATAAGGATTCTTTATTGTATAATTATTAAGATGCACATTAATCTATGATTCATGCTTTTTTGGATCAATAACTTTTGGCCTCCATAGCCTTTATATTCTCTCTTTCTATGATAGGTCTTTGATTGCATGTGATCTTTGGGAGTTGTGGAGTCGATTTTTCCCAACTTCAACATGGTATTAGAACTCCAAACCTATAATCCCCTCTCCTTCTTTTCAGAGATTTTGTGCCTTGAGCTATCACTCAGTGCACCCTAGAGAAAAATAGGGTCTTCCATTGGATTCAAAGGTATCGGGAAAGTTAGATCTATTTTTTGCTTGGCCTAATTCAAACTCTAGAGGTCAAATTTACAAAGGTTTGAGGTAGTTGTTTTTTTCTAGATCCGAAGGGTAACTGCAATTTTGGAGTATTCTGAGCAAAAACGGACATTGCCATCATGCTCAGAATAACCAAAAACCTTAAGATGGCCTGTCAAATCGTCAAAATCCATGTTGGAAACTTTTGAGGAATTTTTTTTGCCTTAGATGTTGTACGACCTCCTCGACACTCAATTCGGGGTATTTTCAAAAATATATATTTTTTCCTGCATTTTTTTTGATAAAAAATTATTAAAAACCCTGTTAAAGGGTACGCTGTAGATTTTCTATTTCAAAAAATATACTATTTTTTTTATTAATGTGTGGGGTACTTGGGGGTATTTCCCCCTACCACATTGTGGTAGGGTGGTGGCCCTTGGGCCCCACCCCATGTGGGGGGTACCGCAGGGTACTACCCCTACCACATTGTGGTAGTTGACAACCCCTCAAGCCCTGCCCAGGGGTGGGGGTGGTGGGCTTTGCCCCTGCCGCCCCTGTTTCATTTTTTAATATATTTTTTAATTAAAAAATATGTTTTTAATATTTTTTCCAAAAACATATAATAGTTTTTTATGCATGTGTTTTAACTTAAAAATAAAATATGCAATTTTTTTTCAATAAATGCAATGTACCTGTACCTGTTGGAGGACTTTGTTTTTACCCAAGGGCTCTAAATTTGGCAGACCTCCAAATTTGGAGGTATTTTTGCTAAATTTGGCAGAGGTTTCTTTTTTTCCAACCCTGCCCCTCTCCATTGGGCTTTTCAAATTTTCACTCCATCTTCTAGAGGCGATATCTCAACCATATGATGGTCTTTTTTAGTGTAATTTTTTTTAAATGGAGTAGAATTTTGTGCTCTTTGCAGTGGTGTAGGTGGTTTTCAGTTTTGGCTTCTATCTTTTTTTCAAAAATCAATTTTCTCAATGTTGTTACTATGCAGTTCTCATTTTGGAGACTTTGACCCCGACCATATCTTCTGCATCTAGACTCCTTTTTTAGTGCATTTTTTTGAAAGTGCATGTTTTTTCATGTAGTTTTTCATGTATTTTTCAACATGTGGCCTTTTTGGATATTGTGAGATTCTATTGTAAGCACTTCTCATATATAAACACACTGAAATAAAGTGTCTCAATATTTTGCATGTATAATTTGGATCTTATACATTATACTATGTCTTATTGTACTTGAGCTATGATATAAAGTTCCACGAGGGGGTAGTGTAGGCATTTTATTTCACCATCACACCTTTTTCAAGTGAGTGTCCCTTCCACAATAGGAGAAAATCATAGTGATTCTTGCCTCATGCATGTGTGCCTTAGTTTGCACACCCTTTATATTTGTAGGTACTTTCAGTTGCACATTCATATGTTCTTGTTTCTCCTTCATGCACTACATTTTGGCATTCAATTTCAGTGGATCTTCCTTGTCAACATTATGGGGGATTTCTATTGTTGGTGTTAATCTTTCCTTAGTTTTGCATTGGAGTGAGCTATGTATCTAGTATTTTTTCCTATTTACTAGGAAGATGCAGTGGCTAGTTACCCATGCATTTCGGTGAAATGGAGCATTTACCATATGGACACTCTTTCATTCCTATTTTTGGAGGCGGCCTTCCATTTTCATTTGATCAGTATTCATTAGAATTTTGGTATCCGTGCCATCTATATCTTTGGGCTCTAGATATTTTTCCTTTGTTTTCTATCTGATTTGAGTAATGCCTTTGGAGGGCACTCATGTAGATTATTGTCTTCTTGATCCCGATCATCATCTGTTTTAGAGGAGTTTCTTCTTTCAACATTATAGCATTCATTCTTTGATAGTGTTTGCAACTTATTCATGCTTCAGTGGTGTTCCTCATGTTCATCCTTTTTTCCTACTCTTTTGGGAAAAATTTTAGTTTGGAGGCTTCTTATTCCTTCACTTGTATTTCTCCTCTTTTGAAGAGGATTTTTCTCCCATTGATTTTTTCTCCATTTCTTGGGTTGTGAGAGATATTTTTTTTGTACATGGGTACCTCACTAAGCCTTGTTTGTTAGGACCCATCATGCATTCATCTTTAGAGGTTTGAGCTTCTCCTTAAGTTTCACTAAAGGTGGTGTTAGAGTAAAAGGTATTTCCTAATTATTTATTTATTTAATTATTAGGTCCCTTTTCCTCTAATTTCTTAAGCGTGATTAGGGAATGTTCTTTCTATGTCTCATGTCATAGGATGAGGACACATGTCATGATCTTATTATATCCTCACCTATGGTTTCTAGGTTTATTATCCTTTTATAAGGATTCTTTATTGTATAATCATTAAGGTGCACATTAATCAATGATTCGCGCTTTTTTGGATCAAAAGTTATTGGTCTCCATAACTTTGCTATTCTCTCTTTCTATGACATGTGTTTGATTGTAGGTCATCTTTGGGAGGTGTGGAGTGGATTTTTCCCAACTTCAACAATCATTAACTATCCATCATCCTACACGACACTTGTACTCACACTAGGGATCATCATTATGGGTAACTATCTCTTATTCTTATCCCCATTTCTTTGAGTTTTCATGCCTACATGAACTTTCCCCACAAAAACTTACACCAACACATGAATTCCTACTCTTTACTAATATCTCATTATTCACCTCAAATTTATATCATCCTCTCCTACACAAACATGCTCAAGGGGGACTTTTGAAATGGATAAATTTTATATTTATGAGTCTTATACTACTCTTGTGTTGGTTAAAGTGGATCTTCATGAGACCTACATTACATTCTTATTCATGAGGCCCACATCACATTCTACTAGTTAAATTGGTTGTTCATGAGACCTAAACCACACAATATAAGTTAAAGTGACTCTACCTAAGTCCATACACCATTTGGTTAAAGTGGTTCTTCATGGAGTATTCAACCTACACTAATCATGGTTGTATCCTAGATGTAGGTCAACTAAGTAATAAATACATATTTTTTGTATATAATATATGAAGATAAGGACAAATAAACAAGATGAATAAAAATAAAAGAGTGAACCCCAAACAATTATTTTAATTTCTTTACCTTGCTCCTCCAATTGAACTAAAAGTGAAGTGCACCAAAACTCTCCACTCGATGCACTTAGATTGTGTAATAAATACAATTGTGTGAATGTGGATTGATCTTGATTATACTAGCATAAAATTATCTCATATTTGTAAGATAAAATGGTAGTATAATTTTGGTATATGGATATGAAGTGATGATAGATGAAGAGGAGAGGCCTCAGTTTATAGATTAATCATGGAAAAACTAAGGGCTAGGATGCAAACTGATGGAAAGTTAGTATTTGAAGATTGGTGGAAGGCTTAGCCTTGTGATAAGTGTCAGAGGAAGGATATTTATGGTGCGTAAGAAAAGAAATTATCATGCATGTGTGATTAAGAAACATGTAATAGGTATGGGGGATATGCATATTTTAAGAGAATCCTCACACGTGTGTGAGCAAGATTGTGGGATTGGGATAATAAGACAAAGATAAGGTGGAGTCTTGAGAGGGTTTTAGGATTTTTAGAGTAGAAAATTTTCACCCTTAACAATTTCACACTATGTTTTGGCCCCCTAAATTATTGAGCCTAATTGACCCTCAAATTGCCTAAAATTATGTATTTTGAAGCCCATTTGTACCACTTTTCAATAAATTGCAGGCATTGAATAAATGCATCCAACTCATATGTTTCCCCTAATTAACTATGTCCTTGAAATTTGGGCTAGGACCTATTTTCCCATGGGAAAATAGGTGTCACTTCTTAGCCAGGACCCATTTTTGGACATGTTGTTGGTAACATTTTAACACTCAAAATTTAAATTACAAGAGTCAACTTTTGAAATCTATTTTTTGGGAAATTGAATAAATGCCTATAAATACCTAGTTATCTTATCAAGTGAGATTATCTAGCAAGAAGTGAAAATTAAGGAGAAAATATTATTGTCAAGAGCAAGTCAAGAGAAAAAATTTAGAGCTTTATTGCAGCAATTCAATATCCAAGCATCATGTCAAAGTTTATGTGAGTTTATGTGTTCATGTCATCATGGTTTTTTGAAGTCTAACTCTTGTTTTAGGTCTCCAAAGCATGCAATCTAAGCAAGATACAAATACTTGAGGTGATTTGTATGACATCAATCCTTCAAGGAAGCCATTGAAGGGTGGTGAGTTGCAACATTGTGTGATTCTATCATTCCTTCCTTTCAATTATCATTTCTATCATTAACATTGCCATTATTGAAGTGGAAACACTTACACAAGGTTTGACTAAGGCAAGCCCCTAAAATGGCCCAACATTTCCTCTCTTTGTGAATGTGTAGATCTTAGGTTGAAAAGGATTGAAGAAGAGTTGAAGAAAATTTGTCCATTGTTGCATTTATTGTCATACACCATGTCAAGAAAAAAAAAATACCTACATAATTATCCAAGAGCGTTTTGACAACTTTGCAAGAGAAAATGAAAATATCAAATCTACCACTAGAGTGTTGCAAGTATGTGTAGTTGGTGTTGTCATTGGTGTCAACTGTATAAGAAGAAGTTTGTTGCAATAATGGTATTGAGTAGGTGTTGTCATTGATGAGGTTTCTGATGATGCTTTGATTAGTTGTGTTATATTGTCATTAGTAAGCTATTGGTGTCAACCTCGAGTGTTGTTTTGATAAGCTTATGTCTATGGATGAGTAGTTGAGTTGCTATGTTGCAGTTGGATTAGTGGTGTTTAGGAAGTGTTGAAGATGGTGAGGATGTGTTTTTTGTGCTTGGTTTCCAAGTTATTTTGAGAAAATTTAAATAAAAAGAGGAAACGGTGCGTTGTAGTGGTGTTTTGTGTTGCAGAGTAGCATTTTGGTTTTGCTCTGCATGTCTTCTATGTTGAATATCTACTTGTACATTTTTTAATATGTTGACTAGAGGTGTTCAAAGGTGTTATATACAAAATTTGGTGTGTTGGATTATTGTGCAGAGGAAGTTGTGTTCACCAGTGTGTGAACTATGTATTACAAAGGTGTCTGGTAGAAATGGTTTTGCTCAACATTTATCCATAGTTTGGTTTTAGGTATTGCAGATTTGGAAGTGTGCTAATAGTGTTCGTATCTTTCTTTGATTGAAGTTGTGTGAGGTTTGGTGCTTCGAAAGTTGGTTTCTTGAGTTATGATATATGGCAGTATTATTTGAGTGTACTAGGTGTGTACATTCTTCAGGTGAAAGTTGTTGTGAAGGAATTTTTTGGATTTCAGGATTTTTATGGAATATTCTAGGTTGTGTTCAAGTGACCTTTGTTGTCTGCAAGTTTTCTTTGGTTCAAAGGAAGCATGTACTTAAAATTTTAATGGATTTTACACAGGTTCAGCCGACCTTGGTTGTTTACACTAATTGCAAAATTTCTTCAATGTTTGTGGAAGCATGGCATGGCATGTATGAGTGGATTTTGGTTTTGGATAAGGTGTGTTGTGGTTTGACTTCATTCCTTTCCATCGTGAGAATTTTTTGGTTCTAACCTAATTTGAATTTGCATAGTTGAGGTGCATAGCTGACCTTGGAGATTGCTTTCAAGGTTCAAGATGGTATAAATAAGAGTTGAGTTGTTAAGGGATGATAAGATATATGTGTGTGATGCAAATGATGTGAATTGTAGATTTGTGAAGTGCAATGCGAGCTTTCATGTGTTAGATTGTTGGATTCCATGAGAAGAAGGTGTCTACAATCTTTAGTAAGGATGTGAAGGTGTTGGTGATGTTGTGGTGAACTTATCTGTTGCATTGAGATGGATTTCTCACTGTAACATTCTTCTCTATCTTATTTTCTGTAATCTGGTAGTGAGCCTTTATTTCTTCTAAATAGTGAGCCCTTCGATAGTGAACCCTTTGTAATCAGTGTTGATATTAATTTATATTGTTAGATAATCCTCACCATGGTTTTTCCCTTCTTGGGTTTTCCATAGAAATCTAGTGTTCTCTTGTGTATGGTGTTAATTTTTTTTGTTTCTATTATATGATTTCATGCTAAATCATTCTAAAAGATTAAGGATTAATTGAATGAATGTGGATCTGAATATTTATGAGGGTTTTCAAGTATTAAGGTACAACTAATTCACCCCTCCCCTCTCAGTTGTCTTGTGCATTCAACAATTGGTATTAGAGCTCAATTCCTTGGAAGAAAGCTTAACCGCTTGAGGTAGATCTAGGATGGCATACAAGAAATATGCTCCTATGTTTGATGGATCAAATTATGCATTTTGGAAGATAAGGATGGAAGTTTTTATGGTTTCTCTTGGATTTTAAATCTACAAGTCAGTTGAGACTGGATATACTATGCCTACAAGTGGTCCAAGCACTGATGATGAGATCAAGGCCTATGAAAACAATGGTAAAGCTAGGTATGCTCTCTTAAGTGGTCTTGCTAATTTTGAATTAGTGGAAGTTATGACTAGATAAAAACTTCTAGAGAAATCTAAGTAAAATTAGAAAGCATTTATGAAGGAGATGATAAGGTCAAGCAAGCTAAGATGCAGAATTTGAAGATCATGTTTGAGACCCTACAAATTTCTAAAGATGAAAACATCACAAGCTACTTGCCGAAGGTGGATGAAGTTGTCAATGACATCAAAGGTCTTGGTGGAGAATTGAAAGAAGAAGTGGTGAAGAAGGTACTCAGAAATCTTTCTAAAGCTTATAGTCATAAAGTTTCTGCTATTGAGGAATTACATAATTTGAACCAATATACCAGAGATCAATTGTATGGTTATGTAACTACTTTTGAAATTTGAGACTGATTTCAAGGTTGAAAAATAGAGAAGATTGTAGGATTAGATCAAGAGGATCTTGATTATGTGGAAGCAAACTTTGTAAGGAGAATGAAAAAGGGTACTGGTAAGTACAAAGGTAAGTTGTGTTTTAAATGATTCAGTTGTGGAAAGATAGGTCATTATGCTTCAAGATGTCCAAACAGGGCTTTGAATGAAAAAATAAGGAAAACAAAGATAAGGTGAATAAGAAAAGCTATTATATTAGAAAATATGCGAGTATATCTGATGATGAATCTGAATATGAGGGTGATGAGGATAGTGAATACTTGTTCATGGCTTTAAAATATGAAACTAACTCTACTAACTCTAAGAGATGTGTAAAGGAAAGTGCTTCGGAGACAAGGGATAATACTAAAGGCACCTTGGTGTCTGCTTTCTATGATAGATAGGAGAAGAACTATTGAATCATTAATAGTGGATGCTCTAATCATAAGACCGGTGACAAGAGTAAGTTTGTTAAACTTGAAAAATATGAAGGAGGATTTGTTAGATTTGGAGATTATACATCTACTAAGATATGTGGAAAAGGTATCAGTTTTGATGGAAAGAATAATACTGATGATGTTATTTATGTTAAGGGTTTAAGACATAACCTCTTGAGTTTTGGAAAAATGTGTAGCAAGGGATACAATATTATGTTTCAGGATGATGGTTGTGAGATCAGAAAAGGCTCTGAAACTGTGATTGCTACTGGAAGAAGGATAGATGGAAATGTCTATCAACTTAAAGGTGTTGATGGTCATTATTTCATGACTCAGATCAATGAGAGTTGGATATGGCATAGAAGGATGTGTCAAATCAATTTTAATAACCTAGTGAGAATCAGTTCAATTCAAGCAATGAGAGATTTTCCAAAGATTACAAAGCCTATCAATGTTGTATATAAGGAATGTCAAGTTGGAAAGAAAGCAAGAAGAATTTTCAAAGTCAAAGAACAATCTACTATCAGACTACTAGAATTGGCGCATACAGATCTTTGTGTTCCTACCAGAGTAAGTATTCAAGGTGACATTCATTTCATTCCATTGATTGATGATTATTCTAGAATGACATGGGTTAACTTTCCACAAAAAAATCAAAAGCTCTAGATAAGTTCAAAGCATTAAAGTTATGGTTGAAAATGAAATCGATATGAAGATTAAATTTTTGAGGTCTGACAGAGGTGGAGAGTTCACCTCCAGTGAGTTTAACATCTTTTGTGAGCATCATGGAATAAAGAGGCATTTATCTGCCCCTAGGACTCCTCAGTAGAATGGAGTGGTTGAAAGAAAGACTAAGTTTGTTTAGGAAGTTGCAAGGACAATGATGAAAGAAGAAAATATACACGAAGTCTACTAGAGAGAATCAATTCATACTACTATTTATATACTTAATAGAGTTCAAGTTTCTATCAAACAACACAAAGATTCCCTATGAGCTATGGCATGGAAGGATTCCTACTGTCAAATACTTCAGAGTGTTTGGGAGAAAATGCTATATTATAAGATATGAAGAAAACTTAGGAAAATTTGATGCAAGGTTTGATGAAGGTATCTTGTATATTCTACTATAATCAAAGCCTACTATTGCTACAACAAGAGGCTAAGAAAGATTGTTGAGAGTGCAATTGTCAAGGTTGATGAAGATCTATAGAAGAATTCAATTTTGATAGATGGATATAAATTAGATGAGTCCTCTTGCAGAGAAGAAGTAAAAGCTAAAGAAAAATAAGTGTGGATTGAAGAGGAAGAAGCTCCAAAAAAGGTTCCTAAGACTCCTAAGTATGTGTAGAAGAATCATTTTGAAGATCAGATCATTGGTGACAAGAGAAAAGGTGTACTAACAAGAAAGAAAGTTTTGAAGAATAGGTAAATCTATGTTTACTTTCAAAAGTTGAACCCAAAACAATGATTGAAGCATGCAAGGATGAATATTGGATCAAAGATATGGAAAAATAACTATTACAAATTGAGAAGAATCAGAATTGGGAACTTGTCCCAAGACCAACAAACAAGAATGATATTGGAACTAAGTGGGTATTTCAGAACAAACTGAAGAAGAATGGAGAAGTGGTAAGAAACAAGGCAAGGCTTGTGTGTAAAGGATACTCACAAGTTGAAGGAATAGATTTTGAGGAGACATTTGCTCTAGTGGCAAGAATGGAAGCTATCAAGATGTTTTTAGCTTTTGCAACACATAAGGATTTTAAATTTTATCAAATGGATGTGAAGTCTACTTTCTTGAATGGAGAATTGGAAAAAGAGGTATACATAGAACAATCAAAAGGATTTCAATTATGAGATAAACCAGATATGGTTTGTAGATTGAAGAAGGCACTATATGGATTGAAGCAAGCTCCTAGAGCTTGGTATGCAATGTTGGACATGTACTTGTTACAACAAGGATTCAATAAAGGTACCATAGATAGAAATATTTACTTTAAAGTTGAAAAAGATCAAATCTTGATTGTGGTTGTGTATGTTGATGATATAATTTTTGGAAGAAATGAAGCTATCTGTAAAAAATTTGTAGAAGAGATGCAAAATGAGTTTGAAATTTTTATGTTTGGGGAGATGAATTTCTTCCTTGGGCTACAAATCAATTAGATAGATAAAGGTATATTCATTTCAAAATCAAAATATATCAAGGAAATGTTGAAGAAGTTTGGAGTGGAAGATTCTAAATCAATATGTACCCCTATGGTTACTAGTTGCAAGTTAATCAAGAATGATGAATCTCCTAAGGTTGATTAAAGCAAGTATAGATCAATGATTGGAGGACTACTATACCTAATTGCTACTAGACTAGATATCATGCATGCAATTTGTCTTATGGCTAGATTTCAAGAAGATCCTAGAGAAACACATGTTGCGGCAGTAAAGACGATATTCAAATACTTGAAGGGCACTCTGAATCATGGCTTATAGTATCCAAAGGATACTAATTTCACCTTGATTTCTTATATAGATGCAAATTGAGCAGGTTGTGTAGATGATAGGAAAAGTACAAGTGGTGGTGTATTCTTTCTTGGATGCAGATTGGTGTCATGGCTAAGCAAGAAACAAGATTCAGTATCTTTATCTACTGTAGAAGCATAATACATTGCAACAACATCTTGCTACACACAAGTGTTATGGATGGGGCAAACATTGAAGGATATCAGAGTAGTATATGATGAACCAATTTTTATCTTTTGTGATAATACAAGTGCTATCAATATTTCAAAGAATACGGTAATGAATTCAAGGACAAAGCATATCTCAATCCGATATCACTTTTTGAGAGAGAAGGTTGTAGAGAATGAAGTGAAGCTTGAATATGTGCCTACAAAGGATCAAGTTCATGATATATTTACCAAGGCTCTTCCTAAGGATACTTTTGAGTATCTTCGGGAGAAGTTAGGGGTTATTTCCCCTCCTTTATACTAGATGCATAAGGAAATGCATCAGTCTAGTGGATCTCAAGATTCATTCTTTGGTTTGGACTGATGTTGATGGCTACTTCTCAGGGGGAGTAGGTAGTGGAATTATTGGTTGTTGCAGTTAGGGGGAGTGTGTGTTGTCATTGTGCAATAGTTGTTGATTGATGTAGTTTGGTGTGTGCTCCTAAGGGGGGGTATACATAGCAGTAAAAGGAAAGGAAAGTAAATTGTAGAAAAGTGGTGAGAAGTATGATGAATTTCAAAGGGGAGAATGAGTGATGCAAATCTATTGTCCTTTTCCATTGATGTCAAAGTGGGAGAGAGAGTCATATGAAAAATATAGATACAAAGGGGGAGAGAACAATATGAAAAAGAAAAATATTGGTTATTGTTGTCAATAGATTTGCACCCTGCTCAATGCAATATTCAGCAACCTACTAAAACATGGAAACCTCCTTCAGATGTGGGTGATCTAAGCGAAGGAGGAATCTCCAAAGTGAGCTGGTTCTCCGAATGATAAATCCTATTCTAAAATTACTTCAGAGAAAAAGGGATAAAAAGATGAATCTGAAAACAAAATTTGAACCTAACTGATGACTTCAAAACCTGATAATGATTTAATGATGATTACAATCTCTTCCTCACAAATAGCTTTCAGAAAACACAATATATCACAACTTCTCATGAACAATTGATACATAAATAATTTGCATGAAAACCTGACTTGAAGCACAACATGCACCCTGTATCCTGAACCTTCTGCATTAAGAATCATGGTCTAAGGACATAACAAGGACTCTGTAAACAGAAATCACAAGACAAAATCAAACTGAAACTGTAAATGAACACAAAAATGAGAAGTAGGAATGTTGTCTTTATTCAACTGAAGGAGAATGTCGTAATCTGAAAACTGAGTACAAAAATGGGTTCACAAGCTCAAAAAATGTGTATGAGCAGGGACTCTGATCTGAACTGAGAGAGGAGAGCTAAAAGACTAATTCTTTCAAAAAATAACTCTCCAGAAACCCTAATCCGAGCTCAGAAAAAAAGCTCAAGGAAAAGGCCTCAAACTGTCTCAAAAAAAATTGCCTAAAAGCAGAAAAAAGCATACTGCTTTTATGATGAACCTGTCAAGCCTCTAAAAATAGACTGGATTTGCTTTTAAAGCTCAAAAAACACCTTATCTCTCCAAGATAGGTCTCAAACTCAACCAAGAGGAAAAGTCAACAAAAATCTGCTAAAAATAGCAAGAAATCATAAAATAATTTATAGGATATTACTTTACGATTTTGCTTTACAAGATTGCAGATTTGCACAATTTGTCTATTTTCTGCAATTAAAGATTAAAATATTTTGCAAAAAAGAAAAGCTCCTTATCTCTCCATTACAATAATTGATTTTCTCAAAAATCATAAAAATATTACACATTATTATCTTCTCTCATAACTTCAATTCTCATTGATTTCTCTAAAATCAACTAAAAACATAGAACCCTAAATGGATCATTGACCCTTCATATGAATACAAAACCTAAGTGACAAAAGAATAATCACTTTTAGATCATAAAGCACTCCTTATTCATATCATACCTTCAACCTTTCTCTTAAAGCAATAACATAAGGCACAAACCCATATTTCACTAAAACATATAACAAGTCCTAAGACTTAAAACATCGACCTAGCACATGAATTTTCGGCCTCCCCACACATACATTTAGACTCAGATTTCAATAAATCATAATGCAAAGGTAAAGTCACTCGAAATTCTCCATAATTTCTTACCGAACCTTCCAGATAATCATAAGGTCGAAATAGGGTTTCAACAAAACATAGTCAAACCCTAATCATCACTCCATTTCGCACTCTCCAGCTTGAAGGAAAAGAGCTATGTTCTTTGTATTCCACCATCATGATTGAGTTGAACTCAAGCTCGTGTGCCTTTGGAATCTTCACCATGCTCTTCAGATAATGGAATCTTCAATGGGTAAGCTTTGTTTACAGTATCAAAGCTTTTTTTACTTCATTTGGAAAAAGAGAAAATCCATTAAGGCCGCGGACTGTCATACTTATCTTCTAACTCATTCTTGTGCTCTGATTTGCCTTGGTCGACATGAACTCGAGCTAGGCTTTTGTCAGTCTACTCCATGAGAGCTCACCTTGTGTTATTGCTTTTTACCTACTGTCACAAGGGTAAGTTGTTCACTCATAGCTTCACAGCTTCTATGGCTTCAAATTTTATTCTTTATGGCTTGAGGCCACGGCTACCACCATTTCTGATGTCTCTACTTGCATTTTCTTTATGTTTCCTGTGCTTACATCAATCATTGTTGTGTACCATTCTCACCATGAGAGCTCGAATGCTCTTTACGGGCTCTAGATCTCGGCTTCTGGACTCTCTCTGGAACTCCTGGTCATGGCTAGCATGCTCCTTCAGAGATATAAACTGGTAACTACCATTCATATAGATGCTTCACTCTTCAGTGACTAAAAGAAATTCTCCCTACCTATGAGTTTCTAGCCATGTTCAGGCCGCACCAGATGTATACTATAGAAAACATTATTTGAAGCTTTGGGCTCGACCCAGAACAAAAAATTTATCTTTATGTATATTTGAGAGCACTTCTGCATATGGGTATCATGAAAAATAGAATAAAACTGTGTTTTCCTCATTTTGATGCTCGACCCACCTCAAGAAACTTGCATTTTTGTATTTTCTTGCTGTCTCTTTTCATGGGTATTGTTAAAATCGAATGAGAGCTG
Organism: Sequoia sempervirens; assembly: GCA_007258455.2. Lineage (NCBI taxonomy): Eukaryota > Viridiplantae > Streptophyta > Pinopsida > Cupressales > Cupressaceae > Sequoia > Sequoia sempervirens. The sequence continues at coordinate 197,517,474 of VDFB02000002.1, read as the reverse complement.
CATTTCTTCCATTTTGAAGCTTGAACCAGCACAAAAAGATTTCGTATTTTATGTCATTTGCTATTTTATGTGAAAACCCATATGGGTTATCTCCATTATTGCATTTTCTGTCTTTTGAAAGTAAACCCTGGATATGGGTACTCGGGATTCAACTGCAAATCTATTTGTATGATTCTGTTCATATGGGCTCGACCCAATAACAACCAGTGGCTTATTTCGAACTTCTAAAATAAAAGAATGACTTGAATGTTTGTATGTTCATTTTTATCTCCTTGGTATTCTGTACTTCATGAAAAGAATGTATCTCCATTGCATCACTGCTAAAAACTATCACACAGCCACGACTGTTCAGAATTTGAACAAATCTTGTTATTCTTGTGTCCCTTAATTTGAAATGAATATAGTCTGATATTCTTGGAAATACTGCATTGATTAGAGCTCCATATATTTCTAAAAAACAGTGATCTCCACTTGTAAACATCTTGCTTGTATTGTGTTGAAAAACTTGATATTTTGGAAATGAAGCTCATGTATCTAAATCCTTGTTGAATCTGGAACAATCATTTGCTTGATACTTGTAACTCCTTGAAGATATAATAGAACAATCTCCACCATGCAAACCTGCTTAAGATATAAAAGGTTAGTAATCCCAATAATTGTGTAAAGTCTAGGCTTCTTTAAGCATTCAAATTTCTTATTTTTAGCATGATTATGTGTTTGTCTCGTCATGGAGAAAATGAACCACCGACTTATGAGATTCTGGAAATGCATCCCTTGTTTAAATTATAGCCATACGAGTTTATGCTTTTCCCTTTTACACACAGAATCCATCTTTGACTGAATTTGTATATTACTTATTCTGTGTATAATCTGCTCACTCTGAAAATAACCCTTATGTGTTAAATTCTTGTCGAAACTGTGCACACTTGTCTGTACGATACCTTTAAACAATTCTAGTGTTTGTCTGTTGTGAAAAGGAGGACCTCTTAATGTATGTTATCTCCATGCTCGTTCATTGTACACACGGCAGTGTCTTTTTGACTTTCCTTAACCACAACACAGCAACTTATTGCCTTCTAATCTTGGACTTCGTAGAGATTTAGATTGAACCTTACAACACCATGAACCACCTCTATTCACCAGTTCCTATGCATACTTAAAGCCTCAGAAGCATCATTCTGGAATGAAACTGTTATCATTTCTTTGTCATTTTGGGACAAACATCTCTCACCTTGCAATTCTTAAAGTTGTATTTGCTTATCGGTCAACTAGAACTGGTTATCATTTGTCATTTGAATGCACTGTCTGCCTTTTATACTCTTGAGCAACATGGTACTCTTCATGCATTTTTATGTTCCACTTATCAAACTGCTTTCAAAATCTGTTCTCTTTCATGATGAAAATCAAAACAAAACTCTTCATTAAGGCATAATGTATCCCTGTTCACTATCCTTGACTGTGAAAAGAATGAATTGATGAATTGAAACTTGCATGACATATATGATTACGATCAGCAAGATAACACAAAACATGAACTTTGCAGCAATATTTGATGTAAATGTACTCAGCTAAATTCATTTAGTGAACTAAACTCACTGTTCACCTGTAGCCTTTAGAAAGTATAACCTGATCGTTATGAATGTACAGTTGGTTTAGTTACTTGATGGATAACTCTGTTTTACTCCTTCAGTTGTATTTCATTTCACTTGATGAACATGATGATGTATTTGTAAATCAACCCATTAATGAATAGGGCAGCATGTCAAGCTCTACCCTTGTGGGAGCCCATTTTTCTCCACATGCTTGGTCTTCGAATAATTATCAGCTTCATGATTTTACCTATACCTGCACAAGGAAGCAAACAATGTTAGCATAAAACATAGAAAATGATGATCATGATATTGTTATTTCTCCTCAGCTGATTTCTTCTGTACTGCACTTGATTGATTATTTCAATGCATGGTTAATAGTAGGTTGTACTATTGTGGGTGCCTCATATAGGTTACATCATAATCGGAGCCACTGACACCCCCTCTTTTCTCTTACAGGTCGACGAAGCACAAGAAGACAAAGGTGCACCATTCAGCATCAAACGTCAATAATTAGGCAATGATGATTATGTCGTCACTTATATGTTTTATTTTCTACATCTTCAGTAGTGTAATGTGCTATTAGCGATGTATTGTAACAATCACATCCACGGCTTGTGTGGATCTTTGATTTAAATTATTCCTTTTCATTTGAAAAGAAAATGCATTTAAATGCAATGTTGTAATATCCGATTCTTGAAATCAAAAGAAGCCTTGTAAATATGAGTTTTTCATGAAATAAAAGAAAGCATCTGAAATGCTATTTTGCTTACATGCTCAATTCTGTATTTCTTTTAATTTTGCAATATCTGGATGGCATTTTGAAACTCCATCTCCTTTTAAAATGCATAGCAGTCACTTGATAAATAATGATAACAATGTGAAACAACATTTGAACTAAACTGCAATTCCACCTCATGATATAATACCATTCAACCAGCTTCACCAATCGAGCTGTGGCGAAAAATTGGTAACAGTTATAAAAGGGAGAGATAAATTCATGAGTTAGTTGTGTAAGGGGAGAAAGAAAAAGAAATGAAAAGAGTTGGCATGGAGCAGTATGTTGGTGATTAGAGTTGTGTTTGTTGTTGATGGTTTTTCACATCATGTGTTGTCATCAATGACAAAGGGGGAGATTGTTGCAATTATGTGCAGTTGTTGTTGTCAGTGATGTCAACAAGCTTGTGTTGTCATTGGTATCAACTTTATAAGAAGAATTTTTTGCAAGAATGGTATTGAGAAGGTGTTGTCATTGATGAGGTTTCTAATGATGCTTTGATTAGTGGCATTATGCTGTCATTAGTAAGCTACTGGGGTCAACCTCTAGTGTTGCTTTGATAAGCTTTTGTCTATGGATGAGTAGCTGAGTTTCTATGTTGCAGTTGGCTTGGTGGTGTTGAGGAAGTGTTGAAGATGGTGAGGATGTGTTTTTGGTGCTTGTTTTCCAAGTGCTTTTGAGAAAATTTGAGTAAAAATAAGAAATAATGTGTCATAGTGGTGTTCTGTGTTGTAGAGTAGCATTCTAGTTTTGCTCAACATTTCTTCTATGTTGAAGATCTACTTGTGTGGTTTGAATATGTTGATCATAGGTGTTTAGAGGTGTTATATCCAAGATCTAGTGTGTTGGATCACTGTGCAGAGGAAGTTGTGTTCATTGGAGTGTGTGAACTATGAATTGCAGAGGTGTCTGGGAGAAATGGTTTTTCTTTGCATTTCTTTGCAATTTAATTTCAAGTCTTGCAGATTTAGAATTGTGTCGATAGTGTTCATATCTTTCTTTGGTTGAATTTGTGTGAGGTTTGGTGCTTCGAAAGTTGGTTTCTTGAGTTACAATACATGGCAGGATTGTCTGAGTGTACTAGGTGTATACATTCTTCAGGTGAAAGTTATTGTGAAGGAATTTGTTGGATTTTAGGATGTTTGTGGAATATTCCAAGTTGTGTTCAAGTGAATTTTTTTGTCTACGATTTGTCTTTGGTTCAAAGGAAGTGTGTACTTAAAAGTTCAATGGTGTTTACATGAGTTTTTCCAACTTTGGTTGTTTACACTAATTACGAAGTTCCTTCGGTGTTTGTGGAAGTGTGGCATCACATATATGAGTGGATTTTCATCTGGGATAAGGTGTGTTGTGGTATGCATTCATTCCTTTCCACCATGGGAATGTTTTGGTTCTGACCTAATTTGAATTTGCATGATTGAGATGCATAGCCGACCTTGGAGATTGTTTTCAAGGTTGAATATGGTATAAATAAGAGTTGATTTGTTGAGGGATGATAAGATAGATATGTGTGATGTGAATGATGCAAATTACAGAGTTGTTAAGTATGAATTTGTGAAGTGCAGTGTGAGCTTTCATGTGTTAGATTGCTATATGTAGTGAGAAAAAGGTGTCTACAATATTTAATAAGGCTATGAAGGTTTTGGTGATGTCGTGGTGGATTTATTTGTTGCATTGAGATGGATTTATCACTGTAACATTCTTCTCTATCTTATTTTTTGTAATCTGGGAGTGAGCCCTTTGTAATCAATGTTGATATTACTTTATATTGTGAGCTAATCCTCACTGTGGTTTTTCCCTTCTTAGGTTTTCCATGTAAATATGGTGTTCTCTTGTGTATGGTGTTGATTTGGTTTTGTTTTTGTTATTTTCTTTCATGCTAAATAATTCTAATAGTTTAAGGGTTAATTGAATGAATATGGATTTGAATATTTATGAGAGTTTTGAAGTTTTAAGGTATAATTGGTTCACCCCCTCTCAGTTGTCTTGTTCATTCAACATAGAGGACTCCAAAAGTTGAGCAGGACACCCTATCAAATACTAATTTTCCATTGGCCAACTATGTCCTTATATAGTGGCTGCAACAAGCTTTTTTGGGTTGGTACATATCACTTTGCACTTCCTAGATCCACTTGCAAACTACTATTTTATTCTGTGCATTATCAAGATTTTTTAATTTACATATTAGGGCACATAGGATCATTAGGTTAATCACTCCAAATCAATTCCAATCCATTCCAACCCTCAATTAGATGTAGGTCCAGGTCTGATTGGATCACCTTTATGGTTGATAGTCAATCTATTCACCTTGTTGATCTATATCCTTATGAAACTTGGAAAAGGGCCACTTTGTATCCTAGGCTCTTTGCATTTAATACCTAGGATCCCTTTTTCTATGTTTTAGGATTATAATCTTACATTGTCACACATGTGTGAGTAAGGAGTGGGGTGAGTAGGCATGTTGACACATGTGAGAGCATAAGGGAGGTAGGGACACTTATTAAATTATGACAAGTTTATATTTTTGATCCATGTGGGGATATTAGATGGCCAAGCTTAAAATTTGGAGGATTGAGGTAAAACGAAATTAAAAATTTTAGAAAAAAAATTAATGGGGGTTTAATTAAAATTATCAAACCCCACATAATCAAAATTTATTGAGTTTCATGAAAATTTAATGTCTATAGTATGATCTCCTCTATCCCCACCTAATCAAAATTTATTGAGTTTTATTGATCTACTCTTTATTACCATTTTTCTTAGTATCCTTCATTAGGTTAATGTATATTAATTTATTCTTTAGAATTCTTGTTTTTTTTGGCTCACGAGTATGCTAAAATGAGGAAATAATATAAAGTCAAAATTTGTATGCTTGACATATTTTACCTTCATCTTGCACCCAATTTAGTAACCTCATTTAGCAAGCATAACTTTAGCCAATTTTGACCCATTTTAACACATATAATCCCTAAGCCCATAGTTAACATTTAAACACAAACCTATCAAATTTGAACACCTTTCTTCAATTTATTTATCCTTTTATCCATCTTAAATATGTAAGCACATCATACTCTATCCTCTAATCAAGACATGTGTGCTTCCCCCTTCAAAATTGAAAATCCCCCTTTCTCACCCAAATAATTGCTTTTTAATACCCTAAAACCCTAAATTTCCTCCAATGGTAAAAACAGACATTATTTATAAAACAGGATCTAATAAAATTTAAACACAAGAACTACACACACCATAGGAATTTGGGGCACACTTAACCTAGATAATATTCCATTATTGTTGTAACAACCTACAAGTAGCATCTAGGGCCTATTCCCATACACCTATAACCTAATTTTCCATCCAACTGTCAAATTAGCCCATGTATTTGACTAAGGAAATTTCCAAATATGAGTAATAGGCCTAGGGAAATTTGCTATGGTGATATTTTTTTGTTAAATAAGTATACACAATAATACTAAATCGATACATAATGCAACACATCAATAGATTATTATCATGATTGAACATAATATTAAACACTATTGATCATAATTTTATCCTTAATAAAATATGTTATAACATAGAAAAAATGACTTAGATATGAACTAATATTAATTACCTTCCCGAGTTACCTCTTTCCAACTATCAAAAGCTCACAAATAAAAAACATGTGTTCTCTCTCCCTTCTTTCCTCTATAACACTTCATTTTTACTGCAATCTCAATCTTAATACCATGTCATTTATTGTTGGAATATGAAAGGTGAATTCATCATAATATTTACTATTCTACTTTAGATACCAAAGTAAACACACTTTAATAAGTTAAATAGAATTAGTTTTTTTATATGTAGTATTTTATGAATTGAAGCAAAATTTGAACAATTGGTAAGTTTTCTTTATTTTTATTCAAACAATGATTGAGTCTATCTAAAAAAAATAGATAAGAAGCATTTTTTATTTTGTTTTTGAATGCATTTAAATATTGGACTTTCTTGAATTAGACCATGTGTATTTTCAAGTGTAGCAAGTAGACTTCAAAATAATTTTTTGGTAAATATGAATACTATGTTCATGTATGTGGATGGTATTATTAATGTGTCATGTCTATGAGGAAAAGATGAAAAAGATGATGTATTTATTTGGTGTTACTTTTATATTTTTTTTAAATGTGATTCTTTTAAATGTTATTTAAATTGTAATTAACCAACTTAATACATATCTATGAGATCTTAACATCATTAAAATTTTGTTTACTTATATTTTTATATTTTTAAACTTTAAGTTCTAAAAGTTATTTTGTAGTTTATTGGGTTATTTTAGTGAAGAGGATTTAACAAAAAAATATTATAATATTTTGAGAAAAAGTTATATTTTCTTAAAGTAAGATTAATATTAAACACCTTTATTAAATTTATGTAATAAATATGGAACCCAAACATAATCTAAATTCTACTTAATGAATAATATGGATGTCTTCAATACATCTATCTAAAAGACATCAAAATGTCAAAATTGAGGCGCCTAATTAACCTATGTAAAAAATCTAATATAGGCATCTCAATAATTATATCACTCAATGTCTATTAGATAGATGTATTTAAGATATGTATGCTATCACCAATGTGAAAAATTCAATATAGACACTTGAGACTAATATCCCTTGGTGTAATTTAGATAGAGATGTATTTAAAATATCTACGCTAGTGCTAATTCACTCCTAGTCCGTCTAAAAATTTGTATGAAACAAAATATTTTATCACATTTTTAGGTCTTATCATGGTAGATTTTAGACAACTTCTAAATCTCAAGTATTTACATTCAAGCTTGAAATTTTGGGTAATATCATAGTATAAATTTGTGGGTATTTATAATAAGTATTTGTATATATTATATCATCAAGAAGCATCATTAGAAAAAAACACTTATTAACATCATTATTACCAATTCAAACTATATTTGACTAAAATTTGATTATATGCAACTAAAATTCTAGTAGATATATATTTTTGGACCATCCACAATTGTGAGATTTGATTCAAATTTTTAATTATTATATCTATATTTTATTAATTTTTTAAAATTCTAGATTTTCAATTAGTTGTAGCTTCCAAAATTAATCATTTTTTAACCTAGTAACTATATGTACCATAAATTTATCATTCATATAGATAGGAGCACAATAATTGAGGAATGACTTCAAATATTTTTGGAAAAATCCTTTGCTTCAATTTTGGAAAAAATATTTGTATTACGTCAATTGGTTTGAAGTCCATATAAGATGAAATTGGTAGATTTTCTCCTCTTTCGTGCATTTCATTATTGCCTTAATTTTATTGTCGTCCTCATAAGGATGATATGTACCTCTTAGCACATTTGAGATTTTTTGGGCTTGCCAAATGCATAGATGTTCCTTTTGAAATGATGCAAGGTCATAAAATAAATCTAAGTTTAAAAAATATTTTCTACACTATGAAGAAAGAAATATACATAAAATATGATCAAACAATTGTAGGAACTAAAATATACTTTGAATAACCATTATATAGTGATATATCTAATAAAATATTTTTGAACCAATATAGCCTCCAAACTCAAACTAATTTAATTTCTAATAACACCAATGATTATAATAAAACTCTAGGGTCAAGCCTTTCACATGAGGTTATATTGGAACAATCAAATTTGAGAGTTTCTAAAAATATGGTAGTAGTTGTAAAATACACTATGAAACCCCCATGTTTAGCACCTAATAAATAAGAGAAAAAATCCATCCAATAGTAAACTAAAAAATATGGGACAAAACCATTGTCCAATATGAAACCCAAACCAAGGACCCAAATTCTAATGACATATCTCATTATTAGTCACATTTTCAGGAAATTTTCTAACACTCTCATAATTCATCATAACCATTTAAAAAACTTGGGCACTTCATTTTGGATCTATTATCTCCACTCAAAGAGGCTCCATGACATGTCATAAATTCATCATAAGTTTTTCAACAAGTGACTTGAGTCAACAATCATGTTACATACTCTTACATGTCATAAATTCTTTTACATCTCTTACACACTCTCACATTTTGATAGATAATTTTATGAATCTTGGTAATATTTATCTATGAACGCACCCAAGAATACAAATTATTAAAAGGAAAGCATTAATAATAAACTATAAATGATAGAATAAATTGTATTCTTATCAATAGGAATAAAAAGAATACAAGCATGAGTGATTATAATGAAAGTAATAGATGAATATATAGGGTATATCACCCAAGAGACCAAAACCACAATCAATGAGGGATAAAGTGAAAAATTTCCTTAATTAAAATTAACTAAAGGTGAAAGGCATCTAAGTGGAGAACTAGATAGGAAATATACCCCATTCACACTAACACCTCCTCTTTAGTGTAGTTTAGGGGAAAAAAGATACAAACGATAGGTCTTGATTATAAAGTTTGATGAGGTACCTATGCACAAATAAATCTCCCTAAAAAGAAGAGAACAATAGTGGGAAAAAACTCCTCTCCATGAGAAGATGAAGCAAGAGGGGTGAGGTAACCTCCATTAAAGGGATGATGTCTTGTACCTTGAAGATATTACATAGATTATTTTTTCTCTTAATGAAGGTTTCAATGAAAATATCTACAACCTGCTTTATTGTAGGATAAGAGGGAAAATAAATGACTTGCATCTATATTAAATCTTGTAGAAAGTGTATGTGGATCTCGATGTGTTTGGTTTGTTGATGATGGATTGGGTTATTCAAGAGCTAAATGTAACTTTGGTATTATAGTAGAGGAATGATGACTTTGAAAAATTAATTTCAAGCTTAGTGAAGATATTTTAAAGTCAAAATGGACTCAATAGTCACATTAGCAACCCTTAATGCTCAATCTAATCCAATGAAAGAGAAATAGAATGTTGCTTCTTACTCTACCAATAAATAGGATTAGAACCAAGGTGAAAGTTGTAGCCAAATATAGAGTTGATATTATTGATATTGTCATACCAATTAAAGTTTGTATATCCAATCAAATGTGAACTTGTGCATGCTACATAATGAATCTCATATTTGTGAGTGCCTTGTATGCAATGTAGAATGCATTTGGATGCTTTCCCATGAAGCTAGTGAGGATCTTGAATGAAGAATGAAACCAATTCAATTATAAATGAAAAGTTATGGAAAGCATGAGTCAAGCAGACAAGGCTTACGATAGGTTGGAAATACAAGGAAACATGAACTAAGGGAGTGGAAAACGTTTCCTTAAGTTTGAATCTAGGTAGAAAGGGAGTCAGTACAAGATTACAATCAACAATATAAAAATAGAAAAGATATCAAGGGAACACTTAGGTTGTGTAAGAGAGATCCTAGAAGAGGACTAAGTGATCTCAATCCCAAGAAAGTAGTATAGCACACCCAAGTCAATCATGACAAATTTTCATGTAAAGAAATCTTGAATTTGTTAATGATGGATAATGTGCTCCCTATTACAATAAAATCATAAACATAGAGAATTAAAAAGAGAAGAGAATCCTCCTATTTTAAAATGTAGACATTCAAATCAAATTGACATCAATAGAATTTAATATAGAGAAAAAAATATTTCATCTTGGTATATTGAGCCTATGGGGCTTGCTTGAGGCCATGAAGATACTTCCTCAATTAACAAACCAATGAAGAATATTAATTGAATTTCTATAATTAATCTATATAAATATCCTCCTATAGACCCACGTGAATAAATTCTTCACATGCATTTTATGTGCAACCCAATCATGAGATATAAAAATCGCAAGAGTTAGGAAAATAGAGTCCATCTTGATGACATGGGAAAAGGTTTCAATATAGTCAACACAAAAAACCTCTTATAAAACTTTAGACAAAAAAAATGATTTTTACTTATCAAGTGATCCACTCATAACACATTTGGTTTGATAGATCTGATGATTCTGAATTAGTTTTCTTCCCTAAGGAAGTGGAACAAGATCCAATGTATTTTTCTTGATCAAATAGTTGTACTCATCCTCCATATACATATCCCACTCCAATGATTCACAAAAGGATTTTGTATTTGAAGCCATGGAAATGTAGGAATGTGGAATATCTATATGTTGTGATTGAGTCCTTAGAGTGTATGTAGGATCTCCAAAAATAATCACTACAAATGAAAATTCTATTGAGCCCATTGAGGCATAGGAGAAGAGGGAGATTGAGGAGAGTCATCAGCCTATTAATGTGAACTCAACAAAGGGGGAGGTGAAGAATCATGATCTCTCCTACGATTAGAAGCAAGGTGAAAGTTCTTTATGTTACTATTATTTGATTCCATTGTGTTGGAATGAAGAGTGTGAGAGTAAGTCTAGGAGATTTTCCTTAGAAGAGTCAATATACTTTGAAACCATTGAGGAGCCCAATGAAGATGTAGGGCTAAATTTGAGATTCCAAACCCCAAAATTTCTTTGAAGGAATATGAGCCCATGTATGAAAACAAAAAACTCTAAAGAACCACACAATATTTTCCTACCACACCACAATTCAAAGGGAGTAATACCCTTCAATTCCTTATGGGTAACCCTATTCTAGATATGTGAACCATATTTAATAGTTTCAACCTGATATTTATTTATAAGGTAATGAGCATGGATCATTTGACCATCCATCTCTTTTAAGGATATATTTTTCCTCTCTGCAACATTATTTTTTAAGGTTTGTACACAACTAAATTCTAAAGATCAATCCTTTCAATATTAAAAAAATTCAAAGAAATGTTTCACATATTCTCTACTATTCTTAATGGAAAATCTTGACAAAAAATCTTTTTTACACAAGCCTTAAACTCCTAAAAAAATTTAAACACTTCACCTTTTTTCCAAAGAAGACCCATGTTTATCTAGAAAAATCATCAATTAACAAGAGAAAGTGGTCATATATTCTAAAGATAATAAATAAAGTGGACCTACTAAGTCATTGTGAATTAGATCAAGGTAATGTGAAGCCCTCCAATATTTTATTTTTTCAAATTTATCCCCAATATGCTTGCCTAGGCTTCAACTCTAACATACTCCATCTAAAAATATAATTTGAGGAAGACTTGTTATTATGTCTTATGTGCTAAGCTAATTAAGGTAGTAATAGTTGAGGTGGCTTAAACACTCATATAATATTTTTCCTAAAGAATTTGAATTGGTGAGAAAAGAAATAAAAAGGTGTATCAAGTACAAATTGAGAGAAAGTATAGAGCCTATTAGGGTCAAATATGTTTTGTTATTTTTATACTTGATTCCATTCAAGTTTTTATGTCTTACTCTTTGATGGCCCATACTTTATAATTGATCCAAGATATCTTAAGTGGCCTCTATGTTCTCACGTCTCTTTCTATTGTGTTTTTTCCCCTTATATTTTGGTAATTCATTTAAATAGTCAAGATCCATAATCAAGTAAGTATTTTATTTTTATTTTTTTTAACTTGCAAAATATGGGAAGCTCACGAGTTGTGAACCTCCCAAAACCTTGACAATGGATCAAGTAAAGGTCACTAAGCTCAATTTTATTCCTATAATAATTTTGGACATAAAACTATACAGTGTAGAAGTAGAATAAACCAAAATGTTCAATATTAGCTTGGTCAATGCTATACATGCAATAGATTTGGTCATAAAGCTATTGAATTTAGAAGTCGGATGATGAATGGTTATAATAATGGTATGATGTTCTAATATTTTAATTGTTACTATTATACATGTAATGGATTTTGGCATAAGGATTTTGAACGCAAATTTAAAATGGAAAGAAGTTTTTTCAACAAAAAGGTGTCATATGTCACAAATGCAATAAATCAGGACACATATCGAGGTTTTGTAGAATCAAGAATGTGAAACCCTCTACTTCACAAAAGAAGGTTGATCTGGTAAAGAAGGTTGATCTGGTGGAGTTGAAGAAGGAAATGAACAAGATCTAGAAGAAAAAGGAAGAGAATAAGGTGAAGTGTGAGTCTATTCCAACTCCTAGTGCAAATGTTTCCTCTAGAAACTAAATGAAGAGCTTTGTCTCATGGGAAGTTTTAATAGAAAACTTTTGGAGACCCAGCTAAGGATGTGATGTTGATATCCTCATCACACTTGTGTATATTGACATGGTTGATCTATTGGTGGTATCTCTTATATGAAATATCTTGTTGCAGAGATTCACAAAGTGATTGAAGGTTTCTATGATGACACAGTGAAGTTTTGCTAGCTTTTTTTACCTAACTTTATTTGTTGCATTCAGTGCATATTAGGTCACTAGAAAAAATTTATATGCCATTTCACATATGCTAAAGTCATTTTTAATTGAGCATTTGAATAAGGAGAGAAGAGAATAAGAGAATTGAAGCAATTGTGGTGCATTGTGTGAAACCCTACCAACAAAGATTCTACAAGGTATTCATCAATTTCTTGCAAAACCCTAGTTCGGTGAAGATTGAAGATGTTTATTCCTCATGCAATTGATGTGCTCAAGCGGCCAAGACCTAAAATTAAGAAGAATACGTACAAGTCTATGGAGATAGACCTTGAAGGAGCATTTTCTAGGGTTTTGAGCAATGTAATGCACACAGAGGAAGTGCAGATCTATTTTCATACAAACATGGAAAAGTATGATCATGTGAAGATGGTAGATTATTGGGTGAAGGAGTTGACTAGAGATTATTTCGAGGTAAAACTAGAGTATGAGAGTTTGACGAAGAATAAATTGGATGTATGGAACAATTTCCCTAATTTAAGCTATGAGGATGAGTGGGTTAAATATGTCCTAAGACAAATTCATGACAAGTTTATGTGGTTGCACATGTCGCACATGATTAACAAGGACTAAATTGGGGTGGTTACTGACTTGTGCTCCACTAGACTAGTTTTGACATTGAATGTTGTGAAGAATGATGTGGTAATGAAGATCACTAGAGCAAAATTTGATAAACGAGCCCTAATGGTGAATGATATTAATGATACGATGGTGAAGTATGCATTAATGATGATTGGGTATAAGATCTTCTATACAAATAGAGAACTCTATTTCTTCCATTGCAATTCAGACAACTCACCAAATGGTGAAGGATTAAACATTGATTTGTGTGAGCTTCTAAGATAACAGTTGATGGAGAACTTGTAGAAGACCAAAGAATCAAGGTACCCCTTCTGGTATGGTACCATAATTATCTACTTGTTGTTTTAATTTCTTAGAGAGGTCCCTGGAACAAAGAACATTGTATGGTTAGATAATATTCTAGTTGTTCAAATAAGAGATCATTTGAGAAGGTTAGGAAATATAGAAACCCAAAATTCTATGTTGCGGGGTTTCTTAAAGAAATTTTAGGGTAATATTCAAGAAAGAGAAAGAATACTGAAAAAATTTGCTGAAAAATACAATAATGGCATTAACTTCATGGTTAGAAGAGACCATTCTTTTATGGAAGCAGTTGAACCCAGAACAGTTTGGGTTCTAAAACTTGGATATGAGGTTACAAAAGTAGAGCTTACTGGTCTTGTAGATATCATGTTAAGAAAACCTAAAGATATAATTGTGGATAGGTTCAATACATATTCAGAGAAATCCACCCAAGTGAGCCCAGAAAAGAAGAAGAAAAATAATGAATAAAATGTTGAGAAGATGAAAGTTAATTTAGAGAAGATGGTGAACACACCTATGGATTCTATGGAGAAATCCAAAGCCACAATTGTTTCTCTGTAGGGTACTTCAAGTACAAGAAGGTCAGTCAAGACCTCTACCCCCTATCCTACTGCTCCTAGGTCCTCCAGAATGAAGCCTGCGGGGATTTCCAAGAAGAAAGAAACATTTAGCACCCTTGAGCAACAGGAGAATCCTAAGAGGAGAAGAAAATAAAAGGCTACCAGGGAAATGTACATTAGATAAAAAGATGAAGAAGATGAAGAAGAGGAGAAACCTCAATTGGTCTAGAATAAAAAGTATCAAGTATCTCAAGAGACCAGTGCAAAAAGAACAAGAGTTGATGTAGAGGACACTGAAAGTGAAGAGGAACTAGAAAAAGAAAAGAAAGATTTTATTTTTCAAAAGAGAGAAAAGAGTTCAGGAGAAGAAGAAAAATCACATAAAGGTAAGGGAAAGAAGAAAGAAAAGACCCCTTCGGTTAGGGAGCATAGTCCCTTGAAGTTAGATGCATTGTTTAGTAGTATTGTAAAGTTTGGAATTTTGAAGGATATTGTTGCAATGTATCCAGAAGTCAATAATGAAGACAAGGCTACAATATAAGAAGCTATTTTCAAGTACATGGTAACATTCAATACCAACCTTGGCGAAATTGAAGATCAACTACATGATGATTTTAAAGGTGTTTTAAGCGCTATAAAGCAAGAAGACTTTGATAAAGATGTAAAGATAAATACCTTTGCCTTGGAGAAGATTGGTTCCTCTCTAACACATGATGATAGAGTTAAGTTGTCTCAGTTATATAGTAGGAAATATATAGCAAAATAAAGAGTTAGTACACTAATGAGTAAAGACAAGGAAGACAATGAAAGGCTAAAGAATGAAACTCTACAGAATGTTGCAAAACTTGTTAAAGAGTTGGGAGTGTCTCTAGATAGTGAAGATCAAATACAACATAACACATTTATTTTAGAAATTAATAAACCTGTCAATGAACAACATGAGCATGTCCTATGGATGAGTATGTACAATAATACATGGTGATAGATGACTCCCCTCCAGTTGTGGAGAATATTTTTTATAAAGAGAAGGAATATGATAAACAGAGTGTCCTGGAGAAACATGAAGCTCAAATTGAACACAATTTAACCCTCCATATACAGAGAAAGATGATAAGAAAAACAAAGAAGACATACAAAAAGTTTCAAATAAGACTAAGGCACAAGAAGAACAGAACTTGCCTCCTCCAGATGGTGAGAAAACTACAGAAGAAGAGAAGAATGTTGAAGAATTCTCTAGAAATGGTGAGAAGGATAAGAAGGAAGAAGAAAGTGCTAAAACTAGTGGTGAATCCTCCATAGCCTCTGGAGATTCACTAAAATATTTGTTGGACATGTAGTTACAATTTCAATTGGTGGTGTCTACACAACTCCTACAAATACCCATGCAACAAGGTTAGGTAGACATGGATAAAATATCCCCTTTACATAAGTTACAACATGGTGATGCTTTACATGCCTCTTCAAGGAAGGAAATACTTAGACTTTCCAGAAAAGTGTAGAATTGATGGATGAAGTAGTAAAAGTGTTGTAGGATAGCATTCCTAGAGCAACTATTGATAATTCTTTGTTTGGTGTACAAAATTTGAAATTGTTGTTAGATTCCTTTAATGAATATTCTATTATATTGGAAGAGAAGTTGGAGAGGGAAATGGCAAAGAAATTCAATGATAAGAGATTTACTGAGGTTTCTGATAAATGTGGTGTTGCACATAGTAAGTTGCAAGGCAACTTAAAAGAAGTTTAGACATGTTTGGAAGAAGAAAAAAAATTATTTCGATTTTGTTTGAAATGGCCTATTTCTAAAAGGAGCATCAAAGATCAAATGGACTCTATTGAGTCAAAAATTGAATCTATCCAGTAAGTAATGTAGATGGTACAACAAGAGCAACAATTGAGAATCTAAATGGTCAATCATTTCTACTATAGGAACAAAAAGAGAAAATCATAATGTAGTATAGTCAGCTCCAAGATATGGTGAGTGCAAGACTTACATCTTTAACTTGAGTTTTAGCTAATGCATAGAAGGTGGTGCAAAACAATCTGGTGCCAAGTTCTCTTGATGAAGAAGACCTCCACATTCAATTTGAGAGTCAGTGTTGTATGCTTTCCTTTGCTAAGAAGGACTGGGAGGCATACCTTGCAAAGTTGAAGGTGTCATATAAGGGTATTTTACCCTCTTCAATTTAAGTTGTACATTTTTCTTTACATATGCAATTTTATGATTTAATGTACATATATGAAAGTAGTTGATGGTGTTGCAATAAAAAAAATTATCATTTTTGTAATGGACAATATAGAAAGGGTGGAGAAGAAGAAAGGGGGAGATATTCTCATGTAAATATATTAGTTAAGGGAAGAGCCCTTTTCCCTTGATGTCAAAGGGGGAATAGTTTTGAGTAGTTTTGGAGAGTGTGTTTCCATCAATGAAAAAGGGGGAGATTGTTGGCAACATCAACATGATGGTGCATGGATAGTGTATGGTGTTTTCATTGATGGTAACCCATTACATAAATTCAGAAGTGTTGGTCCAGAGAAGACCAAATGTTTTGGAGAATTGGCTAAGTCCTAGTGTACATGTTTAGTGTTCAGAGGAACAGTTTTGTGGTCCGCTTTGTTTTATTGTGTAAAATATTGTCATACAGTTTTGAGGTTTAATATTGGTGCATATTGAAGGCATTAAGATCCAAATTTTCAAGGTTGTATGTCTTCCATAGCTGAAGATATTGTTGATAGAATATTAACTAAGTTATGACTGTATTATAGGTGAAGAATACATGTTGGAATGCTCTACATTCCATCACGGATGATTGTTATGTGGTGCGGTTTTGAGGAAGTTTTTATAGATTTCAGAAGTGTATGCAATCCAAGTGGCAAGTGATTTGGTGGTTCATGTGTCAAGTTGTGAGTGAACAGTTGGTTTATTCAGTTGTTACTTCACCATCAATGCCAACCTAAAGGTTTTGGGGTCATGCGGAGTTGAAGTATGTAAGAAGAAGATTCATGGGAATAATTATAGGTTATTTTGACCTATTTTAGGGTTATACACATTTTGATTCTCTCCACAAGGCATGTGTGTTGAATTTTTGAGCTGACAATTTGTGTGGTGCACGTTTCATCTAATTAGGGCAACCTAATTGATGTTATAAGTGTTTGTGTTAGATGTGTGTATATATACAAGGTTAATTCATTGTGTGAAGTAACATTTTGACGTGATTGCAAGTGTGCAAGATTAGATGTGAAGAGAAGTACAAAGTGTAATTATGGTGAAGTATGAAGTGTATAAAGTTAGTTTTTATGGCTTAATTGGAATTGTATCTTTAGCATATGTCAGATGCATTGTTAAAAATTCATCCTTGGAAATGATACATGCTTTACTCATCTTTTTATATTTTAGGTAGTGGGCCCTTGGCACTAAGCCACCGATAGTGAGCCATTATTTCTTTCTAAATAGTGATGTTGCAAGTATGAGAAGTTGGTGTTGTTATTGATGTCAACAAGCCTATGTTGTCATTGGTGCCAACTATATGAGATGGAAGGAGAAAAATTTTGCAATATTTTGAGTAGTTGGTGGTGTTAGTGATGCTTTGATTAGTTGCATTATGTTGTCATTAGTAAGCTACTAGTATCAACCTCTAGTGTTTCTTTGATAAGCTTATGTCTATGGGTCTATGGTTGAGTTGCTATGTCGCAAGTAATTTAGTAGTGTTGAGGAAGTGATGAAGATGATGAGGATGTGTCTCTGGTGCTTGGCTTCCAAGTGCTTTTGAGAAAATTTGATAAAAAGAGGAAACAATGTGTTGCAATGTTGTTTTGGGTTGTAGAGTTGTGTTCTTGCTTTGCATTTCTTCTTGGTTGAATATCTACTTATGCATTTTGGATATGTTGATCAGAGGTGTTTAGAGGTGTTGTATCTAGAATTTGGTGTGTTAGATCATTGTGTAGAGGAAGTTGTGTTCACCAGTATGTAAATTGTGTGTTGCAGAGGTGTCTAGGAGAAATATTTTTGCTCCACGTTTCTCTATGGTTTGGTTTTAGGTCTTGTAGATTTGAAGGCATGCTGATAGTGTTAGTATCTTTTTTTATTTTAAGTGGTTCAAGGTTTAGTGCTTAAAAAGTTAGTTTCTTTAGTTACAATGTATGGTAGAGTTGTCTAGATGTACTAGGCGTGTACATTCTTCGGGTAAAAGTTGTTGTGAAGGAGTTTGTTGGATTTCAGGATTTTTTTGGAATATTCTAGATTGTGTTTAGGTGACCTTTATTTTCCACAAGTTGTTTTTGTATCAAAGGAAGCATGTACTTAAAATTTCAATGTTGTTTACATAGGTAACAGATGACCTGGGTGTTTACACTAAATGCGAAGGTGCTTCAATGATTGTGGAAGCGTTGTGTGGCATGTATGAGTGGATTTAGGTCCTAGCTAAGGTGTGTTGTGGTTTTCCTTCATTCATTTCCACCGTGGAAATATTTTGGTGCTAACCTAATTTGAATTTGCACGTTTGAGATGCATAGCCAACCTTGGAGAAAGTTTTCAAGGTTGAAAATGGTATGAATATGATTTGAGTTGTTGAGGGATTATGTGATAGAAAAGATAGAAAAGTGTGATGTGAATTGTAGAGTGTTAGAGTGCAAATTTGAGAAGTACAGTGCGAGCTTTCATGAGTTAGATTGTTGGATGTAGTGAGTAGAAGGTGTCTATAATTATTCAATCAAGCTATGAAGGTGTTGGTGATATTGTGGTGGAATTCTCCATTGCATTGAGATGGATTTATCTATGTAACATTCTTCTTTATCTTCTTTTCTATTCTGGTAGTGAGCCCTTCTTTCTTCTAAGCATTATGCCCTCCGACAGTGATCCCTTCATAACTAGTTTTGCTATTGCTTTATATTGTGAGCTAATCCTCGCCATGGTTTTTCCCATCTTGGGTTTTCCACATAAATTTGGTGTTCTCTTGTGTGTGTTGTTTAGTTTTTTCAATTTTTTAATTTTCTTTTCATGCTAAATCATTATAACAGACTAAGGGTTAATTGAATGAATATAGTTCTAAATTTTTATGAGGGTTTTGAAGTTTTAAGGTACAACCGATTCACCCTCCCTCTCAGTCATCTTGTGCATTCAAAAGTTGGTATCAAATCAAGGTTCCTTGGAAGAAATATTAACCACTTGAGGTAGATCTAAGATGGCACACAAGAAAGAGATGCCTATGTTTGATGGAACAAACTATGCATTTTGGAAGACAAGGATGGAAGGTTTTCTAGTTTATTTGGTATTTGATATCTCGAAGTCAGCTAAAGATGGATACACTATATCTGCAAATGGTCTGAGTACTAATGATGAGGTCAAATCCTATGAAATCAATGCTAAATCAAGGTATGCTCTCTTAAGTAGTCTTAATAATTTTGAATTAGTGAAAGTTATGAGCTTGAAGATTGCTAAATAAATTTGGGAAAAGTTAGACAACATTTATGAAGGAGATGATAAGGTCAAAGAAGCTAAGATGCAGAATTTGAAGATCATGTTTGAAAACTTGCAGATGTCTTAAGATGAAAATTTTACAAGCTACATGTAAAAGGTAGATGAAATTGTCAGTGGCATAAGAGGTCTTGGTGGAGAACTCAAAGAACCAGAAGTCGTAAAGAAAATTCTCAAAACTCTTCCTAAATCTTATAGTCATAAAGTTTTTGCTATTAAGGAATTTGTAAATTTAAATCAATATACCAGAGATCAGTTGTATGGTTCATTAACTACTTTTGAGATGAGAGAATTTGGTACAAATAGTGGTGCAAAAGTTTATACTAATTTTAAGGCTAGTAAATCAAAGGAGACTAAGGAAGTAGATCAAGAGGATCTTGATGATGTGGAAGCTAACTTTGTAAGGAGAATGAAGAAGGATACTAGTAAGTACAGTGGTAATTTGTCATCCAAATGTTTCAGTTGTGGAATTATAGGTCATTATGCTTCAAGATGTCCAAACACAACTTTGAAGAATAAAAATAAGGAGAACAAAGGTAAGATGATTAAGAAAAGTTATTATGTTAGAGAAGATGCAAATATTTTTTATGATGATGATGATGATGATGATGATAGTGAATGCTTGTTCATGGATTTAAAATATGAAACTAATTATACTAACTCTGAGAGATGTGTTAAGGAAATCCCTTCAGAGACAAAGGATAAGATTGAAGGTACTTTGGTATTTGTATTTCATGCTAGATAGGAGAAGAACTATTGGATCATTGATAGTGGATGCTCTAACCTTATGACTGGTGACAAGAGTAAGTTTTTTAAACTTAAAAAGTATGATGGAGGATTTGTTAGATTTTGTGATGATACATTTGTTAAGATTTGTGGAAAAGGTTCAATCAATTTTTATGGCAAGCATAATACCGATGATGTTTACTATGTTAAGGGTTTGAGACATAATCTCTTGAGTGTTGGACAAATGTGTAGCAAAGGATACAATCTTAAGTTTCAAGATGATGGGTGTGAGATTAGAAAAGGATTTGGAACTGTGATTGGTACTGGAAATGTTTATCAACTTAAGAGTGTTTATGGTTGCTGCTTTATGATTTAGATTAATGAAATTTGGATATGGCACAGGAGGATGTGTCACATCAATTTTGATAACCTAGTAAGGATAAGTTCAATTCAAGCTGTCAGAGATCTTCCAAAGATTACAAAGCCTATCAATGTTGTCTATAAGGAATGTCAATTTGTAAAGCAAACAAGAAGAAGCTTCAAAGTCAAAGAACAATCTACTACTGAACTATTGGACTTAGTGCATAAAAATCTTTGTGGTCCTACAAGAGTAAGAATTCTTCAAGGTGACAGGTATTTCATGCTATTGATTGATGATTATTCTATAATGACATGGGTTATGCTCCTCAAAGAAAATATGAATCCCTAGATAAGTTTAAAGAATTTAAAGTTATGGTTGAGAATGAAATGGATATGAAAATAAAATGTTTGAGATCTTGTAGAGAGGTGGATAGTTCACCTCCAATGAGTTTAACATCTATTGTGAGAGTCATGGCATAAAAAGGAACTTGTCTACCCCTAGGACTCCTCAGCAGAATGGAGTGGTCTAAAGAAAGAATAGGACTATTCAAGAAGCTACAAAAACTATGATGAAAGAAGAAAACCTATCGAAATTCTACTAGAGAGAAGAAATTCATACTATTGTTTATATAATTAACAGAGTTCAAGCAAGATCAAACAACACAAAGACCCCTACTGTCAAGTACTTCAGAGTGTTTGGAAGCAAATGTTATATCAGAAGAGATGAAGAAACTTAGGAAAGTTTGAAGCAAGGTTTGATGAAGCTATATTCCTTGGATATTCTAGTAGAAGCAAAGCTTATCGATGCTACAACAAGAGATTGAGAAATATTGTTGAGAGTGCAAGTGTCAAGTTTGATGAAGATTTACAAAAGAATTATGTGGTGTTAGATGGATATGAATCAGATGAGTCTTCTTGTAGAGAAGAAGAAAAAACTAAAGAAAAAGAAGTGTAGATTGAAGAGGAAGAGGCTCTGAAAAAGACTCATAAAACTCTTAAGTATGTATAGAAGAATAATTCTAAAGGTCGGATCATTGGAGATAAGAGAAAAGGTGTTCTGACAAGAAGGAAAGTTGTTGAAGAACAAGTAAATCTATGTCTAATTTCTGAAGTTGAACCTAAAACAATGATTGAGGCATGCAAAGATGAACTTTGGATCAAGGATATGGAAGAACTATTGCAGATTGAGAAGAATTAGACTTGGGAACTTGTCCCAAGACCAGCAAACAAAAATGTGATTGGAATTAAGTGGGTATTCAAAAAAAAATTGAATAAGAATGGAGAAGTGGTAAGGAACAAGGCAAGGCTTGTGTGTAAGGTCTACTCACAAGTTCAAGGTATAGATTTTGAGGAGATATTCTCTCTAGTGGTAAGAATGGAAGCTATCAGGATGCTTTTGGCTTTTGCAGCACATAGGGATTTCAAATATTATCAAATGGATGTGAAGTCTACTTTCTTGAATGGAGAATTGGAAGAATAGGTATACATAGAACAATCAAAAGGATTTTAGTTATCAGACAAACCGGATATGGTCTACAAGTTGAAGAAGGCATTGTATGGATTGAAGCAAGCTTCCAGAGCTTGGTATGCAAGGTTGGATAGGTATTTGATGCAACAAGGATTCAATAAGGTATCGTAGATAGAAATCTTTACTTTAAAGTTGAAAAAGATCAAATCTTGATTATGGTTGTCTATGTTGATGACATAATTTTTGGAGGCACTGAAACTATGTGCAAGAAGTTTGTAGGAGAGATGTAGAAAGAGTTTGAAATGTCTATGTCTAGGGAAATGAATTTCTTCCTTGGACTACAAATCAATCAGACAGATAAAGGCATTTTCATTTCACAATCAACATATGTCAAAGAGATGTTGAAGAAGTTTGGAATGGAAAACTCTAAACCAGTGTGTACCCCTATGGTTACTGGTTGCAAGTTGAGCAAGAATGATGAATCTCCTAAGGTTGATCAAAGAAAGTATAGATCAATGATTGGTGGACTGCTATATCTAATTGCTACCAAATCAGATATCATGCATGCAATTTTTCTTGTGGATATATTTCAAGATCCTAGAGAGTCACATGTTGCAAAAGTAAAAAGAATATCCAAATACTTAAAGGGTACTCCATATCATAGATTATGGTATCCAAAGGATACTGATTTCACCTTGAGTGCTTACATAGATGCAAATTGGGTTGGTTGTGTTGATGACATGAAAAGTACAAGTGGTGGTGCATTCTTTCTTAGATGCATATTGGTGTCATGGCTAAGCAAGAAACAAGATTTGTTATCTTTATCTACTACAGAGGTAGAGTACATTACAACAGCATCTTGTTGCACACAAGTGTTATGGATGAAGCGAACATTGAAGGATATTAGAAAGGTATATGATGAACCAATTTCTATCTTTTGTGACAATATAAGTGTTATCAATATTTCAAAGAACCCGATAATGTATTCAAGGACAAAACATATCTCAATTTGGTATCACTTTCTAAGAGAGAAGGTTGTAGAGAATGAAGTGAAGCTTGAGTATGTGCCTAAAAAGGATTATATTGTTGATATATTCACTAAGGCTCTTCCTAAGGATACTTTTTTGTATCTCCAAGAGAATTTAGGGCTCATTTCCCCTCCTTATTTGAACTAGATGCATAAGGAGATGCATTAGTCTAGTGGATTTCAAGATTCATTCTTTGTTTTGTACTGATGCTAGTGGCTACTTCTCAGGGGGAGTAGGTAGTGACATTACTGGTTGTTACAGTCATGGGGAGTGAGTGTTGTCATTGTACAGTGATTGCAAATTGATGCAGTTTGGTGTGTGCTCCTAAGGGGGAGTATATAGAGTAGTGAAGGTAAGAAAGTTGCATAACAATTATGAGAATGTTGATTAATGTCAAAGGAGAAACATAAGTTATGCAAATCTATTGTCATTTTTCGTTGATGTGAAAGGGGGAGAGAGAATCATGTGAAAAAGATAAACTAAAAAGGGAGAGAGAATCATGTGAAAAAGAAAAGCTACAAAGGGGGAGAATGAAGCATGTGAAAAAGATAAGTTGAAAGGGGGAGAGTGAGTAAAGAGAAAAGAGAAAAGGAAATAAGTATGGAGCAGAGTTGTTATGTTTGTTGTTGATGGTTTTTCACATCGTGCGTTTCCATCAATGACAAAGGGGGAGATTGTTGCAAGTATGAGCAGTTGGTGTTTTCATTGATGTCAACAAGCCTTTGTTGTCATTGGTGTCAATTGTATGAGATGGAAGGAGAATATTGTTGCAATAGTGTGAGCAGGTGGTGTTGTAAGTGATGCTTTGATTAGTTGCATTATGTTGTCATTAGTAAGCTACTAGTGTCAACCACTAGTGTTGCTTTGATAATATTTTATCTATGGGTCTATGGTTAAGTTGCTATGTTGCATTCAATTTAGTAGTGTTGAGTAAGTGATGAAGATGATGAGGATGTGTCTTTGGTGATTGGCTTCCAAGTGCTTTTGAGAAATTTTGATAAAAAGAGGAAATAGTGTGTTGTAGTGTTGTTCTAGGTTGCAGAGTTGTTTTCTTGGGTTGCTCCTCATTTCTTCTAGGTTGAAGATCTTCTTATGCATTTCGGATATGTTGATCAAAGGTGTTCAGAGGTGTTGTATCCAAAATTTAGTGTGCTAGATCATTGTGCAGAGGATGTTGTGTTCACTAGTATGTGAACTATGGATTGCAGAGGTGTCTGGGAGAAATGTTTTTTCTCTATGTTTCTCCACAATTTGGTTTCAATTCTTGCACACCTTAAGTCATGTTGATAGTGTTAGTATCTTTCTTCAATTTAAGTGGTTTAAGGTTTGGTGCTTCGAAAGTCAATTTCTTTAGTTATAGTGTATGACAGAGTTATCTAGATGTACTCGGTGTGTACATTCTTCAAGTAAAAGTTGTTGTGAAGGAGTTTGTTAGATTTTAGGGTGTTTTTGGAATATTACAGATTGTGTTTAGGTGAAATTTGTTGTATGTGATTTGTTGTATCAAAGGAAGCGTGTACTTAAAATCCTAATAGTGTTTACATAGGTAACAATCAACTTGGGTGTTTACACTAAATGCAAAGGTTCTTTGATGATTGTAGAAGTGTGGCATGGAATGTATGAGCGGATTTAGGTCCTAGATAAGGTGTGTTGTGGTATGCCTTCATTCATTTCCATCGTGGGAATATTTTGGTGCTAACATAATTTGAATTTGCACATTTGAGGTGCATAGCCGACCTTGGAGAAATTTTTCAAGGTTGAAGATGGTATAAATATGAGTTGAGTTGTTGAGGGATTATGTGATAGAAAAGATAGAAAAGTGTGGTGCGAATGATGTGAATTGTAGAGTGTTAGAGTGAAAATATGAGAACTGCAGTGGGAGCTTTCATGAGTTAGATTGTTGGATGCAATGAGCAGAAGGTGTCTACAATTATTTAGTCAAGTTGCAAAGGTGTTGGTGATATTGTGATTGAATTCTCAATTGTTTTGAGATGTATTTTTGTGTAACATTCTTCTCTATCTTCTTTTCTATTATGGCAATGAGCCCTTCTTTCTTCTGGGCAGAATGCCCTCCAACAGTGAGACCTTGTAACCATTTTTTCTATTACTTTATATTGTGAGCTAATCCTCACTATGGTTTTTCCCATCTTGGTTTTTCCACATAAATTTGGTGTTCTCTTGTGTGTGGTGTTGAGTTTTTTCAAAAAAATTATTTTCTTTTTATGCTAAATCATTATAACAAACTAAGGGTTAATTGAATGAATGTGGTTCTAAATGTTTATGATGGTTTTGAAGTTTTAAGGTACAAATGATTCACCCCCCTCTCATTTGTCTTATGCATTCAACAAGTGGGTCCTTAGATAGTGATTCCACCATTCTATAATCTCTATTGTAACCGGTTATAATATATTGTGAGCTAATCCTCACTGTGGTTTTCCCCTTTCAAGGTTTTTCCACGTAAATACGACATTCTTGTGTTCCTTGATGTGATACATGCTTTATATGTTCCTTTCCATTACTAAAATTTTAATGTGATGCTTTGAATGCATGTTTAATTTGATAAATTTGATGAGTTTCAGTGAATATTGATTTACTCCCCTTCTCAGTATTTTGGGCGTTCAACAAATACAACTATTGAGGGGACTTGAATATGATACAAAAATGAAACTTATTATAATGGCTAAAGTTTATGGGGATCAAGGAGAAAATAGGGCACAAAGAGATAATATAAATAATTACAAACTCATTCAAATTTTACAAGTGCTAATAGTCATCATGGCTACTTTTCCCATCCTAGGCACTCCATGAGGGAAAATAAATGCCTTTTCATATCCAATGATAAGAAAGATTCTTCATAACTCTTGTGTTGACTTATTTTGTAACTCTTTACTTTAGTGTCAATACAAATACATGTAGCAGAATAAAATATTATAAATACGTATTCTGACACACATAGGGGCATCTAGTATCACCTTCTCCATTTTATTTTGAGTACATAAATTATTTATCTTCTACAGTTAAATCAAAAACTTAGAATTGCAAGGTGAATGACACCTATAATACTAACATGAACTATTTTCTTTCACTTAGGAAAATCCTTAGATTAGATCCAATAACATCCATGAGTTAAATTGGGTCTCTAATTGTTTCAAATCCAAGTTTAATAGTTTAATTGAGCGAAGAAGATTATTTTGACCAGAAAACCCATATTGCTATTATGTATAAAATATATATCACTACTGTCAATTATATGCTTCAGTAGGATCTTTCCAACCCTAAAAAAAAAAAAAATTTATACCTAGCTAATATTATCCTTAAAATTCTTATGTCAAAATATTATGAAAGGCAAGTCCTTAAAGTCGCCAATCAAGATATGAAGGTCTCAATTTCTCTTCATGATACTTCTCACCCTTCACATTTAAAGGATTCATCCTCCATTGTCTATTCTCAAATCCAATACCCCACCTTTTCTATTCCACACTCCACTTCACTACTTTCTACTCCTTTAATATTTGCATCCCACCAACCCCATTCATCTTGAATTGCTCCTACTAAAAATTCTTTGTTCATACACTCATTTATATCATAACCTAATTATACCTTGTCATATTCCTTATAATATCAATTCCCCTCCATCACCCCATCCCAACCTATATATACCACCATATCATTTTTCACAATGCCACCCCTACCTCCACTATCAAACAATCTACCTTTGATACTATTATGAAGAGACTTGATGATGTTCAAAGTAGATTGAGTGATTTTCCTTTAAGTGAAATATATCTAATGAGATTAAGCACAATTATTTTTCTTATGACATATTAGCATGTTTATTCCAATGGATTTTGTGGCCCCATATTTTGAGACATACAATGGTAAATGAAATTTTATGACACAAATTAGATGTTTCAATGATACATGATTGGATTATATGTATGATGATCATTTAATTTCTAAATTATTTTCACATACATTGAAATATTATGCACTTGAGTGATTGTATTCATTGCCACATAGTTTTATTCACTCATATATCAAACTTGTAAATGCTTTTGTACAAAATTTCATTTCAACATTGGTATTAAGATCTTTATTATTTGGCGTAATGTAAAAAAATAATTAATGAATGCATCCACAATTATGTTATATGTTTGTAGTAGGAAATTGTACTCCCTTTTAAGTGAGTACAATTTCACACTTAGTTTGGACCTATTTTAGTGACCTTACATTTATTCACTTTTACCCTTCCTAAAGAGGCCCCTAATTCCTTTATTATTCATCCCAAGGCCTATTTTTATTATTTTTTGACATTAAAACATGCATTGAACAAATGTATTTAATTAATTAATGTCCCCAAGACAAATTGGTCCTGGACTTATAGGCCAGGAGCCATTCACCAATGGGTGAATGGGTCCCCTTTAAGTCGCAAAACCAAATTTTAAATATGTTTTTAGCGGTATTTTAAAGTCTCAAATTCAAGTTTCAAGTGTCAGTTGTCAAGATCTAATATTTGAAAAATTAGAGAAGAAGCCTATAAAAACTAGTCCTTTCACCGTTTCAAACTAGATTTGGAGAAGTAAGAAAGGAGAAATTTTGAAGAGCAAAGAGAGAAAATTCAAGCATTCAAAGTTGAAGTCTTGGAGCAAAATTTAGTTTGTATTTGTAGGTCTTCAAGCTTGTTTGTCAAATATTTGATCAAGCATTGTTCTTGATTGAAGGTTGATGCAAATAGTGGATCATGATGGATTCTAGGTTTGGGAGATGCATTTGGCCATTTCCCTTAACCTAATGACTTATTTCCTAGTGTTCCCATCTTCAAGCTTCATTCTACTAGAAACCTACAACAAGGTATTATCATACTTCATATTTATTAGGGTGTTTTGACTTCTCCCTAATTGAATCTTTATCATTTATCATTGTCATATAGGAATCATGCTCTAATGCACTTGAATATGGTTTCTTTGCATATTATATCTTAAAAACCTTAGATGCACTTAAGGTTAGGGCTTTCACACACTATAATTTATCATATCTCTATCTTTTATCAAGGTTTAATTACCAAACTTGGGGTTTGACTGAGGCAAACCCCCATACACACAAATAAACATTTTCTTTTGTAGATTTATCACAAATCTGGATCTAAAAGTGAATATTTGCAAGTACGGGAGTACAGTGCAGACAAAGGGCTACAGTTTCAGCTTTTGATGTTTCAGAAGAGGACACAAAGACCCATTCACCCTTGGGTGAATAAGTCCTTGATCAAAGCTCAAAACCCACTTTTTATGACAAGTACACACCATTCTGCCCTTCTCAAATTTGCCTGCCAACTATCATTTTATTTTTGTTATCATAAAATTCTACACTTCAAGTGTTAGGTCATAACATTCATTTAGTTAATGCAATTTAAATTAGACCAAAACATTGCAAATCTGTCATTTTTTTCATAAGAAAACATCATATCCCAAAATAGGGTTGGCTCACCTCAAGGTTGAAATTCAATCCTATCCCTTTGAGATCTATTTTTCTAATGAAATTAAGGAAAAGGGTATTTGGATCTTAGGCCATTTCGTCATTGATTTAACACATTGAGCCCCCCTTTTTCTTTCATTTCATTTTGGTGAACCTGGCATTGTACATCATAAATTCTAATTTGGAAGTCTCTAAAACCCTAGATCTAGGTTTTTCATTAGTTGTCTTTGCATCTCATTTAGGGTTTCAAAATTGCATTTGGCATCATTAAAATTCACAAAAATCCAAAAATATTGCATACATATTAGTTGTATCAAGGGTATCTTTTAGTCATTTAAATCAAAATTTCATCAAAATTGCATTCAAAAAGTTGTCATTTTTGTTCACTTTTTTTCATTTCTTGCATTTGCATTTAGATAGAAAATTTTGGAAAATTAGTCACAAAAGAAACATTCTGCAACCTAAAATAGTAAACACAATAGTAGCTCAGACATTGCATTTTTCATTTTTCAGAACCCTGAGCAAGGATCCATTTGCCCTTGGGAAAACCTATCCTTGTAGAGGTTTCCTTACAATATTCTAGGTGCATTTTTGTCTCTATTCTTGCTTTCTATTTCTGTTGTTAAATCTGTAATTTGAAATTCTGAAACAATTTTTTTTGCACATTAAAGAAATTTGTCCTTCTGATTAAATTTTGAAAAAAATGAGAAAGTTTTTTTTGTTTCAATATTGGATAGTTTCACATCTATAGACATTTTCTTTACTTTTTTCATCATTGCATAGCTTAGATAGACTATTTTTCATTTTGCAATTATTGGAAACCATAAACCATCCCAAAACATTAAACAAAAAAGTGTACACTAAATGATAAACCTTGGAGAAAGCATAGTTATCTGATCATGTCAAATCTCTTTCTACAAGTTAATATATCCCTCAAGCCATTTAGTAATGATGAATTTAACATGTTAGATGAAGCCCTTGAGGATTTCATCTCACAAATATCATCCACTAAGGCTTGTCATAACAAATTAAAACAAAGGGAAGTTAATGCAATCACACCTCAACTTATCATTTACCCACCTTCACAACAACCGCAAGACCAAACCAAGCTTGTGCTTATCATAGGACCACCTAAAAACAAACCAAAACCTCTATAGTGTATCTTAAATTTTTCAAGGCAACTCACTAGTAACAATGTTTCACAACCAAGTTATAATACTATTGCTCACACATATAATACAAGGAATAATAGGAAACCACAAACCATACCTACTTCATTACCACTACCTCAACCTATTTTTCCTAGTGCTCCTCACTTGCCTCTGTATAATGGAAAGAAGTATGATCTTGTGGAAGTTCGCAACACTCCTGCTAATATTTCTTTATGGGACCTCATTCAAGCATCACCTAATTATCATAGCATTCTTCAAATCACTTTACAACAAGTTGTGGTCCCTCAAAGTACTTTACAACAAGTTGTGGTCCCTCGAAGAACTTTACAAGTTGTGGTCCCTTCTAGTGCACAACCAAATGATGTAGTAGCCCCAATTCAAGGTATGAATTCAGTCAACTTAGACATTGTCTTTCATCAAGATGAGTTACCTCCATTAGAAGTGAAAAAATAAAATGAGGTTTTGATGATAGTGATTGTCATTAATAAGTTCGGTATAAAATGTTCTCTCATTGATAATGGTTCGAGACTCAATGTTTGTAGTGTAAACCTTATAAATAAGCTTGGAGTGGACAAGAGTAAAATTCAATATCTATCTATGGATTTGATAATGTGGGAAAACAACTGCTTAGTGTGATAGCATTACTTGTTGAAGTAGGTAACGTTACATTACAAACTCATATTCATGTCATGCCTCAAGAACTATCATATAATCTTCTCTTAGGTAGACCTTGGATTCATGAAATGAATGGAGTCCCTTCACGCTTCACCATTTAATGAAGTACACTTATTAAAACAAGGTCTACACAATCAAAGTTGACCTTCAATCAGAAATTTGTTTACAAACTGAAATAGGCATGAAAATTCCTTTAAGAACATTGATACCAACTTCAAAAGTTGAACCTGTAGAAGAAGAAGAAAAAGAGAAATGTTTATCATCAATCACAAAGATATTGGATGATTATTTGGGTTCATTGGATTTTACACCTACATTCATGGGAGAATATAAACTCACAACAAAAGAATAAAAAAAGGAAAAATAAACATTGATTGTATCAACACAACAACAAGAAGAATCATCACAAGCATCCAAGTTGATAACTTTTAACAAAGAAGAAGACACAAATTACACAACCGATTATGATGAGCTTAATCATGAGCAACTACCATCCTCGAAGTCAATCAAATCTCTCTATGGAAGAGGGTATCAACTCTTGAAACAACTTGGTTATAATGGAAAAGAATGTGGCATGAACAAACAAGACATTTTTGTCTCTATAGAGCCTAATATACAAGAAACAATGAGAGTTCTTGGATATTGTCCTTCTAAGATAACAAAAGCATTGAAAAATCCTTCACTTAATATCAACACTATCACACAGGATTATCCTAAGACAACTCGCACATTGGCGCATCCTAACTTAATAGATACCACAAGTGATGATATACCAATGGATTACTTTCAAAAAGATGATGCTTTAGCAAAAAATTTGGAAGTATATGATAATTTACCAACTCACCGCCACAAACAAAGACTCACTTGTACCTTAAGCAATAAGGTATACTTTGGTTAAGAAACTAAGATGATTGATATTGAATGGGATGACGATGAACAAGTTCCTGAAGTTCCAAATCAAAGTGCATTAATTATGGGAGATACAATCAACATACCAATGGATACATCTAATGAAGAGAAGGTGATTCAAATAGGAAAGTTTCTTGATGATAATGAACAAGAAGATCATGCAACATTAGTACATGACTTTCCTGAAATCTTTGCTTGGACTTATTTAGATATGTCTGTTATTGATGCTAAGATAGTAACGCACAACATTGTTCTTGAAAAATATGTTAAACCCATGAGACAAAAGATATGCAAGATGAATCCTAAAATAGCTTTGTTGGTGAAAGAAGAAATTGAAAATCTCATAAATTCAAGCTTTAATAATCCCATTGATTATTCACCATGGATATCTAATATTGTAGTTGTGGCAAAACCTAATAATTGTATTAAGATGTGTACAGATTTTCATGATTTGAATAAGGAATCCTTAAAATATGACTTCCACTTCCTAATATCGACATGATAGTGGATTCCACTATGGGCCATGCCTTATTGTCATTCATGGATGGTTTCCTAGGTTATAATAAAAATTTCATCAACCCTCAAGAGAAATGCAAGACAACCTCTACCATGCCTTGGGGGAAATTTTTTTGGGTTGTTATGCCTTTTGGATTAAATAATGTTGGAGAAACATATCAAAGAGCTATGGCACTAATATTTCATGATTTCATCCACAACATTTTGGAATATCATGTTGATGATATTTTGGCTAAGTCTTTAACTCATCTAGATCATGTCAAAATCCTTCTAAGATCTTTGAAAGAATTCATAAGTACAACATGAGGCTAAATATAAAGAAGTGCATCTTTGGTGTGGATAGTGGAAAACTCTTGGGTTTTATAGTGTCACATAGAGGCATTGAGGTGGAGACAAAGAATATTGATGTTATCATCAATATGCCACCTCCTAAAAATATTTCTCAATTACATAGTTTATAAGGAAAGATTCAAGCAATCTGTTGTTTTGTGGCATCACTAGTGGATTAGACTCTCCTCTTTACCCAACTTCTTAAGAAGGAATCAAAATTTAAATGGAATGAGGATTGTAAACAAAATTTTGAAAATATGAAAGAGTATCTAGCTAATCCTCCCGTCTTGCAACCTACTATTCAAGGAAATCCATTCATTCTTTACATATCAACATCTACTCATGCTCTAGCAACATTATTGGCTCAACAAGATGAAAGTGGCAAATAACATCCTATTTATTACATTAGATGGATATTAATCGATTATAAAACTTGGTATACAACAATAAAAAAATAATGTTTGAATAAATTGTGTTTGCTACTAGTAAATTGAGACACTATTTATTAAATGCAGAGGTGCATGTTGTTACAAAGTTTGATCCTTTGAAACATCTTTTCGCTAAAACAAATTTGTTAGGATGTTTAGCTAAATGGGTTATGTTGTTAACTAAGTTTAATCTTAAATTTATTCCTCAAAAGGAAATCAAAGGATAAGCCTTCACCAACCATTTAGCTAATGCTCCTTCACCATTAACATCACCTAATCATGAATCATTCACTGATGAAAATATGTTGAAAACTGAAAAGGAAACATGGGAATTGTATTTTGATGGTTCAAAGTGTTGAATTGACTCAGGGGCAGGGGTTTTATTAATATCACCTTTAGGAAAGCCTATTCCCTTATCTTATCATTTAAACTTCCTATATGCCAATAACACTGTAGAATAAGAGTCGAAGGTATGATCACTGAGCTAGTCAATGAGGCAGTTCGGTCTAAGTCAACAAAGCATAGGGTCTTCTCAAACTAGAATGACAAGATAAAAAAGATATTCACAAGTTTAAAAACCCCCTTCAATGCGGGATAGTTAAGGATGATATTGCACTGAAAAGGAGGAGAGAGGTAAAATGGGAGGCCCTAGAGGAAGGGTGGGTTAAAATTAATTTTGATGGGGCTTCAAGGGGTAATCCTGGGCTTGGGGGGTAGGGTGTGTGGTGCAGGACAACTAAGGAAAAATAATTACTGGCAATTCCATCCATCTTGAGACTTGCACTAATAATGAGGTAGAGACCAAAGCTGCTTTCAGTGGTCTCTAGATGGGGGTGGAGATTGGGGCTCATTGCGCCCATCTAGAAGGGGACTCCCTTATTATGGTCAATGTTATCCAGCTCAATAGCGCACCAAATTGGAACTTGAACCACTGGTGGCGACCCATAAAAGAGATACTAGATAAATTAAATTCATACAAGATCAGCCACATATATAGAGAAGGTAATGATGTGGTTGAAGAGCTAGCCAAGGAGTGGTAGAAAGTGCACAAAATTAAGATGGATGCCAGGGTGGAAAAGGTGGAATGTTGATGGGACAAGATTCATCAATGTGATGCAAGCCTCGAGCACGTTGTGATAGGCAGGGAGTGTTTTGATCTTGATTGCAAGTTTTAGGCTTGTGGTATGGTCAAGCCTCTAAAGTTTTACCATGTACACTAGGAAGGTGCATGCTAGAGGATGTTGTGGCAATCTTGGCAGAAAATTGGGAATGTGGTGACATGTTGGCCTATATTTACTTTGATGTGGGTGTAATCGGATCCTATGAAGCTTGTTGTTAGTTCGTACTTGAAGTGTGTGAATCTTAAATATGATCTCATTTCCAATCATGGTAGGCATAACTAGCAGTTTGATGATGGGATTAATAGGTGAGATTGGTCTAGTCACAAGTGGTGGCATATAGTGGTGGGTTGGCTTCTTCACTCCAAGCTACTCACATATCTAAAAAATTACAAGGACGTCCACTCAAGCAAGTAAAAATTAGTGATCATAATGGAAAGGTAAGGTTGGCTTCTACAAATAGATGATGGGCTATGGGAATTTCACCATTCTATTTCCAAATGTGAAGGGTAAAGGGTGAAGAGTGTCTGGGTGCCACGATAGAAACACCTATCTGCCTTCACTCCGTTAGAGCTATAAAATTCTGAATAATTTCACAAGTTGTTTCATACCCCTGAGCTTCCAAAATAATCCTCACCATGTGCACAGGGCCTCTCTTCATAACATTTTTCTCATACTTTGCCGTGTAGTTCCAAAAAATCCATCAAGACTTGAGTATTTCATATTTATTTTCCTATCGGCATGAGATAGTGAGGGTCTTCCCATTCCATAATGCATTCTTTTACTGATGTATATTTTACAGCCTATCGGCAGGACACTATCTATTGTCTCGGCAACAGAAGAAAATTCATATCAGCAAGAATGATATCACCGGGGTGAGGTCTCATTGAATGGGTCATGTCTCACCGACCAGTACACGAGGAGGTTTATCGGCTAGATAAAGGTCGTCAGACTGAGGTCTTAGCGAAATCTTATTGTCTCACCGACTGGCACATAGATTGATGTATCAGCCAAACTAAGGGGTCTCGGGGTGATGTCTTACCGATTGTTTCATGTCTTACCGACCGGCAACAAAAAGAACGTATCGGAAAAAGATCTTTCATCAGAGTAAGTCATAGCGACCCATATGTCACACCAATAAGGATATACATATCAGTAAGACTAAAGTGCATCGGAGTAATGTCTCATCAAACGCGTCTAGTCTTGCCGATAAAACACAAAAGGATTCTATTAAAAGGTTATCAGGGTGAGGTCTCACTGAATGCCTCTGGTCTCGCCGACAAAGCGCAAAGGAATTATATCGATGGTCTTTGGAATGAAGTTATATAGTCTTTCCGACCCGTTTGTCATGTCGAAGTGTTTCATCGGTGAGAAAATGATTATGTCTCGGCGACAAGAATGTATCACGGGGCATTTCAGTAAGACACAAGGCGTTCTATGAAACCTCTCCCTAACTCTGAATTGTCACAGCGAAACACATATGACGAAGGGCGACTGTTGGCGAGACTCCAATTATCGATGTGACGGGGGGACATCATAGCGATGTACAAAGGGATGACTGTCGGCGAGACATTGGTCTTCAGTATGACTACAGGATGTCTCAGCAAGTGTTCAGCGAATGTTAACAAAAGCCCGAATACAACTGATCGTCGATGTTGGAATTGTGAAGGGATGTGTCTTTTCATATGCAAATTTATAAATATCCATTTTCGATTGTAAAAAGGGGATATTAGAAATTAGATATTAGATATACAGTAGATAGATTAGAAATGGATACAGTAGAATAAAATTTTCAGAACAGAGACTATGATGCATGATTTCAAAATGGAGATATCAATGAAAATCAGTTGATGTGGCGGCTCATTTCTAGTGTCAATTGTTTGTTGTGCTTATTGAAAGGATTACTAAGTTGTCTCCAAGATTGATGCTTTTTGGTTGTTTAAATTGATATAACAAGTTTATATTCAGTTTATCAGTGCACATTTGTTGTATCTGTGTGGTTGATTGGTCGGTTCTTTCAAGAAAAGATTAAATCCTTTTGATTGATCATAGTAATCAGGGAAATTCATCTGGATCATTAAGAAGAACTTAGTAATCACAGTCTTGCATGTTTATACAAGTTATAAACAAAACATATGCAAAACAATTCGAGTGTTCTCCAGAAATAAGTTGCCCATTTCTATTTCATTTGACTCTGCATACCCAATAAGGCACTAATCTCTGCATTTTCACTATTTAGATTCATTCATTCTCTTTACATCTGTTAACTGAACATATTAGGATCTAGCTTTGAATATTGCTATACAATTTATACCAAATTTAGTTTTATTTGTCCACTCCCATCTGCCATTGTGGGCAATACATTTCAAGAGAAATAAGCAAATTAAGTTTGCTTCATTCATATAGGTACACCCGCCTAGGTCTAGTAGCACCTGAAGAGTATAAGGTCTAAATCTTTTGACCTTGTCTGTTACCCTAAAATGTACCAAGCGATTGGCGACCTCTTGAGGCATTTCACTTGCGTTTTTGAGAGCTAACAAATTGGCAACTCTATTGGGGACTAAATTCAAAATCAAGGCCTTAATCATAGAGTCAGAAACTTTGTACAGACTCCGCTGGGAAAAATAAATAATAAATACTTTTCTCACTTTTAAGAAAGTGAGTGGCGACTCTGATAGAAGCATAGCATTTGTCCAAACATGAAAGGAAGAAGATCTCAATACTGGGGAGGTCATACTGGAGGTCCTGCTAGCAACAGTAAGTGGACACACAGGGATGACAAGGTTGATAAGGGAAAAAGGATAAGTGAGGACATGTGCATAACAAAAAAAGACAAAGCATCAAGAGCACATTGTGAAACATATGATCGCTATGATACATGGAGAGATAATTCAAGTGCAGAACTTTGTACCCCTAAAGAGCAAAGGAATCCTTTTTGTGATCTTCAAAAACAACCAGAGTTTGATGCTAAACTCAAAGCAGAGGGACTCAGATATCAACTGGAATCTGAACAAAGAATGGAGGGTAACCAAAATGATTTTATTGATCATGTAACTCCTCAAGATAATTATGATTCTTTAACTCCTAAAGAAGTAAAAGCACAGTATGAGTTACAGAAAAAGGAGATTGAAGAACTAAAAGCTCAACAGGAGAAAGCCCAGATGATACAAGCAATGAGAGACTTTAAATTGCAGAAATCCCAAATTACTACTCAAGCAGCTGGTTGCCCAAAGTATGTACCGCCTCATAAGTAGGGTAATAATGGTGTAGGGCCTTCTGATCATTCAAGGGCTCCTCACAATCAGATAGGGAATCAATATAGATAGCCAAACCATCCACCGCATATTCCCTCACAATATACAAATATACAACCACCTCATGGTCAGCATTATGTGCCACATCAATACAATAATATGATGTATCAGTATCAGTACCCACCTAACCCTCCTCCTCAATACACAACAATGATCAGACAATTCGACTTGGCAGGGTTTCAATTATACCCTTATCCAATGGATGGCAGTTGGAGAAGTCTTGTCCCGAAGTTTACAGGGAGTAGTGCAATCACTGTTGAAGATCATTTAAGGAGTTTCAATGCTTTCATCCAAGATTTGGATGTGCCATATGAAGATTTACACATGAGGATATTTATGATGTGGCTTATTGAAGAAGCCAGAGATTGGTTCAATAGCCTAACAACAGCCTCTATTGATTCTCTCCAAGGATTTCAGGACCGATTCCTCGAGCAATATGGGAATCTAAGTGCACCAGATGTTGCTCTTCATGAATTAATGTGGATTCTGAAAGATCAGAATGACACAATTTATGATTTCAATTGGAGATTTAACAAATTGCAGACTAAAATACCTCCTTGATCAAAGTTGCCAGATTTTGTATCATTGAGTGTTTATTTTAATGCGTTTGATCCAAAAATAGGGTATGAATTGAGAAACAGGTTCCCAAGAGATTTGGCTGAAGCCCAAAAGATGGCATTAACAATTGAAAACAATAGGAGGGCTGTTGGGATGATCAGTAAGAGAGACAATCCTAGGGTTCCTCAGCAAAACAATAATTATCAATACAGACAGGAGAACACATACATAAATGAAAGGCCTAGGCTACATGACATGCCCTATAATAAAAATTGGAAGGATGGAAAACCTGTAATAGATAGGCCTAGAAACAAGGAAACTCCTGATCCATTGAGGAAGAAAGGAACCTATATGGTAAATAACAATTATTTCTGTGAAGTTTGTGATAAGCCACATTCCCCAAATTATTGTGTTGTAGCCCAAAGAATGCAAGAAGAGGGAATATTGATGGGAAACAGTGGAGAAGATCACATAGTGTATTTAACTTCAAATATTTTTCACCATGTTGAGGAGAGGTACTCATCTTCAGAGGATGAAGGTTATGAGTATGATGTTTCAAATCAAAGATACAATGTCCATATGGCTGAACAACAAGTCCTTTCTGACTCTAAAGAAGATTATACAGAGCCACATTCTGTTGAGGTGCCTACTCAATGCAGCATGAGGAAACTCACTAAAGAGGAGATAGAGAGATTAACCATTGTTGCGGTTGAGGAAGCAAAGAGTAAGTATTGGTTGAGAAATAGGACAATGAATGAGAAGGAAGGTGTCCCCAGGGGAATCTTTGTGAAGGATCAAAAGGTGACACAAGGAATTGTGAAGAAAGCAGAAAACAAACAGCATGATAAAAATGAACAAAAGCTTGTCCAAAAGCGAGAAGTTAAAGAGCTACACAAAGAGATGCAAAAGACTAATCAAAAGGAAGAGAACAAAGGAGAAACATTGAAGCAGAAGAAAATGATTAAGGCAGAAGGCTCCTCTTTTGACTTCACTCAGGCATTATCCCAGGTAAAAATGTTTGTTCCATTACTTGAGATGATGAAAATTAAGGAATATAGAGATAGTGTTGTTCAATTGATAACAAATGGAAATGAAAAACATATGAATTCTAAAAATAAAGTGGCTACTAAAGCAGTTAGTAGGCAGGAGAAAGTAAATATCCCAGAAGTCTGCTTGAGTGATGTATTAACAACTCCCCCGCAAGTCGATCCTTTTTTCACTACATTACTCATAAATAACAAATTGTTGAGGAATTGCATGATAGACTCTGGCGCTTCCATAAATATTATGCCAGTAGGAGTTATGAAGTAGCTTGGCATGTGGGTCAATACTAATGGGGGAAAGTGCTATGCAATGGATAACAGACATGTTCCTGTGGTAGGTATCATGAGAGATGTTGAAGTCAAACTGGTTGCTTATCCACAGGTGGCTTATAATATAGATATAACAGTAATTGATACCCCTCCTCAGTTTGGGATGCTTTTATCAAGACAGTGGACAGCAGTAGTTGGGGGAAATGTCCAATTTGATTTGTCTTATGCAACTATTCCAGTGAATGGTCAGGAAGTCAAGTTGTATAGGGAGCCAAGGATGAACCAGGTTGTTGACTGTGTACCTCAAGATCAAATCAATTATTTCTGTGATATGGATCTTGGCAATTTCAAGATAGAATCAGCCCAGCCAAAGTTAGTCAATACTGATCCAATTGAAAGGCATGTTGCCCAAAACTACAGTGGTGTATGGAAAATGTACTTTGATGGAGCATGCAGCTAGGAAGGTAATGGAGTAGGAATAGTGTTTGTTTCACCTATAGGTATTACATTTAAGTATTCCTTTTTGTTGGCATTTGAATGTACTAACAATGTGGTAGAGTATGAAGCCTTATTAACAGGCTTGAATATAGCTGTGAAACATAAAATTAAGTTACTGGTTGTTCTGGGGGATTCTGAGTTAGTTGTTTCACAAGTCAAATTGAAATATGCAGCAAAACATAAAAGATTGAAGCAATATAGGAATGTTGTGTGGGACACAATAGAGCTATTTGATGCATTTTCTATTGAATGGATTGATAGGTTAAAGAACATAATGGCGGACTTCTTGGAAAATGTGGCGCAAAAAAAGGATGATATCACACTAGCTAGAGTGTCACAAATTGAGTTCAAGACAAGGCCTGTTGTGCCTGATAATATATATAGTTGGCAGGTTTTTAATGATGATGCTGACCTTTTGAAATTTCTTCACTGTATAGATCAATATGAAGCCCAAGAAATTGATTTCAATGCCTTTGTTGAAGAAGTGGATGGGAAGCAGATAGTATTTGGGAAGGAGATCTTACAGCTTAAAACTAATAAGCTTCCTAGAGGACTAGTGGCATTAGAGAGAGTATATGATGGGATTGATCGGTCCCTCATGAAGCAGATGCCAGTGAAGAAGGAGGATATTGAAGAGATCAACTTGGGGACTGAGTTGGCACCAAGAAAGGTATACATAGGGAAGAAAATAAGCCCTACAATTAGAAGAATGTTGATAGCATTGCTGAGAAAATATAAACATGTGTTTTCTTGGTCTTATGAAGATTTGAAAGCATATAGGGAAGATTTGTTTTAGCATGAAATACCATTGAAGCCAGATGTAAAGCCATTTAGACATAAGCAAAGACCCATAAATCCAACATTGGAGCCAAAAATGCAGGAGGAATTGGCAAAGCTCAGAGATGGTGGCATCATTAAACCAATCAGGCACTCAACGTGGGTCTCAAACTTAGTTCCTGTAAGGAAGAAAAATGGAGATATCAGATTGTGTGTGGACTTTAGGAATCTGAATGTGGCATCTCTTAAGGATAATTACCCCTTGCCTAACATGGAAGCTATACTACATAAGGTAACAAGGTATGAGCTATTGTCTATGATGGATGGGTTTTCAGGTTACAACCAAGTTAAAGTCAAAGAGTCTGAACAGTACAAAACAACTTTTACAACCCCATGGAGGACATATGTATACATAAGAATGCCATTTGGTCTCACAAATGCAGGAGCAACCTTCCAAAGAGCTATGGACGTAGCATTTGCAGATTTGATTAATGCTATCATGGTGGTGTATTAGGATGACCTTACTGCATATTCAAAAAGGGTTGAGGATCATGTGGAACATCTGGAAAAGGTATTTATTAAAGCTCTGGAATATGGGATTAGTCTGAACCCTAAAAAGTGTCATTTTGCAGTCATAGAGGGTAAGCTCTTAGGACATATTGTGTCAAAGGAGGGGATAAGAATTGATCCTGAGAGGATTAAGGCCATAGATAACATTCCTATCCCTAAAACTGTTAAGGCCATCCAGTCATTCTTTGGACAGATTAATTTTGTTAGGAGATTTGTATCTAATTTTGCTGAAATTGTGAAGCCCATATCAAAGATGTTGAGGAAAGGACAAAAGATAGAATGGACTATCGAGGCATTGGAAGCTTTTATATCCATCAAAAGGGCCATCAAGGAAGCTCCTATCCTTAAATCTCTAGATTTTGCAAAACCTTTTCAGATATTTTCAGTCGCTTCAATGCACACTAGTGTTGTTGTTATGCTACAGAAGAATGAGGAAGGTCATGAACAGCTTGTGTCCTTTTTCAGTAAGTCATTGCAGGGGTCAGAGTTGAAGTATGATATAATGGAAAAATAGTCTTTTGCATTGGTAAAAGCTACAAAGGCTTTCAGGCCATATCTTGTTGGAGCTAAAGTGATTGCCTGTGTCCCTCATGCGACTGTTAAGGATATTCTAACACAGTCTGAGGTAACTAGAAAAAGATGTAGATGGATTAATAAAATCCAGGAGTTTGATATGGAGATATAGATCACTAAATTGGTGAAGGCCAGGGTTTGGCTAGATTAATGGCAGAAGCAAATATTGAAGCAAATCAAGTTTGCAATATAGAAGGGGAAGAAAATGCAATTGTGAGCATTGAGCATACTCCTTAGTATACAGACATCATGTATTACCTTAAATACATGAAGTGCCCAGAAGGATTGAGTAACAGCCAAAAAAGAAATTTGAAGCTACAGGCATCTAAGTATGTATTCATGGAAGGTGATTTGTTCTAGAAGAATAGGGACGAGATATTGTTGTTGTGTCTGGATGAATCACAAGCAAAGCATGTCTTAAGAGATATGCATGAAGGGATCTGTGAAGGCCATTACTTTGCAAAGACAACTGCACATAAAATTCTCAGAGCAAGTTACTACTGGCCAAAAAATTTTAATGATTCCTTTTCATATGTAAGAAAATGTGAAGTTTGCAAGAAATTCTCTGGAAAAAGAAGTATCAGGGAGCTTTACCACTTCAACCCTTGCAGGCCGATGCCCCTTTTCATCAATGGGGAATTGATTTCATTGGGGAGATACAAGAAAAATCAAGTGGAGGGCATAAGTGGATACTTGTAGCTACTGATTATTTTACCAAATGGGTAGAAGCAGTCCCAACTAAGCAGGCTACAAGTAAAGTTGTGACAATTTTTTTAATGGAGAACATTATCACTCAGTTTGGTACACCACTAAGACTGGTTACTGATAACGGGATGTGTTTCAGATTTGATGAATTCAAAACCTTTTGCAGCACATATGGTATTGCCATTTCTTATGCAGCCCCTTACCATCCACAAGCTAATGGTCAAGCAAAGTCCAGCAATAAGAGTCTTCTTAAAATCATAAGGAGAATGTTGGGTCAAAATAAGAAGGCTTGGGATTCAAAATTCAGACTGGTCGTGTGGGCTGATAGAATCACTGTAAAGAAGGCAATTGGAAATTCCCCATTTGAGCTAGTATATGGAACACAAGCGAGGATGCCTTTACAGAATTTGTTACCAGTCTACAAGTTTATTCTTCAGGAGGACATAGATATTCCAAAGCCTATGGAGGAGAGAATGGAACAACTAGCTGAACTCGATGAGATAAGAAGAGTAGCTCAAAGTCGGAACATAAAGTTGCAGGCATAGATGAAGTATTTGTTTGATAAAAAAGAAAAAGATAGAAAATTTGAGGTGAATGATCTGGTGCTGATGTGGAATGCAAGGTGTCAGGAGAAGGGCAAGCATGGGAAATTTGAAGCCTTGTGGCTGGGACCTTTTGTGGTTGTTGGAAAGAAAGGTGAAGATTCATATTAGCTACAAAACATGACTGGTGAGGGACAGGAGTTGCCTGTACATGGGAAATTCTTGAAGCTTTTTTTTCTCTTGAGCAGCATAGAGGATTAATGGTTTCCAGTGCATGGACAACTCTTGATAATCCTCTTTAAAATTCTTTTCCATGCATAGTAGTTTAGGATTTTGTTCATCTCCATTTCCATCTATTCCATCTTGCCCATATAACCCATCATCTTGTGTCTGGTCTGCTCACCCAATGATCTGGATCCTTGCAATGATTTCACAACCATTCATCCCCAAACGGAGCCACTGTTAGAGCTATAAAATTTTGAATAATTTCACAAGTTGTTTCATACCCCTGAGCTTCCAAAATAATGCACAGGGCCTCTCTTCATAACATTTTGCTCATACTTTGTCGTGTAGTTCCAAAAAATCCATCAAGACTTGAGTATTTCATATTTATTTTCCTATCGGCATGAGATAGTGAGGGTCTTCCCATTCCATAATGCATTCTTTTACTGATGTATATTTTGCAGCCTATCAGCAGGACACTATCTATTGTCTCGGCGACTGAAGAAAATTCATATCAATAAGAATGATATCACTGGGGTGAGGTCTCACCGAATGGGTCATGTCTCACTGACCAGTGCATGAGGAGGTTTATCAACCAGATAAAGGTCGTCGGAGTGAGGTCTTAGTGAAATCTTATTATCTCACCGACTGGCACACGAATAGACATATCGGCCAAACTAAGGGGTCTCGAGGTGATGTCTTACCAATCGTTTCATGTCTTACCAACCGGCAACAGAAAGAACGTATCGGCGAAAGATCTTTCATCGGAGTATGTCATAGCGACCCATATGTCACACCAATAAGGATATACATATCGGTAAGACTAAAATGCATCGGAGTAATGTCTCATCGAACCCGTCCAGTCTTGCTGACAAAACACAAAAGGATTCTATTAAAAGGTTATCAGGGTGAGGTCTCACCGAATGCCTCTGGTCTCGCCGACAAAGTGCAAAGGAATTATATCAATGGTCTTCAGAATGAAGTTATATAGTCTTTCTGACCCGTTTGTCACGCTGAAGTGTTTCATCGGTGAGAAAATGATTATGTCTC
Organism: Sequoia sempervirens; assembly: GCA_007258455.2. NCBI lineage: Eukaryota > Viridiplantae > Streptophyta > Pinopsida > Cupressales > Cupressaceae > Sequoia > Sequoia sempervirens. The sequence continues at coordinate 197,473,589 of VDFB02000002.1, read as the reverse complement.
GGCGACAAGAATGTATCACGGGGCATTTGGGTAAGACACAAGGTGTTCTATGAAACCTCTCCCTGACTCTGAATTGTCACAACGAAACACATATGACGAAGGGTGACTGTCGGCGAGACTCCAATTATCGATGTGACGGGGGGACATCATAGCGATGTACAAAGGGATGACTGTCGGCGAGACATTGGTCTTCGGTATGACTACAGGATGTCTTGGCGAGTGTTCAGCGAATGTTAACAAAAGCCCGAATACAACTGATCACCGACGTTGGAATTGCGAAGGGATGTGTCTTTTTAGATGCAAATGTATAAATATCCATTTTCAATTGTAAAAAGGGGATATTAGACATTAGATATTAGATATACAGTAGATAGATTAGAAATGGATACAGTAGAATAAAATTTTCAGAACAAAGACTATGATGCATGATTTCAAAATGGAGATATCAATTAAAATCAGTTGATGTGGCGGCTCATTTCTGGTGTCAATTGTCTATTGTGCTTATTGAAAGTATTTCTAAGTTGTCTCCAAGATTGATGCTTTCTGGTTGTTTAAATTGATATAGCAAGTTTATATTCAGTTTATTAGTGCACATTTGTTGTATCTGTGTGGTTGATTGGTCGGTTCTTTCAAGAAAAGATTAAATCCTTTTGATTGATCACAGTAATCAGGGAAATTCATCTAGATCATTAAGAAGAACTTAGTAATCACAGTCTTGCATGTTTATACAAGTTATAAACAAAACATATGCAAAATAATTCGAGTGTTCTCCAGAAATAAGTTGCCCATTTCTATTTCATTTGACTCTGCATACCCAATAAGGCACTAATCTCTGCATTTTCACTATTTAGATTCATTCATTTTCTTTACATCTGTTAACTGAACATATTAGGATCTAGCTTTGAATATTGCTATACAATTTATACCAAATTTAGTTTTATTTGTCCACTCCCATCTTCCATTGTGGGCAATACATTTCAAGAGAAATAAGCACATTAAGTCTGCTTCATTCATATAGGTACACCCGCCTAGGTCTAGCAGCTCCTGAAGAGTAGAAGGTCTAAATCTTTTGACCTTGTCTGTTACCCTGAAACATACCAAGAGATTGGCAACCTCTTGAGGCATTTCGCCTGCGTTTTTGAGAGCTAACAGGCTCCATGAAGCAACAAATTTCTTTTTGTGGGGAGATCACTGAAAAGATGTTGAAGTCCATCATGGTGTTAGGGCACCCATTGATTGTGGCAGTGGTGAAGAGGGTGTTGAGTAGGGAATTCTTAATTGCATTCCACCGGTTTAGGGTAAATTCAAACATCATTGCAATGTTCCCGATTGTTCTCTTGTATATGGGGGTAAGAAAGGAGAAGGAAAAAATGTTGTGTCAAAAGGTATTCCAGCATGCCTTTCTAGATGAGATAGATGAATCCCTTGAAAATGTGGATGTCAATCTCATGGTTCCACTTCCCTAGAATTTCTATGTCTCTAGGTCGCGAGGCTAGGGTGATGAAATTTTTGGTTTTTTGAAATTATGAGCCAGAATACCTGGAAAAGCGTTGGGGTGAGATGGACCATGGCATCACTTTCTTATTGCAGGTGGCTGGCATGGTTCAGGCTGGATAAATAAGTTCATGGGCGAGGTAGGGGTGGTGCTAGAAGAAGATGAGGAGGACGACATTGATTGGGAGTTGGGTGAAGGAAAAGAATGGATAAACGAAGACTATAGAGACATTGAAGCCAAGTAAAACACTCCGGCTCATCATGCTTGTGGCAACGAGTATCCGATGGTGGCAAGCACGATGGTCACGAGGAGGATGCATGAGGAAGAAGATGATTAGCCCATGGCGGCTATGCAAAAGCTGAGAAGCATTGGAGATGATGATGTTTTTCCTTGGATGATGATTGTGATGCTGGGTCTTTGAAAAAAAATTGGTCTTTGTAATATATGTTTTAGTTCCTTTTTGTGCCAATTTTTTTGATGTGGGAGCCCTGATAGTTGGTGTATGTTGTTGGGTCGAGTTGGTATAGGTTGTTAGGGTTTGTAGATATCATAGCTAATGTCTGAACATGGTGGTTTGGGTTGATACACATAATTGTCAATGTATGGGATGGATTCAAATTAAACATCAATGTAAATCCTTTTTGAAAATTAATACAATGGGTGTTGCCCCTTAGCAGTTATTTAACGATAAAAAAACACTATAGAATAAGAGGCCTTAATTGTTGGAATACATGCAGGCCTTATCCTTAGGTGTTCAACACATTCGTATATTTGGTGATTCTCAATTGGCTATTAAACAGATAAATGGATCCTATCAAGTGAAACATGATAAGCTATCCCAATATAAAAACCTTACAATAACATTGCTAGAACGTTTTGAATTGTATACCATTAACAATATTCCACAAAAGGATAATCAACATGCAAATGCAATGGCAAGCGCTACTTCCCTTATGTCTCCTAAAGATCCTTCTATTGACTTCACATTCGTAGTTCACACAATCATAAAACCATTGATAGATTAAAATATGAAAGAAGCATTAGTGACCAATATTGAAGTCTCTAGAAAATGGTACACACTGATATTCAATTACTTAAAAGAAGGTACCTTTCTTAAACCAACCATTAAAAACACTAGAGCTTGTAATCAGAAACTTGCAACTAGATACATAATCCTAGCAAATGTCTTGTATAGATGATCCTTTGACAGTATCTTGCTTAGATTCCTTAAACAATTAGAGATACCTATAGCCCTTTAGGAAGCTCATGTTGGTGCTTGTGGGGGGAATTTTGGGGAAGATCATTAATTCAAAAGTTAATTCGCATAGGATATTATTGGCGACATATGGAACAAGATTGTTTTGTCAAGAACATAACAATTTGATCCACACTTCTGCTTTTGAACTTCATGCCCAAGTTCCTATTTGACCATTTTGAGTTTGGGGTTTGGACCTCATTGGAAAAATATCCCTGCCTTCTTCTTCTGGACATATGTTTATAATTACTATGATAGATTAGTTTATGAAATGGATAGAGGCAATTCCTATTCGTTCCACAACTACTTATGCAATTTGTCACTTCATATTGGAACACATTATTGCTTACTTTGGTCTTCCTTTAACATCAGTTTCAATACAATGGTGCACCATTTAAGAATAATTATGTGAAGAAATTTTTGAAAACATTTCACATTCAACACCATTTTTCAACACCTTATTAACCACAATCTAATGGTCAGGCAAAAAAAACTAATAAAACAATCGAGAAAATATTGCAAAAAGCAATAAGCAAACATAACAAAGATTGGCACACTCAATTATCTTACACATTGTGGGCCTATTGTACAAGTATTTGAACATCCACAGCAAATACACCTTATAACCTTGTTTATGGCACCGACACAATAATTCCTTTGGAGTTAGAAATTCCTTCATTGTGAATTGCTCTTAGAGGGATTATTGACGATACCACTTATAAAGAGAAACAATTACAACAACTTGAAATGCTTGATGAACAACACATAAACACTCTCGAGCATATTTAAGCTTATTCCAAAAGAATGTACAATGACGTTACAATGATAATGTCATTCCTCGCTCATTTAACAAAGGTGATTTGGTGTTATATTAAAATCAACATAATGTTAATGCCACCCCGAGTGAAAAGGAAAATTTAGTCCAAATTGGTTAGGCCCTTATATCATTGATGTAAGTTATGGGTCTATAGCATATACATTAACAGAAATAGATGGTAAACCTCTTAAAGAACCTATCAACGTTGCACATTCGTGCAGATATTACACTTAACATTTCTTTTGAATAGTGTGTATATTAAAGCATGTTGTTAGATTAAGTAGATAGTTGTTTACTTTATCTCACATTGCTTCATTCTTGACAAACATTGTTGGTGTGTCTTGAATTATGTAGAGTAATTTTTCATTATGTTTAATTATTACTTTCCTTTACATTCTATTCAAACCCATGCATGTTGTGTTAAATTATATCATTACATGCATTTAGTTTTTACATTAAATCATAAGGGCATTTAGTTTAACACAATACACTTAATTAGAATTTAGTATCTAATGTAAACATAAGTGTTTAGGTTAGATCAAATTAGATCATGGAGATATTTATTAAATAATCTTACTAATATTGTTTAATAGATCACAATGACATCAAATCCAAATAAGAACTAATAGAAATAAACATAAATGATCATATATATATAACAATTATGAAAGTTTTTGTACATGGTCACCATGATAAACTGTGACATAATACAACATAGCACATCTAGTGTGGCCTATGGCTACTAGACTCCTTAGGGCTTGGTGATGGTGCTCGTTGAGAGATAGTAGATCTTGAGTAGCTCATGGAGCTCATTCTATCTTGTAGGCCCCATACCTCACCTCTATCCATCCCCTCACATATGAGTGTTATGACGCACTCTTGATCTATCTGATCCTTATTAGCCTATACTCTAGCTAGATTTTCTTGAACTCTAGTAAGCTCCCCCTACAAACTGTTGAGTTCTGATAGCATGAAAGCATGTGACTTGCTCTTGATTGGAACCCGGGTGGATCAAAGCTCCTCATATGCAACCTAAAGCTCCACAAGTGAAACTCTCAACTACTCCTCTCTAGTTGTAGATAGATCAACGATCCTCGTACCCTCCTCGTACAGTGTCCTCCATCTAGCTAAAGGATCAAAAAGGTCAACATGGTGCCCCATGCTAGGCAGTGGCCTATGCTTTGCTCTTGTGGCCTGATGTGGGGGCATAGAGGGTGCCATTTCAGTTTTGACTCGACAAAAGAAATCTTACAACTCTCATGTACACACTACAAGATGATAATCATAAATAATATTAGAACAAGATATGATAAGTAAACACAATAACCAAAAACAAAAGAAAACTATAATAACACATCATCACCTAGATCACCAACCCGCTAATCAAGATCTCAATGTGGTATAATAGGTCCCTCATGAGTAGGAAGCATGGAAGGTGCAACACCACTACCCTCCCCATGCTTGTGAAAGATAATGTCTATTGCAGCTATTTTTTGTGCCCAGGTGACTCAAGGGCTCTCATCGGGGGCATCTGCGGTCTCCTTTGGCTCATCAGGGTCATCACTCATAATTTGTGGATCCTCCTCCTCATCCTTCTCTAGGTCCTCTACCCTATCCTCATCATTTGTGTCTCCATCTATGGCTCCATCATATCTCTCATCCCCATGACCTAGTAAAGGTCTAGTGTTGCCTGTGAAGTGATGGACAGGGAAGACATGTGTAGGTCATGCTCTCATCCACTAGTGCTCATAGGCTACTGTGGCACCTACATCATCCAAATATGACGTTGTGGGCATATCCTAGTCCTCATCATCTGAATCATTGATAATGACTTCATCAATAGTAGGACACTGAATGTCTCCTAGCTTGGAGCCACTCTGTGCTACTCTCAAATATGTAGGTCGTGTTCTAGGAGGTGCTTGAACCTGTCTGAACTACCACATAACATGGTCATGATAAATGGGAATAACTAAATTATCATGCCATCCAAGTAACAATCATTCTTGTTGCATCCTTATAAATTGTTGTGCATGATCTAGCCACTAGGATATGGTCCAATAAGGTCTCCATACTATCTCCTCCTCCTAGAGATGATCAAACTAGACCCTCTAGTACAATAGATCCCCGAAGTACCAAATTCATCTCAAAGTGCATTTGAAAGCTCTTGGACAACCCATGGCTGCTACAGTAGGATAACCAGTAGGCCTAGTACACATGGTATGCTCAAAGGCCCAGACTTGCAATAGTGTACAGTGTACTATGCTATGTAACTCTTGATATACAAATCACCCAAGATCATAATAAATATGAGCTAACATACTGTGACCCCATGCATACACATTTTGATGTCACTCCATCTAATGAATGGTTTGAACGAGGCCCCCATCTAAGTGTGCACCTCATCCATCTAGTACAAGTGTTAGGGCAATGGTTATAACCATAATTTGTCGTAACAAAGGTGAGTGAGCATATAGAAGCCACTGTATCTCAATGTGAGCTCCAACATCCTCTAATGGAATAGGATGACCCAAATAGTACTAAATACCCCATCTCATTTGTTTGTGTTTGTGATCCTCCTATAAATGGATAGTCTCACCTTGGATGGGTAATCTCATTTCTTTGTGTGAACATCCTCCAGGGTCACCATCGTCTCTCATGTCGGAAGATGGAATGTGCATGTGTTTGTATTCCACTCTCGACCAAGGATGTCAGCATATCATCATAGCACCTCATGGGTGGCATGAGGTAGATCTAGAATAGGCCAGTCTCACACAAAGTCTCAACCTCCTCCTTGCTCAGCCAAGTGACCTACTCCCGAATAAGGGTGGACAATCTACCTCTTAAACACTATTGAGCACATGGTGGAACCTAAAAGAGATGGTATAAATCATCAGTAACATGCTTAAAAACATTAACCAACCAATTAAAAGCAAAATAAAGTTTTCCTGAGACACTTGGGCCATTTTTGGACAGGGGGTCTAGGACACTTTGGCCATTTTGGGACATATGCACCAAATGGGATAGGTGCACCATTTTTAGAAGGGGTCCTAGAACCTTCTAAAAACACATAAAAAATGGTACAAAATCAAAAGAGCAATCAAAAAGGAGGGTACAATGGACTCACCATGTGTCGAAGCTCGCAACGTGCCACCTTAGCTTGTAGGATGTCTAATCTCTAAGGGTAGTATGATCATCGACTCGGCATATTCACTCCTCTGCAACAAGGTAATCTCCAAATGGTAAATATAAAAATTATGGTCAAAAAAATATTTTTTCACTAACATACAGTAAAGATTGTTAATAGTACATTTCATTCAAAACTCTGTAATGGGGGCTAGCAAACTTTGTTTTCAATGTTGTTTGTTGCATTCAATTCGTAGTTTCATCTTTGATATTATACCATGTTTATCAATATGTGGTGTTGCAACATCAATACCCTATTGTAAGAATTCACATCATAAAGTAAAGAAATTTGATGAGGCTAGGTTACTACCCTGATTCCACCTCCATAAAGCAAGCAAAATCAAGGGGGCATACATCTACCCTCAAATTTAATTCTTCGTAGAATTTTGACATGTTTTTAAGATGATTTTGAACAACTAATGAATCTATTTTGTAGGATGTGGTTCCTAACATTGTGGTTTTATAGATAACTACATTGGGGGTTTCATTCTCCCCATTTTATGAATGAAATACAATATCCATATGAGTATCCTTTATGAAGCACAATTTACTTTCAATACTTTAGCTTGCATATGCATGTAGTGTCATATGGCTGCTAAAGTGGGGGCTAAATGTAGTGTAGAAATTTGTACTCTCTTTTAGGTGATAGTACAATTTCACACTTAGTTTGGACCTATTTTAGTGACCTTACATTTATGCACTTTTACCCTTCCTAAATAGGCCCCTAATTCCCTTTATTGTGCATCCCAAGGCCTATTTTTATCATTTTTTAACATTAAAACATGCATTAAATAAATGCATTTAACTAATTAATGTCCCTAAAACAAATTGGTCTTGGACTTATAGGCTAGGATTCATTCGCCAATGGGCTAATGGGTCCCCTTTAAGTCCCAAAACTAAATTTTAAATATTCTTTAACAATATTTTAGTCTCAAATTCAAGTTTCAAGTGCCAACTATCAAGATCTAATATTCAAGAAATTAGAGAAGCCTATAAAACCTAGTCCTTTCACCATTTCATACTAGATTTGGAGAAGTAAGAAAAAAAAATGAAGAGAAAGGAAAGAACATTCAAGCATGCAAAGTTGAAGTCTTGGAGTAGCATTTTGTTTGTATTTACAGGTCTTCAAGCTCATTTTATCAAAGATTTGATCAAGCATTGTGCATGATTGAAGGTTGATGCCAATAGTGGGTCATGATGGATTCTATGTTTGGGAGATGCATTTGACCATTTCCCTTAACCTAATGACTTGTTTCCTAGTGTTTCCATCTTAAAGCTTCATTCTACTAGCAACCTACAACAAGGTATTATCATGCTTCAAATTTATTAGGGTGTTTTGACTTCTCCCTAATTGAATCTTTATCATTTATCATTGTGATATAGGAATCATGCTCTAATGCACTTGAGTAGGGTTTCTTTGCATATTAGCTCATAAAAACCTTAGATACACTTAAGGTTAGGGCTTGCACACACTATCATATATCAGATCTTTATCTTTTATCAAGGTTTAATTAGCAAACTTGGGTTTTGACTGAGGCAAACCCCCATACACACAAACAAACATTTTCTTTTGTATATTTGTCACAAATTTGGATCCAAAAGTGAAGATTTGTAGGTAAAATAGAAGAGTGTAGACGGAGGGCTACAATTTTAGATTTTGAAGTTTCAAAAGAGTACAAAAAGACCCTTTCATTGTTGGGTGAATGAGTCCCTAATCAGAGCTCAGAACCTACTTTTTATGATAGGTGCACACCATTCTTCCCTTCTTAGATCTGCCTGCCAACTATCATTTCCATTTTTGTTATCATAAAAAATTTCACTTCAAGTGTTAAGTCATAAAATTCATTTAATTAATGCACTTTAAATTAGTCCAAAACATTGCAAATTAGTCATTTATGTCATAAGAAAACAAAATATCCCAAAATAGGGTTGGCTCACCTCAAGTTTGAAAGTCAATCCTATCCCTTTGAGATCTCTTTTTCTAATGAAATTAAGGAAAAGGGTGTTTGGATCTTAGGCTATTTCAATGTTTACAATCCTTATCCATTAAGATGAACTATCAAATAACTAATGTTGAGTTATATAAGTTATTTTCTAAAATTTTGGTTCTAAAATTCAATTTATACGACTATTTCAATGGTTATGCTTCATTCACATATTTTTTGTGCAAATGTTTAAAGTATTGAGCTTGGGTTATTAAAGGCTATTCTAAAAAATCATCATCTGCATCTTATCCTTCCAAATTTCAATCTAAGAATTAATATTAAGGATCATGATACACCACAAAAAAAAGATAATAGGCCCAATGTAAATAATGTCAACATTAGTTCCATGGCCTCTAATGTCATCTCCATAAAGCCAAAAATTCCATATAAATTTACAAGGATTTATGGTCCCATTAATGTGGTATTACAATAGTGTTTAGGGTCCAATATGATCACTTTACCACCTATTCACCCAAGACATTGAGAATATATGTTTTTAAGGGATATGATGCTAAAATTGTTTTTGACTATTGTAGAGTTAATGAGAATGATAAGTAAAATGTGTAGGATTGAAACACATGAGAACTAAAATCTAATTGACATGAACATGATACATGTGGAAGGAAAATGATGGGGAAAACCATTTCTTTGATCCTTGTAATCAAAATTTTAAATATAAACCAACCTTGTTAAATATCATATATAATCAATTACAATGGATACTATTATAGGATGTAGACAAGCTGAGGAAGAAATACTAGATACACCTTTGCTAGAATTTGAGAAATTCATGGGTGATATTGGCAAATAATATATATAATAACAAAATCATCTCCTTCACCCATAACATTCTATAATGATGAAACCCCAAAAAATGGGTATCATGGACATTCAAACATTTAATAACATTATTAGAATATTTAGTTCAACATTCAAAGGATTATCCCCCATATGTTCCAAATATTCATGTACTTGTCTGAAACTATATAAGAACAAATTGCATCATGTAAACAAAAAAAGAAATATTAATGAAGTGTTATGAGTAACCAATGTATACTTTAGATATCTTGTGTGATATAAGATATGTTCTCACTCTTCTTATAAATATCTTGTGTGCTTTAATATATTATCCCACTCTTTTTTATAAACATCTTAAGTGTCTAGCATAATTCATCAATAGTTATCAACATTGTATCGAATCTATGGTAGCTATCACTAACTCATTTGACTACAAAATCCGACAAAAATTTCCGACAAAAGATGCATAATTAGATGTATTGTCGGGTACTTGTGATATTTAAAGTGAGAATTTCATTTTTTTCAAAAATTATGCCAAACGTTCATCAAAATTTCGACGATCCTAATTTTTCATCGAAATTTCGACGAAGATTTTTCGTCAAAATTTCAACGAACTTGTAAAGTCAAAATGTGGCCGACATAAATAAAAGTGAGCTCAACTATTTATTGCGATAGTGTTTTGCTATACTTGCGAATTTTCTCTACTTGCAAATTTATTATACTTGTGATAGTTTGTGGAGAACTAAGGACAATTTTCTTGGGAAAAATTAGAAAAAATTCAAGAAGATATCGCCAGGTTGAGGGTAGTCATTGTCTTTTTCCAGAATTCATTTGTGAAGTCATATTTGTACTTCCAGGTTTGAAAATCATATTTTAAAGCAACATCTTATCAGATTTCGTTTTTAGACTTGTGCATTTTCAGAATTTCATTTCCAGATTTTGTTGTGCAAGTTCAATATTCTGATTTTAGGAGTCTAACGGTTGGAAATCATAGTAAAATCAGAATTTAATAAGTTCTAGAATTAGCATTTTAAATTTTTTTTGGGTCATTAACTTCAGGCTATCTTCTCTTTTGTAGGGGTGATTGCATGCTGAATTTTTTTGGTGTAAAATATCAGAATTATTAGATTTTGTTACCTATCTATGATTAAAAATTATTGGAGTGTGAGTTTGATATTTTTTGAAGATCTAAATATTCAAGCTTGGTAAAGAAAAATCATGTCAATAATATTAGTCCACAACAAAATGAAGAGACACTTGCTAGATTGTGGGCTAGATTGAAAAGAAAGAGTGATGGGAAATGTTATTGTCCTTGCAATAATTACAAGGGCTTAAAGACGAGAAGACTTTTAATCACAACAGCTAAGAAACATTGTAGGCGGCATGGTCACGTTGAAGGGGGGCATGATTATCATCCATTGGTAAATTTTTCATTATATGTGTTTATATTGATTGAATTTGTAAATGTTTATATCGTTTTAACATTTTATATATATATATATATATATATATATATAAAATCACTTGATCATGATCATGGTTTATTTGTGTTAATCATTATTATAAAGGTGGGGCGCCCTAGGGCACATGATATGGATTATCACGGCCCGAAGAATGTGGTTTTGCAAGCAAAGGAACATGGAGCTGTGAATATCAAAGATGAAGTTAATGATCCTATGGAAGAAGATGATCATGAGTCAGAAAACACAGTTGAAGATGATGGTACAAATACATTGATCCATGACACATTTAGTAGCACAACTAATCATGATGATCGAAATGACTTTGATGATGTTCATGATTTACCTATACTTGAGAAGGAATACAAGCCCCTTTATGAAGGCTCCCAAAAAACTCTTCTCTCAGTTGTATTGTTGTTGGTGAACTTGAAGGTTATGAATGGTTTATCCAACATAGCAATCTCACGGATGTTAAGGTATGTCATATATGTCATATTTTTTTATCTATTTTAATTGTTGTTAGTTTATCACTAGTAAATAAAGGATGAAATATGTACCATTAATATTTTTTATATTAACAAATTATTATTTTTTGCAGATTGATTGGTGAATTTTTGTTACCACCATCAAATATTTTACCTTGCTCATACCGAGATTTATCTGGTATTATGAAAGAAATTGGAATGGAGTATCAAGAAATAGATGCATGTCTCAATGATCATATTATATATCATAAACAACATAAATTTGCAATAGAATGCCCAGAATTTCATATTAGTAGATATCGAACAAATAAACTAACAAAAAAGGTGCCTCGCAAGGTTCTTCGTTATATTCTCGTTATTCCATGTATGCAACGATTATTTAGGTGTGAAAGTTTAGCGCAATTTATGGATTACCATGCACAGAATAGAAGTGGAGATGACATTCTTCTAATGCCTACAGATGGTTCTACATTTAGGGACATGGAGGAAAAATGGCCACACTTTAAAGAAGAACCTCGTAATCTCAGGCTTTCATTGGTAGTGGATGGTGTGAATCCATCTGGAGAGCTGAGATCTATTTACTCGGTGTGGCCTATTTTTGTTATCAACAATAACATTCCTCCATGGATGTCAATAAAGAGGGAGCACATAATGTTGGCAATGATTGTTCTAAGTATTTGTTTACATCAATTTTCTTTAATGTAGTAGCATCCCATTTGTCTTATTTGTTGCATAATGACTTATATTTTTTTCATTTAATAGTCATGTACATTAATTTATATATATTGCAGTAAAATGGTTATAATAATTATGTAATGTTTATGTTCATTCAACTAGGTAAGTACCAAGTTAAAGATATGAATGTATATATTGAGCTTCTTATCGACGAGTTACTAAAGTTATGGAATGGTGTCACTATGTATGACGTCTCTAGACCAATAGGACAAAGACAATTTCAATTCCATGCAATGCTTGTATGGACAATTCATGATGCCCCAGGGCTAACACATTTTTGTGGTATGTTATAACGTTCGACTGCACTTTAATGATATTTAATTTTATGAAGTAGATAGCATGCATATTTTTTAAATAATCTATTCATTATATATAATTATAAAAATTGACATATTTAATCCAATTATATATGATCTTGCGGGTCTTCAAACAAAGGGAAAATTTGCATGTCCAATTTGTGGTCCAAAGATGAAATCTCGCCGTTCAACAAGTTTAGGAAAGTAGGTGTTTGATGAGTATAGGCACTTCCTCCACGGAAATCATAAGTAATGAACTACTGAAAAACATATTTTCAATGGGAAAAAAGAGACTACATAAAAACCACGAAGAATGACACCTCACCTATGGAAGTTGGAATATAATAGAATTAATCGTCAAGGTTATACATCAAATCAAATTGTTTATCTATCATATATGATATGTTGGAATTTATATTTTTATATTGTGTTTTGTTTACTCATGTTGTAATTGACAATGATTGTCATTGTTAATTTGTTTAACTTATATGCTTCATGAAGGTCGTCAAGGCATTAATGGTCGGCTTCCACAGGGACTGAAAAGTTATCCCAGATAATTTAGTAGGTTGCCATACTATGAGCAGATACAAATTGTGCATTTGTTTGATACAATGCATATCAGAAAGAATATAAAAGAAACGTTATGGAAAATATTGGATGGAAGGCATGACAAAGAAAAAATTGTCAAAATTTGTAGTGACATTCAGGAAGCCAATCATGCAATGAAAAATGGAATTCAATTAAATAGCGATGGAGACCAAATTAATATAAGTGCCCTTCCTTGGTTATTAACGGAGCAGCAAAGCAATGCTATAAAAGAAGTCATACGAAAAATTCGATTTCCCATAGGATTTGCTACAAACATAAACAATATCATAACAAAGAAAGGTGAATTTGGGTCAGGGATGAAAACACATGATTGGAATACCTTCATTAAGGTAATTATTCTAGTATATTATATATATATATATATGTATATTGCATGTACTTTTTAGTGTATTATGTTTACTACTTTTGGAAAAATAATGAAAAGATCATTTTATAATTGTGGTAGTACGTTCTACCTCTATCTCTCCCAGACAACTTTGACAACAATGTCAAGCAAGTTATATATGATCTTGGAAAATACATGAGGTAAGTAACGATATTTGTTCAATTCATTGTATAGATCTTATAATTGCCATTTGTTTTACTTGTTATGTAATATATTGTATATTTTTGTTAAATCTCGTTAATATATTTGTGCCTTGAATCACTTGTAGATGGTTGTTATATAAACAAATCCATAAAGAAGATATAAATTATTGAAAGAGAAAAATTCCTCGTCTAATATGTGAAATGAAAAAGTGTCTACCTTCGACATTTTTCAATGCACAAGAACACTACCTCATACACCAAGTTGAGGAGATTGAATTGTGTGGACTTGTACACACAAGGTCAATGTGGATGGTTGAGAGGCACTTGAAATTTTTGAAGGCTTTGGTTAGACAAAGAGCACATCCTGAGGGTTCTATGGTGGAGGGATATATGGTATACCAAACCATGGTATACATTACTAAATATCTTCCTAAGTTTGCAGCAAAGATCCATGTAGATTGCATTTGGGATCCCAACTCCATTAACAAATTCAAAGGGGAGTACCTAATGGGGAGAGGTAGATTGAGGAAAGTGAGAGGTAATTATAAGATGGTCATGGAGATTAATTAGAATACATTTTACATTTGGTTTTTATGTATATTGTACTTATTTAATTATTAATCTTCAATATACATCAATTATAAATTAAGGTTGTATACCGTGGTAAATAACTAATTATACGTCATTTGTGAATTTTATTTTTTTTTTATACAATTGATCGACAGTGGGATGCACTACATTTGTACGCAAACAATCTTGATTGGATGATGGTATGGATTGAACGATGTCAACAATTTGGTCATGCATTAACATGGGAAGGTGTGGCTTCATTGGTTAAAGAAGCTCATCATAATGGAGATTCCAATGTTACACCAAGGGAAATTGATTTAGCATATGGTTTAAGAGATAAACAGATATAAATATATTAATCACCCATATTATTTAATTATTTTCAATTATATTGATGTATATATATGTTGAGTTTCTTTGCATACATTCGGCCAAGAATAAATATGTTTATCAACTAACGATATTGCAATAATTTTTACATGTTTGACATATTGCAGGTGAAACACCACAAGCTATGTGGCGCAATGGCCATAAATTTTGAATCAAAAATTTGGATGACACAAAGAAAACTTGTGATTCTAGGATAACTGCAATCTTCCAGGTGACTAATGTTTCATCTAGAAGCGACATACATCCAAAAGTCTCATAAAATCGATACTATAGGATTTTGGATGATATACTTGAGTGTGACTTTAAGTCCTTCAAATTAGTTATGTTCGTCATCCTATGGTATAGGCTACGATTGAATAAAAATGATCCCAAGAGAACTGTTATTGAACATGATAATGGATTTACCATGGTTAATACAAGGTCTATCGAGCGAGTTGGAAATGAGCCCTATGTTCTTCCAAGCCAATGTGAGCAGGTATTTTACTCAGAGGTTCCAGGTAAACTGGGTTGGTCATTTGTTGTTAGACATGATCTAAGAGGAAGGCCGGTAAATTATAATGTGGTGGAAGAAGATACTGAAGAACTAGAAGATGATGTAGATGATGATCAGGATCAACAGTTAGTTGATGATGTGCCTAATGAAGATGTCCAAGAAGAGGAACTAGATCATGATGATGTAGGAGTTAATGTTCATGAAGATGATATATGTGTGGATGATGACATTATCGAAACTGATATCAATGACGATGATGATGATATGACCAATCCTTACAATGTCGAATCTGGATCGGATGATACAGACAAAGAGTTGGATGAAGAAGAAGATAAATGACATTAAAATGTATGAGTTATGTGATTATATTATCTATTTGATATTTATTTCTTGATAGAATTATATTTGACTTATGTGGTTACATAATTAATTCATGATGTTTTTAATTTTTATGCCATTACATAATTAATTCATGATGTTTTTAATTTTTATGCCATTACATAATTAATTCATGATGTACTTTTTAATGTTTTTAATTCATGATGTTATACAACTATTGTAGCTCTCCTAGAAATTTTCATATGATCATAATGAATAGTGTTTTGGGAAATTTCATGAAATATGACACATTGATCGTAGTAGTGAAATAATTGCAAAGTCGTTTAGATTTTTTAGACCAATCACCCTTCACAATGTCATTTTTAGGATCATCTCCAATTTGATTACTATGACACATAAGGTAGGATTTGATTGGCTTATCTTGGAGGAACATTGTGGCTTTGTGTAATGTGAGAAAATTTTGGATGGGGTAGTTGCTATTGCTAAGGTGGATCACTCCTTTCTGCGAAGGCCATACACTTATGATTGGGTCAAGTGTTGTTTTCTTTGGAAAATTCATATTCCTTTTTTGATAGGTTATGATTTGATTAGATGGGTTATGAAGCACTTATTTCAAGCAATTTATGTCTATTTTAATTTGTAATTTATTAAATTCAAACACATCCAAAATTATGTCACTTGCTTTAATTGATTATTACGTTATTTAATTATTAACTCAAATGACACCTCCAATTTAACTATATCTAAATGAATTTATCTAAATTGTTGAACATTTTTAGATCAAATTTAGTAATTAACTCAAACAACTTTTCCAATTTAACTATATGTATATATAACTTTAAGTTATTTTTATTTTAACTAAAAGTGAAGTTACAACATACAAATTAAATGATATTTATGATAGTAAAATTTATGATTAAATATATCTCTTAGAATCATTTTTGTCCCAATTTGAAAATAATTCTATATTATAGAATACATTTTTTAAAATTTTAAGATGAAAATAGCAAGGAAAAATCAAACAAATGTCTTTATGAAAGAAGCATATTGGTGTGAAATTAAATATGATTTGTATTCCAATGTAAAAACTACAAAGAATGGAAACAATTCTTTCAACACATAAACTATTATGTAGTAGTCATTTAAAATGAAAAAGCTTACTCTATATTAGTTAGGATACACAACTAAGAAAATGATCTAAGTAGTCTAATAATTTGACCATTAGCATATAGCAATTTCTATAGAGTTGTAGATCTCTTCCATTTCAAAAATACAAAACAATATTAGGTTGATAATCAAACATCTTTCATTTCTACAGTGACTTATTTATCCTAGAGGAACTAAGTATATAGTATACAAAGAAAACCAACAAACCCACAACTACCCCTATTTTGAAGGAGTTTATTTTTCTCCCCTTCCTCTCCCTAATCTTGTCTAATTATTTTAAAGAGACCAAGGGTCATAACACAACTTTATCCAACCCACTAAATAGCTTGGTTAATGAAACTTGACAAAAGAAACAAAACAATTGCTACATTTGGCATTTCATGTGGAATGAAGAGTGGTGACAATGATCTACTTATAGTTTAATAAAATACTATTTTTAGAAGGCTTGACATTAGAAAGATAAGTGTTACTTTTATATCTTTATCTCTATCTCTATCTCTATCTTTGTTTCTCTCTCTTCTCTCTTTTTTTCTCCATATCCCTCTTTTAATCCCTTTATTTCTATCTTTGCTCCTTTGTCTCATTTTGCTTCCTCCCTCTTGCTCTCTTTCTCTTTTTTCTCTCTCCACCTATTTATATCTTATCTCTATCTCCCTCTAGCTCCCTTTTCTCTTCCTTTCTCTTTCTCTCTTTCTCTCTCCATATCTTTGTCTCCTTAAGTGTGCAATGGGTACATTGAAGAGATAGGTTGAAGAGGAAGAGAAAGAAGAGAGGGAGATAGATAGGTAGAAAAGGGAGAGAAAGAAGATGGGCGGAGAGGGAGAGCGATATGTAGAAAGGGAGAGAGAGAAGAACATAGGGGAGAGAGGGAGAGATAGCTCAATATATATAGAGGGAGAGGGAGAGACATAGAAAGGGGATGATATAGAGAGATAGAGGGGGATGGTGAAAGAGATAGAGAGATCATGATAGAGGTAGAGAAAGATATGGATAGAAAGAGATAGAGAGAGGAGTGAGAGAGAGATAAAAAGAGAAATAGAGATAGAGATATAGAGTAGGAGAGATGGAGGGAAAGATGGAGTGAATGAGAGAGAAAGGGGGGAGAGGGAGAGATAGCTAAATAGATAGGGGGGAAGAGGGAGTGACATAGATAGTGGGAGAGATAGAGAGTGACAAGGAGATATATATCAATCACCCTCCCTATATATCTATATATTCATCCTTATCTCTTTATCTCTCTACCTCTCTCTATCTCTTTGTCTCCCTTTCTATTTGTATGTTTCTCATTATCTTCCTCTCTTTCTATATTTTCTTCCCTTTATTTATCTTTGTCTCCTTAAGTGTGCAATGGGTACATTGAAGAGGTCTTAAAGGAGAATTATCATATCTTTAATCAAATGGCATGCTACCTTGAGCATAACTCCCCAAGGACGCATGCCATCCTTGGATTGTTGACATGAAACAACCAATCAAAATTTAGTTTCTCTTTTCCTTTGTATCTCTTCTCTCTCTCTCTCTCTCTCTCTCTCTCTCTCTCTCTCTCTCTCTCCCCCCCTATCTATCTAAGTTCATCTCTTCTTCTCATTCTCTATCTTTTTAGTTTCTATCTCTCTTTGTATTATCTAATAGGCTACATATATTGTGAGATTTGAGCTTGAAACAAATCTCATGCCTGGAAACCACTATTGTGTCATTGGAAAACAAGTTTCAACTGCCATTTAATGGTAAACCAACTATAGTGTACTGGTAAAATCCTCTAAAATATTAGGTAAAAGCCTATATATACTATTATATAATAATAAATATAATTATATTATATATAATTTAATCTAATATTACTATTATATTAATTATATTTTGTATTATATAAAAATATACTTATTATTAATTATTAATTATAATAATTTTATATGTATTTAATAATTTTGTTAAACAATATAATATATAATTATAATAAGTCGAATAATTATATTATTTATTATGTAAAATATAGCTAATATATATTTAACTATATTGTAGAATATTAAAACCTAGCTAAATGGTGCCATAATTTTCATTTTAATTAACATACTCTAAAACCTAATGAAACCTTTATTTTCAGGTTGTAGCTCGTCAAATTGGAGAAGTGAAAGGTCAATACCAGCGTTGAGGAAGATTTTGGAGGAGTGAAAACAAGGTCAATACCAACGCCAAGGAAGAGTTTGGAGGAGTGAAAACAAGGTCAATACCAACGCTAAGGATGAGGTTGAGGGCACTCAGGGGAAATTGACGACCAAGGGACAATGAGTACTGTAATTTTACCACCCCCATTCTCTTTAACCTACAATTTTCATGCCTAGTTTCCAAAGATCTTCTCGTACATTGGCACCCCCATTCTCGTAAAATGGTATAAGATAAGACAAAAAAAAGAGCTTAGTCTTTCACATTTTTATCGACCACCCTCAGGTCTTGGAAAAACTCCCATAATCTACCCACATCTTGGTTGAGGTCTAGGATTTCATCATACATAGCCTTCATCGCATGAGTCTGAAGCAATTGTAGACTTAGCCCTCTCTACAAGCTTAGTGAATTTGACCACTTTATCTTTATTTTTCCTCCAATCTTTATGTTTCTCCCTCTCCTTTCAATCATCTTGCACAACTTGAACTTATAGTTGCCTTTTCTTATTGATCCTTCATGTGCTCATGTCAATCTAGCTAGTTGACCACCTAGTTACCCCCAACATCCTCCACGTTAAGCTTAATGCCTGCCACCTCCTCCAAAAAGATTGGCATTGTCATCATTCTCATCTAGAACTCATAATTAAGTCCCACTAACTTTCGAGGTTCAATTTGTTGGTGGGAACATGTTATTCTTTGTTGTATGACCTACCTCAAATCTTATGTCCACAAAGTTGCTAAAAACATAAAACAATAAGAAAAAAATTGAAGGTACAACTAAAAAGGGGTTATTTCCTTTTGGCCTCCTCCACCTCTTATATTTCAACATAGCATGGAATTACGCTTACATAACATAAACTCAAACATATGGAAGTTTATAGGGGAAAAGGAGCCCAAGTATATGCTAGGCTAAGCTAGATCTAATGAATGGAAATAGAGGCATACAATTCTTCTTTAATACCTCCACCACAAACATATGCAAGGAAAGGTCTCCTCCCTTCTTGGTAGTGATAACCTCCTCCACACACAACCCTTAAAAATTATGAATAGAGGAATATATTATTTGAAGAACTCAAAGTTGATTCTCTCCTACCTGATGCAATTAGTCATTTTATCCTTACAAACATTTATAGTGATTACTAGAGGCAAACATTTATAGTGATTACTAGAGGCACATAGACCAATTCTTCATAATAGAATAATTTGATCATACTTTTCCAATGATGGAATTATGAGAAAACCTTAGGTTAAATGAATATTTCCTAGCTAAGTTCTTTAAATCATGTCCAACCGTATAAGAGAAGACTGTTGCTATGTGTACTTGGATACCATGGAGAAAGGCTCTTTGGGATCTTTCATCAATCAAGGTATTGTTAAATTTTAACACCTAAAAGTGAGAATAAAGAATCTTTCCTAGGATGGTGGCCAATTATGCTTCTCAACACCTAGATTACAAAATCTTTGTCAATAGCATTGCCATCACAATTAAACATATTGCTTGAGATATAGTCATACAGGTAAACAAATTGGCTTTCTTGATAGTAGATACATTCTAGAAAATTCAATCCTTGCATCAAAGATTGTTGAATGGGCCCAACAAACTACTCATGATGCCCTTACTATTAAGTTAAAACTTTAACAAGGCATATGATTGCATCAAATGTCCTTTCATTTATAAAAGGCTTAAATGGATTTATTTTTAACCCTAAATTATTATCACACATTCATCTCTTTGTTAATGAGTGATTGTACAATAGTGTGTCCCACTTGTGAGATGAGGCAAAAAAATAATCCCAAAATTTCAAAATTACAAAATACCAATTGAATGAAGAACCTTCGTTTGAAGGTGATGTCGTCATGACCTTTGAATGAAGAACCTTCATTCAAAAATGATGCCATGTCAAGACTTTCAAATGAAGGTATTTTTTAATTTAAATATTTCATGTCCAAAATGCTTTATAAAAGGAACCTTTGCATGAAGGATTTTCAAATGAAGACCTTAAATACAAAGGTCCTTCATTAGAAGATCCTTCATATGAAGGTTCCTTTAATGCCATCCCATTATAGCTCTTAGAGTTGTTAGAGATACTTTGTTTTGAAGTAGAGATTGGACCATCAAATAGTGTCACCATGACTCTACCAAGATATCCATCAAATTGACAAACATTGACTTAACAACCACAAATTCACAAGAAAATTACCCCTATCAGCCCTAGGGCATCACTTCAATGCCAAGTTTCTTGCTTTAACGGACCCCTAAATGCAATGAACCTCTATCATACCATGTTGCACACCAATCCACCGAGTTATAGTTCCAAGACAGTGGGTGGATTGGTGGATGTCATTTCTATTTAGCCCTCAAACCCTTACACAGGAAAAATAGGGCAATCCCTGTATTTGATTGTTTTCTCCCACAAAATAGTGATTTATCACTTCAAAACAAATTCAAATGTAAGGTAACACATATATTTATCTACACCAATGATATCAGAGCATTTCAAGCTTGTACGGATCCATACAACACAAAAGAACTTTAGAAAAATAGTAAAAACACAAAAAATTGCTTCAAGAACATGGTATTTGATATGAAATTTTGGTATCAACTCCTCCAACAACCTTTTCTTAGGCCTTGGAAGGATTTTTAAATCATCTCAGACCCCAACTACCTTCAACCAATGTCCATAACTGACTTACAAACACTTAACAACCCATTATTTTGCAAAATTGCAATTTTGACAACTTTTAATGTCAACAATTGCAATGGGATGGGAATACAATATGATAGAAGTGGGATAAGAAATGCATCATTTGAAGCATCAAACAAATATGCAAAGATGAAAGAAAGTGCTAACCCCTTAAACTGAAAAAGTTTCTTTTAACTTTAAGTTTGTTGGGTAGCCAATTCTTTTAAGTTATCAAATCCTACCATCATACATAATCAAAATGTTGTTGTTTCAAATGACTATGAGCACTAACTTTCACTATTTGAAGATGTTGAAACCTTGTCATAGAGATCTAGAACATTGATGCAACCACTCATCCTACCTTAAAACATACCAAAATTCTCCTAGAAATTAGACATAGGAAGATTTAAGATAACTTAAACAATTTTTATTGCCAAAGCATAAACTTATGATGACTTAACCAGGCCTAGTACACACTCCCTCCCTGTTAACCACTTAGATATATGGAGTTTATCAGTGGAAAGCTGAACCACCTCACACGTGCACCTGAATTATGTCTATTAGTGTTCTAATTCATCTTTTCAAGACAACTTAAACCAAAATATTATGTATGGTGAAACCATTCTTCTGCACACTACATAAAATTTCAATGGAAATTTGCATTAAATGTAAATTTGCTGCTATTTTTAGTCATGTAGGTGTCCAATAAACCACTTGGTGGTGTTTCCCTTCAAGTTTATTTACTTGAATGAAGAGAAAAATTCCTTTGATTACAATTAGAGAATACATTTGAGGCCTTGGTTGTGTAACGGTGGACCATAGTCACATTTAACACTTGTTACAAAGTTTGGGAGTTAAAACATTAAGTAGAAGTCTAGTAAATCAAATAACTTGGATTAAGACTGTGAGACTGTGAGACTGATAATGATTATCATTCATTACCCTTGCCCCTCAATTGTCATGCAAAAATCCTTGGAACATTGCCATACATTGTTCATGTAGGAAAATTCATCACCGAGTCTAGGTTTTTTAGGCTTCCATAGCCTCAACTACTGTGAACTGCATCTCCCAAACTCCATGTTTGTGTTAGGTTGTAAAATAATGACATTTTAAAGTCATTAATTGCAAGGGACAGTCTCCTTCATACATTTATTTGATTTGTGATGGACACATTTGGACGGTAGTAACAATAACTTGCAATCTATCAAGACTTGATTACCTTATAACCTTTCAAATTATAGCAATGACATGATAGATTAATCATAATGTCACCTTGGGATAACATCACCATGAAAAAACTTCATCCAACATCCTTATGAGTGCAGGTACCACCAAATAGGTATTTTTTAGATCTGTCTTCCTCGAGTGAGGGAAATTCAAGAAGAGAAGAGGAAAGCGAGATATGTAGTAGGTCTAAAAGAGGGAGATCAACTAGAGGTCAAAATATTAGAAGAAAATTTTGTAAAGGCATGGAATTTTTTCTTGTTGAAGGGGGGTCATATTCTTATGATGATGAGAGCATAGGTGACATCAAGGTGCCCTTGAGGTACAAACATCTACGAAAACAATGGGTACCTAAGGAACTTCCTCCAATAAACACTGATTTTTGTGTCAACAAGAGGATATATCGTATAGCACCATCGTCATTACATGGTTTGGGCCCATTTTGCATGGATGGCATAAAGGTTTGTTATGAAAAAGTTACTAAATTCATGGAGTAGGTCGGACCCTGTTACAGTTACAAAGATTGGATGCAGCTGGTTTGATATACATGAAGTATGCGTAGGTATGCACTATCAGCAAATTATATACAGCTAAAAGATAAGGATCAAAATAAAGGAGTGGAGATGTACATTGACGGAAGGCCAAAAGCATCAGGGAATATTGTAGGGTTTATAAATAGTACACAACCTGGGTCAACAAATAAGCAACCCAATTGCATATTTGAGGTGCACGAGGGAAACTGTGTATTCGTATGTGCGATAAAATCAATAACTGCAGGTGAAGAGTTGCTAATCGATTACAATTTGAATCACATAGATACAAACACAGTTACTATGGGGGTGGTACGTACTATATACCATTTTACCCAACCTCCAATTAATGACTCCAATATACCATTTTATTATTATGTTTTTTTTGTAAGTCTATTGGTTTTATTTCAGTAATGTTTTTTTACATTTAATTTTTGTCACAATGGGACATTGATCGTACGAGGAAGGCTCCGGCCCAGAGCACAAATCGTGATGCATCTTCAGGCACTTCTACCCGACAAGTTTACCTCATTGCAATTGTACAAATTAGATATGAGCAAAATATTTTATTATTATGTTTTTTTCATAAGTTTATTGGGTTAATTTCGATAATGTTTTTAATATTCTTGTCACAGTCGGCTGATCAGGGAAAGGCACTAGCAGTAGAGAAGAGCATCCATAGGGAGGTGCAGTCACTATTATGCGATGATGACATTGCATATTCCGCAAACCCTCTGGATATGATAAAAAAGACCCAAAAAAATGCAATGAAGAAATCCTTTAGTTGTTATTCATAGTGCCTCAAATAGATGAGATAAGAGAAAGGGTTAAAATATTGACTGAGAGAGCATAGAATTTGCAAGTAAGTTTTCATGAGATCTTTAATTATAAAATAAGTTCATTCATAGTTTTATATTTTGTACTCTTTTATGTCATGAACTAAAATATGTGTTGTTTTTATAGGATTTTTTGCATCCTCATGATGTTGTTGGCCATGATCAGGGTATTGCAGGTGCTACCCAGGGAGTAGGGGTTCGTACAAGTGTCAATCCTGATCTTCCTGCACATACATCACATCATCTGACCCCATCATCCGTGCCTATATTGTCGATTGAAATGTCGGCAACACATAGCATGCAGACATCGGGTAGTGCACCCTCTGGCAGTGAACACATGCCAGAACATGCATCAGGACATGTACCTGAGGATGTAGAGGCCAGTAGTACTGGTGATGTTTTAGCAGAATTTCCTGGATCTTCCCGTATTACTAGTACGGGAACATTGCCGGTCACATTTGTGGTGACCGAGGATTTCGTTCCCATAAAGATAGAGAAGGTCCCAGGTACTTTAAAATGTTTTAATTATTATTATGTATAATCCAATTGAAAATTACTTATTGATCACTCTTTTTAGACTAATGATCCCATGATCATTTTGTAGGAAATGATGTTTTTTTATAAAAATTTAAATGATATTACATTGGAGCTCTTTGGGCCCACCATATGTACATGGTGGAATGACCAAAATCAAGATTTAAAAGATGAGCTCATTAACCGTTTAGTTGTGCTATTCGATAATAACACATTCAACCGAACCAAGGTCCTTAAGAAAGCTGGTACCTATCTAAAGTATGTGAGGGACCAATATAGGTCACATATAGAGAATAACAAAAAGTACGAGCGTCCCCCCATGATTCCAGAGAGTGAGTGGAAGGACTTGGTGTCGGATGGAAAGGAGAAGGCTCACCATCGGGCCAAGGAAGGTATGTGATACTATCAACAATGTAATTATATACTGATTACTCTTTCTTTTTACATAATCTAACATATTTCAAACTTTTCATAGAACCAAGATGGTACCTATCTAAAGTATGTGAGGGACCAATATAGGTCACATATAGAGAATAACAAAAAGTACGAGCGTCCCCCCATGATTCCAGAGAGTGAGTGGAAGGACTTGGTGTCGGATGGAAAGGAGAAGGCTTAAAATAAAAAAGGAAAGACACCATCGGGCCAAGGAAGGTATGTGATACTATCAACAATGTAATTATATACTGATTACTCTTTCTTTTTACATAATCTAACATATTTCAAACTTTTCATAGGATGCCCAACACATCAAAGGCAACAAAGGCAAGACTAGAAAAACACAGGCAGCACAAACTTGGCTCTGGTGGTTATATGAAATTAGCCCCATGAATTGTAAGTATCAATAAATGAAATATTGCATCCAAATAATAAATTGCAAACAATTTTGGTTTTATCACACCATAGAAGTAAAATTCATGATCTTATGCAAAAATGCAAGGCTTTGAATTCAATAAAGTTCCTACAGAAGAGGACCCGAAGATTGCCTTCCAGCAAGGCTATGGAGTCGTGGTTGAACGCTTAAGAGTCTTGACTGGGCAAACACAATCTTCCACTGCATCTGACATGTAGGTAAATAAACTCAATAAATTTTATTTAAAATTGAATACTTGTGCAATCTATTCAATATTAATTTCCACCATAAAGTAAATATGTGCCTATTTGTTTTAAACAGGCAAGCAATGATAATACTGCACATGACATTAGAATGCAGCCTGGTGAGGGTGGAGCACAACCTACAGATGAAGGTCATGGTGTGCATCCCGGTACTGGATGTATTCATGTGTTATACAAAAGGCAGTATGGATTAATACAATTAAACATCTTTAATTGTAATTGGTGTATTAATTAATGTAACCTTTCGTGTTTCAACTTTAGAGCATGTAGAGTGTGATCAACATGTTGAGCATGATCAGGCTAGAGAAGATCAGGAACATGATGTGGCCCCATCAGGTAAAGAGGACCACTCTAATGTTCTTTTAAACATATTTAATTGCAATTGGTGTATTAATTAATGTAACCTTTGGTGTTTCAACTCCAGATCAGGATTTAGAGGGTGTTCAACATGTTGAGCATGAGACTATAAGACAATATCAGGAACAAGATGTGGCCCCATTAGGTAAAGAGAACCACTCTAATGTTCTTTTAATTAATGAAATACTTGTAACAATAATAATAAAACATATCAATTTAACATTTCTTTGTTATTGCAGCAGACCCCCCCTTGCAGCGGCCTCCCCATCGTGAGTACACGACTAGGCATACATTAAGATCACAAGCAGAGCACAAAACAACTGAAGGGGGGACAAATGATTTAGAAAATGATACTCCACTTCTTCTTTTTGCTACAAAAAAGAAAAAAAAAAGTGATTGTAATTATATTATGACAACCATATTTTTGATAATATGTAAAAACTAAAAGAATGAATGTCATATGTTAATGAATGAATGTTATATGTTATTAATGGATGAATGAATGAATGTGAATATGTTAATGAATGAATGTTATATGTTATTAATGGATGAATGAATGAGTGTTATATGTTATTAATGGATGAATGAATGATTAATATTATATGATCGAGTATGGGGAATTGAGAGTGATGTGAGGGGGAGGGGGAGGAGCCAAATGAGCTTCCACCATCATGTGGTTGGCCTTGTTAAGTAGAGAATATTAAACTATTCTTGAAACAAAGAGAAGCTCAATAAGGTAATGCACTTTTCAATATAAGAAATGCATCATTTGAAGCATCAAACCAATATGCAAAGATGAAAGAAAGTGCTAAATTTTCACTATGGTGGCAAAAAATGTTTCTTTATACCCTGATTCCTTCATTTTCCAAGCCAATTTCTCCTGCTTTGCATAGCTTTTCCATGTTTGTGGATGTGATATGTCTCCTACACAAAAAACATGTACCAGTTTATGACCTTTAATCCAACTACATCCAAGTATATTTTTAATTCCTCTATCTTTCATCAATCTCTTTACTATTTGAACCTCTTACAAATGTTTTAGATGAAGAACCTATTATTGTGAAATGTGCCTCCAGTTGAGTAAAGTGAATCCATGTTTTGCATCATAATTTGAAGTTATTTTCATTCCAATGTTATGAGTTTAGTTTGTTTGTATGGCTTTTTATGAATCCCACATTGTGTTGTGTGTGGATTTGGTTTCAAAGCTTTGTTTCTTTTTTTTTTTAGTGGTGACAGAACTCTAAAATTTGACTTTTGTGCATAACAGGTTAGTGGAAAAATTGACAGCTTTGAAGGGTTTAGAGGCTCGATTGAGATAGATACACGGATATTTGGATCTTGTTGTTGATGGGAGGCTTCCACTTAACCATGAAATTTTGTACCATCTGTAGGTATGCAAAAAATTCTCTACTTACATTCATTCAACTTATTGTCTTCCTTACCAAAATCTACCCTTGTTAAGCCACAACCATAACTAGCACACTGTCATAATGCTTCAATCTCAGTCATTAATCTTCATCTTGACAAAAAGGATAATAGTCATTAATACATTACTAAGGGTAAACATATTTCATAAAGACCTATGGAAGATAAACCATAGTCTACCAATCCATTAGAGACTTGCAATGCATATAACCATTGAAAATACATCACAGTCATAACCTTTGCTAAAGGCACAGGATAGTCTTTTGGATTGTTTACAAATTCATATCTATGATCATTAGCATCATAAGCCTCTGTAGTCTTTATGATTTCCCTAAGTTGAATGACCATTGACTTTTCATTTAGTTGACTATTCCTTTGTCTTAGCACTATCACCCATATTCATCAAATCACTATGCATTGTTGATCTTTTATCTCATAGTCCATTTTATTGATATTTTCATGCATTGTTTTAACTGTTAAGACCATCCTTTATTGATTATTGATTGTCTTTTAAATAATTTTCTACCTCTCATGATTTGGAATCTTCTTGAAGACTCTAAACTCTCTCCATCATTGCTCACTTGGTGAGTGGGACTATCACTGTACTTGTTTGAAATGCTTGTGGACTGTCATCCTTTGAATCTACCCTTTACATGACTATCTTTTACTACCCTTAGTTGATAGTCCTTATAGGTGATTTCCCTTTATATGTATGGTGATTGTCTTATTTGAGCAATCGATTTGAGTGTCATTTGAATATCGACCTTTTATCTTTCATGCCTACTAGGTTTGTGCTCTGCTCCTCTTCTGTGCCCATTGACCTCATACATTTAATATGACAATCCTTTAGTGCTCTTGAGGTTTTTCATCATGATTCATAGTCAAAACCTTTATAAAACAGTCATAAAGAGACCTATTGGGCACAAAACATTGTCATAACTTTTAGCCATTAATCACTGTCCAAAGTTAGTATAACTATCCTTTCAACTTCACAAGGTCACTGCCATTTAAATTTTCTAAAATGACTATCTCTTGAAGACATTTATGACTATCCTAGGTTTTATTCATGGTGTTTTATATTTTTTGCACCCTCATTACTATCATTTCCCTTGTGAAAATCATCTTTTGTTAGTTGATTGTCATTATTTTTCCTTGAGATTTGACCCCTTTTTTATTTCTCATCAAAACTCTATCTTTAGTATTCTGCCATAGCACTGCCCCTCTGTTACATCAAACATTGTATATTGCTTCTTGATCATGAATATCAATGCACATGACTGTCCTCTTTAAATCATGCCATTGTCATAGGTTATTATTCATAACAAACTATCCTTTCAACTTCACAAGGTCACTCAGTATTTGTCTTTTATCCTTGGAATATCATCATGACTATCTCAGTGATCGTTGTCCATCATTGAATATTTTGACCGATCACTTTCCATGTCTTGAAATTTAGCATGTAAAACCTAAGAGTCATGTCCTCATATGCTTCACGCCTCCAAGTCTGTCCACAAAAAATTCATGGCACAAGTCTTTCCACAAAAAACTTCCTGCTCTATGACTCATGCTCTTGCATTTGTTCTCTCAACATTATTCCTTTTGTATGTCATTGCATAAGACTACCTTTAAGTTTCACCTTCTTGAAAATCCTAGGGTTTAATGCATAAGGTATTTTTTAATGCTCTTTGCACACAATTCATTGTGGGAGCTAACTCTATCCATTGAATAATATTTGCACCCTTTTCAATGTAAGGTGACTGCCATAAACCATTGCCCCTTTCCTTCTTCACGGTCATTGTCTTAATCACATTGGATGTGACTTGAATCCTTTGCCCTCTTGAGACTTGTAGATTTCCCATTCAATCTTTGTCATGCCAAACATATCACTGGTCATTTGATCATATTTATACCCTACACTTGCACACCTTTTCTTTCACAGACCATTTTATTGCCATGCCTTTGTATGCTTGGACTACACTATCTTCTCATCAGCTAATGACCTCTTATGGTAGTCACAAAGACCTATGAGTACCTAAACTAGTAGTCTACTAAGACAATTGATTGCCTTGTCTTCCCTCTTCTATTTGCTTGATTCTCTTTACTAAAACCACTCATTCATAATTATCACTTGTAGAGTGCAAGACAAATTGATATGGCAATAGTTGATAATGTCTAGGTGGTTTAGGGGACAAACCAATCTTTGGAAAAGACAAATTTACATATCATGTACCAAAATACACAAAACATAGTTATTCTAACATAAAATTGAAAGATAATAGAATGTTTTTAGAAATTACCTACTACTTCTATTCAAATATAAATGTATAGGGTATAATTGGATGTTACATTAATAAGGCTATGAATGAGAATTCCCATGACCAAAAGTAGTAACACATCAAATTGGTTTGCCTAAATTATTTAGTATCCATCCTTCAATGAGAAAAATCTTATGGATACATGTACAATATGATTATAAACAAAGAAACAAGATGAAACTATTCATGTCTCATACTATGTGAACTTCCAACTACTTTTTCTTTTTTATATTTTTATTTTTTATTTTTTTGAACTTCCAACTACTTACAACAATAGATGCCCACTTAATCTAAGAATGCATTGGAAAAAAATTATGACCTCGGGATGCATTAAAGTGAATTGAAAGGCATTGACTAATGTGTTTGCTTAGATGTGCAGATCATTATATCCTACTGTTATTCACTGGAATGATGAAGCAATTCGTAAGTAACAAATTGATTCATAATGAGTACTGTGCTGGTACCTTATATTCATAGCATTTAATCTCTCTATTGTATTAAGGAAAATTATAACTACAGTATAGAATAAAATATTATCTATATGTGAAATGATGGATAGCTTCAGGAGAATTCTATTGATTGTGGCTTTTGCTATTGTTATAGCTTTGATCTCAACATGATTGGTGCCGCCATCGAATGTGGGTGGTACATTTCATGCCAGTCAAATTAGCTATATAAGCAATAAAGTGATAAAATCTTTGGAATCCATTGTAGGTTCTACCCCTTTTGATTTTGCAAAGAATATAGTAATAAAACACCACAAGAAGAAGAAACATAAGAATAAATGCGATGAAAAACTTCCACCCTATTATGTTTTAGATGAGGATTATAGCCAAGTTGTGATAGTGGATTAGGATGGGTGTGGGGATTATACAAGTGTACAGAAGGTTGTAGATGCAGTTCCAAAACAGAGTCCCAACAAGACCATAATTGTCTTCAATCCAGGTGTCTACAAGTAATTTGATTTCCTTGCTTGGATCAATAAGGCCTAAACGCTTCAGATCTATAATACATATTTAGTTAACAAAGAAGGAGAATAGATTCTTGTAATTTTGTGACATGTTTAAACTCTTAAATCTGTAATGTAAGTTTGCTATCAACTCATTATATGCTACAAGAAAATGTGTAGCATGACCCACATATCAAATTGTTCAAACAGAGAAAAGGTTTTAGTTGCAGAATCAAAAGGAAACATCACATTCCAAGGGCAAGGTTACCTCAACACCTTAATCCAATGGAATGATACAGATAGTTCTTCTCATGGGACATTCTTTAGTGCATCGGTCACAGTTTTTGCACAAAATTTTATAGCTAGGAATATAAGTTTCTAGGTTAGAGATCATATGTATATGTATATTTCCATCCCAAGTATGTGGATACTTATAACAATAGATGCCCACTTAATCGAATAAATTCTAGTTGACTACCATTGTCTAATTGTTTGTTGGTGGATGATATGTTGTGGATTGCTCTAGTAGTATATCTAAATTCTCACACAAGGATTAGCAAAATGTGTGTACTAAAAAATAATGAATGTTGATAGTTGGAAATGAATCCAAACATAAATGAAGAAGAGGCACATGGTATCTTGTGTAGTGATGTTTTTCTTGCAAGCAATCATAATGGCATTTTTTGAAAACCTGACAACTATAATAAGTAGATTCATTTTGGTATTTTTTTCATAGGGAATCTACTCATAAAATAAATACTAATACATTCTCAAGGAATTTTTAATACTAGTAGAGGTGTTTGAATCCTCAACTTCCTATTTGTGGGATTGGTGATATGACAGGGAACAAAGGACTTGATATGGTGCTCAATGTCTACATGCATGAGGCAAATAGAAATGTTGATGTAGCTCCATTGTTTGTATCTTGGTAATCCATAAATGTGCAATTTTTTTAGCATAGTACACCATTGCGATGAGTCTTTGTTGAGGTGTGTTCTTTAGAACACAAAGATGTCTAAGCTTGAAAAGAATATTTCCAACCAAATGGAACTCACTCACCTATTTACTTTGGGAAAACATGGTGGAGGTCTATTTAAAGTCTCAATATAGCGTGCAAAGGTCCTAATTAGAGAAGCTTTGATTGTGCAAGTCTAGCACTATGACGAGTGTGTGATTTGATAATTGGCTAAAGAAATCCACTACCTTATTGTATTTCATCTTTGTGCTTGATCTATAGATGCAATAATTCAAGTATGTCGTCCACTCTATGTGTCATTCATTCTCTTGTTGGAAATTCATTCCTTGATACAACTAATTGATAGATTCAAATATTGAGCACCTTAAGATTATGTGATTAAATACAATTATGTTATATAATCCAATTAAGCAACATTGGCAAAGGAAAGAATGCCTACATTTGAACGAATATTTTTTTTTAAAAGAATTGCATTGTTTCGTCGAAATTTGACAAAAGTAATCGACAAACCACCAAAAACATCTGACAAATTTGCTATAGTTGCGACGAAATTTTCATCATAATGACTTGCCCATATCATTGAAATTGCAACGAACTTTTGGTGTTGTTTCGACACTTTGGAAGAGGCATGCCAATTGTGTTTTGGTTTTTTTTCGTCGGTAGATAGACGAAGTTTTCGTCGATATTCCAACGAACATTGGATCCATTTTTTGTGCCAATGATCGACGATGCTGGGTCGTGGTTTTGATGTTTAAAAGTTGGCCGGGAAAGCAACGAAAATCTAGTGACGAAAATTATTTGAGTGTTTTGTCGGTATTCTAACAATAGTTTGTTGATATTTCAACAAACTTTCGTTAGAAATTGGAGTCAAATACAATAGTGTATATTGTGAGTGTGAATGATATTTTCCAAGTAGATAGGATCACTATTATACATATGCTCTATACTTGCATTTAGTTTGATCTAGTATATTGATTTTTTGTCTTATTTACTCAATTTTGAGAGCTCCATGGTATTAAATTGTGTGGAATAGAAGGAGAGTGTATTTGTACTAAGTCTATTTTCTAAGTGTGGTGCTATTTTCAAGAGAGTTAGTAACTAAATATTATTGTTGGTAATAAGATTTGGATGTTATTATGAAGTGGAAAATGGAAACAAGATCAAATAGGGGTTAGCAATTCAATAAGACCCAAAACAATGAATATCATATCCCACTTACAAAATGAAATTGATTGCATACAAGGGTTAGAAATCAAAAAAATAATGAAAACAATTCAAAATCAGAAATCAAAACATTGTGCAAACCCTCCATTCCATTTACATGGTTATGGGATGTTGGATGCTCAATCAAGAAGCTCCCATGATTGCAAAATCATGAAGATTGATGACCTAGAATGAGATAAATGTTCAAGATGCTCAAAGATATGATGTGCTCAAGTGCTCAAGTTCTCACAAATGATCTAGGTATATTCTAGGTATCCTCAAAATGAGGGAAGGATGTTTGTTTTATAGATTTTCATGAATATGATCAATGGTGTAGATTAATCCTCAAGACCCATGAATCTGAGTAAATCAAGGAAGATGAGGGATCAAGATTGGTTTGAACTCAAAATATCTCCACGATTTAAGGAAATCAGTTTAGGATATTTTGAAATGAAGGGTGAAGATGAAATCAAGAAATGGAGGGATAAGAATGATTGAGAGGAATGAGATATTTTAGGATATTTTAAAAATGAATATTCCAAGGGAATATGCCTTTGAAAGGGAAATTAGGACAATTAAATAATAAAATATTATTTAATTATGGAGGATTAGGATATTCTTTATTAAAAAGGAATATTCCATGCAAGTGGGATGGAAATTAGATAATTAAATATTATTATATCACGAGACATTAGAAGAAAATTATATTTATGACTAATTAAATAATTAAAATTATTCAGTTAGGGAATATAATAGGAGAATTAGTGAAAATAGGATGAATTAATTAAATAATCCAAGATTACTTAATTAATAGAGGAAATAAGATAAAATGATAGAGAATGGTGTTAAAAGGGGAATTAGTGATGCAAATGGTTAAGATGATGTGAATACAGTGATCAAGGATGAATATGATGAAAATGCAAGATTAATAATGTGTGATATGAATAAGATAATTTTACA
This sequence comes from Sequoia sempervirens, assembly GCA_007258455.2. Lineage (NCBI taxonomy): Eukaryota > Viridiplantae > Streptophyta > Pinopsida > Cupressales > Cupressaceae > Sequoia > Sequoia sempervirens. The sequence continues at coordinate 197,439,719 of VDFB02000002.1, read as the reverse complement.
TGTCTACATTTTTCCCCTCTTTGACACAATGTACTTGTTACATTTTTTCAAAGATCGTTGCTACTAAAATAAATTTTAATTTTTTTTATAATGCCCCACTATACCCAGTAAGTGTCATAAGGATGATAGAACGGAGTTGCCCCCTCGCAAGATTGGCCAAAAAAAAATTTGGGTCGGGCTCACGACAAGAGTTCAGGACCAGTTTAGATGAGAAGATGATGAAAAATAAGACCCTGGGGGTCAAAAATAATGATCAGGATAAACCAAGATGCTCAAAAGGTAACCCAAAAGGGCAATTGAGGGCAAAGCCCTAGGGTTTTGGAGGGATTATATAGGAAATTAGGGTTCAAATCCTCCTCATTTGTATACTCATCTTTCAGGATTTCATACTCTTAGAGAGCTTTTCACATCCTTAGCCTTTAGATGCACATTCATGATGGATCGAGTACCAAGGCATCACATCGTACAAAGCTCATTCATTAGTTCCAAAGGCTAGCTAGTGCAGGCACTGCAGTACACATAACTCCAACTTTTACTTACACTTTAATTTTGTTTTTTTAAATTGATAGCCAAAGGTAGGACACACAAACATGACAATCCTTAAGGATTATCATTCTTGTCGTAGTATAGTTGTGTTTATGCTTTAAGGATGCTCGTGTTTTCTTTAGAGCAACACGGTTGAAAAAATCTAGCATTTTTTACGTAGGTCGACACATTTGAAATGACATGTTTGTAAAATACAAATGTGTTTGACCTTTTTTAGGAAATCGTGTTTTCCATAGAGCAGCACGTTTTCCAAAAAATAGACTCATGTTTGCTAAAACTAACACATTTTCTCAATTTACTAGTAGACTTACAAATTTTTAGCTCATTTTGTAATTTTGAATTTGTGGGATTTATGCTTACAAGTCACTCTTCATCCTCTGTATGTGAGAGGGAAGAGATCGCAGTTATTGGATTCATTAGCTCACATTGGTGACTTCAAGGTTTAGTTTCTAGCTGCTATTGGATTGGATTATATTGTCTACATGCCAAATATTCGCGCACACAAGGCTATGATGACTACCCTAGTAGAGAGGTGGAGGTCAGAGATAGCGACATTTCATCTGCCTACAGGAGAGTGTATCGTTATGTTGGAGGATGTTTAGCGCATCCTCGATATTTCAATCCACGAAAAGCTAGTGGAGTACAATGTAGATCAAGAAGCAGTGGCAATGGCCAAGATGCTCGGGGAGGCCCAACTAATAGTAGTGGATGGATAGATAGATTCGACACATTATATCAAAGAGATTCATGAGCTGACTATTATACTTGCAAGTTTGATCATTGGGACCTTCATGCCTGATAGATGCTCTTGATGGTTTCTTGTTAGATGGGGATCGTGATAGAGAGTATGATGACATAGGGGACCAAATATTCCTAGGGACCATGCGTGTTAGCACATTTATACCATGATATGCACCAGGTGGTATACATAAGAGGTACAAGTATTTTCGCTGGTGTTAGCATCCTACACGTTTAGGTGTGGTAGAGGATAGTTGTTACACAACCTCTAGGGATAGATGGCAGAGATCAAAATGATCCATACTCATACAAGTAACATGACTATCTTCACTATAGGTATCTTGATAGATTATAGTACTGGAGGGAAATATTTGATGATATGACAGAGTTTATATGGAGACCCTGGGTAAGGTGTGAGGTGTGGGATGATGACCATTCTCACTTGACCTATTGTTGATAGACCTAATGGCTAATCAGGTGAGTTGATCACATTCTAGAGTAGTATCTACCAGAGTGATTCCATTGATAGTTCAATGAGTGGTAGACAGTGTTGAATTAGGGGTATCATGCACGATATGCGAGGACTACTAGAGAGGTAGCTGCATGGGGACCCACAACATCTTCCAAGATGACAACCACAAAGTTCAGGTAGATGGAACCACTTGGATGGGGATGGGAAGTCAGTTCAAATGATCTAGGCACAACTCAAGATTATGACGTGTGGTGGGCTCATAGGAGGCTACTCAGATTTACACTCCCTCTAAGAGGTGCAAGTGGAAGACCCATTGGTGGTAGGAGGAGGCGAGGGGGTGTAATTGGTTACTGTGAGGCTAGAAAAAGACTGGGATGGCTATGGAGTAGCAACATGTAGCACAGGTTCCCCAAGATGGTCAAAATGATGGGCATCAATAGTAGGATTAGGGTGATGGTAACTAGGATCAGTAGGTCAAATAGGTGCCACCCCCACCACCGAATTAGGGATAAGGTGATCATGGGGCCATATTAGCACAGGTTACAATAGAGCAGGATCAAGCTCAAGCCAAGTGTGATCATGCCATTGCAAACAAGGGTGCCCATATGTAGGGGAGTGGGACATAGAGATTGCATGCAGACAAATTGCATATGCCTAGATTGTGGTTCTTACACTTGAGCAAGATTAGGATCGCAAGGAGAGGGATGCAACCATGGTTGAGAGAGATCAAGAGCAAATCCAAAGAGTACAACTCAAGATCTCATAGGCTTCCACCATCAACATGGACAGGTACATGCGGGAGAGAGATGCTCTAATGGAGGAGAGGACCTATTATAGGACTCTATATGAGGCTTCAGTTCCTAGGTCCCAGACCGAGGTTTGGTGCCAAGAGTAGTGCTACAGGTGTGGAGCCTAGTAGGTCAGGGGGAGGATCTATTAGTATACCACTACATCAGCCTTCAAGTCCCATTCTTCATCCACACATATCTCTAAGCCATGATGAGCATCCTCAAAGGTCCCTCGATCATGATGTTTGATGTAGAGACTTTGTAGACATGATTCATATGATGTATATACATTCATCAGCCTTTTGGGCCTCTTATATATATGTATATTTTTTATTCATTGGATATTTATCACATGTTATGATGATGTATCATGACACTAATTTTTTTGATGATATATGATATGAGACCATTTTTGATACAACATATATTATGTATGATCATTATGATGTTATGCATGATGTTTATGATATTGTCATGATGTTTATGATTTATGATATGGATATATGATTTATGTTATATGTGATGGTTATTTATGATATGCCATTAGTTATCTTTTTTTCTTGTATTTTTTAATATTTCAACGATATGAAGAATGTATGGATGATATATGATATATGATGATATGCTACGTTGATGAGTTTATAGATGCAAGATGCATGCAGTACTAATGATATTGTGGTTCAAGATGAAGATGTTAGTTAGAAGAATTGATTAGAGGATTAGAAGATAGAAGAAATTGATGTTGTATGATCTAGTTGATTGAAAATCCATATGCTTGATGAAAATGTGATGAACATGCTTTTGCTTTTCGAGAGAAACCAATGATTAGCAATCCTTATTAATATAGAAAATAGACATGATGCACTAGGGTATGAAGAACCAAGATGGCTTTATATCTATTGCATGGAATTTGACTCTACAAAAAATAGGAGTATCCATGTTCATACCTGACATATAGACACCTTGTTATGTAATGTGAGAGAATAAAGCCATCAAAGCAAGAAGACTTATACACAAAAGGTATGAACAACATGATATGCACCATTTATTGTATTGCTCGAGATTATCCTTGTGCACAAAAGGAAAGTATTCACCATGGTCGTATTACAAGAACATCCAACAAACATGGCATATGAAAACAATGATCAAAAGATAAACTAGAAGAAAGAACAAAATAGATGAACAAAGCCGCCATATCACTTGCAAATGATGTTTGTAGTTTAGCACAAAATAGATGAACAAAGCCGCCATATCACTTGCAAATGATGTTTGTAGTTTAGCAATGCTATCCATTGATGATGCCCATTGCAGGAAAGATATATCCATTAAGGCTCATACTAGGATGTTTATGTTTTCAACGATAATATCAATAGATAAAGCAATTTAATATTAAGTGTTGGTTTAGCCAATAATAATCAAGTTTCCATGATCCTTGCTTGAAAGTTTTAGATTTCGATAATTGCTATGTTTGGTTTGATTGCTTTGTCAAAGGATGAGGGTGATGATAGGTTTATTATGGATGCATAGTTTATTGCAGATGGATGATAATGGAAATAGGATTTTTAAGATTTTTTAAATGTTTTTGTTCCTTTGAGGTTGTTTGAGGTTGTTTTGTGTTTTGATTTTTTTTATTTTTTTTTGGTATTTTGAAGATATTTAAACCAAATAGGGGGACCTAGGAGGACTGACCTAATGCCTCGGGGGCTCATCGATGATGGCCTTGCCTATGTGACAACACAAAGACAATGTAGTTTGATTATTGGACTGGGCTATTAGCTCATACATGGATGGATAATAATGTTTTTGATGTTTTTGACACTTTTATGAATTTTTTTTATTGTTATCTCGATGTTTTGATTTTTTGAAGATTATCTAGATGTTTTAATTTTTGAGGTTTATTTGGATTTTTTGTTTTTTTTCATATTTACATGACTTGAGATATGAGAAAGGATCCAATCTATCTACCATGAACTAAGGAAGATGACCCCAAATAGGTATAGGATTTCATTTATTATAGATAAATGATATGATTCAGATAGAGGATGATGATAGTGCAGAAAGGTCAAGCACTTTACAAGTGATCAAGCCATGGTTGGGTGTATTTTTATTATGAAACAAATGGATGGAATGGAATGAAAGCATGATCATGATAATGGATGGATGGTATGAATGTGAGACTTGATAGATGGTGAGGTAGAGCTTGTTACAATGTGGCACCTGTTTACTAGGTTTTCACCACAATACATGTCCTAGAAGTGCCACAAGAATGGTTTTCACTTAAAGGATGATTTATTTCTCTTTACTATTTTTGATATTTTCTCTTTTTTTCCCTTTTTTCCCAAGATATTCCAATGGGTTAGGTGTAGAAATTTTTAAGATGGTTGTTGTTAAGAGGTTCTGCCAAAGATTCTCCTTCAGGGGTTGCTACCTAGTATTGATTACAAAAGGTCCCATCCAATTCAATTCAAATTTTCCCTTACCATCTTGATTAAGCTATTTTTTTTTATTCTCTTTCAAGACTAAGTCGCCAACTTGGAAGCTTATGTTCTTGATTCTCATTATAACTACACTTGAGATGGTTTTGATACACTTGGAGATGGTTGAAAGTGCTCAAATGCCTTTTATCTAACAACTCAATCTCTAGGAGTCTAGATACTCGGTACTCTTCATTATCAACCAATGCAAGGGTACCCTTAGAGAGGGGATCTTGACCTCTACAGGAAAGATGGCTTCTATTTCATATACAAGGGAGAAAGGGGTAGCTCTAGTGGGTGTATGAATGCTCATGCAATAGTCCCACAATGTAGGATTTAGCTATAGGTTCTAGTCACACACGACATCATTAACAATATTCTTAAGGATTTTAAGGATAGTTTTGTTTGATACTTCCGCCCAACTGTTTCCTTGGGGGTAATACGGGGTGGAGAAGTAGTGTTGGATATAGAATTTAGAGAAAAGATCATAGACATCTTGATTCTTAAACGAAGTCCCATTATCTATGACAATGGTTTGGGGTATGTCGTAGCGGAAAACTAAGTAGTTCAAGATAAACTTAGCTATTTATTTTCCCATGATATACATTAGAGGTACAACTTCTATCCACTTTGTAAAATATATCGTGGCAGTTATGATAAATTTATGTCTATTGGATGAAGTAGGGGATATCTTGCCTATAAGGTCGAGTCCCCATTGTGAGAAGGACCATGGTGTGGCAATTGGATGTAGTTCTTGTGTCGGTGCAAATAATGTGAAGTGGAAAATGGAAATAAGATCAAATAGAGGTTAGCAATTCAACAAGACCCAAAACAATGAAGATCATATCACACTTACAAAATGAAACCGATTGCATACAAGGGTTAGAAATCAACAAAAACAATGAAAACAATTCAAAATTAGAAAACAAACCATTGTGCAAACTTTGAATTTCATTTCCATGGTGATGGGATGTTGGATGATCAATCAAGAAGCTCCCATGATTGCAAAATAATGAAGATTGATGACCTAGAATGAGATAATTGCTCAAGATGCTCAAAGATATGATGTGCTCAAGTGCTAAAAAATGATCTAGGTATATTCTAGGTATCCTCAAAATGATGGAAGGATGTTTGTTTTATATATTTTCATGAATATGATCAATGGTGTAGATCAATCCTCATGACCCATGAATCTGAGTGAATCATGGAAGATGATGGATCAAGATCGATTTTGACTTCAAAATATCTCCATGATTTAAGGAAATCGATTCAGGATATTTTGAAATGAAGGGTGGAGATGAAATCAAGAAATGGAGGGATAATAATGTTTGAGAGGAATGAGATATTTTAGGATATTTTGAAAAAGAATATTCCAAGGGAATATGCCTTTGAGAGGGAAATTAGGACACTTAAATAATAAAATATTATTTAATTATGGAGGATTAGGATATCCTTTATTAAAAAGGAATATTACATGCAAATGTGATGGGAATTAGATAATTAAATAATTAAAGATTATTTAATCATGATACATTAGAAGAAAATTAGATCTATGACTAATTAAATAATTAAAATTATTCAATTAGGGAAGATGAGAGGAAAATTAGTGAAAATAGGATGAATTAATTAAATAATCCAAGATTACTTAATTAATAGAGGAAATAAGGTAAAATGATAGAAAATTATGTTAAGAGGGGAACCAATGATGCAAATGATGAAAATGATGTGAATGCAGTGATCGAGGATGAATATGACAAAAATGCAAGATTAATGATGTGTGATATGAATTAGGCAATTTTGAATGTCTATAGTTCCACACCTAGATCTACAATAACAAATCATATAATTTATGAATCCATTTTTTAATTTATTTTTATAGTTTGATTCGTAATGAACTACATATAAATTAGGGTTTTATTGTATTATAATAAATCTTACAACTCTGTTTGAAGCCATCTAGATTTTTTTGCATTTTTATTCAACTAATTTTAAATTATTATAGTGTGTTAGTAGGATAGTAAATCAACACAAAAATTATAGTCTCTATATGCTTTAATCTTATTTTTTAAAGTTTCATATTGATCACCACATATTTGAATTGACTTGTTGGTTTGAACTATTTTGTATATGGGAATGATTTGATAAAATGTGTTTTAGTGAACTAGATCACCTTCACCTTCCTAACATCTAAATGTGTCAAGGTAGTGTTCATGAACATTAAATAAAGTGTGTAAGTGGGAAATTTATCCTAGTTTAACTCATCATTGGATTAGATTAATAGTAAGACAAAATATTGAATATGTCATACATAGGCATGTAGGTTTACCTCTTTAGAAATCAAGGAGTACCCTTGATGTTCTTTCTAGTACCAAAAATTCTAGATATGTACTAATGACACATTGAATTTCGTTAAATACAAAAGCATAAAAATATATCACATAAGTTTTTGTTAAGTTGGAGTTCATAGTGGCTAGTAGAAATTTTAGAATAAAAGTTTGAGGGATTGAATTTAGGGTTCATTCTTGTGTATCTCAAAATGAAACCAAGCCAATCTCGAGCCACTAAAAAAATGAAGCTTAGGGTAAAAATGATAATTTCATGGCACAAAGTGAATAAATGGAAATAAGTGCAGATAAAGATGGGAAAATGGCTAGTAAATGATTAATGTACGTGAAAAAGTGTAAGAATGGATATAATATGTTTAGATAGGGATTGAACCATTAGAAAAGCTTAGCACAAGAGTGTGTCACTTGTCAATAAGTAATTGTATGAAAAAAATTCTACCAAGGTGGGTATAAAACTAAATAAGAAATGACTAATAATTGATGAATGTGTGGAAATAAATGTAAGAATGTATAGATAGTGTGTGAATAGGGATGAAAAATGTGGTAGTAAGCACATTGGAAGATATGCATGCAAAATAAAAAAGCATAGATATGACATACAAACTATTAAAAATATATGATTGTGAAATATAAAAAATAGATTGCATGGGTTCTTACTCACCAAGCTATGACAAAATTTTATTCACAATCTCGATTTCCTTTTATTCACCTTTCTTCTCTCTTCTATTGTATTTTTTCAATGAATAATCCTCCTTTTCAATTAATCAATGGTGTCACTTCCTTTTCCACCACTCCTTTTGATTTGATGCCTTACCATCTTCCACTACCATTTTGTACTTACTTATAGCTTACAATAAAATGTACGTCAATTTGAATCATTTGCAATTTTTATGTACATAGGTTATTTTACATTATAGGAACACCTCTCGACATAAAAATAACTCCTTTAGATCTCACAACTACCCAACACTTATAAGGGTTTTACATAGTCATACTAGGTTCATATAAATCTCTACAAATATATTCCAAAGGGGAATATAAAAGGTCATTCCTATTTTTTTCATATAGTTTCATAAATGTTCCTTAAAGACATTTCCCCAATTTATTTTAGAGTAGGCTTTGAAATCATTTTTCTTAATTTTTTTAGGTTTTACGATAAATTTGACACAAATACCACACAATTGCAACAAAATATACACACAAATAAGCGATAACTTCACAAACTTATATAACCCTTTTAACAATAGCATCATTTTTATTTTTTATTACACATAGATGAAAATAAGAAAATAATAAAAACAAAACCTAAATGTTTATAGTGAAATTATTCAATTACTTGTCCTTGGAAATGACACCAAACTTTTGGATTTTTTCCTATTTAGTACCTTTTTTCCAAGAAACTTGGGCTAGAAAACATTCTCCTAGATATGTTAGGTCTTAAAGTAACAAACATAACCTTCTACTGTTAAATAGAATAAAAATAGGTCAACTTATGAGAATGGTCCCATCTCTCTTTCTTTGAGATATGTTAGGATCAAGGGGGTATTCCATTTTAGATCCCACAACAATAATCAATTCTAGACATATTTAGAAGTATTAAAATACTAGATATCAATTAATTTTTTGACAATTTTTTTTAAATATCTATCATTTTAGCTAAGCTTTTTAGAGAAAATTATAAACTCAATTCAAATATCACTAATATCCTCTACATTAAATATCAACAAGAATATCTATCATTTTATCTAAGCTTTTTAGAGAAAATTATAAACTCAATTCAAATATCCTTTATATTAATTTATTCTAAACAACTAACAAGTTACTTTCTACATGTGTATTATGGAGAGCGAAAGCGCAAGAGCAAGGGCATCAGGCAGGAGGAGTTTTGAATCTGCAGAAGGCAATGGAGTAGATGAAGATGACCCAGATGGAGGCTTTTTGGAGGTTGTGTGGCTTAAGGGGGTTGCTTCTGTTGCCTGGCTCAGCTGGCATGTTGGTGTCGACTCTGTTGGGGGAGGATGGGCGGTTTTTCTGTCTCCTTCTCTCTCCCTCTATGCCCTAGTTGTGGGTGTTTTCCGGGGAGGTTGTGTTGGACTTCTTGTTGTGGTTTTTGCGGCTCTTCTTTTCACTAAGAAGTTGGTGAGGTGCGGTGAGAATAGGTGTGGTAGAGGCTTTTTGAAATCTGTTGAGGATGGAGAGGCAGATTCTAAAGATGATGTTGGTCATTTGTTGGGCAGTGCTAGCTGGTCGGTCTTCTCTATCTGGGTTATGGTGGAGATTGATGCATTTGGTGATGCAGGCTTGACTTTGCCTAATGCATTTATGGCTAGGTATATGCCTGTGTTTCTTTATGTGTTGGCCTTTGATGTGCCTATTTGGTTCTTTTGTGGGTTGTTGTTGCTCTGGTTGTTTCCTGTTCCTCAGTTGGGTGTTTTTCTATGCCTTGGCTCCTTTGTGTGGAGTGGCCTTTTTTTTGCGAATGACTTCCTTGTCCGTGGAGGGGCTTTGGTTTTGAGTTGGGAGTTGCGTCTGTTGAGGGGTTTGGTTTCTGAGCCCTTGCTCTTCCTGGTGTTGTGTTGTGCAGCTACTTTGTTCCCCTTGTGGGTTGTGGAGTTCTTCATTTTGAAGGCCTTATGCTTTTGTTTATTTGTGGGAGGTTGGGGTCTTTTTCTCTTTGCATACATATTTCTATCTGTATGATCTTTCTCGTGGATCCCTTTTTGTTAGTTGAGTTTTCTCTATGTACCCAGCTGGAGGTATGTTGTTGAAGGTTCTGTGTTGCCCCTTTCATGGATCTTTTTTGGACTGAGCTGCTTCTTTTCCCTCTCTTAAGGCTCAATTGTTTTGGTGCTTCTCTCTGGTGGACGTGCATTCTCCCTCTTTCTTGGTTCGGTTCCTTGCTTTACCAAAGGAGGTTGTGACTGCTCTCTATTTTGAAGTTTTCCCCTGGGTTCTACAACTGTTGTCTTCTATGGAGGTGAAGACTACTCCTATTGAGGCAGAGCCCTCTTCTATTGAGGTGAAGGTGGTTGTTGTAGGATTGGTGGGGAGATCTCTCTTTTGCTGGTTCCTATCAAAGTGGAGCATGTGTGGGCAGAAGAGTGATGGCTTTGGAGGATTGGGCTCTCATTTCTTCCTCTCCTTTATAGAGGAGCTCCCTCCTATTGAGGCAGAGTTGGGGTTGGTGCTTCTAGTGGGGTGTTGTTGCAAGTTGGTTGATGTGCTCCAGTGATTCGTTGTGCTCTCTAACTCCCCTATTGAGGTGCGGTTGTTGGAGTTGATGGAATTTTTGCTTAGGGGTTTGATGGTGTCCTACACCATTAAGCAGGTTTTCTTTCTTGGCTTAGTGGTGTCATCCATGAGCGGCTGGTTTGTTGATGCCTGGCAGATGCAGGTGGTTTCTTTGTGTGTCTAAGGGTTTTTGGTCCTAGTTAAAACCAAGTTGTAAAGGGGCTTCAGGCCCTTGCTTATTTGTTTGATGTAGCTTGTGTAGTCATGTTTATCTTTTAGCGACTATTTTTGGGTTGTTGTTGGTTTATGTTTTATCTTATTGGCAGCATACTTTTCTTTGTTTGGGTTACGGTGCTCCCTTCTAAACCATTTTGTACTAGGTTTCGGGTCCCATCAAAACCTACTTTACCCCTAATCAAAAACTATCAACAAGACAATAAGTATATTATCAAATAAAAATATAGACACCCCCAACTCTCTATATTAATTTCTTTTAAATTAATTAAACAAGTCATTATTTAATTAATTTCCTTAAATCATTCATCATTAACTAATTCTTAATCCTTCCTAAGGTTAATTAATTAAATCAATTAGCCTTAGTTCCCAATTCCTCCAACTAAATAAATTAATTAATACATGTAGACACTGAAATCTGGTTTAAGCCCGCGACTTCAATATTCTTCATAATTCGTATTCTTCATGGTCATGATTAAATAATGTCAATTATTTAATTATTCTCTATAGTCTTCATTTCTCCTATTAATTAAATAATCTTAATTATTTAATTAATTCACACTTTTCTTTATTCTATCTGATTAATTAAATAAACGCTTTTTATTTAATTATGTTTCTAATTAACCTTATCCGTCTTGTCAAATTAAATAAATTCTTATTTAATTTACTCTTTATCATATTTCAACTATAATTAAATAAATTCTTTGTTTATTTAATTATTCATTTAAATCCCTTCATCACTTAATTAAATAAATTATTTATTTAATTATTCTTCAAATTAAATGAATTATTTAATTCATAAATTATATTTTAATGCATTCCTCTATATTTAGATAATTGTGTGAGTTATCTAAGTATTCACTTTTACTGACTCAAAGATCTATTTTAATCGCCAGTTAACTCTTGATTTAATGTTTGAGTGGCGTTCTCGAGTAATCTCTTCGTCAAATCATTCAATCATCCAGTTCTAACTCATTTGTGTGTACATGCATTAATTAAATATTCCTATTTAATTAATTAAACGTGCATTCGAACAAGAGTTGCTTTAATCAATCTTCATCTTTGTCATGCAAAGATAATTCTTCTATTTTCGAATACCGAACTTGAAGATTAAATCATTTATTTAATCTTTAATTCTATTTCTAATTTATATCACTCATGTCATTACTAACAGTTATCAGAATGCATGTATAATTAGTCGATCTCAACCATCCGTTGATCTTTCGATCTTGGCCTGTCGTTCGAATAATCAATTTTCTATAAATTGATTTGTCATTCTTCATTCCAATCTCTCTCGAAAACTCGTGAAATCTTATGACTTTTGAGACCACTTATCTTGAATCTTCGATGTTTTGCTAAATCACTATCATAGGCTATACTTGCACAAACTCTTGAAAATCTAAGGGCAATTATGCTACAACAGCAAAATGGAGAAGGGCAATCGAGATGAATCATGGAAATACGTACGAATTTGGTGAGATTGTTCAAGTTTTGTTTACGTTTTTACTTTCCTTTGTTCTTTGTTGCTTAGCATTAGATTGCATTTAGATTAGCATTGCATGTTTTCTCTTAATCTTGTCTTGTGCACTTTCTTGGCGTTACAATACATACTTAATTGATTGATTTAATTCCTATTGCAGCAAGAGGTCACAAGGTCTAGTCTCCCCACCATCCCCATGGTACAAGAGGGCATATTGCACCAGCACCACTCACGTTGTTTACCAGGCACGATGTAGTTTATAGGGGGATGAATACCTGACCGATTCCTGCAGTCTAAATTTTTTTAAAAAAAAATTGATTGATTTAATTAATTCATCCCCTCCTAATATTTCTTCTAATCTCTAATTCTACCTCACCATTGTTTGTGTGAATAAATGTCTTGTACCTAGCTAATTTCCTCAGTAGGTAATTAGGAGACATATTCACATGTTAAGTTTACTTAGGATTATAAGATTCCTTCTAGAAGTCTTAGTTATCATTCTAGATCTTATCTTATCCTAGGTTGTTATGAGTTAGTTGTCTCATGTTATAAAATTAATACACTTGTCATGATCTTGTCTAATCATATCTCTCACCTTGCCTTTATAAGCAAGACATCTCATGTACATTTATATATTCAACCATATTCAATCTTGCATTATTGAAGCAAGTATTCTTTCCATTTTCTCTCTTGTGGAATATATTTTGGTCTAGTAACTATTCTTGGAGGTATTGAGGAGTCAACATTAACTCGTACATGGTATTAGAGCAATTTTCTAGCTCTTTCATGGTATCAAAGCTCCATTGTTATTGATTCCTTCCCAAATATGAGGGTTGTGTGTTGGCTTTAAGATTTTGTTTGGTGCATGTTGGGGTTTCAACGACCTTGGTTGAATCCAAGGCATCAAAGAAAGTCAAGTTTTCCTTTCGTTTAGTCAAATTTTCTTATGTTTTGCTTGATCTATGAAGATTTCAATTTGAGGGTTTCAGTTGCAAGATCTAGAGGTAGCTGAAATTTTGGGGCACTTTGAGCCCAAAATCGACCTTGCCATTGAGATCAAAAGGCCCAAGAGATGAATTTTGATATAAAATTTGATTATATTTGGCTTCAAGTGTTTTTGAGGCAAATTTTTTTGCTCGAGTAGGTTGTACGACCCCCCTAAGCAAGTGATACAACTTTTATTTATGCAAAAAAAAACTAAAACAAATATTTTTGCAGTTTTATTAAATTTTAGGCATTTATATTGGCGGGGTTTATTAGAATCTTGGGGCTAAAATTATTCCCTGTGCAAAATATTCTACGTACTTTGGTCAGGGTTTTTATTTGCATTGTATGAAATCTGATTTAATAATCCATAAATTTTAAAATAAAGACATTGTTTTTAAAAGTTTTTTTAAAATAATTTAAACCACACTATTTACATCAACTAATTTTGTACCTGTCACATCATTGATTGGTTTCAAAGTTTTTTATATATTATAAATTTGTAAGTCATACCCGACGTGGTGAAGGCTTAAGGGTAGGTGGTGTTGCCTAACTTGTCACCTTCTCACCTCCCTATCATCGCCCTTGATGACAAAATGGGAAAAATGATGACCCTTAGACCATGGATGACTTCAAGCCTATCAACTTTTGTAACACCATCTATAAAATCTTCTCAAAAATCCTTGTCAATTGACTGAAATCTCTCCTTGAGAAGATGATTAGCCCCTGCCACAAAGACTTTGTCCTCGGTCACCATATTATGGATGTTGTTGTTTCTACTCATGAAATCCTTTACTCTATGGACGGATGCAACGATACAAGTATGGCTTTTAAACTCAACATATCTAAAGCCTATGATAAGTTCTTGTGGAATTTTCTTCTCAATTTTTTTGCTAGGTTTGGTTTCAATCAGTTGTTTGGTAATATCATTTATGAATGCATTTCTACTATCAAGTATTTTGTTCTAGTTAATGGGGTTCCCCGTGGCTTTTTCAAGGTTGGTAAAGGGATTAGATTTAATGTATTAAGCCACAATGTTTTTAAAATGTTAAATGATGGTACTATCGAGGGGGTCAAACCTACTACCTCCTTGGACCCTTCAACTATTCAACAATTTGTGGATGACACCATCCTCTTTGGGAAAGCCTTAGTGATGAAAGCTAGGAAATGAAAGTGTTGTCTCAAAAATTATGCTTCTAGCTCTAATCAATGCATAAAATATAATAAAAGCATGATTTACTTCTTTAACAACTCACAAACCCTTCAAGATAAGGTGATTTCTATATTGTGTTGTAAGAGTGTTAATCTTACTGCTATTTATCTTGGGCTTCCTCTTACAATTAAGGAAGTTATTCCTAACTTTTAGAACTCGGTCTTGGAAAGAATGCAGAGGAAATTGGCTAGGTGGAAAGGCTCCATATTGACTCATGCAGATAAGTTGCAACTCCTAATTGTTGCTCTTCAAGGGATCTTGGTGTACTTCCTATCCATTTATTGTTAAGAAATTGGAAAGTATCCAAAGGAACTTTCTTTGGTTTGGTATAGAGGAAAAAAGGAAGTTGGCTTTGCTAAGTTGGGATACGATCTGCCTTCCAAAACCTAGTGGTGGAATTGGCATAAGGAAAATCCAAACCACTAATAAATCTCTTCTTGCAAAGGTTAGATGGAACCTATTAAGAAATAGGAAGGACTGGTGCACTGTACTAAATGCTAAGTACCTCAATATCACCCCCTGATCAAGTGCCTTTTTGATGGCCACCCCCGCGAGTCCTTAATTTGGAACAATATCTACAGGGTCAAATTATTGCTATAGTTTGGTCTGAGATAGAAACTTGGAAATGACTACAAAATTAAATTCTAGGAGGACCCCTGGCTACTTGAAATACCCCTTAATCAATCTAATTTCAAGACTTGATGACCCCTACTTCTGTTCATTTTGGTAATAACATGGTGGACTATATGACTAGTCAACAAGGCTCTCAAAAGTGGAAGGTTTTGGAGATTTGTTTCCATCACTCTCTGGAGTTGGGTCACCAAGCAAGATTACTTCATGACATTATGTCTCTAACTAGAATACCCATTTCTTCCCAAGATGATGAATTTTTTTGGACCAAGGATCTAGCAAGGGTAATCTCCAGTCAAGTCGGCTATAGACTGCTATTTTTTCTTGGAACCCAAGGAATTCTTTGGAAACATATTTGGAACATGCACCTTACCCCAAAAAACAATTTATTTTGGTGGAATGTGGGTCATAACAGGATTCTCGCCCAAGATAACTTAAGGAAAAGAGGATTTCTGATGCAGAAGCATGCATTGCTGGCAAGCTATCTTGCATCAACAAAATAGTATTTTTATTCAATTTACTAAGGTTTGGTAAGTGATTATCTTGTTGAGGTAATTTTCAAAGTTAGACTAAGTTAAATATTAATTATTACCTTTTTATTATCTTGTAATTTTGGGGTGTGGAGACAATTTAGGGGGATTTCAGAAATTATTTAATATTAAAAAGTTGGAAATATATATTATTAGGTGTGGCTATTGGAGAGAGTATGAGTTGGAATAACGCATTTAAAAACTTCCTAAAATCATGCATGCAAAGGTGGGTGCCCAAGGTGAGTTGGCAGGAGTTACATTAGAAATTGCCCTAAAATCTAGGAATGGACTCCCATTTTGGCAATTTTAGTGGGAGTGGGTTTGTGAAGTAATTTTTAATATTATGGAAGGTTTTTGGCATGAATTTTGGAGGTTTCTTCCCAAATTGGTCATGAATTTTTGTTGGAGAAGTTTTTGGAGCTTGTTTTTGAAGATGATAGGCAATTTGGACTTGGTTTTGATAGCCATTCTTGGCTAGAATTTGAAGGTGGTTGTTGCAGGCATGGATTTTCTTGGAGAAGGTGGAGAAGGAATTTTGTTGCAGGTTTGAGGAGGTTCTTACAGAAGCAAAGGGTCCTTAGAGACCATCGTTGAAGATTGATTCAGTGGAAGATTGGAGATTGGAAGCTATAGGTTGAAGATTGGAGGTTGTAGTTGAAAGAAGGAAAGTTGTTGTATTTATTCATTTTCATATAAAAATCAGATTGTAATTTATTTTGAGTTGCTCTACATCAGTCCTAGGGACTATAAAATATAATATAATCAGATTTTTTGAATTTATGTAATCCTTCTTACAAGTTTGAGACATAATACAGTGATTCTAGTTTGCAAATTTTGCATTCAATCTTTGTTGTTTTAGGTGGTGTGTGCATATCTCCATTGATATTGTTGGTTGATTTCTGATTTTATTAAGTGGAGAGTTTTATCTACTTCATTAGTGGTATCATAGTGGGATTTCTTGAGTGTGCAGGAAGAAGTGTCGATTAGAGGTAGTTTGTACTAGGACCTGTGGTGGTGGTGTGTGATTTGCATGTAAACAGATTGTTGAATGTGAAGCATTTTATATGTGAAGGACTTAATGATTTGAAGATTTATGTTGAGGCTTTGTGATCCCTTGAAAATGCTAAAGAAGAAAGGTAAATTTTTTGTCATATTTGTGTATGCATGTGAACAAGAAGGATAAAATCTTGCAGAAGTATGCTTTGAGGAAGGCATAGAGAAAGAGAGCAATGAAGAAGATAAAAAGTGTAACAGAGGTTGAGAGGAAAAAAGAAGGTGTAGAAATTGAAGATAAAGAAGATGTTATAGCAATGTTTGAGGAGGTGAAAGAAGTGAGAAGTGAAGAGAAGAATGTAGAAGAGGGTGTTGAAAATGAGGACAATGAAGATGTAGCTGTGGAACTTGAAGATGCAACAATGGAGTGCAAGAATGTTACAACAAATGGAAAATATAAAGATGATTTGTTAGAAAAATAAGAATGGATGGAAAATATTGTCATTGTAGCAAAGGACGAAGAAAAAGATATTGGGGCAGCAAAAGAGAATGAGGTAAATGTAGAAATTTTTTAGTTTAGTTTACCTTTATTTCCAAGGATGAACATAGAGGATGTTTGCAAATTGGTGTATGGATAGTACATATTTGCATGTAGCAATTGTAAAGGATGTTGCAGGTGAAACTTGGTGGAGGTGGTTGATTTGTGGTGGGGTGGATCCAACGAAGAAGGAAAAGAGGGAAGAAGAGATATGGAAAAGGAGGATGGTCTATGTTGGATGTAAATCCACGAGAGGAAGCAAGAATAGAGTGCACACTTGGTGGAGGACAAAAAGTGTCTCGGCTAAGTACTAGAAGAGGCAGAGGAATAAATTCTTATGTGTAATTTATTGATGGAGTTTGCTAAGAATTTCTTGCAATTTGAAAGGGTGGTACTACCACTCAACTCCATTTGTGAATCCCTTATTCACAATTTTTTCCTACCTTGGGTGTCTGATGCAGGAGCATCTGTGGCTGGAAAGCTATCTTGCATCAACAACATAATATTTTTATTCAATTTACTAAGGTTTGGTAATTGATTAGCTTGGTGAGGTCATTTTCAAAGCTAAACTAAGCTCAATAATAAATAATTACCCTTTTATTATCTTGTTGTAATTTTGGGGTGTGGAGACAATTTAGGGGGATTTTGGAAATTATTTAATATTCAAAAATTGGAAATAAATATTATTAGGCATGGGTCTTAGAGGAAGTATGAGTTGGAATAATGCATTTAAAAACTTCCTAATTCATGCATGCAAAAGTGGGTACCCAAGGTGAGTTGGCAGGAGTTACATTAGAAACTACCCTAAAATCTAAGAATGGACTCCCATTTTGGAAATTTTGATGGGAGTGGGTTTATGAAATCATTTTTATTATTATGAAAGGTTTTTGGCATTCATTTTTGGAGGTTTCTTCCCAAATTTTTCATGAATTTATGTTGGAGAAGTTTCTGGAGCTTTTTTTGAAGATGACAAGCAATTTGGACTTGGTTTTGGTAGCCATTCTTGGCTAGAATTTGAAGGTGGTTGTTGCAAGAATGGGTTGGAGAAGGAATTTTTTGCAGGTTTGATGAGGTTCTTACAATATGAAAGGGTCCTTAGAGACCATCATTGAAGATTGATTCAATGGAAGATTGGATATTGGAAGCTACGGGTTGAAGATTGGAGGTTGTAGTTGAAAGGAGGAAAGTTGTTGCTGTTGTATTTATTCATTTTCATATAAAATCAGATTGTGATTTGTTTTGAGTTGTTGTGCATCAATCCTAGGGACTATAAAATCTGATATATCAGATTTGTTGAAGTTATGTAATCCTTTCTACAAGTTGTGACATAATACATTGATTATAGTTTGCAGATTTTGCATTCAATCTTTGTTGTTTCAGGCAGTGTGTACATATCTCCATTGATATTGTTATTTGATTTTAGATTTTATTAAGGGGAGAGTTTTATCTACTTCATCAATTTCAAATCCCTAACAAATGCATTCTCTGTAAGAATGATGAGGAGTCTATCCCTCACCAGTTACTACACTGTCCCTTTGTTGTCGAGGTTTGGAATTCAATCCTACAAAATCTTGGGGTCTATTGGACCATGAATGGAGATCTCAAAAGATTTTTGGAAAATTGGCTTTTCCCCTATTATCACCCTTTACCCAACGAGATTTATCATCAGGTTCCTCCCTTTATCTATTGGTGCTTATGGAAGGAAAGGAATAATAGGATTTTCCAAAATGTGGAAAAGATCCCCATGGAGGTCTTTAATATTTGCTTTAGACTGCTCACCAAAAAACATACCCCTTTATGCTTGGAAATCTCCAAGAAATCCCCCCTGTGCTTTTGAAATCACTATGGAAAAATCTTGGAATAGATCCCTAGACCTCAATTCCTTTGATAACTCAAAAGATTTGGCTAGGTTGAATACAAAGTGGAAGCCTCCTTCACATGGTTGGTACAAACTCAATTTTGATAGTGCTACTAAGGGAAATCTTGGCCCTACTAGCATTGGTGGCATCATCAAAGATCCAGATGGAAGAATGGTTGTTGGTTATGCTAATGGAATAGGGATTCAATCTTCTATGACAACATAGGCATGGGATTTGCTTAGTGGGGTCAAATTTGTTGTCTCTATTGGGTTAAAGTCTCTACATATTGAGGGGGACTCCAAATCTATGATTGATTCCATCATTAATAAAATCTTTCAAGGATGGAATGTTAGGGATATTATGGTTGATATTCAGTTCATTCTCACCAGATTTGAAAGAAAGAAACTTATTGACATTTTTAGAGAAGGTAATAAAGTTGTTGGCTCTTTAGCCAATATTGGATCTTCTCGGAACTCTTCAAGATGTTGGAGGAATTTGGAGGCCCTTCCCACAAATGTGCAAGGATTGATCCTTGATGATCAAATTTTTGTTACCATTAATGATGAGTGCTGACACCTCTTGCTCTTGATGGATTATTCTTCCAATTACAATAGTCTTTGTAAGTTTTGGTGGAATAATAATGATGAGATGGAAAGGAACCTATAGATGATAAGGATGCAATCTGACTTGTACCTTTTTCCTAGTTGGACTTACACTTGGATTGGTATGGTTACAAGTCATGTGTATGAGGCTTATCATGTTATTAATGATTTTTTAAATAGTTCAAATGGGCGGGTAGCTAATATGATTTCACACCCTTCCAAATTGATGTTTAATTATGACCTTATAATGATGAACTTTGGGTTCATGATGGCTAATTTCCTAGCTTCGATGTACTCTATCACTCTTTGAACTTGTTTTGCTAGCCTGGGCTTCTTGGAAAAGACTACTCGTACGTGGGAAGATCTAATCTTCTTAATTGGGCAAGGTACAAAGATCTATTGGTATTGTTTATCTTGGGAAAATCTTTCCTTATGTAAGAACCCCGATGTTCTACTAAGTAAAATTCCAAAGATTTTATGTTAAGTGAATATTCTATAATTCCATGACAAAGCAATAAATTTTTTTCTTTCCATAATGTAAATTATATGCATATTTGAAATAACACTATTTCTAAACTTCCATTGCATCCCATTGTAATTTCACAAATCTTTCCAAAACATATATTTCATTTGAGTAAACTCAAGTTTATCATTCATGATTACATCCTTCCATATAAATGGGTACATGATACATACATATTTTGAGCTTCATCTGGAAATAGATACACAAAATGGTCCTGATGCCATCGCAATGGTGCATACCTTCTGGATGATCTTGCCCCTTGGTGCATACACTCTAACTATCCCCAATGTTGGCAAAAACATCCACAAACCTTGGCCACCAACTGATGAGGAGAAGCATCACTCAAGGGATTTTTCGCCAACCATAGACTCAAATGTGGTCCCCCGCACATTTGTCACATATGACAAGATGGCCCTACCCTTCAACAAAGAGATTGGTTGGTAAACCCCATATCAATAGCCTACCTGAGCTTAGTGTTGTGTCCTACAAACTAGAACCTAATCATACAATTGTTTCCCCTCTAAGTATGAAAATCCTGAACTAGAATGCATAAAAGGAACATAATGAACTAACAGTGTAAACAATGGAAACTTACACTACTTTGGCCAAAGTATTCTAACCCAGTACTTCGAGTGACAGTCTTCCTATTCACATACACTTCTATAGCTTGGTTTGGATTATGACCATTCATATACTACGGTTAGGTAATTTCCTTCCATAGGTAATCCCTAACCTCTTAAATAACCTATTCCCATTTTCCCAAAATACTATGGTATTCCTACCAACAAAGCCTAAGCATTGGTTACCCCTTTAATAGATAATCCCACCCTAGGTATATCATATGAGCTACCTAGTCTATGAATTTAACTTTACATAGACAAGTTATTCACTTCAAAAGACAACCTAGTCTCAAGTATATCTTTATAAACTAAAGTATAGCTTCATAAGCTTCATCTAATCATAGATTAAATATTCATAAATAACTGACTCCAATTAGTAATATATCACATAATAAGTGATTCTCACTTAGAATATATCCACATCAATGAATGACCTCAATTGAAGAATAATCATATCAATAGTTGATTCCATTCGAGAGTGTAATCTCTTTTACAAAAAGAGTTATTCAAAAGCGTAGAATCTTGTCAATAATATGACTTCCTCTTAAGAGTGTAAAGCAACTAATCTAGTAGAAAA
The DNA here is from genome assembly GCA_007258455.2 of Sequoia sempervirens. Taxonomy (NCBI): domain Eukaryota; kingdom Viridiplantae; phylum Streptophyta; class Pinopsida; order Cupressales; family Cupressaceae; genus Sequoia; species Sequoia sempervirens. Next base: position 197,418,342 of record VDFB02000002.1, on the reverse strand, counting down.
TCTAACTCAATAGGTAATCCCACCTATGTCTCTATACATATAGTATCTCATAAACTCAAGTGATTTACTTAATCACATAGGTGAGTCTCAACCTTAGTATACCCTAATCCCTGGTATAACCAATAATCAACAAACAATGCAATCAAGTAGGTTAACCTAACCTATGTGTTCCAACAAGAACAACATACTACCCATCCAAGCAAGTTATTCTTAACTTATTGGTTCCAATGGGTAATCAAGTAAATATTCCAACCTAATAGGTTAAACTTAACCTAGGTTTTCAATATACCTCCCCAAATAAGTTACTCCCATCCTAGGGTTTTATCTAGTAGTTGAGCAATGATCAAGTGATCATACAAGTACAGTTTATTAATGACTCATCCTATCATTTCCTCCAAATTTTTTGATGTCCAACTAAACTTTAACATTCGTAAGGTTTCCTAACATCAAAGCCAATAGTGTTAACTCGCTTCGTGACATTGATACATTTCACATAATGAATAACCCTTAAGTTATTCTTGTTTAATCATATCTAGCATATTTATACCTATGACAAACAATCCCTCCTACTACAGAGTAATTACAAGAACTACCATAGATAAGCATAAACAACTTCTTTTTCCTTTCCAAAGCAAATGATTTGTTTCCCAAGTGCAAGCAATCTCAAGTAATTCAAACAAAGAATTCATAATTCAATCTTTCATAACAAAGACAAATAAAAGAAGACTAGATCCCCATGCTTGTGATACACTTAACCCCTTGACTTGATTGGTTGCATAGCCTCCAACAACAACTCTCAAGCTTCCACTAATCCTCACTAAGCAAGACTCCTTCTCACAAGTTGATAATATGCTCTTACAAATAAAATCTCACAAAATAGATCCTCACAATGCTCAAGGATCTCAAAATACAACAGTATAAACTTGAAAAATAAAGCAGAATAGTGCATACTAAAATGTTTCCCAAGTAAGAGAGCTTACTTCTCTATTTATACAACAAAAATAGATATTGCAGCCTACAGAAGGGGCATGCAAAATGACAACTTATTCCATGCAAATCGACTCACTCAACTTAGCTAAAAGGTGGCGAACAAGCAAAGAGTATACTTAGCATAAAATTCCACATAACAACCTCTATGGTTGACAGCAGTTTAAGACTATTTCAATCTATACATGATCAAATGATGACAATCAAATTATTTCCAAAATGGTCTTTTACAGGAAATATAACTCCATAGTATGGCACCAAGTATGCAACCTCTTCCTATTAATATTGGTTTGGTTATTCTCATTGATTTAGTCTATTGTTAATAGGCAACACCTTGTTATGTCAGCTCAGTCATGGTTTTGCTAAGTACAGAGGAAGTATAAGTTGCTTTTAGTGCACAAATAGTGCTCTGACTAATTCTTGCATCGTTGTTTACTTTCCCTATTCTCCATCATTCAATAATACTAATGAGGTGGCTTACATTATATCGCTTTATGCATTCTCAGCTAAGTCATGCGCTGATTAGATATTATAAATCCATTTCCATAGTATCGACCATGGCGCATTCACCATATCGACCTTGTTGTTGCGTATTACATAGCATGTCATTCGACCTTTAGTCAATGCCAATATATGTTATATTCGGCCTTTAAAAGCTTTGCATATATTGTCAAATATCGACCTATGTTAAATATATAATCGTCCTCCATCTATGTACTAGCTATTACATTGACTCCTCACTAAGCCATGCACTGCGAAAGACTTACTATAGTTGGTTCTATCGTTGTCTATGTACAAACATGTTGCCTTCATATACCATGGACTAAGTCTTCTAAGACTTATGTGATGGCTTTTCTTCCTATATGATGTGCCTAATCTATTTGCTTAGGTTAAAGACAACATCCCATACATTATGGTGCATGCTTACTCAACCATATATAGGCAACGCTTAACATGTAAAGAGAATGGTTCATTTTCTCATTCATGTGCTATGATTACTTGTATTGTAATCTATGTATAATATACTCATACATGTATCATATATGCATATATGTGTACATGTATTTATATTCTCATTAATACACTAAAAGCACCATCCAATATTCGAATGAATAACTCACATTATCATATTCCGTAAATAATAACACGTGTGTATATTCATACAAATATACATATATATAATATATATATACACTTCTCTAATAAGCATTAACGCTTACATGTGTATTTGTATATATATTATATAGTAGTATGATAGTCAAGTAATCCATTTGATATCAAATGATTATGACCATGTGATTATATTCACAATAAAATCATATACAACATTTTATATACATATATGCATACCTATACATATGTTATCATACTTGCATGGACATCCCATTATATTCAACGTACGCATTTGTTGACATATGCATATATCCCAAGTACTCGTTTAACCATACAATCAAGCATAGTAACATAAGGAAGAACTCATGAGATCCAAACATATAAACATCATCCAAGCATGCATTCAACAGTAATCATGACCCTTACTAATGCAAACACTTCACACTAAAGGACGACTTACCAATTCCCAACACAATAACTTGACTCAACCATTCTACTATGAGTGTGTGTGTGGCTCAAATAGGTTTCATTTAGGGTTATCCGACCAATCACTTCTCCTGAGTGATACTTCCCCTCCACTTGGAGGATTAAACCTATCCCTACAACCAACTTAACACATTCCCAATGGTAGTTAAACGTTCATAATAAATCCGTATGCTCATAAACTTTAGCATATTCAAATAGCAATCAATGTAAACATTTTTACTCTTTCAAAGCCATATAAAGCATTTATCAATACTTTCACATAACACCTATTTCAATATTCCATTCTTTTAGCAAGCATATCAAACTCATTATTGCATTTACCATTAGGTATTTACCCATGAAGGTAAAAGTAAATTAGTAACAACAAGATGGGGTGTGACATCTTATGCCTTCCCATTCTATAGTTTGATAAAAATTCTAATTTTCTCGCTCTCGCTAGTGTTCATTCTTCTTTGGTTTCGAAGATGGGTTGCGACAAAGTAAGGACTGATCCAGGCTCTTGTGAGGAGTTTCATTGTGATGCTCTATTGTGGCACATCTATGTCAAAGGGGGCTTGGCCCCTCTAATGGAATGCCTAAAAGGTCACAATGAAAAACTCTTTGCTTAGTTCGCTAACAACTAGTGCAATTGAAGGGTGAATGTTGATGGCATTTCATTTGAAGTGAGTGAAGATGTGATAGCCCAAGTCACTAGGATTTCTTGCACTAGGTAGAAACTCAAAAAACACACAATGGTACAAGATATGGACAACATGCAACAATTCTTCAAGGAGAACAAGCATCCTTCAAAACTTCATGTTGGCTACGACAGGAGTAAGCTCCCCACACCTTGGGACTAGGTTTTCCTTGTCCTAATGAAATACATTACTTTAGAAGGTCATTTCAAATGCTATTATTTTTACCATATGCCTCTCCTTAATCATTTTTGTCATTAGCTCCTCATTAGCTTCCCTTTCTTTCTATTATCGTCTCTTGAAAGTTCTATTAAAGAGACCTTGGATCTTGTTGCCAAAAATATGGAAAAACCCCCCTCCCCCTTCACCAGGGGCTCATTCTTTGCCTATATTAGTTTCATTTAGCATTATGGCCCCAAAACCTATTTCTGCCATTAGGGTTGAGGAGCCTAAACCCTTTGAATCTACTCCCTTGAAACCCTTCCTTGTTGCTATTGCTAGTTTGAAGAGGAAACTCTACCCCCTCCCAACCAACCCCTTATAGACACTAAACCCAAACAAACTGCTAAAAAGAAAAAGGGGAACCCTAGGCAAGCTCAAGCTAATGTTGTTTTTGGGTTGTGTGAATTATAAAACACTCCTACAAAGAAGGGGGAAAGCTGATTGGTAAGGCCAAATCTGAGAAAAAAAGAAGAGCATTACTTTCTATGTGGAAGGACCCACCACTAAAAATGAGGAGGGTGATAATGACACCAAAGATTTCGAGGAGGAAGAAAATTTGATGGACATGGATAAGGATACTAGTGTGGAACTTTCCAACATCAAGTGTTATAACCGGCTAGCAAAAAAAAACTGGAGTCGACATTGATGAAATTTCTAGTAGTTCTGAACATGACAATGAGCGTGTGAAAAACAAGCATGACATCATGGAGGAAACTGAGGAGTGTACTGAGTCATTTTTCAAAACTTAACAAGATGATCTGGGAGGAGTCCACTTTGTCCTCCAATCATTAGGTTCTAGAAGAGGAGACCAATCTGTTAGATGTTGCTAAGGATGAAGACAACAAAGGACTACAAGCCCGTGTTTGTACCTTGGAGAGGAAACTTAATAGGCTAACATGCTTCACCATAAAATTTATCCACCACTCAACGATCACTCTCTTTGTTGTGTTGAAGGAGGAAGTAAAGAAGAATGTGACTAAGGCTGATCCTAGTACTAGTCAGGCTAGTGGTGATGTTTATAAATTCCTCATGGAGGAATGAGAGAACTTAGATAGGTGATGGTGTGGGTCTTGTATGCTCTCTGGGGTTTTTTGATTTGTCATTTTTGTGTTGCGATTATGTTCTATCTATCTATTGTTATTGGGTTTTATTTCGTTACTATAAATTGATGAACTCTGGCTCGTAGGGATTTTTTGTGTAAAAGGTGATGCACCTTATAAATGTAGCTTATATTATCAAAAACACCACACCAAAATAGGATGAGGGAATCATCAACCTCCAATCCACATATAGACACACTAAACAACCCAAAACACCAAGGAAAACCTTCAGAAGAGGTTGCCTAACCAAGAGGCACAAACTCTCCACTGACTGGAATGACAACGAGACTTTCAGACAACCACATGCTTACCAAGATATGTTGTCACAATGTGACATCACACAAGCATATTAAGAATACTACTAAACTACACCCATTGAATTATGAGGAGTGTTGAGCACACAAATAAGGACAACCATGAAGGATTACAACCTTCCCAAGTCTTCACAAGACTAGGTTTACAATCTCCCTAATCCTAGGTTTGACAACCATGCAACTTCAAAAGAATGCACATAAAACAATGTAAGAGATACCACAAGTCCTCAATGATAACACATAAGAACCAGATCAAAATACCACTAGACTTGGGACCATAAGAAATAACTTTTGTTTACACGACTTTCTCATACAAGACCTCAAAACTTAAAGGAATTATCAAGTTCTAATATATAAATGTTTTGATTAGGTTTTGAAGGTTTAAAGGACTAAAACAGTCGGAATGGGAAAGATAGGAGGCATAAAAGATATTTTTTTAGTGGTATTGGGCTAGGAAAACCACTGTCTAGCTATGGTAGAGAGGGTTAACATTCAATTTTTTGTATGGGGAACAAGGCTACCCAAGTACAAGACAAGGTTGTCCCCATAAAGTTAACCAAATTTTCTACTTTTAAACCTACAAAACTAGGCCACCCCATTGATGACTAGGCTACCCCACTATGCAACTAGGCTTCTCCACTTGGTACAAGGTTTCCCAAGTAGATTTAGTTGAATTTTGAACACTCCAGGTCAATTTTGGGTGAGATAGGGTTGCCTAGGTATAATACTAGGTCACCCGACTATAAAATAAGGTATCTAATTCATTTTAAACACTAATTGAAAGATTCATAAGTTTAATTTAACATTTTCACAATACAATTATGAAAACCATAATACAATTATGCTCAATTCCAACATTGAGAAATGAATTTAATCTAATACTCTTTTCTATTATCAAATTTTACAATTTGTCTCAATGAGAGGTTCAATAACATCATTATTAAATTTTGAATATAGGAAGGTAACTAATTGCATGAATTAAACTTAGTATAACATGGTAACACAATGCCTCTCAATCCATGAACCTCCAATCCATAATGGTGGTTCCACACCACCTGATCATGTGATACCCATATGTTCACCCCACCATGCTAGGAGATAGTTGTAAGGTCCAATCACACACACACGTAATACACATGGGGAGAAGGGTAGACACTCACATAAAACATGGAGAATACATGAAATCCAAAATATAATAGAGTCAACACCAACAACAAAGGGACTACTCTTCTTTTAGGTGCTACTCAATCTACTATAGGGCTAAATATTCTAGAGCAAGAGAGGGAATATCATCATAGACACTCATGTTGGGCTCAAATCAGAACCAAGTACCCTTTCGTATAGATGAGGATACTTGACCTTACAATTCTTATGCTCCTTGAGCGACTTGTCTTCCTCGATCATCCTTAGTCTATACAAGCACTCAAGGCATGAGAGGGTAATCCATTATCTTAATTAGTTTGTTACCCATTTTTTATTAGTTATCACTTATTAAGAAAACTCTCCAAATCATGATTGCCTATGCGCCAATTTGGGCTAGGTTCACATTGGGTGCCACTCCCATAAATCTCTCTAATACTTAAACCCTAAGCTCGTCACACCCTCCAATGAGTGTGGTACGAAAACCAATATAAATTTTCCCACAATTTTCACGACATGTTTCTATAACACATATTTCCATATTCCATGAAATACAACTTGATCCAAACTTTCTAAAACATCCAATTTCATAGAAAACTTTTAAAATTTCTTAATATTTCTACAAGCCAAAAGCCAAAAAATTCCCAAATACTCCTTTAAAATTTCACAAAAAATTAAATTTTCAAAATTCAAAAATCTAAAGATACCCTTTGGTAGAAAAGTTCCTAACACCATTTTAAATAATAAAACATTCATTTTGCACTATTCATGAAAATTTGGGTAATATAACCGCATATTTTGGAAAAATCTAAAAAATAATTGAAAATAAATAATTAAGCATGCTAATTTGTGAATTGATATATGTTGAGAGGATTCTACACTCCCCTAAACCTATTCCTATATACAAACTTGAAAGAAAATCATTAAATTAATAGAAACAAGAAAAATACCTCAATCCTTTTCAAATTTAAAATAAAGAGCACGTCACACAAGCCAAATGAAAGCTGATTGAATTGACAAACACACTCCCCTCCCAATTCCTAATCCAACTAATCTAACCTCATTGAATTCCTCCTTTAATTGCACTCCCAATCAATAAAATATAAATATTCCAAAAAGAGGGTTTTTCTCACACAATTTCTTCGCAAATAAAACATTATCCCAAAAATGAAATGCTTTTCCCTATTTATCCTTTTTCAAAACCCAATTAAAAACCAATATAATTTATGTTTTTCATTTCTTAATTTTGAAACTCCCTCAAATTTCCCCCAAACACAAACAATTCATTAAATCCATTTCCAAATATCATTCAACATTTAAATTCACCATTAAATCCATATAAACATAAAAATTGAATTAAATTTAAATAAGATCAAAAATTTAATAGAACACACACACACTTTCACTAAACTTCCACAAAAAGGGTATGGTATCCAAAATCATACCAAAGATAGTGGGATAGTGGGAAGTCACACTCGAATTGAGTATGCTGGGTAATCATAAAACACTCATCCAAACATACATGTACATAATCATCAAAATAAAACAACATATCCATCATAACATGATCACAATATAATTGTATCAAAGGGTGCATAAAAAACTAATGCCGATACAATTTATAATAATGCTACGAATAATCTTGAATCAAATATATAGGCATAAGCATATGAATCAAATCCAAAAATCTAACTAAAGATTGCAAACATGAGAGACATTATAGAATAATAATAAAGAGTGGATCCAGATAGTGATTTTATTATTTAAATAATAAAATATTATTTAATTAATAAGGGGATGAAAATTGGATAATTAATTGAATAATTAGGGTTATATTCAAATAATTATAGAAGAAATTGTTGAAGAATGATGATCTTTGTCAATTTTAGGTGTTTATAAAACCACTTAAATCATAAGGGCCACTTGATTTGTATTCACAACCATTTACACTATACACTTAAAAAATTTGAAAACCTTCCAAAAAAATTAGTTATTTGCACTTAAAAGAGAATTAGAAGAACAACCCATGTGGACACACAAATTTCTTTTTCATCAACTATCTAACTATTGAAAAAGAGACACTTTATAGATCTGAAATTGAAGAAATAGTGAACATATCCACAAGATATTTAATACTCTTTTGGAAATTCAACTAGAAATGCATTGGACCAACTATTAAAGGACTACATCGAACTAGATGTGAACACAAACCTATTACCATTTTCTAGATATAGACACAAGATTAATGGTATTAAAAATTCATATGCAAAATCTCTTGGCTATGATACATAATACGCTTTGCAACAATAAAAAATAGAATCAAGTAACCATGTTCATCCACAATCCTCATTTATAAGGAAAGCTTCAGGTTCTTCGAAACAAAACCAATTGACTCCAAAATGGAGAACATACCATTCCCAAACATAGTAACACCTTAGAGATAGGGAACAATTACTTTGTAAATAACAAACACCTTTCCATACTATATGAGGGAAATATAATTTTTTTAAATGTTAGCACATAAATGATATGTAGTGAATATAAGAAAAATTTCTCACTATGCTCAGTAGAATGTAAATACTAAATCAACACAAAAATAATTTAAATCCCATTTTAATATTTATCTTGAATTAAACAAAATATAAATTTGAACAATAAACAAGACTAATTACCAAATTCTTTTGTAGCAAGTGGATTTGCTCAATGGATGAGGATGTGTTTGCTTGAATATTTACTATAAAATTCTTGCAACATGTACCTATACGAGATGATTCATGAATTTTAGGGAACTTGAACCTTCATTTATATTTTCTGGGAGGGAGAATGAATGATGGATATTTGTCTAGAAGAATGACATTGGAGAATAGATGAGAGAAATATCCTTGGATCAAGTAGAAGATAGATGATCATGATTAAGTTTGTTCAAGATGGAGGGATGATATTATTTGGCTAAAAAGATAAAAAATAAATTAGTTGTGACTAAAAATGGGAGGGAAAAGAAATTAGTTGGTCATTTATTTCGAGAAATAGTGGAGGGAATTTAGGTTAATAAAATAATAAAATACTATCTAATTTAATTATCTATATGTGAGATTGAAATTAAAGTAATTAGATGTGAGGTGAGGATTGAGGTAATTAAATAATATTAGATGTGAGGTGGAGATCGAGATTTAATAGATGTGACATTGGGTTAGACTAATTAAATATTATTTAATTAGGTGGTGATGAAATTGATTAAATAAACAATATATTTATTTACTTAATTAGTTACAAATTAGATCAATTTAATTAATTAATGATGATGAAATGTTAATACAAAATGATGTTATGATGATTTTATGTGTCAATATCAAGATTGTTTCTTATGCTTTGAATGCTTTTGTTTTAGTTGGCTTATATTGAGATGTGATTCATTTTTTTAGATTGCAGGAATTAGTCGGGTATCTGTCCCTCTATAAATTGCAATGCGCCTGGTAAACTTTTTTCATGTGACTGATGGCACTGGGGTGACACACCCTCCAATACCACGAGTTTGGGGGAGACTAGACCTCGTGACCTCTTGCTTGCAACATGATGCTTTAGCCAATCAAGCTAGGCACCCCGCCCCCTTGAGATGTGATTCTTTATTCCTTAGAAATCAAAATGCTTGATAACAATTTTCTCTTTTTCTCCACCTATCAATTAATTGAACATAAACTCTCTTTAAATACCATAACATAGCAACATGTCAGGCAAACAATATCGCACAAATGTGTGTTAAGTATGCTCATAACAACTAGTAGAAGCAAGCTTGAAAGTTAGATTTTGAATTTGAACACTTGAAATTTCAGATCATTCTTGCATACCTTGAAGTCAGTCTCAAGTCATACAAAAATAAACCATAAAAATATGGTGATAATCTTAATGTTAGGAATGAATATATGAAAGTAAGTACAAATATTGATGAAACAAATTAGAAAGAAATATAATATATAAAGATTGATAAAAAATAATTCACTTGTCATTAAGACATTCTACCAAAATAAATACAAAACATAAGCAAAAAAAACAAATATAATTAAGGAGTTATTTAGTGGTTTCTAACATTATCAATTAAATTTTGTAATTGCATAAATTAATTAGGTGTGGACTTTCCTTTGGTTTGGTTTGGGGAAGCGTATGTTACTTAGCGCGTAAGCGACCACGACCTTGTCTTTAGAGCAAGACATATATATGTTGGAGAGGGAGGGATTAACAGAGCAGAAGTTACCGAGAACCATCCACATTCTGGACGGAAGACCTCGTTTGTATTCCTTTTCTCGCCCTGTTATTTGCTATGCTGACTGTTTGGTTGGACGAATGAAACAGAATTGTGTGTAAATTCTTGTCAATTTGCGCCTGGATTGGCATTGAAGGGAGAATTGAGGGTATGGCTACAGCATCGGTGGCGGTGAACGTGATGTTGGGCATCCACGAGAAGAAGACGGGGTCGATCGATCTGTACAGGCCTCTGAGGCAGTATGTGGTAATGCATTACTCAGAGCGGGAGGCGCAGAACGTGGAAGAGGACCTGGAAAGGGTGAAGGAATTGCGGAACGAGGTGGAGAAGGCGTCGGACACGCTGGAGGTGCGGCGTGATCTATTGCAGAGCTACTACAGGGCGCTCTGTGTAATGGAGTCACGCTTCCCCATCAGCACCGAGAAGGAGCATGTACACACCATCGCTTTCACCTGGTACGACGCCTTCAAGCAGAACAAGAAGGCCTCGCAGCATAACATCCACTTTGAGAAGGCGGCCATCCTCTTCAATTTGGCCGCCCTTCACAGCCAGATCGCGCTCGCCGCGGATCGAACCAATCCCAACGGCCTCAAGCAGGCGTGCAATTCCTTCCAAGCGGCCGCCGGGGCGTTTGCCTTTTTGAGGGATAATATTTCCATGAAGGCGTCACTAGGGTCCTCTACGCTTGATGTATCTGTAGAGTGTGCGGGCATGTTGGAAAGGCTTATGCTTGCGCAGGCGCAGGAGTGCTTTTTCGAAAAGGTTATATCAGATGGGAAACCGCACGCTTTGTGCTCCAAGGTTTCAAGACAGGTCGGTTCATTCTATTTATAGCTATGGTGATTTTCTATACTTAATGAAGACCATAGTTTGAATTTTAACTAATGCTTGAATTGGCAGGTTAGTCTTTACTACGAAGAAGCACATGCTGCACTGAATCTCCCACCACTCAATCAACACTTTGATCGGACATGGATTGCACATGTGCAGCTCAAAGCTGCACAATTTAATGCCGAAGCTTGTTATAGATTAAGTCTTGACCTGCACGAGAAGGAAGAAATTGCAGAAGAAATCGCTCGGTTAAAAGCTGGAATTGCTACACTTTCGGATGCCAAGAAATCTGCCAAAGGAGTAGCGGGACCACTTTTGGACGCAGTCGTTAAGTTGGAGAGCAATATAAATCGAAATTTGGAAAGGGCAACCAAAGAAAACGATAGGGTATACCTTATGAGAGTTCCTGCAATTAACTCCTTGCCAGCTTTGCCCACAGCTTCTCTGGTTAAGTCGACGCCCATGCATGAGTGTCTGGATGCTAGTAAGGAAAAAATGTTTGCCCAACTTGTACCAGACAGTAGTGCAAAGGCCCTTTCTAGGTATACGGAAATGGTTGATGAGACAATTCGAGCACAGGCTGAAAAATTACAGCAAGAGAGTGAGATCACTAGAGTTAAGTTGAAAGAAATGGATCTTCCCGATTCTCTTCATGCCTTGGAAGGAAATGCTACTCTTCCTGAGCCGCTTAAGGAAGATGTTGAAGCTGTACAGGTGGGTGGTGGACCTGCAGGTCTACAAGCTGAAATGCAGCAGTTAAAAGACTTAAGAAGAGTAAATCAAGAATTGCTTGTCCAAACTGAAGAGTTGTTGCAGAAGGAATCGAGAGAGGATGCTCAGTTCAGGACACAATTTGGAACACGATGGACTAGGCCCCAGTCCAGTACTTTGACTAAGAACTTGCAGGATAGATTGAATAGGTTTGCTTCAAATCTGAAACAGGCAACTGAAAGCGATGGAAGGATTGAGCGTGCAATAAGAGATAACTATCCTTTGATGAGTATTCTCGATTGCAAGCCAGTAAGTCGTTTATTTAAGTCACCTCTCTTTTTCTTTGTGTGTGTTTTTCTCTCTTTCTGTCGGTGTCTGTGTCTTCTCTCTCTCAAATTTTTGTTCTTCTAATCTGCTCTCTAGTTTATGGTAAAATCACCACTTCTGAAAATATTAGAAGATTAAAATGGAAACTTCATATTATGAGACAAACTTAAAATCTAAGTTAAATGGCAGGAGGAATATTGTTGACTGGTGATCACTTTATGACACAGAGGGATCAGGTTGTTCAATGAATGAGAACCTTGTTATTCATATTATTTTCTTTTGTTACTAATTTATATCTTCAAATGTTATTACCTTTAGTAGTTATAAAAACTTTTTTCTAATACTTTACACAAATCTTCTCGATATTAAACTATTGGAGTTGATTGTATAGCTCTTTGGCTGTTGATGTCAAAGTCATGTATTTTCCAGGTCAAATGCGTGCTACTTGATGCCAAGTTCCATAAGTATTTTGATCATTGTTTACAACTAAAATGGATCTTTCCCATTTGGATTCTTTTATGCAGTCTTTTATTGGAGCAATTTTTTTGTGGTGTCGCCTGGTTTAATCCCTTGTCTCTATAAGTGTTTTCCCAGTCTTCTCTTTGTTTCAGATTACTATCATTAACCAAACGTTAATGGCAAACTATTTTCAATTGTACTTTGAATCCTTCATAGTTCCACAAATTTAGAATCATACTTGCTAGAGTCCAAGTAGAAGTTTTAGTCTTAACCAAGGTTATAGGTCTGTAGGCTATACACTTTGGATGAAGGTTGTTTGATTGTTAGATTGAGTAAGAGTAAGGGCTGTCAGTTACTCATTTGTTATGCTAAACTGAATTTAACACCTGTTTGGTAGTTATGATAGTACATATTTGGTTTAGACCATTGCTAAAATTTAGATATATCTGATATGCATGTACGCACAGTTTGATAGGTTCTCTAAGGCATTTAAACTCTTGTTCACCATTTTCAATTGGTTTCCCCTCTATAGTTCAAAGGGAATGTATTAGTGTTTGTGATTTTTCAAGCTTTTAACTCAAGATTGAAAAGCTATATATATTACAACTACTCACATTTTTACTGGGTGTTTTCTTGAATGCAGATAGAATCTGCTCTTCCAAATCTTGCAAGGCCAATTATGTCCTTGGATGGTAACGAGGATGCTATTGTAGGGGCATTGAAGCAAAGTCTAGTAAGTCTTGTGTATTCTAATGCTACCTTTTTCATTTTCTTTTTCCGTGGAATCTGTAATGATAGGTAAAAAAAACCCATCCTCTTTTTCTTTTTTGTTTGAGTAGGTTCCTGAGGCTGTTACTCCCTTACAAGCACATGGTTTACTGAACCATTGCATATAGTCATCAAGCTTCTTTAATATGAGTGTCTAAACTCACATTGGATCAATTTCCTTATTTATTATTTGACTACTCTGAGCAGATTCATTATGCCTTTTAGGGGTAATTCATAAGTCACATCCCATGGTGATTCTTTGAGAAGAAAAGACATCCAATCTTCATAGTATCATCCATAGTTTGAAAACTCGGACTTTGCAACACAAGATTTTGACTTGGAATTGGGACTTGACAATAGAAAACATAATTACTCAAAAAAATAGAAACTAGTGCATTTGGAGAACACATAAGTCTGTTTTGATCATCACTTTGTAATAATTCAAATATTACATGTCATATGACCTCAAATCAATAAATGACATGGTTACAGGCCGTCTCAATACAGGTTAATCAAGGGCTTGGATCTGGAGACAACATGGGGATAGTGACAAGTGGGGGTTTGGGGGTGGAGCCCCCAATGGGGTCGAGGGGCAGTGCCCTTGGCACATTCCTTGTTGCGGCATAGGACAGGGTAGAGGGATGAAGCCCCTAGCACCAAGACCAAATGAAGGCATTCAAAACCACGTGGAACCTTCATGGTGAATGCCATCTTTCATAATATTAAAACTATATTTTCAGCTTTTCTCTAGCACCAAGTCCTCACTACCTAATGAAATCTTAATTCTTCCAATCCCTTAGTGTGTTTTTGTCATGTGGATGCTGAAGACGTCTTATGTTGGGTGAAATAAGACCATAAAATGCCAAAAAATGAAGTGAAATAGTGAAAATTGCATGGGTTCTATTTTATCTTGATGCCAAGCGACTTTGTGCCAAGAACTCACGAGTCTCAGTGGATAACTCAGCCAAATCCCAGCAAAAACTCACCAAATACTCAGCCTGACTTGATGCAGTGTGTTGGAAAACTTGCGAGTTGCAGTAAGTTAGTTGATTACTCACTGAGTTTTCTTACTAAGCTATCATCAAGCTAGGATTTTCCCAAGAATTCCCATTTATGTTGTTTTAGTTAAGAACTACTCATGGAAATTTAGAATTACTTTGATTCTCATTTAAGTTTTGATTGCAACAAAGACTATCTGCTGTCCTTGGTATAGTGAGTACAGAACATGTTAGGTATGGGTTTATACCAAATGATTTCTAGATAAGGGATTGTTTAGTCACAGTCTTACTTCTCTCAAAAAAACCCTAAGTTGCAAACAAGGTTAATTTCAGATTGCAGCTAGATTTCCCTTCCAGAGGTTATTTAACTCAAATCAGTTTGACACTTTATCTTGGAACATACACACACACACACACAAAAGTTGCAAACAACCACTAAGCTGCAAACAAGGTTAAGTTTAGATTGCAGCTAGCTTCCCCTTCGAAAGTTTATTTTACACAATCAGTTTAACACTTTATCTTGAAACACACACACATGTATATGTACACACACACACACACACACACACATGTATATGTACATACACACACACACACATGTATATGTATATACACATACACACACACATGTACACACATGTATATGTACATACACACACACACACACACATGTATATGTATATACACATACACACATATATGTATAAATATAAATATGTATGTATATATACATATGCATAGTTGAAAAACTCAGACATGGCAAAAATTCGCCAGCCCCAAAAAATTCAACTCAGCAAAAACTTGGCAACTTAAAAAATTGCTTAAATTTCTTTAGAAACACATATTTTTTGCAAAATTTAATGACAAGATGTATCCAATGAGTCCATAAATCAGTACAAAAGTGTTTTCTATAAAATTTGATTGATTTGAGTGCAAATTGAGTACAAAATCGCATTCTCATGCGGAATCCTGATGGCTGAAAGCCTGATACAATAGATAGCTGAAAATGAAAATAGTAAAATTAAAAGTAAATACAACATTTTACACCTTCCTCTTCCCTAATCTACTAAAAAATAGGGGAGAGGTAGATGTTCTAGTCCTTGGAGTAGGCTGTGGCTCCTCGGTTGGCATGGAAGGTAGTGGCTGAGGTTCAACCTTCATCCTGGAAGCAGATGGTAATGACTCGTCTTCATCGTCATGAATGTCATCCAACCCTACATCTCCTTCTACACCCACATCCTCCATTGCCTGTCTCTCAAAATCAAGAATCTTGTGTTTAGTAAACAATGGAGGCTGCTCATCCCGCCCTGTCCAATCACTGTAAGGATCTATCTCATCCAAATCAATAGGATCCTATGATTTGTCCTCTACCCTTCTTGTGCATAGCCGAAGGTTGTCTTGCACAAAGACAAGGTCATTGAGGTGCTTTTGAGCTAATTTGTTCCTCTTCTTCATGTGAATGGCCTCAAACAAGCTCCAATTGCGCTTAGTTGGATACACTATAAGGTTGCCATAGTATGTGGAGGGCAATCCTTTGGAGATTTGGGGTATTTCCATCCCAATTTTTCGACCGAGCCTTTGCAAAATAAAATATTGAGGAGTTAGAAAGCAAGTCAAAACACATTTTATCAAATTATAAGATGCATGTGAAATAAAGACTCCAAATTTTATACCTAATGCCTGAGTGGTTCTTCCTTGAATAGCTAGGTCTGAAGAAAAGAGCCTACCCCTTCCTTCCCTATAATTTTCCAATTCTTGGACAATGAGGTCTCTCACCTCAACTTGGGGTGCCATCCTCTGAATGCATGTCGTGAGCCCCTCCATAACCTCTCCATTAGGATCAAAGGTGTCTGAGAAGAAAAAACGAGGGTTGAGGAAGTACCCTACTGCATGGATGGGTTGGTGGAGTTGATTGTTCCACCTCCTATCAATAATCTCCCATATGGGATCAAATTTGAGGCTGTCCCCCATGTAATAATTTATGATAGCCTCTTTGGCCCTATCCATGGCCTCACAAATATACCCCATTAGGTTTTGATCCCCATCTACCAAATGGAGAACACTAACCAAGGGCTCCCACACCTACATTATAAATACAAAAAGATTAAAGTTACAAATTTATAATGAAAGACTTAAGTTAAAAAAAATAAAAATATTCAACTTGAATTTAAATTTCTAAGTTTTG
Organism: Sequoia sempervirens; assembly: GCA_007258455.2. NCBI lineage: Eukaryota > Viridiplantae > Streptophyta > Pinopsida > Cupressales > Cupressaceae > Sequoia > Sequoia sempervirens. The sequence goes on along the minus strand of VDFB02000002.1, from coordinate 197,401,769 downwards.
AAGTTACGTTCACAATCTCTATAGCTCTTTGTGCAAATAGGTGGTCAAAGACTATGCTTGCAACCCTCTCTCCTTCAGGCTTCTTTGCATAAGATGAGTCTAGCCATGCTTGACTCACAAACATTTGTTTTAAAGTAGTCAATGAACCAATAATGCTTTGCAATGTTAGGAAAAACCGTTGCAAACCTTGTGACACCCGATCTCACCAACTCTTTCCCCTGCGTGTGATCTCTCATCAAGTTAAGAACCCAAGGGTGATTGTAGATAAATCTTGTGATGCTCCTTGCATCATCTACAATCGATGTCACCCAATCAAGTTTGCCTATGTCCTCCAAAAGAAGGTCAAGGCAATGTGTTGCACAAGGTGACCAAAAAAGTGTAGGATGTCTGTTGTAACACACTAGGTCGAGATCTTCTCAAAACACTAGAATTCTGTTTAAATCAGATTAAATCTTGGACATTTTGAACTGGTAAATATTTAGAAATCGAACCACAGGTTACATTGCAAACACATGCCCAAAGCTAGTAAAATAATCAGATTGGATTTTTACAGCTTCTGGGATGCGAATTTACCAGAACTCGAGAGCTCCCAAAATACAACTATGCCAATGTGTGACTTACAAAATGAAGTAGTTCGATGATGACATACCCTTCAGCAATGTCTCTGTTTATCAGATTCATGTTGGAAATTACCCCCGCGGAGATTGAGGCTGTATGCCGCAAATGGAAGGAACGATCTGGAGCTCCGCCCAAAAATGGTGGCGTCGCTCGATACACAATTGGCTTGGGCCACCGCAATAAGGATCTCATGCTATCAACACGCTTTCACAAGGAGCTTTTTCGTTCTCTCGGATTATGATAGACGAAGTTGTTCTTCTCAGACTGATAGTGTATGATGAACTGGAAATAAATTGAACTCGCCACTAGCTACTCCCGTGATCTCCTGATAGTTCGTGTGTGAGGTGTGAAGGCCAGAGCCGAGAGGCTCGGCCGAATGTGTTGTTTGTTGAGCTCTCTCTCTTGCCGCGATCACAAACTCAGAATAACGATGTTGACTCCTGTTGAAATCCACTTGCGTGCGTTAAATATAGTGAGAATGATGTGGAACGGAGAGTGAATAAGAAACACGAGCTTGCTCAGCTGAAGCTACGCACTAGCTGAGTGTTCCAATCAGGAAGCTACACCCCAAATCAGCCAAACCGGAAATCCTCCCAAACTCGTGATACCAAAATTACACAAGAAACTTAAATTTAAACTAATCAACTAAGCACGACACCAAGGATGTCGGCCACAAGGAAACTTAAAAATTAAATTTCAAATTAAACTTTAGGCGCCTCAAATGAGGTCGACCCAACCACAAATATGAAATTCTTTTGTTTATTAGTTTAGTGTTTAAAAACACTATTCTCCAATGTCGGCCCAAAGATCATTTAAGATGAGGGACATTACATCTATCCTCGAGCAATCTCCTAGCTGTCACATATGCTATTGCATTATTAGTGATGATTTGTACCACATTTTCTATCCCCACCTCAATGATAACTTCCTCCAACAATAGAGACAATGTTTCTGCATTTTTTATTTTGTTGGAGCCATCTATCGATTTCAAAAAATCAACTTCACCTTTTGAAGCAATCAAAAAATTAAGGATGGTGTGGTTTTTCCCATCCATCCACCCATCTGAAAGAATGGTGCAGCCATATTTTTTCCATTCTTTCTTTTGCTTTTCCACTATTTGCATCGCCCTTTTAGTTGCATTTGTGAGCAACCTACAAGTACAAAGTAAAATAAGTACAAAGTTTTAATTTTTAAACAAAAAATAGCTTAAATTCAACATAAATTAGTTTAGATTAAAGAACATAAATTTAGCCCAAACTTAACATATTTTTTTTAACTTATAAGTATAATAGCATAAAATTTAAATTAACTAACCTCCCACTCAAGTCTTTGCGAGAAGGTGCCTTGTAGCCCTTTACCACAATTGTCAATGCAGTAACCAAATTGTCCCAATAATGACTACTTGCCACATTGAAAGGAATGTTATTGAAATACCAAAAATCAACACATGCCATATTAGCATGATCATGCACCTCCCTATTCCACCTTGTAGCCTTCATCATTGAAGATGTAGGTGGTGGCACTCTACTTGAAGTAGAGGAAGTGGAGGGCCTGAAGGCCGATGTGCCTCAAAAGAGTGGACCACAAAGAGAGCCCACAATGTCAAGACATGTTTCCTCATCTGATTCTACTTGTTGATGACCATGACCACCAGCTATGCTTGCTGCTATGGTTGCCCTTGTCCTCTCCCTTTGCAATTTTTTCTCTTTGACAATTGCAAGTAGGGCATTCATCTCTTTTGTGGTTGCAAGACAAGGCTTGGCATCACGATGAGTAATGCTTGCAAGATGGTATTTGAGGCGATTTATGCCTCCATGATGTAGCTTTTGACATTGAATGCAAATAACCAATCCAGACATTGGTCTCTACACGACATACTTTCATGTAGGGTCTCTAGCTCTAGCAGGACAAGTGCTTGAAACTAGTAGTGGCACGGGCATTGATGGGGTGGAGCTTGGGGCTGAACCAGAACCATAAGTTTCTCTATTTAACCTACACATACAAAAAGAAAGTACAACTATTAATTTTTAATACAAAAAAAACCCAAATACATAAATCATTAAAAATCAGCCTAAATTTGGTTTAAATCAATATAAATGAGTTTAAATCAGTAAAAAAATTATCTAATCTAAACATTCTAAACATTTTTTTCAAAAAAAAAAGAGATGAAATAAAAAAAGAAGAAGCTAGGTATGAATAAATAGTGAAAATAATGAAAGAATCAGAAAGAATTAACAAAAATTAGTGATGGATCTTATTTTTTGGAATTGAAATGCAAAAATCCTACTTCTTTTTAGCATATGATGATTTTTTAAAAATAATTTAGATGCAACATTTTGCAGCCAAAATGAAGCAAAATGATTTTAACAAAAATAAAATTAAAAACCAAAAACCTACCTGTGCTTCAAATTTGCCTTTGAAGTTCGCCAAAAGATCCCTTTCGATCTTCTCTCCTTGATGGCAAAATGTTGTAAATGGTGTGTTTGGTGTTGGCAAGGGTTTTTGTGCAGAGTAAAGCAAGTTTAGAGTGTGTTTTTTTGTTATGAGGCCTTTTTTTGCCGCAACGGTTGGTTATGTGCAATGCTGGTGAGTTTTTCGTACGGACTTGTCGAGTTTCTGCCAAAAACTTGCCAAAACTCAGCGAGTTAACATGGGGACTACTTGCCGGTCATAAAACTCAGCAAGTTTTTGCTGACTCGCCAAGTTTTCGGCGAGTTTGCCAACTATGAACATATGCACACATAAACACACACACACACATATTGCTTCCTCTCTTAGCATGATCACAATAGTTGCAAACAACCATTCCTAGCTCTGTACCTGCTGCCCTAGGTTTCCAAGCAGGCTCCCTAGGCTTGCCACCAATTCTCCTACTTGTAGATGCCGTTTTCTTTTGGAGAAAATGGAAATAAACACTAGCAAGCAGGAAATAACAAAACAAAATTCAAATAAAATCCTAGCAGCTTAGAATTAAATTAAAAAAACAAAACTTTTAGTTTTAATTAGTTCCTAAACCCTAGCAGTAGATGAGAAATAAAACAAAAAGCAAACAGAAAACCTTAGCACAAAACATTTAGAAATGAAGGAACAAAAGGAGGAAAAAATTTGAAATATGTTATCAGTTATAGACTTTAGGTACATACGTTTGAAGTTTGAAATCCACAAATAATCAATGCAGCTGTAGATAATGCAGCTTTGATAGCCACAAAACTCAAACTCCCCCATTGCAAGCCTCCAACATTGTTGCTGAGTAAACTGTAAAACATACTTGAAATCATAGTTGTAAAACTCGGACTTCACAATAACTCGGCAGGGCCAAAAAATTTAAAAACTTGGGACTCGGCAAAAACTCAGAAAATACAAAGAAACACTTTCATGTTTATTGATTTAATGAATACCAAATATTCCTATCTATTTTGAATTTTCTTTCCTTTGTCTGCAATGACATTGATATGGGTTGCCTACTGAAGCATAAAACTAAACTTAATGCATATATTTGGTATCATTTGATTTTTTTTGAAAGAAAGTGACAGGAGGAAAATATTATAAATAGAGATTGTATATGCATAAGGAAAACATAACATTTCGTAGCAACTATTATGTTCCAAAGTTTAAATCTATGAAACTGTGCATTTCTCCGATATTGTCCAATTTATATAGCATTAATATAAAGAGAATAATGTGGATATATATTTATTGGGATTCAAATTTATATTTATTGGGATAAATAAACACTAAACAGTAAATAGTAAATACTGTGTAAAATTGATGTTATAACTTAAAATCCAAAGATATCATTGTGAAGCGGCTGGAACTCAGAGGCCAGAGCAAACAAGGGACCTTGACCAGTTATTTAAATTTTATTACATAGATATGAATTGTGATGCTTGCAGTTGCGTCGCCGTTGTCGCTGTGATGCCTCTATTCGTGTTGTCAGACTCAAACAAACCAAAAACCCCTAAAAATAAAGTGCGATTCCTATTTAAAATTTTTTGTTGGCTTCTGGATGTGTTTTTGGCGTGTCGAGAGCAAAAAATCGTGATTTTTTCCGCATTTTACAGATAAACTTGCTGTGCGTTTTTATCTTTACTCAGTACCGAGAAAAGCTGCGATTAACTCGCTAGCCCTTTCCACTCGCGATTACTTGCGAGTTTTCATTTGAAGTGTTGGGTTTTTCAACTATGCTTGAAATAATTACCAAGCCTAAGACTGTCACCTTCCTTGAGCTGTAGGTAATGTAATAGGCAGCTTTGACAACACACAGACAACCAACAGACCTGCACATTGAGGCTTCAAGGAGAGTGAAGCTCGTTGCAGAGAGGCCAACATCCTGCTTGCACATAAGAAATGTATGAACCTTTGAACTTTGCCTTTTTTTGTGACACATTGCAAATACAATTATACAAACTGAAACCCTCTTGCCTCTCAAAGTAACAAACATTAAAAACAATGTGAAATGATCTTTTTTTCATGCAAAATTGTCTTGTAAAAATGTGGTAAGAGTTTTTGATGTAAATCATGAATTTTGGCAAATCTTGTGAGTTTTTGAGAAAAACTTGCCTCATGACTCACATATCACTCAGTCATGAGATATTGGATGAGTTATTCATGAGCTAGATTAACACACAAGTAATTGGCACAATTTTTTCAACTGTTCTTTGAGATAATAGTCTGGTTCTTTTCAGCCTTTGTCAAATGAGTTGTTGTAGAGGGTACACAAAGAGAAAATAAGACCCTCTTCATAGAAAGAAGCAAACCCAATCATTCACAGCTGAGGGTTAAGGATAGATTACTAGTTTACAAAACCTAAACTCAAATAAAAAAAGAGCTATGACAATGGCACTCATTAGCACAAAAATCATAGGCTTAAGCATAGATGCAAGGCTCGTATAGAATCAATGACTCTTGGGGCGAGCAAGTGAAAATGAGGCCTAGGGACTCAAGACTTGAGTACATGGTGAGTTCTGCTGGGAAGACTCAGCCAAGTCAAGTGTGAAAATAAGAAAGAGAGAATAAAAAATGGAAACACTCAAATGTAAAAGCGAGAAAGTTAGGCATTATTTTCAAGGGTTTGCGAGAGTGTTGGAGGTTGGTTAGAAGTATGAAAAATGGAATGTGCCATGAAGGTCCATGTGGTCTCAATGGCTTTAATTTGGGCTTGGTGGTGGGCATTGCCCTTTGACCCTATTGGGGTGTTGCCCTTGAACCCTTGCAAGGGCAGTGCCCCAAAAACCCTGTGAGGAGTGTCACCCCTAGAACCCTACAAGGGGCATTGCCCCTTAATCTCGCTAGGGACTCTTGCTCTAGTTTAGAAAAGAAAAAAGTGAAAAACATATTTTTAGTTATTTTGAATTTTTCTCATATATATCCAAAGTAATTAAATTGCATTTATACTTTTGGTTTGTCAAGTTGATCCCTATCCCAAGTAGTGCTCCTATGGCTGTAGTGGCGTTTGCATGATTGTTTGACATAATAGCTTATGACTCCACATAGAGCTAGCAATGTTGGATTGAGCAATACAAGCTCCTCTACTATATTTCATGACTTTGTATTGTGATTTTTGTTTTTGATGCCATGGATACCATAATATACAAGTTTTGTACACCTGAAACACTTGACAATATTATATATTTAAAATTGTTGTTTCCTTAAGCTAAGATCCATTTTTGTTGTCATATAATCGATTTATACTTGTGTAGGTGATCAAAGTAGCTTCTATTTGATTAGTTTATATTGTTTTTAAAGTTGATTTATTGAAAGGTGCATGGAAAAAGCTTTAAATCCTTAAAAATATCTATATTTCGTGGCTTTTTCAATCTGTTGAGTCTTGGCTGGGTTTGTGTGACAAGTTTGAGTTTGAGTGAAAAATCATCTTGCCAAGTTTGAGCCTTGTAACATTGGGCCTAAGTTAGTGCTTACCAAAGTCATCGAATTTAAATGATAGCTGAAGTCTTCTTTAGCCAATGCTATTCCAATTTGGGTTATCTTTGTTTTAGAGTATGTGTGAGATTTATCTTGATAAAAAGTCTTTGTCAAGTCCAAAAATGGCATTTATATGTTATCCTTCTCTTTCGACCATCAAATATCAATCATAACATAAAATCTATATTATTGGATTTGTCTGTAGATCAGCTGGATCTGGGTTTGGTTCGAATTGGATCCATGATTTGGTCCAATCTGCTTGTGGATACGTTTTGGTTTTAGGAGAGTGGGGTTGGGTTTGTTTGGGCTTGAACCCGAGCATGATCCAAAGGAACCCAGGAGAACCTAGGGTGAATCTATCCATGTTTCTTCCTCTTTTTAAATAATTATTTTTTTTCCACCTTGGACGTTGTGGTTTAAAAATCTATGAAAATGGTGTGCCATGAAGATCCATGTAGTTTTGAAGGTCTTCATTTGGGCTTGGTGGTGAGGCTTTGCCCCTCAACCCTACCTTGTATTGCTTCCCTATGGGCGTTGCCCCCAAGCCCTCGCAAGGGGCACTATCCGCAAACCCCCATGAAGTTGTGGGATATGGAGCTAGAGCAAATTGACTTTGGGATGCTTCCACTTTCCAACATGTTACACTTGAGGTTGAAAAGTGAGCACACTTTTAGTGTGAGTGGTAGTGGCATTGCTTGTGGTTCTTCAAATGCTCCTACATCATCTAATGTTAGTGATGATGCTAGTGTTGATGATTTAGAAAATCCTTATGATGTTGAAAATTGATTGTTGAACTTGGTATTATTTTTTTGATATTGAACTTGAAGTTTGAACAATGAATATTTTATAATATTTATCAGTTATATTGTAAATGACATTAGAGTTTATGGTGGTTTTGTTGATTATATTATGTTATGTCGTATTCTACACTCAATTCCTAGTTTTAGTCTGCATATATATATATATATATTTACATTTTTTTGTATGGATGAACCCAAAATTAACCCAGCCCCAATTTTTTTTGCCGGATCCACTAACCCGAACTAGGATCCATACTAGAACTTGTAACATAGCATAAAATGTATATACATACTTAATACACATATATGTATGTATGTATGTATGTATGGACATAATCATTACAATCATAATACATGTGTATGTGTGTGTATATGTGCCTAGCCCTTTCAAGACTAAACTAGCTTTGGTTTAGGTAGGTTACTCTCTTCTAACCACTTAAGAATAAATAAATAAAGTTAATAAAAGAGTCCAATAAATGGTTGAATTGTTGAAGAAATTAAGAGTTTAATTTATAAACATTGACCAATTGTTTTAAAATTAAGAAATTAAAGAGGATAGTGATTTTAATTTAAATTATTTTTTAAGCTATTTAAAGGTTTACCCTAAAATTTGATGGAAATAAAATACAATTAAAGAATAAATAAAATTAGAGAAAAGAGTTATTTACTTCCCATTATCATAGTTGAAAAACTTGGTCTAAGCAATAATTTGGCTGATCGGACATTTTTAAAAACTTGGCAAGTGTTCTGAACATTAAAAAATACATAAATTTGTAAAAATATTCTTCAAAAATATGCATATTACTGAATTTATGGAACATATTACTACTTTCTTTCGTATAGAAATCAAAATTTGAGTTCAATACACATCATAAACCAGAAAACAAAGTATAGAAATCAAAATTTGAGTTCAATACACATCATAAACCAGAAAACAAATTCAATACATAGGAACTCCAAATTAAAACACCACTTCAATATATATGAACTTCAAGTTAAAACACCAATTCAATCCATACGGACTTCAAGTTAAAACACCATTGCAAAAACTTTATGGTTAATATGATGTATTGGAAGAGTTTACAATAGAATAATAATAATTAGTGTTGAAACAATAAAACTTCATGAGAATCTGATAATAACATCTAAATATAAAGTACATTACATACAAAATAAAATCTCCTGAGAATCATGTGCTGAACATCCAAACATAAAGTGGCACAGCATAGAAGTTGGCCATATGTATTTTCCCCAAACATTAATTGACTTGAAATCTTTGTTTCATAATTTATTTTGATTTGGACCATCATATTCCTATATTTTATTTTGCGCTGTCTTATATTTTTCTTCTTTCAATACCCTCAAGGTCTCTGAACCTCAGATTAGTATATTGGGTGACCCATTAAATAAAAGCCGTCTTCTTTCAATAGTTGAATAGAAACAGTAGGCTACAAAAACCCTCTGTTCCTCTCTGCAGCTTGGAGCCTTGGACAAACTTGTCGGACAGACCCTCGCACAATAAACACAAGCCATAACAAAGCCATAGAACAAAGAACTGAAGAAAGCTAAAATTTTGTCATGCAATGCCCTTTTTGAGCTGTGAACAAGTTTTTCCTCAAGTTGCAAGTTCTACTGCATTTTCCTATGAGTTATGAGTTTTTATGAAAAAATCATGGCAAGTTTTCAACAATTCTTAACATTAAGTTATAGGGCAAGTTACTCACGGGTCTCACGAGTAATTGCTGATTGTTTTTGACTAAGTGCATTATGTGCAACACCTGGTTTCCAACAATTTTGAAATTAGGTAACTTGAGGTTGATATCTTTTGGTGTGTAATAGATATGTATTAAAGATATTTGAGCTGGTTAATACAACTTTTCCAATCTGAGGTGCTTTCCATTCCACATTTTCTTTAAGGGATTATTGTGCTAATCTTTCCCAAAAAGAATGTAATAGTGCAGTGATCACAAGTAAATTTTAAATTAATGATTTTTTTAATCATTTTCTCCCAATATTTGTGTACAACCCATATTGAACGATTGGAATGGCTCTATTGTCACAAATGTCCATCCATCTCTCTATCTATGCCCATCTATATACATTCTTAAGTATTTGATTCATATACATTGTGGATGTTCCATTCCTTGCTTTATTAACACTAGTTGTACATTCTCCAATCAATGGAAGATTGAACTGCTTGCTGTTCTAGAAGTAAAACTTGTATGTGATGGTTCTGTAAGTCTTGAAATGGAGTTGTCTTAATATAACAACATTAATGAAGATAACTAAACAGCAAAAGAGAATAAGTATGGCTTCAAAACAGTGTTCCATGGGGATGCGTCCCCCCCAAAAATCCTGCCACACCTGAGATGAGGACGTCCCAGAGACGTGGGGACATTTGGGAAACGTCCCTTTGGCGTCCCTCCGCTGCCTCCGTGTTTCCCCGCCATCTCCTAAACGTTTCTCTTTCAAGGGGACGTTTCCTTGGCGTTTCTGGCCGAAAGGGGACTCACTTTTGATTGGAGCATGTAAGTTCCTTGGAGTATGACAACCCATGGCATAGTCACTCGCTTTTGGTTTCTACATAAAAGGGCTGCTGCAAATTAGGAAAAATGAACACCATTGCATGGCTAATCCTTGTCCTAAACTCATCAAATGAGTTTTTCTTATTAATTTACCAAGTTAAGGACCTTACATGACAACATAAAAGGTGCTGCTATGGTTGAGAAAGCTTGAATGAAGTTTCTCAAATATTGAACTGCACCCATAAAACTCCTTGTGATTTGGTTAGTCAAGAAGGCTTAGGCTATTTCAAAATGGGCCCTACATTTGTTAGATCATTGCAAAGCTTTCCATCTCTAACCACATTCTTCAAGTAAATGAGTGTTTTTTGTGCAAATTTAATGTCTTTTCATTTAAGAGCAACTTGTTCTCCTTCAAAACTTACAACATTTCTTTCATATATGTTAGGTGCTTATCAAAAATCTTTGCTAAAACCAAAATGTCATCCAAGCAAACAATAACACGAGAGTCAACAAATGGTTCAAGCACCTTATTCATGAGCCTTGTATAAGCAGTAGGTGGATTATATAACCCAAAAGGTAGAACCAACCATTGATACAAACATCCTCCTTATCTTGAATGCTTTTTCTTCACATCCTCCTTAATCCTCACTAGGTGACAATATCAGAATCATGTGGTCAATTACTAGGACAAGTGGAACTTAAGGTTCCATCAAAAAGTGCAATTGTGTTTTTACCTCATTGGCCTTTAGTGGTGATTGTCGAGAAGTCCTAGTGTTGGGGAGAGGGCTATCTGTCTACAATTGTATCACATACTTTGGTTCTTTTACAAGGTAGCACCTTAGGCCTTACAAACAATTCCTTGAACTGCTACGACATATTTTCTATTCTCTTATGCGCTTTAATAGGAGACGACATAGGAGAAGCATTGCATTGAAGTTCATCATCATCATCTTTCTTATATCATAAAAGGAACAAAGCAAACTTCTCACTAGCATTAATCAATTTCTTTGCTTTTGAAGCATTAATTAAAGAAAGTTTGGATTTATCTTTATAGGAGTTAATGACATAGTGCTTGTCTTGAGAAGTTTTCATTTCTCATATACATTTAAGGGCTGCCAAAAACTACAAAACACAGAACAAGGTACACACCAACCACAATGACTTCATCAATAAAATGGTTCTTAATAGCAAGTTTAAATATTTATTGTTTTGTTGCTTCTATTTCAACTCATTGTTTCATCTATCCCAGTGAAGGAGGATTTGGATGATCGTATACCTGCAAACCCAAATTGTCTATGAACTCGTTAGAAATTATATTTGCTTGTGAGCAAGAATAAAAACGAACATCAACCTTAGCATTCCTAATTTGGATTTTGTTATGAAAAAGCTTTGGTAGTTCATTATTTACAAGAGTGTCATTACTGTTTGTACATACCTCTTTACATACTGAGGTAAAAACCAGCTCCTTATTCTCCTTGGAATCACATTCTCTCTTGTCCTTAAAGAGAAGTCATAGCTTTCTGATCCTTATGTTTTTCCAACGATGCAACTTGTAACATGCTTCGTTAGTATGGCCATCAACATTACAATGACCACAATATCTTTTAGTTTCCTTTGCAAAAGAATTAGTGCCATTATGCCAACCATTACCTTTGTTGATGTTTTTTGTACAACCCTCTTAGAGTGATTGAAATGGCGCTATTGCCACAAATGTCCATCCATCTCTTTATCTACATCGATGTGTACACATTCTTATGTATTTGATCTGTAAACAAGATGGATATTTGACTCCTTGCTTTATCAAAATGAATCTTACATGCTCCAATCAAATGAAAGACCAAACTACTTGCTGTTCTAGAAGTAAAACTTGCGTATGAGACTCTTAGAAGTCTTATAAATGGAGTTGTACTAACCTAAAAACATTGGGGAATATAACTAAATAATAAAAGAGATTATGACATAAAATTGAAGTATAATATAAGGATTGACTTGGAGAAATCCAACGTGGGTAAAATATCTAGAAAAGTGGGATCAATTCTCTTAGGCCGCTATCTCCAAAATTTTGATTACAAGGCATTATCTCCTTGAGGCTCTCATAGTCATCTTAAATAGGAATTGACATCCAAACAGCCATAACAGCAAAAATCCACCACTCTCAGACCTTCCAACCATACTAATAATGAAACAAAGCTGTTAGACTGCCCTCAAATGCACAGTTACAATACAAGAATATGAAGGAACCCATTTTACAAGTTACAAGGGATTGTTATAACTTGTTTTTGAGTTATAAGAGAAGTTCAAAGAAGATAGACAGCCCTAGAAGCTCCAAGTTATTCTCATGTCATTGTTCTTTGCTCTGCCTGTTTTTCTTTACTGCAGGTGATGCTTTGGAACATGGTTGAATATGTTGTCGCCTGTAGATTGTCTAACAGTGGTAGATTCAACTGTGATTGAACCTGTGAGTTGTGGCAGTTTTTAGCTGTTGGAACTACCACTGGGCGTCCAGATCACCCAGGTGGCTTCCCTTAAATTGTACCACCTTGTTGTTTTCCTCTAAGCCAATTTTTTCTCTTATTCCTGATAAGGTGAGTTTTCTCTTCATGTGTCATACATTAGGAGGGGTCTCGGAAGTGACTTAAATGAGATTGCTAGTCTTCCAAACCAACAGAACTGATTTATTTCAGATCACTGTTGGATGGTTGTAATTCTGGGATTAAAAATCTGTCAGATTTATAGACACTAATTTTTAGTACTAAGGTTCATCAATGTTGGCATTAGAATTATACAAAACAACTCTTGGATATAGCGCAGACTGTAGAATTTTACGATATAGAATTTCAGTGTTGCCCTTACAATTTTTTTTATAAACTTGTCCTAGATATATTTTACATTTTACTATTTTTGGAATTTAGATCACATGTTTCAGATTAGGTCTATGTTACCCAGTTTATAAGAATTGCTCAATGGATGTGCTTTAGCTCTGCTTACATGTAGACTTCCTACAGTGTCTATTGTTTTCAAACTGAAGCATCAACTCATTATTCTGCCTCTGAGTCCATATCAGCTTAACAATAATTAAATAACCCAAGATAATTGTTGTAGATTATTTGAAAATGTTTTATATCTTATTGTCAACATAAATAATGTGTGAATTCAGTTTTGATGCAAAAAGTTTATATCACCATAGAGGATAGAAATTTATTGGACAGATACTGTTTATAATGCTATAGATGATAGAAACTTTTAACTAATTGAAGAGATTAAATCTATATGTTTCATCAACATGTAGAAAATCATTGGACGCTAAAAAGAGGTGACTTCCTTAACTGAGCCAATTATTGATGTCAATATTTCAAACGTTGAAAAGCAAGGGCTTTTTTCAGAGCAAAACATGGAACTGCTATGTTGGATACTTATTCATTTTGTCAAAGTCATTTAAAATTAACATAAAAAAATGAAGCCCTGTTGCATCTAAGATTAGTCTTACTTATGGGCAACCTGGTTTTATTGCAGAGGCAACTAGAGATGCTTGGATCACAACGGGCAGGATTAGAAGATATGCTGAAGGAGATGAAAAGAAAGGTAGATTTCCCATTTTTCTTGTCAGCTGCTTCTGTTTCCATAAGGTGTTAGTAATGTTTTAATGCTAAAATATTCTTGTGGTTCGTAGAAGATCAGATAGAATGTCTTAGTCTACAATTCATGTTTTGATTTGTGAATTGTAGATGCATAAGGTGTATGGAAACTGTGGTGGAAGTATGATAGCATGACTTATGTTTCCGAAGGTGCTTGCAAGGTGTTCTAGAACCATGACGTGAACAAGGAATCTTGTTTGGAATCCTGTGTAGTGTGACAACATGGTCTACATCTGAGTTATTACTTCTGCATCATATATGTCTGTGGGGATAGAAGGCATGACCTTGGTGAGTGTGTCAACTAACATTATGATAACATCATGTTGGTGCTGCATCAGAGGCACCCCATTTCCACAGTGGGATTTTGTGGGCCAAAACAAATTTTTTGGGTTGCCTGTGCTCAGGTTTCACCCACTAGTACTGTTAGCTTCTAGTCACATAATTGGTGACATACTTCATCATGCCTAGCCAATAATACAACCATGACAGTATGCATCTTCTTCATACCATGATGTGCAGAAATTGGAGCTTGGTACATCTCATCCATGATCATCTCATGCATCTTTCCACTACCAGGGGCATACATGTGATGCTGTTATCTTAAAAACTCATCACACTTACCAGCTGTAATGTGCAAATCTTGGCTGGAAACAGGTCTCACCACTCCTTAAAGCAGCTGTAACCTGTGCATACCATGCATGCTGCAGCTGCAGCCATCTCCTCAAATCACCTTGTAATGTGCTCATAGAACATATGGTAGCCTCCTACTAAGGGTGTGGGCAACTTTGGTATCTTTCTCCTTTATGTTAACCAAGGAGCAAAATCTAATTCATGAAGGAGCAAAATCTGATGACATTTCCTTGTGTGCAGTGTAGGATTGAGTGAGCAAATAATAAATGCCATGATTGTTTGTCCTTAACTAGAATCTTCTGCCCACAAGGTAGTGTTTACCACATTTATGGAATGAAAACCTTGACACTATTTGAAATCAGAAGATCTTGTGGATTGTTGTATGCTATAGTGAGAAGCAGTTCAATGAAATATACAGTAGCAAAGGATCCTCTTCCAAAGGTTATTGCTTAGGTCACATAATTTCTAATCATCTAGCGTGTTGTCGAGTGCATATTGGACATGACCAAGGAATGACTTGGATGAAGTTCAGGGGTTTGGAAGTATTCTTACAGAACTAAGGAATTCATTTTCATGTGTTTTCAGCGAGTCTTGAAAAACTCGCGAGTTTTTTTGCCCGGCGAGTCTTTATGACTTTAACTCGTCGAGTCTTCCTGCCGAGTCTTTACAAAAGATTTGCCAGATACATAAAAAATGCAAAAAACACAAAAAAAAAAAAATCAAAAAAGTTGCTGAGTTTTTTGCCGAGTTTTTGTTGACTCTCCAATTTTTGGCTTGGCGAGTTTTTTTCCAAGCCGAGTTTTCCAACTATGTTTTCATGCATGATATACAGGTGTGAAATTCAATCCAACTCGACAGGCATCTATCAGACATTGTAATGCCCCACCCAAAAAATGAATCGGTGATTAACATATAATATAGAATTAAATAATCACCACCAAAAGGAATGCTTAAGGAGAAATAAGCAATATTATTAAACTCAAACTCAATTAAGTTAATGAAAGGGTTAAAGGGCATGAAATGAAAAGTCATGTCAATTAAATAAAAAAGGGTATATAAAGGAAGGAAAAAATGAAGAGGAAGGACATGAATTGATCAAGACATTATTTTATTATTTCTCTTGTGGAATATAAACCAAGTTTCTAACAGCCGAAGGATGATACACTTTTAGGCCTGAAATTAAGGAACAAAACCCCTTAATTCCTATTACTGAGTTAGTGGACAAAAACCCCTAACTTGGGCAGAAGTTAGAAATATTTCAAAAACATTCATACGAAGAGAAATTGCTGCAAATTGAAAGAAGAATTACACCAGGGGGCTAAAGGAAAAGTTTATATTTTCAGAGATACATCATAAGTTTTAAATTTGACTTTTATAATCAAAATTGCAATTTTTTTTGGATAAATTAATATTTATAATTAAGTATGCACATATGACTGAGTTAGGATTATTTATTTATGGAAAAATAAGGAAATTCTAAAATGGGACATTACAGACATGCATTCCATACAACATGACCATTCCATTCATTGTAGAGGAGTAAATTTGCTATGTGGAGGTGCTGAAAATATTATAATTGAGTCATTGCTGGACATATTTATTCTCAATTGGCTGGATCTATTTGCTGGTTTATGAATGAGTGATATGAAGGACAAGGTGCATTATATTCCAATTTCCATGATTGCTCTTGCACAAATTAATGGAGATACATGTATGATTCATGCTCTTTTGAACCATAATTCAATTCCACTAGGTAATAATCAAAGGATTTGTTTCCCACTATTAGGCCGATGCAATTGGAGGGAAGTGACATGTGTTGTGATTCTTGAAAAGTTCTCTATAAACCAATGATAATAGCCTACAAATCCATAAAATTGTGTATCTCTGATACATTCACTAATGCTGGCCAATGCAAAATAGCTCAAATTTCTGAGAAGTCCACCATGATGTTGTATCCTGAAATGATGTGTGGCTAAGCTACGATACTCCTAAAAGAAGGATTCTTTACAAATCTTAGCACATAGCCGATTCCATCTATAACAGTATAAAATGAGTCTCAAACACTCCTCTGTTCCTCCTCTATCCTCGAATAGATTAGTATATTGTCTAGGAATATAAGCATGAACCTATCCAAACAATGTCAAAGGATGCTTTTCATGTGGCACATGAATATTGGGTGCACATTTGCCAATATGAGTAACATCAAGCAAATTAATATTGTCCTTATCAGGCATGAAAGGTTTTTTGCAGCTTGTCACTCTCCTAGATCTACAGCTAGTGGTTATTGGTTCTCAAGTGTATCTATAATTTGTATATATATGTAAGTGATTGAATAGGCTTGAAACCTTGATGCTTTCAGGTATGAAATGTACTAGCATCATAATTGGAGCTGATTTTCCTGCAGATTCGGATAGGGCTTAAAATTTAAGATAGAATCATACTCAGGTGATTTTAGGTGCTTTGGGGCAATTCCAAAGCAATTTCAAGGCATTTCTAGGCAGCAAGAGTCATTTTCAATGTGATTTGATCAATTTTCTTAGGTGCTCAACTTTCAAAAAGCTGCCTAAATCCTCAAATGACATTCATAACTAATATAAATACATATTAAAATGTATTTATTTTCATCTTGGCAAGATGCAAACTACTCTTTGGGTATGTGTAGGGAGGGGAATGGATTGAGGGTCGATATGATTTGGATGAGAACCACATTTTTCTTAGAGGGAAATGCTTTGGAAGATCATTGGTGGGGTTAACAATGAAGTCAATAGATGAATGCACTTGTGGGTTGATAAAACAATTACGAGGATTAGGTGGGTATTTGTTAGGACCTTTTGCCTATTCTTTGAATGCGATGTCAACATGAGTTGTTTGCATTATATTTCTTAGATGTATTGTGGTTTGCGTTTTCTCTTCAATTTTTGTTCTGCCCTCACCTCTCTATCTTCTACTTGGATTAGTTTGGCCATAGTTCATGAAAAAGTTACACTTTGCGGGCATTGAATTTTGAAGAATAAAGATGTTAAAATTTTAAATATTATTTGGTAGTAATATTTGTTTGTAGTGTAGAGAAAATATTTTGCTGCTTGAGAGAGGAATAAGCCTAAGTTACTACTTTTGGTTCTTGTTTGCACATTTAGTTCATAGATTCAGCCAAAAGAACTTTCGGGGTTGGGTTCATCTATAAAGAAATATAGAAAATCATATGTATATACATATCTGCAGTAGTAATTAATTTTAGAGTACCACACAACACCATACTATAAGCAAAATCACTAGAAAAAGAGTACAATTAATTATTTAAACTCAAATGTCATCATAAATATTCATTGTTCAAACTTCAATATTTAAATTAAAAATAAAAATGTCAACAATCAACCATTAGGCTCGAGTGTCATATGGCTCTTCAAAAATATCATCATCATCAATACTAGATGATGTAGATATTGGTACAAATAGTTTGCTTTAGTCTTTCAAATGCTTTAGAAGTCACTCTTAGGGTTAGGGATTTGTTTTTATCGGTCATAGTCTATGTTACTCTTGGTATTCAAAATGGGGACAATAGGGGACACATTTCTAGGAAGGATTTTTTGGGAGGGTATTCACATGAGAGTCAACACATAAATAGGCAAATGTCAAAAATTTATTGCTTTCATTTTCATTGTACATATACATTATATAAAAATTACAACAAAATGCCTAGAGGATGTAGTCATTGATGTATATATAAAAAAACATTGCTTTTATATCTAGCATGCTCCAAAACGATTTCTTTATTTTTTTTCTTTTTAATACTAGAGTGGGGGGTTTGGGGGTGGCAGTTCCTAGTGGGGTTGAGGGGTAGTGTACCTTGAGGGGGTTTGGCAGCAGCACCTCGGTGGGGTCAAGGAGTAGTGCTCCTTGTGGGGTCCCAAATTAAACCTTTGAGACCACACAAACCTTCAAGGTGCACGACATTTTTCATAATTTTATCGCTTTTAACCAAGCTCCACGAGTCCTCAAAACTCTTTATATTTTTTTAAGTAAAAAGCATTGGACTCTCCATAGGGGCTTACCAATCATTTGGAAATTGCCACATGTCACAATAAATTGTTTCTTGTGAGTCGATTGGCACATATTCATGGGTAGGGTCCAGATGATAGGATTTGAAGTTGGGGAAAGCCTTTAAATACACCTTTGTCTAACATTTTGCAAATTTTAATTTCCTCTCTTTGATTAAAAAATGTTTGCTCCTTCATAGTGTCATCCATTTGAAAGTTATAAATTTTGATGGAAGCAACAATATAGATGTATAAAAGTGAGATAATCTTTCCATGGCTGTTGCCATGCCCTCAAAATGCCATTCATCAATTTTTGTTGAGGAATAGACCATGTTATGCTTATTGGATTTAGAGTTCATCTTGTGTTTTATCACCATACACAGTACCGGGATCAATTAAAATATAGACTCCATAATTGTAGATGGTAATATAAAGCATACATTAAACATTAATAGGGAAGCCCTTATTGAGAGTCCAATGCTTTTATTTTTTTATTTTTGTGTGCTTTTAAGTACAGCTGGCCATCCTCAGGGTGGTTGGGGGACGATAGGCTGTCCCCCAAAAATGAGGCTTTTTTGGAATATTTCCAGGGCAATTTTTTGCGAAAATGAGGGACATGGGATTGGGGGGAAGGGGGAGGGGGCGGGAGGGGCGATGTTTCAGAGGAATCCCTTTGTCTTTGGAATGTCCTTGGTATGGGTATGCCTCCAAAAGGGTAGCCCGTAGGGGATGCATCCCTATGCATCATAGGTCTAACTTAATGTGAATATTTTCAATGGAGATTGTTATGCTTGTCATATACAACTTTGTGTATCTCATATACAACTTTGTGTATCTAATGGGCCAAACAACCTAAATAGGGTTTAGGGGGGTTGTGGGATGTGGGGAGGGGTAGGTTTACACATTTCATCCTTTTCAATCATCCAAGCACGTGCTTCATGTAGGACATGTCGTCATGTGTGCCATGGTGGGATCCTTGTCTGAATTGGGGCACTATCATAACTCTTGAGGTTGAAGTCCCATTCTAGTTGCAAGGAATCTTTTCGAACATCTGTTTTCTAGTAGGCTCTTATTGTGGATTTGGGGATAGTTTAGTTTTTTTTGGATAAAAGGTTAAAATAAGGGATCGAGTCCCACAATTACATGATGAAAAATGTAACAGATGCTTAACCCTCACAAATACAAAATTATCCTCTAACTGATAACAGTAAAAAGTAGTCTGAACTGAAAGCATGCAAGCAAGTTTTTTGATTTTTTAATTTTTCTACAATGCAGGCCATTTACATGGTTGCATTTCAGATTTTACCATTTTTTTTACTGTGCACATACTCTTCTATTTTTACTCTCGCAATTTATTGGATGAAAAATAGGTTGCTTGCATTCTCTGGAGTCTGAACCATAGTAAAAAATTTGGACTTGGCAGGCCAAAATTGACTCAGACTCGGGATTTGGAAAAAACTTTGCAAAAAAATTGCATATTCAAAGAATACATAAATCTATAAAATAATATTGTTAAAAAGCATAAGAAATGAATATAATTTTTGCATAGCCAGGAAAATAATTCGGAAAAGAAAACAGGTAAAAAAATTGAGAGAGGTTTTCTGCTAGTTGCAGAGTTTCTTAACTTTCTGGTAGCTGAGTTTTTGGTGAGAAACTCACCTAGCACTTTTGGCTTGTGAGTCTATAGAGAACTCACAAGTTTTTAAAACTGTGCTCTGAGTATTACTTGTAGGCTTGCTAGTTTTTCTCTTTCAAGCAATTCTTCCAAGATAGGTTGGGATCCCATGGCTATATTTGTATATTGCCCCCTTGTATTTTAAAATATATATTACCTCTCCTTTTCACCTACCTAGTATCCACATATTTCTTATCACTAGTAAATTGTAGAATTGTGCTAGCTTTTTCTGCTCGTTCGCCCTCAATCAGATTCCTCTTCTTACTTTCTCTCCTTCCTCTTCCTTTATATTTTCTATCTCCTTGGTCAGGCATACTTCATGCACTTCTGAATCCAATAAATTTTCTGTATCATCTTGGAAGCCACACTTAGCTATCAGTACCTTATTCTCATCTAGGATCTTTTCCTTGATTCTTTTTAAATTTTTCTTGCTATTTCCCCATGTATGCTCAATTCCCCCACTTTTTCTCCCAGTCACTTGTTTCTTCTTTGGCTTCACATATATCCTTCCTCATTTGTCTTCTCAACATTTGGTCTTGTAGTTTTAGTTTTTAGTTTTTAGTTTTTTTAGCAAGTGGGCCTTATCTTGCTTGATGAGCATACTCGATGCAAGATTTCTATCTAAAAAGGATGCATTCACAATCTATTGGCCGAATCTATTCAAAGTTTTGCTTCCTTAAAATAACACTTTTTTGGAGCAGTTGATCTAGCTCAAGCTCCTTGTAGATACATGCATAGTTTGCTGCTCTTGTTTCCAAAATCACTTTAGAAGAACAAATGTACTTTCCCATAAAATCTCTCAACATTTGAAACACATTTGATCCATAGCTCACACTGAAGGGCATAGAGATGGATTGGCATCAGGCTTTTGGATGGGATTTCTTCCATTGGCTTGAAATTAGATGCCAATGCTTCATGAATAGCCTTTACTCAAGAAAATCTCATCTTCTGCATAGGTACTATTTTTTCTTTCCCAACTGTCACTGTTGAAGCATGTATCTCCTTTCCGAGTCAATTGTGAGCATCCTCCTGTAATTGCATGCATGAAATTCTAACTTTCAGAGGGCTCTTACATTGACCCCCCAAATTGCATCACTAAAAGACCTCTTCCTTACTCTTCACTTTCCCAGTAACTGATAACCTCCCACCATTGGCTTTGTCATATTGAGATAGTTGTGTTATTTCAGTTGCAGTTTTTCCTTATTGAATATTAATTTCGTCAGAGAAAAACACACAAATTGTCATATACATAAATTATGTGCTTGTGTATGTTCTATTAAGTCCTTTTAGAAGCTGCAAATTGTTATAGGGTCATATCACATCGCTGATATAATTTCTTTATTTTTGGTAGATTGTTGGAAACACAAGAGAAGACCTAGTAAAAGTTAAAACAATACTAAACATATTTTGCATAGAGCAATATAATAATAGTAGGAATCAATATAATAGAAAAACAATATTTGTTGAGCTATAATACAATAAATCTGCACTTTAGAGTAATATTAAATAGCTTTAATGAAATCCGTCTAAAATAAAAACTTTTTTATCGTACGGATACTAATTTTGCACTAGTCTGGATCTAGAATATTGGCCATATATTATATATACACATGTGAATTTTATTTATTATATTACAAATTTTGCAGAAGTGCATAGTCAGGAAAGTGCAGTGCAAATATTTTGCTATCTGTGTGCTAACATAAGTAACTAAGACATAAGTTTGACCAAAACTGAAGGTGCTGACTTTAAAACTGTGATATTTGTCTCTTAAAAATTGTTTATTTAGCACATGACTGCTTCATATTGTCTCTAACTGCTTTATATTTCTTATACACAACTAAATTGATTGGGTGCTTGTTTAGCTTTCTAATTAAGATGGTCACGTTGTTTCCTAGTCTTTAACACATTGATAAAGATATATGTCTCAAAGATTTTGAGTTTGATATCTATTCTGATTCAGGTTTCCTTACTGATATATCTCTCTTCACATGTAGGATGACATTTTACCCAAGTTGATGGCAACCTCTGGATCCTATGAAGACCTCTTCAAGAAGGAGCTTGGAAAGTATGATCCTGTTTGTCAAGAGGTTGCTAGGAATGTTGAAGCGCAAGAACAATTACTGCATCAAATCCAGGTGAGACCAGTACATATTTTAGAAATGATATATTTGAAACATTGTAAGTAACAGTTTGCATAATAATGGCATTTCTTTAGCAAGCAGAACATTGGACTGTACAGATTCTAGGCAATCCCTTTTTACACAAAGTAGCATTCCTTGTGACACAATTTGGTTTTTGAACTAGTACATTTGGCCTCTTATAGAAGCTCACTGTATTTTATGCCATTGTTGACATCACTGGTAATATTTTGATAACACAATCTCACTAACTTAAGATTTTCATTTTGTATATGATGACACAGCAATATCTTCTAGCAGGATATACTCGTAAAGAAATAATATTAGTAAATTGCATCACACCCTGGTTACTTTGCAAGTATAAAATAACCGTGATTATTGCTCTTTGTTTACCAAGAGTCTTCTTGATCAAATTGATTTCACTTTTCATCCACTCTAGCGGTTATGACATTTTACTCTGCTTTGCTTGAGGACTAGCAGTGTTTCCTAGCATCTTAATGGACCCATGAAATGCCTCCTTATTATAGTAATAAAAAAAGGCTTGTAGTGAATTACCATATCTCATGTCATTAGTCCAACCTGAATCACAAAAGCCTTCAAAATTAGTGCCAGTGTATTACACCTTTGGTACATCTTGTAGCATACTTTTGATATATCTTAGTACTCTTTTTGTTTCCTTCCAATGGTATTTATGCAGTTGAATACCCTTATGCGCTCGATCTTTGTCCATGCCACAAACTGACTCGCCATGTTGTCAGTATAATTTATAGCTGGTGTATTATAGTCAAGTCTGATTATTTTGCATTGGTTCTTCATTGTCAACTGGTCATCTCAAACTGGACATTATTTTTCCAGAGTGACAGGTTGCACCTTATCTTTTGGATTTACTTTTCTATTGTACTTTTGTACGTAGTTATTGCTATAGGCACTCCTTTTGTTTTTATTTCTCGTTGATGCACTTCTAGTCCCATCATTTGCCTATTTGTGTTCCTAACTTATTAGCAGACATCTGTGTTATTTTGTTCTTTCAACTGAGTTTACCTCATAATACGTTTAGAATATGGTGCCTTTGAAGAACAGATGATTTAGGTTTGGCTGATACTTTTGTACAGTACTTTGACAAAAGGTCCATACCTGTCCTTAACATTGTTTGCCATTGGAAAAATTCAAATTATCCTGAGACATCGGGTGGTTGTTTTATTATGTGACAAAATTTTTTAACATTTTTTGGAAAATGACCTTGAGGAACAGAAAAGTCAGATGTTTGTTTTTATTAGCATGAAAATTATACCAGGATTGGATTTGATCTAACTTACATAACCATGGTATGAAGCTTTAATAGCTTTAAGAAAACAACTTTTGTTTAAAGAAAATTTGAAGATTATTTGAATGCATTGATCTTGAATTGGCAAATAGCACATCTTTCTGAAGAGTGCTGGCAACTTATGGAATCTGAAAACAGTAGTTAAATGGTATAGTTATGACCATGTCTTTGAATGACACTTTAGTAAGCTGACTACCAAAACATTATTGAAAACTAAGATACAGAACTGATGGGAATAATAGACTTAAATTTGATCTTCTGGTTTTGGCATGTTACTTGCAAATATTTACGGAACTACCAAATTTTTCAAAATGTATAAATTGTAAATGGGACTTACGATAAACCTCTTTGTGATGCAGACCCAAAATGATGCTTTTGCTGCTGTTTTCAACCTAGAAGACTATAAAGGTAACACTTGTTTGGTGATATAGTTATTTTGTGAGGGTTGTCTTGTGGTGTTTGTCGATGGCTTTTTTTTATATGTTTAATATGTCCCTTTGTGATGTGACCTTTGGCTTAGATGCCATCACTGAGGATTATCTCTTCCGTCAAATTCACTTCAGACTTGCATCTGACCTTGTCTGATAGGTATGCCACACTTAGAATTGGATGTTGTAGTTTACCCCTTACACCAGTCAACATTTGTACATTTTTACATATGTATCATAGCTCTTGGGGATTTGGACATGTGTCTGCACTGATCATGAAAGCTTTGATAAGTTACCATTTTGAGCTCAACTCATTTGACTTCAATAATTATTGTGCCTTCTTTCATGATTTTGCAAACACTTTCATTTACGTTAACATTCAATACCCTGAAAGTCTCTCTCTACATGTGGATCCCAATTTCAGTGAGAGTTGATGGTAAGCCATTTTGCCACATCAAGCTTTGGAAGAAAAGGATATTTTAACTGTGTATTATCTAAAAATTGCATTGAGGATTTAGTCTTATTATAGAATTTAAAGATCTATAAATAAATTTTGGAGTTTTGTAACAAGATGGATTTAATTAGAAATTTTAAGTTGGCTATAGCATCACTCAAAGATCCTGTCATGCTTCATTTTGATGATGCTTTGCTATGCATTGGTTGCTGCTTGGACAGGGTTAGATATTATTGCATTATCCAAGAGATATGATTCAAACAAATGATAGAACTGGTCAACTTGCGATTTAATAGTAAAGGTGAGCTGTTTAGTGTCCAAGCTGTCAACTTGCACAAGTTGCCACTTGCAAAACAAAGATCTCAGCCTACAGTTATTACATATTATTGTCAAATAATGTGTGTTTACATTTGCACATTTGGGGCCATTTGTTCTACATAAATGGTGGCATGGCATACTATGGCCATCATTTTTTGGTTTGGGAGTTCACAAGGAGCTTAAATCTTGTATATGGCCGTCAACACAATCTTCAATTGGACTTTCTTTATGGCCATCATCTTGCTAGATTCCTTGATAAACGTCTGGTGATCCTTAATTCTTGTTTATTCCAAGTATCATTTATAGTTTATATAACATAAGAAGAATCATATAATATCGATATACAGTAAGGCAAAACATATCCAGGGACAATTTCATATTTATGCAACCTTTATATATTGCCATAATATTGCAATTGCTCAACAATACAGTTATATCTAGTGTACCCCGGGGATGTGTCCCCCCAATTTTTTCCCCTATTTACGAGACGGGGACATCCTCGGGACGTGGGGATGGGTTGGGGACGCCCCCCCGCCATAACCCACTGCTGTTAGTTCGTTAGAAACGCCAAGGAGATGTTGGGACGCCTCTGGGATGCCCAGGTGTCCCTTGAACATCCAGGCATTTCTTGTATTGGGTGTTCGAAAAAGCAAATTTTTAAATTTTTTTTTTGATTCTTGTGCCTAGGGGCAAGCCCTAATGGCAAGTGGGCCCCCTCCATGCCCTCTAAGCTTTACAAAACACTCCCAAATCCTCATTTTTAATTTTTTTGACTTTTTTTTTGAACTTTAAAAAGTCCAATTCGCCCCCTAACGCTAAAATGATGTTCACCATGAAAGTTTGTGTGGCTTTGAAGGTCTTAATTTGGGTCTAATTGTGAATGCAAAAGCAATGCCCCTATGCCTAATTCACACAGAAATTCAATGACAGATCTGTAACATCTATACTTAGTTTGCACAGCACGAAACAATAATAGAGAGATCGACATGATATAACAGAGTTATCTCCAGCACTTGTCACAACAGCATCCACTAACGGTAGAAATCAGCTATGAGCACCATATACTTAAAATAACACTGTGAGATACTCCGCCAATAGAGAATCATAGGAAACACTGAGGACACTCAGCCAATGAATGAACATAGATTATGCCCTCTTGGATGAGATAATGACCATGATCTAACTAATCAAAGAAGCTATCTTTAACTTAGTGGATTGCTGAGCAAACCATGAAGATCAGAATACCTCGCATTGTAATGTTCTAAGCACCATTTGGATGAAAAACACATATCTGAACCCAAATTCAATTCTACGCACAAGGTAATCACCTATATAGTTAGACCTATCACATGGCCAATTACTTCCAGATTGAAATATAAATGATTGACAAATAAACTAGATTCCAAACTGCATTGGATTGTCCCAGAAGATTTCACAGAGCTAATAGCACAATGATCACAGATTACAAATAACTGCTCAGAATATTGAAACACAGGGACTTCCTACATCGAATTCTCAGATCATAATAATCTCATCTCACAGAGACATTCGCCAGTGAAGTAGTGTGACAAGTTCCCTCAATTATGAATGGATGACTAACTCTGGAGAATATCCTTCGCAGTATATGCAGTGTGCAATGCCGACAAGTTGTTCCTG
Source organism: Sequoia sempervirens (assembly GCA_007258455.2). NCBI lineage: Eukaryota > Viridiplantae > Streptophyta > Pinopsida > Cupressales > Cupressaceae > Sequoia > Sequoia sempervirens. The sequence continues at coordinate 197,375,609 of VDFB02000002.1, read as the reverse complement.
CCAGAAATGGTAATATTCCCAATGACAATGGGATTCCCTGTGAATAACAACTCGAGACTTATATGCCAAGACTTTTTCCCTCAACAGCAATGCTGCCCATGTCACGATATCCCGGAGATGTATATGGGATTCTTTCTTCGCATCTCTTCATGGGCACATTGATGAGTCTCCTACAATGAGTCTCCTTGTTGTTGGCGAATAAGAGATCGGATGGTATATCTCTACTCCCGGACAATGAAGTAGATGCGCCTTAGTTTCCACGCGGGTCTCTCGGTCGAAGACCAGAGAGATGCCTGCCTCGCAATATATCGATCCTATGAGTCTAGGAGGAGTCGGCCAATTCTAGAGTGCTAGCAATGCTATAGAATAGTCACTTCTGAGTCCTACGTCCTTTCTGTCCTCAAAGACCGACAACTTCCTTACTTCAGCTTGTATCTTAGAATGACCTGCGCTTAAGAGGATCCTTCGCATCCTTCTGAATGTGCTCCAATGATGATGCCCACTGAATGTAGGAATGCCAAACACGAAATCTCCCAAGGGTGCAGCTATGCCTGCCACTTGAGTGCCACACCAGTAGACTACATCTCTTGCAATGTAGGCAAGACAAAGTGTCCAAATTCCATGATGAACAATTAGGCATTAGCGTGCTCCTTAAATAGCAATTGGAAACACCTCCCAAAGATGGTTGGCCAAAACAATTCAAATATTAATTTAAATGTTATTTACTCAATAATTTAAATTTATATTTAATATTATTATTTATTATTATATTATTATTTAATATTATTTTGAATTAGCATTTAAAAATGCTTTTTCTGGCCAATTGTAGAGAGGTTCCAAATTGGGGACATGATAGTCCTTATGTCCCAAAAATTGCTTGTCCTCAAGCAATTCGCACCTATATACTAGGATACCATATCAATCTGAAAGTCACTGCTCCGCCATTCTGTCAGGCATCATTGCCCTTCTGCTGCATCTCATGAAGCATCACATCAATCATGCCAATTCTCGTGTCATCATTTTCCTCCAGCATGCTTCGTTGAAGAATACCGTTATGCATCTTCAGAATGAGATGAACATCTCTCATCCAAACTCTGTCAATGATCTGATCATCCTTGGAATAAGGGAGTGTAAACGTTCCTTGTTTGGTACCCTCAAACTCTGATCCTTCTTTTTGCTCCACTATCATCACAACTTCATTGGCCTCCTTATTAACATCTAGAATCTTCTTTAGTTCAAGCTCCCCTTCAGTGTCTTCAAGAGACTCGATCACTTCTATGACTTCCTCCCTTTGTATGTTTTGCTCACATTCCATCACCTTGGGCTCTTCTTGTTTCAAGATTGATTCTTCTGGCTCTAGCGCTTTGATCTCTTCCTTGGTGGCTTTTGAGTCTTCCTCTTCTTTCTTCCTTCACCTTATGTAGTCATAAAGCCCTTTTTTGCCGGAGTAGTGGGACTCGTGTGCTCTCACATACGCATCAAGGGGAATGCAAGCCTTTGCATCATCCGACAAGCTTTGATATTCGTTCAAAGTTTCGGCCGCCTCAATCTCAAGATCTATATCCTTTTTCTGAGGTATTGATTTGTGGCGGGTTATTGTAGCAGTGAGAGTCTATATCATTTGTATCAACGTCTGAATTACTTGATCCTGCTTCTCTATGAAGGATTTGATCTGCTCCTCCATCTTCTTATCTTTGCCTCTATCCTCTTTCTCTCTCTTTCAATCTTTGATTGTCCACAGGCTGGTAGAATCATGGCTCTAATTCCACTGCAATGTCCCTATGCCTAATTCACACAGAAATTCAATGACAGATCTGTAACATCTAATGCTTAGCTTGCACAACACGAAACAATAATAGAGAGACCGACATGATATAACAGAGTTATCTCCAACACTTGTCACAACAACATCCACTAACAACAAAAATCAGCCATGAGCACCATATACTTAAAATAACATTGTGAGATACTCCGCCAATAGAGAATCACAGGAAACATTGAGGACACTCGGCCAATGAATGAACATAGACTATGCCCTCTTGGATGAGATAATGACCATGATCTAACTAATCAATCTTTAACTTAGTGGATTACTGAGAAAACCATGAAGATCATAATACCTCGCACTGTAATGTTCTAAGCACTGTTTGGATGAAAAACACAAATTTGAACCCAAATTCAATTCTAGGCACAAGCTAATCACCTATATAGTTAGACCTATCACATGGCCAATTACTTCTAGATTGAAATATAAATGATTGACAAATAAACTAGATTCCAAACTGCATCGTATTGTCCAAGAAGCACAATGATCACAGATTACAAATAACTGCTCAGAATATTGAAAAACAGGGACTTCTTACATCGAATTCTGAGATCATAATAATCTCATCTCACAGAGACATTCGCCAATGAAGTAGTGTGACGAGCTCCCTCAATTATGAATGCGTGACTAACTCCAGAGAATATCCTTCACAATATATGCAGTGTGCAATGCGAACAAGTTGTTCCTGCCAGAAATGGTAATATTCCCGATGACGATGGGATTCCTCGTGAATAACAACTCGAGACTTATATGCCAAGACTTTTTCTCTCAACAGCGATGCCGCCCATGTCACGATATCCCGAAGATGTATATGGGATTCTTTCTTCGTGTCTTGTCATAGGCACACTGATGAGTCTTTGACGATGAGTCTCCTTGTTGCTAGTGGATGAGAGATCGGATGGTATATGTCTACTCTCGGACAATGAAGTAGATGCGCCTTAGTTTCCACACGGGTCTCTCGGTCAAAGACCAGAGAGATGCCTGCCTCGCAATATATTGATCCTCTGAGTCTAGGAGGAGTTGGCCAATTCTGGAGTGCCAGCGATGCTATAGAATAGTCACTTCCGAGTTCCACGTCCTTTCTGTCCTCAAAGATTGACAACTTCCTTACTTCAGCTTGTATCTTAGAATGACCTGCGCTTAAGAGGATCCTTCATGTCCTTTTGAATGTGCTCCAATGATGATGCCCACTAAATGTAGGAATGCCAAACACGAAATATCCCAAGGGTGCAGCTACACCCACCACTTGAGTGCCACGCCAGTAGACTACGTCTCCTACGATGTAGGCAAGACAAAGTGTCCAAATTCCGTGATGAACAATTAAGCATTAGCGTGCTCCTTAAATAGCAACTAGAAACGCCTTTCGAAGATGGTCGTCCAAAACAATTCAAATATTAATTTAAATGTTATTTATTCAATAATTTAAATTTATATTTAATATTATTATTTAAGATTATTTTGAATTAGCATTTAAAAATGCTTTTTCCCGCCAACTGTAGAGAGGTCCCAAATTGGGGACATGACAGCAAAATGATGTGTGCCATGAAGGTTTGTGTGGTTTTGGATGCTACCCCTGGACCCCACGAGGGGCGTTGCCCCTCGACCCCATTGGGGGTGTTTCCCCCAAACCCCCGGCGTTGCCCCTTGATCCTGTTGGGGGTGTTGCCTCCAAACCCCCACAAGGGGCGCTGCCCCCAAACCCCTGCAAGGGGTGATGCCCCTCAACCCCATTTGGGGCATTGCGCCCAAATTCCCATTGAATTCATTTGATTTGTTATGTACTCTCCTAGTCCAAGTTTCCAAGTTTGCCTACAAGTCTTCATCTATAATATCGTCACGATCATCTAATTGGACAATCTTCCTCAATGCTTACATTCGAGTTTGACTAATTGACATTCTAATGTTTTTTATTTTTATGGTGGTTTTGTTAAGTAGTATTAATAGTATTTAAGAATTGTTAAATTTTAATTAGTAGTTTGCCAAAGTTTCATTTGTAAATTCAACATTATAATTCTTATACATCTTTATATAACTATTTTTTCAAGTACTATATGTTTATCATCGCGCCCCCCTTCCCCCTCCCACTCCCAACCCCTGCCGCCGTCCCCAAACTTAGGCCCTTGGTCCTCGAAACCCATCCCTCTGTCCCCCCCGTCAGGAAACTTTGTGGAACATTGGTTATATCTTTTAAATAGCTTCATTTATATCAATAATCTGCTAGTGAATTTCAGAGTTGTTGTTCTAAGGCTCGTTTGTTTGCTTTGATTGCTTGCATTTCTACTCTTTTTTTCATTATATCTAGCTTATCAGCCTGCATTTTTCTTTCAATTAACCAAAATTTCATATCAGTGGGGACTCCTCATGTTTCCTTTAACTCTGTATTCTCAGACGCATCCATTTGTGTGCTAACCATTCTTGTTTCCCTATGTCCACATCCTTTCTGCTATTTTTCCCGCTATATACATACACATCTTGTTGGGATTTAGTGTTCACATAGGTGTTAGGAATATTAGGATACATAAAATAATAAGTTGGTAGGTTTGTCATGGGTGTTGGGAATATCATACCATTCCCGTAGGTTATTTGTTATTTGGTTGTGATTTGTTTGTTTATGTGTATTATGAGTTGTTAAAACAACTCATATCTTTAGCTAGTAGTTATAGGGAGTTTCCTAAAATGTAGGAAATAGAAATCCTATATATATGTAAATGTATTGAATGAAAATGATAAAAGGGAAGCACAATATTATTTCTGTGAAATATTTTGTATGCTTCTATTATTTTTGCCCAAATTCCTATACATCTCACCTGATGTCTTCTCTGCTTTGGTCAGTTGCTTCTGTCTTACTGACATTTTTCATGTGTTACCTAGGATTCTGGTGTTTGTCTTCCTCTATTTGACCTGTAACAAGCTTTTCCCTTCTGTAACTCGTTCCCCTGTAAATGTAATCAGTCCTGATCTACATCCTTTTTGCTGCCTATCCTGCACCAAGTTCATTCCGCTTCCTCCATATCATTTCTTATTTAGCGTTACTTCTTGCGAAACCATGATCTTTATAATGCAAAAGAGTACACAAGTCTCTCCAGCAATACATAAAATGACAATAATTGTTGCTATCCTCCATGACAGCTTAACCGGAGATCTTTTTTCTGTGTACATCCTGCAGCAAATTTATTTCCCTATCTCCATATTATGTTACTGACGAAAAATATCAACTAAATTATTTGGTGTTACATTTTATGAAGCCATGATCTCTATAATACAGAAGAGTACAAAAGTCCTACCCAATAATACATAGAATGACAATAATTGTTGCTATGCACTGTGACAGCTTAACCGATCCTGTTTTTTGATAGCCATCCCCTGCCATCTCCTAAAAAATGGCCAAAAAGTACACCCGTACTGGAAACATGTCCCACTGTCCCCTGCTGTCCCCGTCCTGGAAATGTAGGGCAGCATAGATAAAAATAATAAGGGGTTAAAGTAAGAGAAAAGAAACTGGAAATTTAAAAAGCACATACCGTTTGTTGAATTTGTAATGACATTACATTGATCTACTAATCCATATCCATATGATAATCACAATAACATAATATGATTTTTAAAGGATCCTGCTCAAGAATTGTCAGCAGTTGATTAATGGATATTCATATGCTGCACTTTTCACTTTCAATCAGAACTTAATTAAGATCCAAGTCCCACAGATGCACATGAAAGTAAGAGAAATACCAACATGAATGTCTAAATCAGCAAAAGATATTATTGATATAGAAGTTAATTTCAGAATTGCAGACTTGTAGCCAGTGAGTTCCAAAATATAATATATGAGTTTCAGTCAACTACTACAGTCCGTAACTAGGAAAGATTTAAGATGGCAAGTGTATAATTGTGACAATAAAGTCAGTTGTTTCTGTGACTAAACAGGACTGAAATTGTCAAGCTATTGTAGACTTGAAATTTATGGCAGATAGCATAATTGCATATAGTGGATCTTTTTGATCTGGGCCTTTTTTCTTGTTGTGTTTAATAAAATTTGACAGCGAGGGGATGACTGAGGGATGTTGGGGATGGCAAGCTGCCCCCAAAATGTATACAAAAAAGGGTAACATCACCGACCTAGTGCCTATCCCTAGGGAGGATTGTTGGGGAACAGATTTTATAGTAGAAAATGGTAATTTATATGAATGTTCTTTCTGTGTCGTTATGAGTTAGCATTTTTGATGATTTAGCAGGACAATGGCTCAATGTTAGGAAGATATCAGGGTAATATAAAACTGATTGAGTAGAAGAAGCTTTTACAAGAGTAGTTTACACAAGCAATTTGTGTCTCAAGGTAGCTACCTAACTTCTACTTGTGCAAGGAGGAGATTATGTGTTACATGCTTGACAGGAGCAATCAGCATGAACAGTGAATTCCTTTCTCAAGATGCATTGACTTCTTTAATGTATATTCACTTTACAATCACTTCCAATACCACGAAAGCTGATGTAAAACCAGCTTTTTCGAAGTTTCTACAAAACATGATACAAACTTTGATTATATGTTACTACATGTAATTTACATAAGAATGCTTAGATCAGCATTATTTCCTTCATTTAGTCATTATTTTTACTGCTTGGTAAAAATCTTGGGTGAGATTTTGGGTCACCTTTTAAGCTTGGATTGTATTCTTAAGATTAATCATGAGTCATGTCACAATGTACCCCATAAGTGTGACACCACAGCTTCATCCCATATCTGCTAGAATTATGGGCTGCCTTATTGGGGTGAGTTAGATTTGAAATTGGGTCACACAGTGATGAGTGCCCCACTACCATTATATCACAAATCCTAGGACAGAAAAAGCATCCTTTACCAATACAAATTCTTGTGGGAGGGTTTGAGCCAAAGACCTCCCACTACTTGAAGATCAATGAAACATAAAAATCGACTTGCGTCTTTATTTAAGTATTTACCTGACACTTCGTTCTTGTTGAATCTGCACCAAGAATAGTTCTCTTATTTTAGTATCATCATCGGTATTTAAATATAAATACTTTATTCTGAACTGACCTTTATCCCAAATAACTTCAAACTGTATATCCAAATTGTAGACAATAAATTTCCTTTATAGTATATGAAAATAAGTAGTTTTTTTCTTATTTTGGTTTAATTAAAATGAGGGCTATGTATTGGTTCCCTACGTTGTGTGCACTTCTTTATGTTTTTACTGTGGTTAATATTTTAATCTTTTTTCTAATATGGTTATTAATTATTTTTATCAGCTGCTCGGGAAAAGGGCTATAAGCAAATAAGTGCTGCAGTTGCCAAGTATCAGGAAATCAGGGACAATATCAATGAAGGTCTTAAGTTTTATGTCACCCTACAGGCATGTATTTTCTGATGTCTTGGATTTAAACTTTTGTAACTAAATCTGAACTTTGATTGCTCTGAAATTAAGAGGAACTTGAATTCAATTTTGTCCACAGCCGATGTTGAATTGTGAGTTATGCTTTATTGTTGACTATTCTATAATGTGGCATTTGGAGTTTTTATATGCAATAATTTTAATTGCCTTTCTAATACATTTTCATAAGCTATGAATTCAATTTGGCAATGGAATTGTTAATGCATTTGTTTTCTAGTTTGGAGATGCAACAAGGCCATCACTCTTGGTGTACCATTTGACATTTGCCCATGACCTTTTGTGGTTCTTGTACATTTTTGTTTTATTTCTCAAGACACATGACCTCTTGCTTAACATCTCAAGAACAATTGCATGAGCAGGGTCAAGTCACAATGAAGTGAGATGCATTTGTTTAGTTCCATAGGTAGCACTTTTTATAGGTTCAAGTTGTGGCTACTGAATAGTGCAGAATCATATGAACATTGAAAATTAATTATTTGCATGGATCGTGTGTCTGCACTGCCCTCCTATGTTACCACACCATGTCAGAACCCTCAAATCATCCTTGCTATTACTTTGCAAAATTGCAAAGTACTTTTGTTGGGAGGGGGACAGTTAATGAGGACAAAAGAAACACCCATTCATAATGCATGCTGAAACCCATCTGTCTTAGTCTACATGCACAGTCTAGCCACAACAGCAATATATTGTTGTTGTGCATCCTGGATCAGAAAGCATGTATGCATGTGTCTTTCTGCTTTCAAGAAACCAAACGATCTGAGTCAATAAGTGTGAGGATCTTTTTTCATAGAGGTGTACAACAATGCTTGCTTGAAAGGTAAAGAATATAAAAAATTCAAAAGAATTCAGATTACATGTTACACAAGTAGGTCAAATCGAGTGGGAAAGCAGCAGACCCAAGAGACCCCTGAATATCAAGACTTAAGGATAACCTAAAGGATTCCATCCACTTTATCTTTGAGATAAAAAACTAGTTTCAGTCCCTTGTAGATTGAGATACTCTTTAGTGGCTACCTTCTCAATATCATAGGTCTGCAAAGAGATATAAATGCAAAATGAGTTGGTCAAGTCCAAGGCAGTTGACAGTTTGTGAGAATCTGGCAGTATTGAGTCTTAACAAAAAGAGTTAATCAAAACAAAGGAAAGGCTATAGTTGGACTCGGATCAAAATTTAATGAGAGCTAAGTACTGTTGCAATCTTATTTTATAACTCAAGCAAATACTTGAGGCAAGACATAGCATAAATATTTTCTCTTTTTCTTGGCTATGTGTTTTGTAAGAATTCATTTTCTTGAAAGTTTAGAGTTGACATATCTTGTAGACATGTGAAGTGAGTAGGTTTGAAAGGAGGTTCTTTCACTATCTCTTCTCTGTGCTTTGTATTCCTATGTAATGATTTATAAATGATTGAAAAGGGTGTGTTCACAAGAAATGAATGTCAGACTTGACCCAAGTTCTCTTTTGGTGGATGAGTTGTGGACTACAAATTTCTCAGTTATCTGTTGAAAGATATTTTGAGGGTAAGCTACCAACTTTGAAAAGTATCAGGAAAGTAAGATGAATGAAAGCAAATAAACTTTGTGGGAGATACCAAAATACATGAAGGCCCATCCAAGAGATATCTCACCCTACTTTCAAGTAGGAGAACTTGAAGCAGTGCATGTGAAAAGAACTTGAGTATGTCATAGATGTTTTTGCTTAGCATGAAACATAGTTGTGGGTTGAGTATGATCTATTCTCCTTGTACATTGTTTGATTATGCGAATATATCATTCACTGTTTGCTTAGACACCTTCCATTTGCAATTGAACTGTTATTTATATAAGTACAAAAAGAGTACACGTTACTGACGATGGAAAATGAAGGAGGGTTAATGCATTACTGCTTATAAGAGATATATGAAATCATATAAAGCTCTTAGGTTTGATGGGTTTAACCTGTTTTGATTTTCACATCAGTTGGAGAATAATACCAACAAACAATTGCTAGGTTTGTCCCAAGTATTTTAACAAGCGCCTCCACGTTTTATCAAGAATTTGTTTTCTTGGATTTATTTCAACTTACACCAGCTTGAAAAAGTAAGTGGTTTCATTCAACATATATGCTATCCCAACTTTGTAAGTTTATTGTGCGACATCAGATGTGTAATTTAATGATCCATTTTTGTTTATGGACCATATGGGCGTGCTGGGTCAGGTTTTCCTAATGGAGCAGATTTGATGTCAGAACATCTTAGGTTGACAGTTTGTGAATTTTTATCTACATAATGAGGCCTTTTCTAGGTAGACACAATAAATATGTGATTTGGGAAGGAGCTAATAATAGCCTTGAAACTCTGTGCCATTGGATATCATTATGGTTGCTTATTGGGAGTTACCATGCAGAATGATCAAACAGATGCCCAAGAATTAGTTTGAAGTTAAAATACTGGAAAGCAAAGAATATTTTTGACGTTAAAAGACTGGAAAGCAAAGAATATTTTTGAAGTTGCTTAACATTGTTACATAATTCTTATTTTCTGGAGCAAAAATTACACTAGAACACAAATATTAAATACATCATATGCACTGGAAACTTTGTTATGTGGCATAGGAGCAGATATTGTGATATATTCTGTGTTCCATGGCGTTTCGGGGACGGGGACAGGGGGATGGCAGGGGATGCGTTTTGGGCATGGCAGTCTGAGGGCTGATTTTTGGGGACGGCGATATATGAATTTTTCAATATATATATATATATATATAATATATGAATTTTTAAAAATATATTATTTATAGAGAGAGAAAAAGCAATCTGAAATATCAAATATGTGCAACAATATCAATATGACAATATGTGCATATATAATGAGTATAACAGCAGTATAAAGTTTAAACTAGAAGTCTATAAACTATAAAGTATAAAGTTAAACACTAACAGCAATAAGGTTAAAGCTTAAACTTTAATCATGATGATGAGATTCATGACAAGTCAACAGTATTAACTATTAAATATAAAAGTATTTTGTTCAAGTTTTAAAACTAAAGTTAAATAACTCAAAGACCAAAGTCTCAAACTTTAAATACAACAATCTGTCAATCTATGACACTATGCCTCATTCGGGCTATCAATATCAAAAGAACTATCCGTGTCACTATCACTCTCTGCTTGAAGTGGATCATCCAAAGGAAGCCCAACCATTCTTGGTTGCACCTCCTCCTCATCAATCTTCCTAACATCTTCAGGATCAACGTCCCAACGTGCTATTGGAGTCTGTCGATACTCAGTAGTCTGTCGATCTTGAAGTCTCAAGGCACTATGAATTGCAACTAGTTTTTTGGCTTGTTTTGATGTAAGCCTATTCCTCTTAATTGAGTGGATGAATCCATAGGTGGACCAATTCCTCTCTGCAACAGAGGAACTAGCAATCCGTGAGAGTAAACGAATAGCAAGTTGCTTCAACTTTGGTGTGTCCTTCTCATGAAATTTGTGCAAAAGTGGCCCTATCCATCCTAGCCTCCGGTTTGCTGAATGTAGGACCCAGAAGATTGAAAATTTGAAGCCATTGCTCTTGAAGTATGGTTGCCTTCTTTGTGCTATACATTTTACGAAGGGCTGCCATAAGCCCCTCCATTACCTCATCATCCTCAGAAGGAAGTATTTGGCTAGGTCTAGGTGCATACCATTTTGGATTAAGAGCATAGGCAGCCATATGAAGAGGGGTGTTCATTGTGTTCCACCTCTTTGTGACAATAGGCATAATATGCTCCTCATAGAATTGCAATCCAAGATCCTTGTCATGATTTGCTTTCTTCATTTGATCAAGCATGCTATCAAAAGTCTCATAAATCTCTCCAAGGCTAGGAGAGTTTGTATCCGCATACTTGATTACCCCCACAACAGGTGATATGATAGAGCAAATATATCTGCAAGCAACATTATGACATGAACACTATTAGCACTAATAATGAAAAATAAAATTTCTAAAATAAAATATTAAAAACTAAAAACTAAAAACTAAAACAAAGTAGTAAGTACATACTCAAACAATTTTTCTTACCTGATATTGGACCACCAAGTGTCATTAAGCACCCTTTTCCTCACCACCTTCCCTTCTTCTGTCTTTGATTGAGACCTCTTTTTCCACTCTCCACAAACCATGGATTGTAGAGTATCCTGCACCTCCAACATCTTCTCCAACAAAATAAAATAGCTAGCATATCTAGTCTCAACTGGTTTGAGGAATTCTTTCTTTGAATAAGACCGAAATAGTGCAAGTGAAGTGTGATGGTTGCATACAAACATTTGTATGTCTCTAGCTTGGGCCACTGCTACCTTCACCCAATCTATTTTTCCAATGTCTTTCAAAGCATTATTCAAAGCATGTATGCAGCACGGAGTCCAAACAATATGTCTATAATCACTCTTAACCATCAAACCAGCTAGCTTGCAAACACGGGCTGAATTTGTCACAACTTGCACAACATTAGAAGACCCAACCTCCACTAGGGCCTCCTTCAAAATGGCAAACTGGTAATCAACATCCTTACGTTTCCCAGAACAATCAATAGCTCTAAGAAAGTATGAACCAGTAGGGCATGTAACAATAATATTAATGAGTGGTCGATGTCGAATATCAGTCCACCCATCCATGACAATGGAACAGCCAGTCCTAATCCATGTTTGTCTCATCTCCTCCATCAACATGTTCACCTTTGAATATTGTTTGTCAAGGAGGGGGGTACACAATCTATGTTCTCCAAGGGGAGCATAAGAGGGTCCAATTGCCTATGCATCTCTAAACATAGCTTTGAAATAAGGTGACCTTGCCAAATGAAATGGAATAGCATGGGCATAAAAAAATTTGGCCACTAAATCATCAGCTTGCTCACGTTTTTGCGCATTAACCCTATCACTGTATTTTTTCACCTGCCTTCTTCTTCTTCCATATTTCACAACTCTCTCCAACTGATACATTGGAATAGTCACACAAATCAATAGATGCCCGTTTCTTATTGTGAGTAGTAAGGATGTAAAATGTGATTTTTTCTCATTTGATTTCCATTTGCTCTAATTTTTTCTGCACAAAACGGATTGGGTTTTTGGGTTTCCTGAGTGTGGTTTTGGCATATATTAGAGGATTCTACTTGGATTCGAGGGCACATTAATCAGTATCCCTTCTTTACAAGTGGAATACAACCCATATTAATTGATGTAAAAATATAATATTGCAAACCATCTTCAGAATGGCTAGAGGGAAGATTATGTAAATTTGAAACAAAAATAGGGAATAACTGGGGCAGTAATCTGTAACTGTCGCATTGAAGAACCTTAAGTTATACAATTATTTATAAACCCACCTCGTCCTCGTCTCTTGCATGATTGCTTCTTCCTCACTGAAATTATTCTTTATCTTGAAAATCCAGCACATTTCTTCTACATTTCCGGCTTAAAGAAATTTTGCAATTGCTTTACATAACAAATCAAATAGATCATTGATTTCAAGAAAATTTGCAGCGATAAGAATATGGCAGACAGTTGCCTGATTTTTATCAGAAGAGAATTTTGAGCAAAATCTGTATTCCATTTCTTCACATCCTCTTCTGATATACTGTTGTATTTTGCATGAGCATGTTATTTACAATAATCTCTTACATCTCTTACACTTTGTCCAGCAGCACCACTTTTGATGTTGAAGTAAAGCAATTGGAAACTTTACAGGCTCCATTCCCTTGTCTATGTCTTGGATGAAATTATTTATGACCTCTGATTCCACTGCAACCAAATTCTCAACTTAAAAAAGTAGAATTCTAGAAGAATATTGATCACTTATAGAATTCAAGGAAATGGCTTTTCATTTATGCACATAACTTAAAAAAGTAGAATTCTAGAAGAATATTGATCACTTAAAGAATTCAAGGAAATGGCTTTTCATTTATGCACATATTACAAGGCTAACAACTCCCACGTAAAATGTCGTTCCAATCAGCCCATAAAGTTCATATTTATAATTTCGAATTTTAATATTCAAGGATCATAATCTTAATGAACGTATGAGGTTTTTATGGTCAATGAGATTAGTGTGGAAAGCTTCTGTGGAAAAATTGTTGCTTTTCCAAGTAATTAGTCTGTCAGAGTTGTTTTTTTAAGTAAAAAATTTCAAGATTCAACAACTAATGTGAACACCCAAATATGTCTAATATGGCTACACTGAAGTTGAACTATGTAGTAACACACTATGCAGTGTACACTGTAATCAGCTATCTCAAAATTATTGAGAAAATCCACATATTTCACTATTCATGGTTTACACTCTCCTTTACTTTCTTCTCACTCTATAAGCAATTTGGATGATTTCAAATATGAAAAACGTCAGTTATCACTTATTCTTGTTTGTTTTTTCTGAAGTTTTCTGCATGTTTTGTGTTCTCAGGATTTTCTCAATAATATCCTGAGAAATTGAAAATACCTTTTATCTTTTCGTTTGCTGAGATAATCCCGAGAAAGATATTTGCTTCTACGGTTTAAACTGCTGCTATATGTGTTTCTGGCTAAGGAGTATGAGTTGTTTTAATTTGTCAATGTGTATTTCTTTTCACGTGTTCGAATCGGTTTCCTTTCAAAATTTGTTTGACTGTCAATATTGCTTAATGATATCTTATAATTTCTGAACTTTTTAGCATTATTTCAATAAGCTGATTCTTCTATGTTTCTGACTTTTGTGGACAACATCAGGATGCAATCAACAATTTAAAGCAACAGTGTAGTGATTTTGCAATGACTCGTAACATTCAGTGCCGTGAGATGATGGAAGATCTTCAACGACAGTTAGCTGGGCTTAATTTCAATGATGGTAAATCTGGTTACAATTACCCATCCGTTAGTTCAACATCCCAAAGATCTTCTGCAGGTGTTTCCTCACATCCGGATCCACAGAATGCACACCCGGCAGGAGGTCCACGGCCACCTTATTATCGCACAGCTGAACAATCATTGCCACCATATTCTGCACCACCATCTCCTGGTCAGCCTCATAATGTCTACCCAGGTCAACCTCCATACTATTCACAAGCTCCCAATCCTTACCATCCCTCACCTGGAGCACCTCAGCCATCAGTACCACATGACTACAGCCAGCCAGCTTATCCAGGCTGGCGTGGTCCATACTACAATGCTATGCCAGGGTCACAGCCACCACCAGCTGCATCTCAACCTCCTTATCATATGCCACCATCTAGTGAGTATTACCCTCCACAGCAAAGTGGGTACTACAAACGTTGAGCAGAATACATGGAAGGGATTCATATATCACTTATGGCTGATTAAGGCATTGAACATTTTCAAGCTCATCTGTATTTTATGTATTTCCGTTTTATATTTGTTTATATAGGGATTAGTTGGCTTTTGGGAGAGTTTATTTTACATTCCTGGTTGTGTTCATTACTTACAAGTTATTTGCTGTCTTATTTCCGTTAGGTTTCATAGATGCAAAATCCAGATAAATGATATGTCATCTTTTATTACATGGATCAATTTGTCACACGGAACATATATTCTAATATGGGATGAACCTCTAATTTCTGAGTGCCTTTTTAACAAGGGAATGTCAATTCCAGAAAATGATTTTGAGGAATGCAATTCTCGTTATTTTCTTGAACATGTAATCATGCACATTATTAAATTATCAAAGCTTTCATTACATCTGAGCAGATGTCACCATATTCTATGAATAAAATCTGTTATTAAGGTGCAAACGTCCAGGATTATAGACATGTTAATGGACACAACAAAAAGAAATATTTATGCTACTATCAGATCCCAATCAGTGGATGCATAATGGAGTTGTGTAAATGCACTCTGAAATGTTTTGCTATGGTACATAACATTTGTTAACAAAGAACTCCGTTTAAAGAATCCTGTTCAGAGAACTCATATCATTTACACATGAAAATTGCAATGAAAAAGCTAATAATAACAGCCTTTGCCAACTAGTGGCTATAAAAATATATTTGCCAAACCAAATGTTTAAGCTCTTTCAAAGAACTGTTCAAAAGCCAACTGTTCAACTGTTGGCAAGAAATCAGATTATGGGTAAGGAATCCAACCTAAAGTAAGATCACGGTAAACCATTGCTAGTGTCAGAGTATTTATATCTGCATGAAACATATTCATTTCTTGGAACCTAGCCAGCATCATCCTCGGTAGATCTCTTAGGAGGCTGATCAATTTTATTCTCTTTTGGCAGATCATCATAAGTATGAACATCTAATCGACAATCTTCATTAAGATTAGACCACTTAAAAGAATTTGTTTGTCTGGAACTTTCTGCAGCTGTACAATAATTTTACCATCTTAGCTTATTACTAAAGGTTGGGGATTATCCCGCAAGGATGTTGCAAGGAGAGCTTCCTTCAAACCATTAGAGGAATCATTGGCAATTTTTTTATTTTTTACATTGAAACAGCATCATTCCATCTAATTAAGACCCCTTGTTAGATTAGCAGATTTAATATTCATGTACTTGAATGCCTTTTGTTCACGGAGAAGCTATCTGTACAAAACCAAAAGGTTGAGTACTAGGTTGTTATTCCTCGAGTGGCATAAATTTTATTTTTGAGCAAGAAATAATTTAGAATCCATTGTTAGAGATATGTAGAATATCTTTTTAACATCTGCATTTTTCCTTGTTATGGGTACTTGGGGTGAGATGAATGTATGGGGAGTCAGGTTGTAAATTAAAATGACTTGAAATCGGTTAAACATTCAGTTTTACTTGGTTTGAGTGAATCAACCCTCTGGTGAGTGACTTGTAAAAGTTAGATAAGGATAGAGGAAGAACGGACGCAAGTCACACAAAGTGGTAGGTTATGTTTAATTGTAACATGCTGTTGGGTATGACATGGTGTTATAATTTTGGTTATTGGTAAAATTGTCACTGTTGGGATTGGATTTATCAAATAGGTTTGGCTGCTGGTGAAATTGACTTGTGTATAACATGAGAGAGTCGAGTCTTTTTTGGGCAGTTGAATCCATTCTCATTCAGCCTTTCCATATGGGACAGGTAAGGCCCATAATTTCGTGACCCTTGTGGCATTGTTTGTGGCCATTTTGTTTTAAACTATACTTGAAGAACAACTCCATCTTGGTATCAATCTATTACTGTGATTAAAGTAATTTGTTAAGGTTGTTATGAGTTAGTATTATACTTGATTAGATAGCTAAAATGTAATCTAGTGGAATATCATGTTATGTGCTGAATTGTATGCTTGAATGGAATGCCAACAGAATATGCTTCGACTATTTTTACAATGAATGTATTTGATGAATTTAGTGTGCATATCACAAGTGGAGTCAAGGAGGGAAATGAAAGGTGGTGCTAGGTGCCAAAACCACACTGCCTATTTATCTCATGGAGAGGGAGATCCTGGTTATACGTGAGACCTGTAATCACTTGCACTGCAGGACTTAAGCCATGCTACGGTTAGGTTATGTCCCAACTAATTGTTTTGTGATCAGATTTATTTATGTGTGGAAATTTGTCTAGGAATGTTGTGTTATTGATTGAAT